>CM076580.1:1019489495-1020689495 GCA_034641835.2 Pinus albicaulis | reverse complement strand
ATGATCGGACGGTTATCGCGTTCAATTTAATCCAGAATTTTATTGCTTCAAAGCAATGCGAAATCAGCGGTATTGAGATTCTGTCAATGCTACGTGTCACACGCTGAGGTCTATCGCGTAAATTTCTTCAATACCATTTACCACTTTATAATCGCACGAAAAACATTTGTTGTTTTCCAAAACCCCCTTCACTATTTTGTTGTGTTGTTGATCATAGTTCTTCTTCCAACCCTTCAATACGGCACCTCCGTATACTTGGTGAAAATTTTAAACAATCCATCAATTCATTTCACTGCACTATGACTTCTCCTTTACTCCATCGTTCTGTTTTCACAATATCAACCAGTCTTCAAACCCTCTCTAGAATTCATTCCACACATGGATTTAACCTTTATTATTCATTGTCTGTGGTTTATAATCATTTATAAATAAAATAAAACCCCCAAATGTGACTTCAACCTCTAGATATCCTTCACTGTGTTTACACAACAAAATGTGTAATAACTCCATGAAATGCTTTATACGAAGTCAGCCAATTGTGAAATACATCCAAGTAGATTTTATACCTCAATTTAGAAGTCTAAGAAATTTCTTTAATGACATCAATCCATTCTATGATCGATGTTAATTTCTCAACATTTATAAATCACATAGAATCAATAAATGAATAATTGGCCCTTTAATAATACATAGTCTCATACCTTCAATAATCCCATAGCTCAAAATGATGGAAATTCTTCGGCTTCTGCCAATTTTCCTTGCACACCATATAACTCAGAAATGAAATACGAACTCAGAAAATTGAGTTCTTTGTATTAACACACAATAATTACATAGGAAATTCTTCCTTTGGCCTGATATTCAAATCAATGGCCTTTTTTTTCCTACATCCCGTAGCCTTCAAACCCTATCTGTCTAAAACCTACTCTATTTCTACCTCTACCTTCCCCTCTTAATGTCTTGAGGCTTATCATTTTTATACAAAAGGTTCTGAAACTATTTTTGGTTTCAGATCCTTCATCCTCTCAACAAAACTCTCTAACTACTCATTTGTCTCAACTAACCCCTAAGGATCCTCTTTCATCACAAAATCATGAAACCAATTCTAATTTAGGATTTACCATTAATTCCTAAATATCTCAATCCCTATGCACTATCAACTAGCCTAATTCTCTCATGTTCTCCAACATTCGAGAACATTTACAAAGTTCCTCGCAATATTTAATTAATTCTCATTAAAATCACTCAAAACATCACATAAGAAATTAACTCTCTTGAAAACATAAAACCCCTAAGTCTATTAAAATACAAGGAATTTTCTTGAGCCTAATGCTCCTGCATCACTCCATAGTTAAAGAAACATACAAGTTGAAGAGAAGGAATAGGATAATTCATCAAGAGTGGGAGAGAGCGAACATATGTAGGATCAGGAACTTTCTCAGCAGATTGAGGAGTTGATTGAAGTTGCATATATGGATTTGGAGGTGGGGCTATAGGATGAAGATGTGGACCTAATTCCAAGCACACCACAGCTCACCATTCATACTCCACCACCTCCAATCGAAGGTTAGCCCCAAGCAAGGAAGGGGACATCATGCTTCTTGATGATGATATGGTAATGGAGATGTACAATCTATCATTTGATGAACTCCAGAAGAGGATTGTACAATCATGGAGGAATAATTTTTCGGATGATTATGCATCACCTGCATTTGTTAGAGAAAGGGTGATAGTGGTAGACACCAACAGGAATCCAAATTCCATTGTCGAACCCAAATTGGCCTTCGCAGGTGCGGTGAGATCTAACACTCAGTATTTTATGGATGAGAATAAATAGTTCGTACATAATTTACAGGCTACCTGAAAAGAGATTGAAAAAATCCTCGCAGCAGTGCATAATGCACCTTCCACATAGGTCTACTTGGAGGAGATGAGAACAACGATTCTTGCTAAAGTATCCACACTTGGAGACACTCTGCGAGACCTTTATGAGGAGCTCATGATTGTACATAAGTTAGTTATCCATTTACATGATTTGTGACAACAAAGAAGATATTTTTTCAAGATCCTTAGGAATGTGTAAGCTACCATCACTATTTTGCATGATTGGTAAATGCGGTACAAGGGAGCATCACTTACCCTGGTGAAGAAAATGAAGCCGCAGGTAGAGCTGGAGAAAGCGAGAGTTTGGATTCTGATCCAGAACAATAAGAAACTCCCCTCTTTCATTGGAAAAATCCAAGGCTCATATGTATGGACATATAACAATTTGGAATTCATGGTGAGAACCCATAAGATACCATCAGTTGGAACACTTACCGAACCTAAACACAAACGTCGATTTAGTAAGGATATTTATCAGTACTTGGAGCAGTTGAAACAAATCACCACCCTGGAGGACTTAGAGTTGAAAAGACAATATTCAAAACTAAATCGATGGTTTGGATCAGATCATAACATTGTTTTGGCTGCTTGATAAAGAAGTTGATACTGGTTCCACATAATTTTACATGGATTGTATGGAAGCTAGAGTCTGCTTCCAACCAGACACAATCACACAATTTCGTGATGTCATCTCACATTACCAAGCTTGGCATCAACATGTGACTGAGAAGCATCAAGTAGAAGTTTTTGAGCTAGATTTCACCCAAACTCAGGCATCATAGTATTTTGTCTTGTTAGGATGTCAAGTTTTCTCTACCCTATTTTGTCTCATATGGGTATAAGTGGAAAATGTACTATTATTTGTAATTATTTGTAAAATTGAAATTCCAAGTGTCCATATTAAAATGTGGAGAGTCATAATGTAATGTAATGAGTCATTTTTTAAAGAAGTTCAAAAATCATGAGGGGAGTCCAAGAATCAAAAAGGGGTATGTGAAGAGTCACCCCCTTTGTTATAAATATCTCCCCATAACTCATGTAATGGGCTTTTGGGAGCCAAAATTTTGGCTTGGCTTACACTTAGGAAGAGATTGGGAGTTTTGTGAGAACCATGGATTCTCCATAGCATAGAAGGAGTATACTTATTTGGACAACGAGGTGTTATATACTTCACGTTCCACTATTTGGGCATGTGGCTTGTCAATGGTGTATGTATGATTGGAACTATCACTTTTAATAAAAATCTAAGCCAACACACTTTCATGCATATATTGTGGATATAGTAGCACTATTCTTGTTGTATTTGCAATATATGTTATTTAACTTACGCATATGCTTATGAAATATTTTGTTTTCATTTGTATGAATCTTTTTGGATGCGTGCTAATGTATTGATTTGTCACCCTAACTTGTGGACTATTCAGTATGTTAGTTCATGTCATGTCATTTTTCTCATGTGTTCCTTCCAAGCTCTGTACTATTACAGGCTTCCAAGAGGCACACTTCCTTTCCCCTTCGTTTGTTGAAACCATTGTGCATCGCACTTGACTCTCTGTTGGGTCACATACTTGTTCTCAGCAAAGACATCGTGCACCATTCTATGTGTTTTGCATAGAAAGGCAGATCATTAACACCCAATTATTGTGACTCCTACTCCAAACAATGTGAGGCCTGGTTGGAACTTCATAACTAGCAGATCCCTTGAATTTTGGCGATTCCAACACTGTCAACATAGCCATAACATGAATTTACTCAAGGTGTATCTAACCAATAAGCTCAAGCTATTTAGGTAAGATGGGGATTCTAATAAAAATGTCTAATCAAAGTGAAGAACAAAAAAAATCATTTACAAAACTGAAATTAGAGGGCTATGAATTGATATGGTGGAAAAACAATATATATACCTTGATATTGGAGGGATATCCTCTAGTGACTAAGTGGGATAAATTTACAACCCTAATAAAGTCACAATAATACCCTATTAGGTATGTAAAGGAACAATGGATATAGTGGCACTACTTCGGGAAGAAATGGTGGAATAGTGTGTTTAAGAGTACAAGAAAGAATTTAGAAAGATAGCCATAAAAACCAATATGTAATCCTAAAGCATGTGGGTGGTCTACATAGTCATCTACAGAAGCAAGTGACGTTTCTTAAGCCTAAAATGATGGACGAGGATTTTGTTCAGGAAAAATATCTTGAGAAAAAATGCTTGAAGAAATATCAATAAAGCGGATCAAAGCAAAAGGAGCACTTGGATGCTTCTAAGGAGAAGAAGAAGAAGTGGAAAGGGGGGGAATATAATAATACAAATGACACAAAAAACCATTGAAAATACCTTACAAACCACTATAACCACTATAACATTGATAGTCATACAGAGGAGAAGTGTTGGAAGTTGCATAAAAATCTTAACCTAAAGAACAAAAATAAAGATAATAAGATGAAGAATCTTATGGCCACTGATTCAAGTGACCAATTTTATTGCAGCTCACACGTGGATGATAATATCATTTTTACATCAATGAAAAAGGAAGTGAATCTGAGTTGTTTTTGGCAACCCAACTAACTCCCTTCTCATTTTGGAAATGACATGCTCCCCCTCTCCTTTCATTTATTTTTTGCTTTTATTTTAATTGATAAAGAGGAACATTTTTAGGTTTGGTTATTATATAGATTATAATCAATATACTTATGTGGTCTTAACCAAAATTTGATATTTCTTACTAGCACTTTGTCTTCTTATATCGATTTTGTAATGACCATGTAATTTCTCGTTTGATGCCTTTTCATTTCTAGCATTCTCATTTTATCTTGGTCCAAATCCTCGATATTTTATAGAGACTTCCATTTTATACCCGGTTTAAATATTGGTTATATAATATTATGACTGCATATTTTATATTAGTATGGATTATGATTTTTGGAAATGATTTTTTAAAACCCTTATATTTTAACTTTGCGTTGTTTTCAAATCATTTGATAGGTATAATGTTCGATTCATGTTTTATTGTATTGTTACATTCAACATGGTTTATATTGTTCATCCGAATTTATGACCATGCATTTTCGTTGGAACTATATTTATATCATTTTGGGCTATGGTAAGATTTATGTGATAATATAATATTTCAGTCACGATTAAGCATGATTATCAGTTCCATATATTGAGTGATATATGGAAGTACGAGATGGATTGGGTGTGATTAAATTTGGATTTTATGCTTCCTATTTGGTGCTCTTATCTCTTGACACCTACCATAACCCAGACTCATAACTCAACCTGCAAAACATTAAAACATTCCTTAGTCATGGTTGAACTATGGTACATTCTTGAAACCGTGCATTGTGATCTCTCAAATTTCTCTGAAGTGTTTTCATTTCGGTTTTTTCTCTGGTTTCCATTTCTCTCTGTGTCTTTCTCGGCCTCTCTACAAATTTCAAATACTTTGGACTTTTGTACACCTATTTTCAGTTTGTTTCCTGGCTCAAGTTTCATTTCTATAAGCACCCATGTCCATAATCATAATGGAACTAGTAGGTTCTAACCTTGTAGAAATTTATGATGAATACCAGTCCCTTTTCGAGAAGGTGGGATAGTGAAATTTTATATAAAAAGAATTCAAAGGTTTAATGATGGTTTTTTCAATTCCTTCACTTCCAATTTTAATGGAAAGAGAGCTAAGCTTGGAAAATTGTAAATGGCGGTTGATGTTAGTTTGATAGCCAAAACTACCTCCCTTCCCACCAAAGGTGAACAATGGCATAAGAACTATCCTATGCAAGACATATCATGGTGAAATATTATGGAGCATAAATACAAGGGTCACTTTGTAAAAGTTATTCCTATGAATTATCTCAAACCAAAATAGAAAGATTTATTTTATTTAATATGCCCTGGGGTTTTTGTATCGCATCCAACTATTGATGGTTTTTCTTAGTAATGATCTTAACTTACCATTTTTCCTCCACAAGACTTTAAATTGAGAGGATCGATATGCCCTAGGGCTTTTGTATCGCATCTGACTGTTGATGGTTTTTCTTGGTAATGATCTTAACTTACCATTTTTCCTCCACAAGAATTTATCCAATATGGCTAAAAGCTATCAGTCATACCATAAAAAATTGGATAGGTCACCCTTTCACCATGACCTTATATTTATTTTGGTTAAATATCCTTTTTCAATAGTCAGCCAATAGTGGGAAATTTTTCTCTTTTGAAATGGTTTTCATGAAACCATTTAATCAAGTCAACATGAGGTTTTCACCAAAGACTCCATTTTTGGCTCCACCTAGCACTCATACCAATGAGGTGGATATTTCTAAACATTGTGGCCTTGAATAAAAGTTTGATTCCTTCAACAATTGAAAGGATGAAAGCGTTGAACCCACATTGGTTCATGTAACTAGGATTAGGGTATAGGAAACTCTATTTCATAATATTGAATTAAAACTAAAAGTTAAGAAACAAGTTGACAATTTGAAGACACCAGACACTAACCCTGATACAGAACCCACATATCAAGAAGCAAATAGTTAGTGTATACAAAATCTCGAGTCTAATGTTAAGTTTAAGCAAAGAGAGAGATAAATATCTAGGCTAAGGAGAAACAGAGAAACAAGTCCTCTAGCTCATGAGATATTTGTTGATCTTGAAGCTAATGCAGATCCTGTGGCTAAAAATACCAAGCCTGAGACTCGATAAAGCCTAGTTTTTGTTGGTAATAAAAATAATACACCTAAAATTGACAGTGACTCTGGGAAAGTTGCTTATGAATATTTGTTAGATCTATATTGCCATCAATAGTTATTATTCATTGTATCTTTCTTAAATGGTTGAAATAATCAAGTTATGCAAGAAAATTAAAGACTTGGAGCTTCCTATCGAGCTAAGGAAACACACCGAGAAAAAAATCCTCCAACTCAGTAAACAAAATCACATATTCATGACACACACATTGTAGTAAATTCATCATAGGTCAAATTCATAATTTCTCTAGATATTAATGATTTGAATGATTCTAAATAAAGTCTTTTATTGTTATTTATTTCCCACTATTTGGAGATGTTAAGGTATGTTGTTGTTTTGACTATATTTGCAAAAATTAAAAAAGGTGCTACAAAATAAAAGATTTTGTAACAACCCTATTTCTTGTTTATGTAAAATAGTAATCTCATTTTCTTAATATTTCATAGGTCTGATTTGGTTTAAACATTTATTTCACCTTTCATGGAATGGATGTGTTAGGATCCCGTAATTTGGCAGATTGGCAATACCAAATGTACAAGGGTAACATCAGACTAGTCTTTGGAGTCCTAGGACCTAGCCTTCCTGGACTCGGAGAGGGCTCTCTCTATGTTTGTGTGAAAGATGTAACTTGATAGCTTTT
Organism: Pinus albicaulis; assembly: GCA_034641835.2. Lineage (NCBI taxonomy): Eukaryota > Viridiplantae > Streptophyta > Pinopsida > Pinales > Pinaceae > Pinus > Pinus albicaulis. The sequence goes on along the minus strand of CM076580.1, from coordinate 1,020,682,221 downwards.
TAGGGTTTTGATTTTAGGCTAGTTATTAGGTTTAGGGTTTGTTTGTTTGTTTTTTTGGTTGGGTAGGTTGTCAAGTAGAAACAGATAGAGTAGGAGAGGTTTAGACCATTGGGCTATGGAGTTTGAAAAAGGTCTGGAAAGGTATAATAATAGGTCAAAGATGCTTCAGAGGGCAAGTATAACAAAACTAAATGGACCTTCAAGGCTTAGGTGAGTGGAGTGAACATTAAATTGTGAACAAAGTAGGTGCAAAGGGTAGTTAAGAATCCTTTGTCAAATACTACAACAAGAAAGGTCTCTAGGAATACTATGCATGAATACAAAACCAAATTCAGGGAATACCATACTTCTTTGACCAAAACCTAGCAAGAAAACTTTAAGACAACAATCCAGTAAACCCTCAAGAGTAGGGAACTCCTAACCTCTCCAGCTATCTACCTTCAAAGAAAGAAAACATGCAAGATGACATATAGTAATGATCAAGGAGTAGGGAACTCCTAAATTTCCTTAATCATACTATAAATAAATTCAAAGAAACTATTTAAAATGAACAAAAGGGCATGGAAAATCATAAACCTCTTCGGTTAAACCCTAACTATCGATACTTCGGAGTAAAGACCTCAAAAACAATGTTTAAAGTTATTCCAAATGGCAGGGCTAGCCATAAACCTCTTCGGCAATGACTCCATTGAATAATTATTGAGATAAAAAATCCGAGGGGGTTTAGAAAGTAACTAAGAATTATCTAAACTAACCTAGCAGAGGAAAATATGAAAGAAAGAGAAGTAGATAGACTTAATGACCCTTTTAAAACAAACCTTAAACAAAAATTTATATTCTAATGCAAGGGAAAGGTGAGACAAGATGTAAAACATAAGACAATGAGAACAAAACAAGAAAAACATCACCATTAGCTATGTTCATGAATCTTGTAAAGTGCTTGGCTCCATTGTCATTCAGTCCAAAAGGATTACAAGGCTCCAAAGCCAAAAACTCTTTACAACTCAAAGCCTATGCTCAGTTCAACAAGTGAAACAACCAACATCCAACCAACATGATAAATGATATCCTCATCCATTATTTATCATTCAAAGGAGAGTCAAAACCCTAACTAGGGTTTTGGATTCCATTAATTTCTCACAAATATCAATTTTGTCCAAAGAGACCATGCAAGGCCCAAGGCACAAAATATCTAAGCTAATAAATGAAAAATATCTTCTCAACCTATTTTGGCAAAAATATGACTTTGAGGCCCTCAATAACTTTCAAAAATATCTCAGTGTGTTTTGTTGACTATTTTTCAAGGACGCAGTTTTGAGGTCCAAGGGCACAGTGCCTGCATAGGAAAAAAGGTCAACTCGAAGCTAGGTTTTTAAGGCCTTACCGATGTCGGAATGAGCTTCTTAATAGTTCGTTGGAAAGCCTATGAAGTATACTTTCCAAAACTGCTTTTAGTTTTCATTTGGTGTCCATTTACTACCAAAAAATGAAACATCCCAAGGCTGCTAAAGGCGCAGTGCCAACCCTGAAAACATGGCAGAAAGGTGAAATTTTGCATGTTTTTGGTCCTTTTGGAGGACCAGTGTTGCTCCAAATGAGCTGAATATTGGTGAGTGTGATTTACTTGGCCTAAGGAACCCAAAAATGTAAATTTTTCCTGCAATTAAGGCCTCAAGAAGAAGTGCAGTGCCCTTAAAAATAGTTAAAAACTCCGAAAACTCAAAAACTTTCCAAAATATGTCAAAATATGGATTTTCCTTGTTTATTATGTTTGTGATGGTTGTAGGAGATGTATCATCAAGAATTTTAAGGTTTTCTCTCTCATTTTCCTCCTTTAAGTCTTTTCCTTATTATCATTTTCTTCACTAATATCTTCTTCTCCGCCCTTTTCCACCTTTTTGATATTGCCTTATTTCCTTGCTACCCTCATTGTTTGATTTCTCATGGGAATCCTCTCCATTGCTTTCTGCATCCTTACTGTATTCTACACTACTATTTTCCTCATTGACATCTTGTCTCTTTGTTCCACTTTCATTATCATCTCCATCTTCATCATTGCCTTCTGTTTCCATGCTTTTTGCTTTGTCACTAACCTCTGCCTTATTGCTGATATTTTCCTTACTGTCATCAGCCTTATTTTGAAAACCCTAGGACTGCACAATAAAAATGAGATGAAGGGATGGAGGATGGCAGTATTTTCAAGTGAATGATATGGATGGGTGAGTGAGGGTAAGGGTATAGGAAGATGAGTGAGAAGCAAAAATCAAGGACAATCCCAACCTATATGTCACTCTCTGTTATGCAACACCTTGCACTGATGTCAATTTGAAATGGAGGAAAGGAAATGTAAGGTTAATCTGTTTTCAGTGTAAGGGACAGAGATTTTAAGCTTTGATGGATGACCAATTTCAAACCATTTCACCCACCCTAATTTACCCCTATTTTGACTAATATTTCCTTGTTTGTAGATGAAGGGTGTAATCAGTGTTTTTCAAGCATGACATTTAGCTTGTCTCCTTAGGGTTACATTCCTTTAACCAAATGATAACAAAAACTTGGAGAGGTGGTAATGTCTTGTACTTACCCCTTAAATATGCTTAAAAACCTTTGGAGGTAGCTTGAGAGAGATTTCATTTGAATTTAGGGTTTGCAGGGTGTGGAGGGCCCTCTTGGCCAAGCGTGCAGTGCCTGCCCAACCTGTTGGGCAAGTCAGGAAAAGGCAGTCAAAGGGCACATCACCTACTAGGCGCGCAACGCCAAGTTTCCTTTGTTGGCTATGTCAGGTGAGAAATGGGCAGGTGCGCAGTACAGTGTTAAATTGCATGGGAAATTTTTCCAGGGCAGCTCCAGTTTCTGGGGTCATAGCGCCCTACCAATCGCGCAATGCCAAGACACTTAGGCAAATTTCAATCTGAAAAAAACTCAAAAAAACCTCTTTCCTTGAAACTTAAAATTATCTGCAAGGCAAGAATGAATGTCTTGATGTGTAGAATGAGCTTTATTGGCATATGGAAGTTTGATCTATCTTTGCAATCGATTTTCTAAGGTTTTCAGGCCTTTCACCTCCTCATTGATATTTTTATACTGTTTGCTCTATAGGTGACAGAAAACACTGATTTGGCTCTGCTTTTGCTCCTTGAAGACTTGACATGTTTATGTGATGATTTTGTGATGTTTGTACACAAGAGAAGCTTCAAATCCTCTGTTGCTTTCCCCATCAAGTTAACTTAAATTTTCTTCATGGTTAACAATTCATTAAACAAATTTGGGAGGATTTTCCCTAGTAGCGGCTTCAACACCTTCTTCATACCATTTCTACATTTGATCACTGTGTTGGCACTCTATTGGACTGCCAAGTGTAAAAACCCTAACTTTCCTATCTTCCTTGCTGCAAGATGTCATCCTTTAGTCACAAACAACTTACCTCATCAATTTCTTATGTTGATTGACCTCCTAACACTTTTGCAAAAGTGTCAAGCTCGTCCATTACCTTATGTGCAGACTCTATGACTGAATGATAGTCCTCTTTGGAAATGATGACCTTGGACCACATGAAACTATAATTGACCTAGTGGGAGGATTCTTTCAACTGGTCTATGAATAAAACTTGGCTTGGGGTCTTCAAGTGTAAAAACAGAGTATTGACTCAGTGATGTATTGAAGATACAAAATCTTATGTACTTGATTTATCTAAAGAGCCTATAGAGTTATTTTTGAGACCACCAATGCTCAATGAACCTGAGGAACATAAGAAGGAGTAGGCTTAAAGTTAACCCTAAATGTAAAGTGGAGTTATGGGCAAGGGAAAAATAAAGTGATGAGGTCATACGTAGGAAAAAGGATGAATATCAGTGGCATAAGCCCATAAGGATTCTTTTGGGAGTGGTAGGGTGACCATGGAATGACAAAATGATAGTATAGTGAATCTTTTCTATAAGGGTAATGAAGGAAATTAGATTTCTAAAACTCACAATATTCAGGTAATTTTTTTTTAGAAATATAGAACCAATACTTAGTCATCTATAGATAGTGAAAATTACTGATGACTAACAGTGGCTCCACTTGCAGAGGGAAGCTCCTTTTCAAGAGATGTCCAGAACCTCAGAGTTCATATCTCTGAGTTTTGAAGACCAGTACCTTACTTGTACTTGGAAAATCTTTCTTCCTTCATTTGCTGATGTTTTCTTGAAGCTGTGATCTCAAAATCTGAAAGACATGTATGCTTCAACCTCATTTCTACCTACCCATCCTACTTTTCCTAGCATTTTATCTTCCTTTTGTGCACTTGAATTGGCAAACCCTTTACATTCTTTTATTTTTGAAAGAATAAAAAATTATCTACTTGTACCCTTATTACTTCCAAGAGTTTAGATTAGGCTAATGAACTCTTCTTATTATCTACCTAGTCTACTCATTTTTCAAGATTAAGATGTTTGACAAACTTTATTTTCTATCCTACTAACATGAAATTGAAAACACGATCAGACTAGGATTAGGCAATCTGATTTTCCATGGGCTATGGAATTTGGACAAGCTTCATAAAGACATTATTTTTGTACAATCAAAACTAGAAACTTGAGGGCTTATAATTTGAAATTAGTCACACATCCCTCTCATTCCTCCTTGGTTCTAAATTGAGCTTTGGGAACTAGTATCTCTTCTCCTAACCTAATCTACTAATGAGCCAAGTTTTCATTGTTTGGAAAATCTTGTTTCTCTATCTTATCAGTAGAAATTTAAAACATATTCAATCATGGTTAGGCTGAATGACTGAACAGGACTTTATTTTTCAAGTAGTGGCATTTTAGACTTGCACATTTTCAGAAGTACTACTTTTTTTGGTATGGGGTTGTACCTCTTATTTAAAACAGCCCTATTTTCTTCTTTTCTCTATTTTTGTGTTTCATCTTTTTAGATTAGCATTCTAAGACTAAAAACTAGAAAGATACTCATAGTGCTGAGCTTATTTTCATATCTATCTATCCCAATCTAACCTATAAATGATATACATTCATTTGGTAAAATATCTTTTCCAATATAACCAATCAAGCAGATGATTCCATGAGTGATCTTGGTTTAGCTCTTTGAGTGTGTTGAAGAAATAAAAAGGCCACTGACACCTTACTTGTATTTGAATAGTAGTGCCTAAAATATTCTTTAAACTCTATGTCAAACTGCTCCTAACATATTTTACTCCCTTTTCAAATGTCTCTAAGAAAACAACAAAGGGATCTTGGAATAATACCTGACTTAGAGGATTTGAGAAATAGACTTCATTCAAAACTACTATTTCCTTCACTTGGCTATGCTTGGGATTCTTTTGAACAAGAAACTCCACCTCTTCCTCTTGATCATCTACACTGTCAGCCTCATTATATATAGCAATATTTTCCTCTAGAAAAACTGATATGTTCTGATGGAGTGGGCTAAAAACTGAGTGAAGGTCATCATGTTGATGATTAGATGTGCTTTTTGGAAACAAATCTTCTTGAAAAGGAAGTGTAGCAACTCTTATGTGATTATCAATTTCCAAGCCTTCATCTGCAATTTGAAATTCAATGGGAATTGGTGGCTACAGATCTGGACCTAAGGAGGATTCTATGTCACCAATGAATTCCTAAACCATTTCAGGAAAAGCCTTCTCATTAACAACTTTCTCAAGAAGTTCATTATCTTCCCCATCTTCAACATTTTAACTGAAAGACTGTTGATTTCCAATGACATGAAAGTTATTTCTAATGGATTGAAATGAAGTAGAACAAAGGGTCGGTGATTCTTCACTTACTTACAAATCTTCTAGACTTTCCTCATAAATTTCATAGCTGATATGTATTGGTTGATTAATATTTTGACGAAACTGAACTTCCTCCCACAAACTAGCTGTTGATTGCTCTGCAAGATTAGCTTCTGTTTGGAGAACATGACCATAATCATATTGATCAAACTTTGGAAATTCATCAAAATAAGTAATTTCACTAATCAAACATATTGGATTATTAGATTGTTTTTCTTCAAATTGATCTACACATCCATTTTCTGATATGTGATAGGTAGGATTAGCATGAGAATGAATAGAAGTGTTCTGTTCACATGAAGGTTTAGAGGCTGGCTGCATGTTTAGAATCTGACTTATTTCCTATTTAGTTAAAAGAGGAGGTTTTTTTCTCTTTCTTTGGATAACACTATAGCAGTGCTCTTTCTCTATTGAAGCCTGATTCTGAGGCTGAATATCTTCTTGAGCCTCACCTAGAAATTATGGTGAATCATCACTTGTGCCTTCAGAGAGATCTTGTGGACCTTCCTTTATCTCCCGATTGATTTCATCCTCAACCAACTCTTCTTGGTTGTCATGATAGATGATTTGAGAATGAAATTCATGAAATACTTCTAATAGGCTTTCAGGATGCCAATTTCCCAAATCTTCATCAAATTTTACAAGGTATTGTATGAGATCTTCAGATTGATCACAACAATTTTCAGCTAATGATAAATATGGACAGTTTTCTTTATAATTCTCATAAAATACCTTGTGGAAATCCTTTAAGGAAAACAAAATACTAGGGTCTAGGCCTTCATACCATTCTCTAGCTTTCCCTTCTAATTTCCCCATGAACATTTTCATGAGGCAGTCCTCATGCCATTCAACCTTTAACCTCCATACATGTATATGAAATTTGATGAGATGTAACAATGGGTCATCAAATTTTTCATCTTGAAACATAAGCAGGTTTGAAATCTAGTCTATCTGAGGAATTTTGTGTGGGAATCCAGGGATGTGATCTCTGTTCATTGGAGCATATCTTCATTATATCCTTGGATCCATGTTTGTAAATCCAAAAGGGTCACTGCATCTTTTCAACTATTCAAGAGTTCTCAACCAGTGGAGTCTTTAGGTCTATTGAGAGTTGTGGAGTCGCCAGGTGGATGATTTCAACTTTGTTGTCCACCATCAGCTTGATTAATGCATTCCTAGGGGAGTCTTTGAGAACTAGTGGGGTTAGTAGGCCTCTTGGAGGCCAGTGGAGTCTCTAGGTGGAGGATGTTTAATTTTTTAAGGATGTACTTTTTGTCCACCATAAACATCTGAATACCAATTTAAGGATGTTTATGGGTTTTCTGAGGTCCTAAGGAATACTTAGATTGTCACTGACCTAGAAGCTCCCACTGTGGTTGCTATTCTGTTATGGTGTTGAGTTAGTGGATAGTATTGACATGAGTGTTCTGAGGTTTTAAGGAGCGCTTAGGATGTTATTTACTCATAAGGTCCCACTGTGATCGCCATTATGTTAGGATCCCGTAATTTGGCAGATTGGCAAGACCAAATGTACAAGGGTAACATCAGACCAATCTTCGGAGTCCTAGGACCTAGCCTTCCTGGACTCAGAGAGGTCTCTTTCTATTTTTGTGTGAAATATGCAATTTGATAGCTTTTTAGGGTTTTGATTTTAGCCTAGTTATTAGGTTTAGGGTTTGTTTGTTTGTTTGTTTGGTTGGGTAGGTTTTCAATAAGAAACAGATAGAGTAGGAGAGGTTTAGACAATTGGGCTATGGAGTCTGCAAAAGGTCTAGAAAGGTACAATAATAGGTCAAGGATGGTTCGGAGGGCAAGTATAACAAAGCTAAATGGATCTTAAAGGCTTAGGTGAGTGGAATGAACATTAAATTATGAACAAAGTAGGTGCAAAGGGAAGTTAAGAATCCTTTGTAAAATATTACAACAAGAAAGGTCTCTAAGAATACTATGCATGAAGACAAAACCAAAGACAAGGCATACCATACCTCTTTGACCAAACCCTAGCAAGCAATCTTTAAGACAACAATAGAGTAAACCCTAGAGAGTAGGGAACTCATAACCTCTCCAGCTATATACCTTCAGAGAAATAAAACATGCAAGATTACATATAGTAATGATCAAGGAGCATGAAACTCCTATATTTCCTTAATAATACTATAAAGAACTTCAAATCCACTATTTAATATGAACATAAGGGCATGGGAAATCATAAACCTCTTCGGTTAAACCCTAACTAGCAATACTTCGGAGTAAAGACCTCAAAAACAATTTTTAAAGTGATTCCAAAGGGTAGGGCTAACCATAAACCTCTTATGCCACATTTTCAACCCCTGAGCCCAGGTCACTGCCCAGAATTTCCTGTAACTTCATGAGAGGGTAAATAAAATTTAAAAAAAAACATGGAAGCAATCACATCATCAAGAAATGATCTAACACCACCCAGCCATGATAGAAATTTCGTCAAACATGTCATAAACATTGCATCTACAGGTGTAAACAACAAAATTAGACATGGGGGTTTAATACTTATCTGAGAATCACTAAGAATTGCTTCTCCCTTACATCATAAGTTGCAATATAATCTATTTGACCATAGATACATTGTATATTCATTTAAAGCAAAAAACATAGATAAATCCATACATCATCACTAATAAAATACATGATTATAACCAGCATAATAACAATAGAAATACAATGGATATAACATCAATGAAATCCACATAATAACCGGTACATTTTCATACCAAATACCAAATGAATGAGATTCTCATTAATGAGTGCAAGAACCAACCAGGGATGGGACTACCACGTTCCCCCAGACCATAGATTGGCTAAGCCAAATCTCTTTTCAACCAATCACCCTCATGCCATATTCCAAGCATGAATGTGGGACTCATAACCAACCGAAAAATAAGAAAACAAGCATGGATGCTACTAGAGTTTTACGCCTACACCTTGAGGAATTTGAGTGCCTCCTAGTCTCTCAGTCTTTACTGTAACCCATAGTCCAATAGAGGGGTCACTAGGCCCTACAATGAGACCATATATCTAGGCTTTACCATACATCCCATCTCGGGAATACAAGTCCCAACATAGAGAAATCCACCTCTTGGATTTACCATATATCCTTCCATTCATAGGATATTATTCCTAGGCCCACTAAGGCACATAATATGACTTTACCGCAACCAATATTCTGGCTCAAGGGTTACTAGGCCAGTAGATCTACCATGATCCACAGTCTAGTTTAGGGACCACTAGTTCATGTGTTTTTCATTTGAGAGATCCACCACACTCAACTTTGAATCCATTCGGAAATATAGCTCAACCATAGTATGAGAACCTCATCTCATCAAAGCTATATGGAAACAACAAGGCTAGGTTGAAAACCATTGTCACTGACCTAGAATCTCCCATTGTGGTTGTTATTATGTTATGGTGTTGAGTCAGTGGATAGTATTGGCATGAGTGTTCTGAGGTTTTAAGGAGCGCTTAGGATGTTATTTACTCATAGGGTCCCACCGTGATCGCCATTATGTTAGGATCCCATAATTTGGTAGATTGGAAAGACCAAATGTATAAGGGTAACATCAGACCAGTCTTTGGAGTCCTAGGACCTAGCCTTCCTGGACTCAGAGAGGGCTCTCTCTATGTTTGTGTGAAAGATGTAACTTGATAGCTTTTTAGGGTTTTGATTTTAACCTAGTTATTAGGTTTAGGGTTTGTTTGTTTGTTTGTTTGGTTGGGTAGGTTGTCAAGCAGAAACAGATAGAGTAGGATAGGTTTAGACCATTGGGCTATGGAGTCTGCAAAAGTTCTAGAAAGGTACAATAATAGGTCAAGGATGCTTCGGAGGGCAATTATAACAAAGCTAAATGGATCTTCAAGGCTTAGGTGAGTGGAATGAACATTAAATTATGAAAAAAGTAGGTGTAAAGGGAAGTTAAGAATCCTTTGTAAAATATTACAACAAGAAAGGTCTCTAAGAATACTATGCATGAAGAAAAAACCAAAGACAAGGCATACCATACCTCTTTGACTAAACCCTAGCAAGCAATCTTTAAGACAACAATCGAGTAAACCCTAGAGAGTAGGGAACTCCTAACCTCTCCAGCTATCTACCTTCAAAGAAAGAAAACATGCAATATGACATATAGTAATGATCAAGGAGTAGGAAACTAATATATTTCCTTAATAATACTATAAATAACTTCAAAGCAACTATTTAATATGAACATAAGGGCATGGGAAATCATAAACCTCTTCGGTTAAACCCTAACTAGCAATACTTCGGAGTAAAGACCTCAAAAAAAATGTTTAAAGTGATTCCAAATGGTAGGGCTAGCCATAAAACTCTTTGGAACTAACTCCATTAAATCATTCTTGAGATAAACAACCTGAGTGGGTTTAGAGAGAAACTAAGAATTCTCTAAACTGACCTAGCAAAGGAAAACATGAAAGCAAGAGAAGCAGACATACTTAATGAGCCTTTGACATCATAGCTTAAGCTAAAATTTATGTTCTAATACAAGGGAAAGGTGAAAAAATATGTAAAACATAAGAAAATTAGAACAAAATGAGAAAAAAATCACCATTAGCTATGTTCACGAATCCTGCAAAGTGCTTGCCTCCATTGTTATTCAGTCCAAAAGGATTACAAGGCTCCAAAGCCAAAAACTCTTTACAACTTAGAGTCTACGCTCAGTTCAACAAGTGAAACAACCAATAGCCAACCAACATGAGCAATGAGGCCCTCATCTATTATTTATCATGCAAAGGAGAGTCAAAACCCTAAATAGGATTTTCGAGGCCATTAATTGCTCACAATTATCAATTCTGTCCAAAGTGACCATGCACGGTCCAAGGCACAAAATATCTAAGCTAATAAATGAAAAATATCCTCTCAACCTATTTTGGCAAAAAATATGACTTTGAGGCCCTCAATAACTTTCAAAAATATTTGTGTGTTTTTTTGAATTTTTTGCAAGGACGCAGTTTTGAGGTGCAAGGACGCAACGCCTGCACAAGAAAAATCAGTCAAATTGTAGCTAGGTTTTCGAGGTCTTCCCGATGTCGGAATGAGCTCCATGATAGCTCGTTGGAAATCATTTCAAGTCTAGTTTACAGATTAGCTTTAATTTTTTCAATTAGTTTCCATTTTCCTACCCAAGAACCAAATCTCCCAAGGCTACTAAAGGCACAGTGCCAACCCTGAAAACATGGCAGAAAGGTGAAATTTTGCATGTTTTTGGCCCTTTTGGAGGACCAGTCTTGCTCCAAATGAGCTAAACCTTGGTGAGCGTGATTTCCTTAGCCCAAGGAACCCAAAAATTTAAATTTTTCCTACAATGGACACTCAAGAAAAAGCGCAATGCCAAAGGCGTTGCGCCCTTGGCCCTTAAAAATAGTCAAAAACTCTGAAAACTCAAAAACTTGCCAAAATATGTCAAAATTTGGATTTTCCTTATTATGTTTTTTATGGTTGTAGGGGATGGATAATCAAGAATTTTAGTGTTTTCTCCCTCCTTTTCCTCCTTGAAGGCTTTTCCTTATTGGCATTTTCTTCACTGATATCTTCTTCACTGCCCTTTTCCGCCTTTCTGATATTTTCCTTATTTCCTTGCTACCCTCACTATTTGATTCTTCATCTACTTGATTTCTTATGGGAATCCTCTCCATTTCTTTCTGCATCCTTACTGCCTTATACACTGTTTTTTTCCTCATTGACATCTTAGCTCTTTGTTCCACTATCACTATCATCTCCATATTCATCACTGCCTTCTGTTTCCATGCTTTTTGCTTTGTCACTGACCTCTACCTCATTGCTAATATATTCCTTAATATCATCAGCCTTATTTTGAAAACCATAAGACTACACAATAAAAATGAGATGAAGGGATGGAGGATGGTAGTCTTTGCAAGTGGATGATATAGATGGGTGAGTGAGGGTAAGGGTATAGGAAGATGAGTGAGAGGAAAAACTCAAGGAAAATCCCAGCTTATATGTCACTCTCTGCTATGCAACACCTTGCACTGATGTCAATTTGAAATGAAGGAAAGGAAATGTAAGGTAAATCTATTTTCAGTGTAAGGGACAACACTTTTAAGCTTTGATGGATGACCAATTTCAAACCACTGCCCCCACCCCAATTTACCCCTATTTTGACTGATATTTCCTTGTTTTCAGATGAAGGACTTAATCAGTGTTTTTCAAGCATGACATTTAGCTTGTCTCCTTAGGGTTCCATTCCTTGAACCAAATGATAACAAAAACTTGGATAGGGGGTAATGTATTGTGCTTACCCCTTAAATATGCTTAAAAATATTTGGAGGCAGCTTGAGAGATATTTCAGTTGAATTTGGGGTTTGCAGGGTGTGGAGGGCCCTCCTGGCCAAGCGCGCAACACCTGCTCAAACTATTGGGCGAGTGGGGCAAAGGAAGGCAAAGGGCGCAGTGCCAATTTTCCTTTGTTAGGTTTGTTTGGTGAGAAACAGGCAGGTGCGCAATGCTTCCCTCTAGGCACACAACGCAGTGTTAAATTTCACATAAAATTTTTCCAAGTGTGCAATGCCAGTTTCCAGGGCCACAGTGCCCTGCTAAGCGCACAACACCAAGACACTTAGGAAAATTTTGATTTGAAAAACTCAAAAAAACTCTTTCCTTGAAACTTAAAATTCTCTGCAAGGCAAAAATGAATATCTTGATGTGTAGAATGAGCTTTATAGGCGTATGGAAGTTTGATATATCTTTGTAATCCATTTTCTAAGGTTTTCAAGCCTTTCACCTCCTCATTGATAATTTTATACTGTTTGCTCTGCAAGTGACAAAAAACACTGGTTTGGCTTTTCTTTTTCTCCTTGAAGACTTGACATGTTTATCTGATGATTTTGTGATGTTTGTACACAAGAGAAGCTTCAAAATCCTCAGTTTCTTTCCCCATCAAGTTAACTTAACTTTTCTTCTTGGTTGACAATTCATTAAATAGCTTTGGGAGGATTTTCCCTAACAACAACTTCAACACCTTCTTCATACCATTTCTACATTTGATCGCTATCTTGGCACTCTGCTAGACTGCCAAGTGTAAAAAACCTAACTTTCTTGTATTCCTTGCTGCAATATGTCATCCTTTAGGCACAAACCACTTACCTCATCAATTTCTTCTGCTGATTGACCTCTTAACACTTCTACAAAAGTGTCAAGCTTTTCCATTACCTTATGTGCATACTCTGTAACTAAATGATAGTCCTCTTTGGAAATGATGACCTTGGACCATATGAAACCCCAGTTGACCTAGTGGGAGGACTCTTTGAATTGGTCTATGAATGAAACTTGGCTTGGGGTCTTCAAGTGTAAAAACATAGTATTGACACAGTGATGTATTGAAGATCCAAAATCCAATGTACTTGATTTATCTAAAAAGCCTACAAAGTTAGTTTTGGTACCACCAATGCTCAATGAACTTGAGGGACATAGGAAAGAGTAGGCTTAAAGGTAACCCTAGATGTAAATTGGAGTTATGGGAAAGGGAAAAACAGAGTGATGAGGTCATAAGTAGGAAAAAGGATGAATATTAGTGGCATAAGCCCATAAAGAGTCTTTTGGGAGTGTCAGGGTGACCATGGAATGGAAAAATGATAGGATAGTGAAAATTTTATATAAGGATAATGAAGACAGTGAGATTTCTAAAACTCACAATATTAAGGGAATTTTGTTTTTATAAATCTAGAACCAATACTTAGTCATCTATAGATAGTGAAAATTACTGATGACTAACAAGATGCTTATGGATAACATACAAGTGTTGTAGATACTAGAAAAATGATTCTTGTTAGTTATCATGTTGATTTTGTTTTATCCATTCGGATACGACCAACAAGACAAAAAAAAATATTTATTATTTTGTAAAGGATAGTTTCGATTTGAGTCTATTTTTAGAGATAGATAATACAAATACTTTTATATAAACCTCCTATTTTGAAATGAAATGGTTAGGAAGAAAATACATGTTGTATGGTATAAAGAAACTCTGGAAATGGAACATTTTAAATTATATCTGATTATGTGTATTTTTTAATTACACTCTAAGTATGAAGGCTTGGTTTTATCCAGTAAATTACCTATTTTGTTTTAAGCTTTTCCATAGTCATTATTTGTAACATCCTTTTCCCACATCTATCAAAGTAACTGTATAACCAGGTTAAACATGAAAATATAGGCTACTAATATGAGATTCAACATCCTAGATGACCTTAAGGAATTTGAACCAACAAAAACACGACAAACACAACTTACACAGCATCAACAACACCTCTAGGAGGTAAACATCCCTCCCAGACCCCTGAGACATGAAGGGGGACTGAATTCTGACCCTCTTGAGCCTTATCCACAAGAATATAAGGGAAATGGAGTGGCGATAAACTCTTTTCCATGGGATAGCCTTGGAAAGGTAGTGGTGAGGGCCCAAAACAATCAATTATATGCCTACATCTCTGAGACTTACACCACATTTTCAGCCCCTGAGCCCAGGTCACTGCCCAGAACTTCCTGTAACTTCATGAGAGGGTAAATAACATTAAAAAAAACATGGAAGCAATCACATCATCAGGAAATGATCTAACACCACCCAGGCATGATAGAAAATTTTCAAACATGTCATAAACATTGCATCTATAGGTGTAAACAACAGAATTAAACATGGGGGTTTAATAATTATCTGTGAATCACTAAGAAGTGTTTCTCCCTTACATCATAAGTTGCAATAAAATCTATTTGACCATAGATACATTGTATATTCATTTAAAGAAAAAAAACATAGATAAAGCCACACATCATCACTAATAAAATACATGATTATAACTAGCATAATAACAATAGAAATACAATGGATATAAAATCAATGAAATCCACCTAATAACTAGTACATTTTCATACCAAATACCAAATGAATGATATTCTCATTAATGAGTGCAAGAACCAACTGGGGATGGGACTACCACGTTCCACCAGGCCATAGATTGGCTAAGCCAAATCTCGCTTCAACCAATCACCCTCGTGCCATATTCCAAGCATGAATGTGGGACTCATAACCAACCGAAAAATAAGCAAACAAGCATGGATGCTACTAGATTTTTACGCCTACACCGTGAGGAATTTGAGTGCCTCCTAGTCTCTCAGGCTTTACCGTAACCCATAGTCCAATAGAGGGGTCACTAGGCCCTATACTGAGATCATTTATCTAGGCTTTACCATACATCCCATCCCGAGACTACAATTCCCAACAGAGAGAAATCTGCCTCTTGGATTTATGATATATCCTTCCATTCATAGGAAATTATTCCTAGGCCCACTAAGGCACATAATATGACTTTACCGCAACCAATATTCTGGCTCAAGGGTTACTAGGCCAGTGGATTTACCATGATCTACAGTCTGGTTTAGGGAACACTAGGTCATGTGTTTGTCATTTGAGAGATCCACCACACTCAACTTTGAATCCATTCGGCAATCTAGCTCAACCATAGTATGAGAACCTCATCTCATCAAAGCTATATGGAAACGACAAGACTAGGTTGAAAACCATTGTCACACCTGGAAAAACACATGTCAATATAACAAGAAACCACATCCAATACCATGCATGTTATATCTAGCAAGGAAATCACATATGAAAATTGATACCTACAAATAATATTGTTGATGCTGCTTGATCCTGCTCTTCCTGCTTGCTTTTCCTTTATTGCTCCAATTCCCAAGTGCTCCAAGAAAAATTTGTGTCCAAGAGTGAGAGAGAGAGAGAAAGAATCATGAGAGAGCTCCAAAAAATGTGATCAAAATCTTGCCAACTGATCCTCAAAATCATTTTTATCAGTGAGGCCTTTATTTTCTTCATTTTCCTCCTCAGATGAAACCTGTGACCTTTCACCTCCCTTTTCTCCTAATTTCCATTATTTTCATAAATAAATTTTCCAAATATGTCATTTTGCCTTTCTAAAGACTTTTTCTTTGCATTTTCCAATTTCCTTTAACCATAATAACCGAAATGAACACCCGCTAGGATATTTTTCCCAACATTCAGCTTGGAATACATGTTCCATCAAGCGTGGTTATTATTTTTAAATTTTATTACATGAAATTTTCACTAGGGCTATTACAAATTCCTCCCCATGGGGGACACCGTCCTCAGTGTTCAACCACACATATACCTCAGTAAAACTGCTAAAAAGAAAAAATATTGCCTATGGAGCTTTATAACACAACTCGTTTCATTATTTACAATGAATAACCTGCTCAAAATAAAATTTCATCATGAAAATCATACCATGTACTGGAGCTTTATAACACAACTCATTACGGTATTTATGATAGTATACACATATGCACATTTGATCAGCCGTAAAATAAAAGTATACAATTCCCGTATCAACAACAAGAGAATCCAGAGGCTCACACCTCCCCCCTCAACGTAGTACCAGGATTCACTTACTTCCCAGGATGTCAAGAATCCACTTTCAGAGCCAAATCTGCATCCAATGTAGAGCACTAAAATCCTGAGCCATTTTTCCTCTCGGTGAACAGTTACCGTCTCATTTTTCTAGGGCACACTCCCAATGTGCATATGATTCTATTTGGAAATGCTAATGACAAAAAAAAAAATATACCTGACCTTCCCTTCTTTGCTACACAGTCCCTTGGCTAATCCGGTAATCCCCTTCCGTGTAGTCACTCACCTTCCAAGTTCCCAGAAATTTACTATCCCTCGCGATCCATCCCTTGGCAATTATTCCTTGCATCGGAATATATAAAAAATAAGGTATATACCTGCCTCAACCATCATATCGATCATAGCATGATAATGGAAATCAATGGACACTGCTGGGTTACAGTGTCCCACAATGGCCCTACTCCTGTAGTTCTTCACCAACATATTGTTGCCTATTTCAATTCCTTTTGTTGTTGCTGCTAATTCTTGCAGTTGATTTTTCACCATCCCAAACTAGACATCGCATGCTTCATGTACCAAGCACATAACTGCCATTGGATTCAAAATAAATTCAAATAAATTCAAATCATACCTCATTGGTAGCTTGTCAATGAGGTACACCTGAACTTCTATTTTCTTCTTGTCACAACAAGTCAAACTAGTTGATTGATAAAATCATAATGTATTAACATATCACATCTGGTTATTTCGAAACACAACCATCATAATAGAAATCATATATCACATATAATCATGATAAACCAAAATCATAAATCACATGTAACAATCATAATTCAAAATCATAGATCACATGCATAATAAAACTGAAGTAAAATACCAATACTCATCCTTCATTAGTCTTTACTTCTCCATTTATTATTTTATACACACACCAGATCGGTTGCCACACTCAACAAGCATGCAATGCCTTTTCTTCCCTTCAATCACATAAACATATACACAGTGTACATCAAAACATATAAATCTACACATGGCGTACAACACCAGACAATGCATACACCCACATCGGCATACGACACATACACATGCACTCAGTGTACAATACAACACAATACATATGCCTACACCGACATACAAAACATACACATACACCCAATGTACCATACAACACAATACGCAAACCTACCTTGAGTGTACAATACATACACCTACACCTAGTATACAATACAACACAATACATATAAATATACAAAGTACAACACAATGTATACACATGTCATGATACCACAACTACATCATGCACATACTTAGTATCGCATGCCCTTAGCACAGCATGTATGGCATGCATAGAATACCACATGTATACTAGTACCATATGCACAATAGGTAGACAGTACCACCTATACACAACCATACCTACACAAGATGTGCACACCATCACATGTACTAGGCACCACCTGCACAACATGTTCACAATGTCAAATGTACACTGCACAACCTTGACACTGTGTACACAATATCACATGTACACAACACCACATATTCAACATGCACATAGCACCATACAGACACAACACTACATATCCAACATGAGCACAACACCATGTGCACATAACATCACACATCCAGCATGCACATAATAAAATATGTACACAATACTACATATGAAACATTACACATCACCATAGGTACAATCACTGAATGTACAACATGAACATCACATACACAATAATAGCGTTGCACATCCATAGATGAAACACTAACCCCACAAAGCAACCCTGCTTCTCCATGCTTATCTTAGCATGTCGTAGACCACACTACTTTCACTTCGTTGATGTACCCCTCAACATTACTTATCCAAAACATAAAAACAAACATATTATAATCACATAATATCAAATCATACCCATATTGTATTGACTTTGTAGATCTGTCAGAGTTACTCTTCCCACTTGATTCCTCATAAGAATAAGAAATTATTCATGCCATTCTCCTGCATAAGTAATCATTCCCCCACAAGAATGATTCTTGAAAACCCTATCATACAATGACATAGATACATAGATATATTATGATAATATTATCCAATTTTAAGGTCACAGCCAAGCCTGACACCAAATTGGTGTATGAGGTTTCTTTGTTTCTGGGACAAGGGACCCACCTTCGCACAAGGATTTGAAGGAATACATACACATATGATCCTGTTAAAAAATGACATACATACACACATATAAACATTAACATTAAAAAATCATGATCTATGATGACCCTATCAGACACGACATACATACATACATGTATACATATATAAACATCAACATAATCATGATCACAACACAGTTACCAGATATCATAATATCTGTGTTAATATAACTTCCTTTATTCATGCATAACATGCACAATGTTGAGAACAATAGTTCCCAACACAGCCAAGGCATCTGATGCCACAATTCTATTCACTGTACCTTTTATGTTTCCTTTTTCATGTTTGTACTTCCACCATCCATTTACCACAATGGACCCAACTAGTCCAACTGACTATCATATTCTTACCTTCCACTAAGATTACTCATACACAGAGCTTTATCTATGTCTTACATTACCTGTTGGGTGCCACACAACTCTCCCAAAAAATATATGACCATGAAAAACCAAAAAATATATGACACCGCAACAAAGTAGCATGGCCATGCACTAGATGCAATCAAGACTGCAAATGAAGCACAAACACATCACAAAAGAAAAAAATTACAAGACTAGAAACAAACCCCATGACTCAATCCCAATGGGTACCCGGTGCTTCCGAAGGAAAACTCAACCTAGTCCTTCTTCAATATTTCATGGAAATCTCTTTTCCATGCAATCCCTGCATCATACTTCCATAAAAAACATAATTTTCAGCGCATAAATAAATATAACAATATAAAAATTATCTTAGCTTTTCGTGCTAAGCATGCTGACCTGTAACTCAACGCACATGTCATCCATATGTACCAAATATTAAGAAAACATATCTATCAATTTTAAATAAATTTTTACCAAGACTAAAAATCATGCCATAATCAAATAATAGTCAAAATCAAAATACTACAACTATCACCTACTTATACTCAAGTACATATCATCCGTCCCAAAACATATGTGTTAGTACAACCATATTAAACCAAGATCATTCCTTCATGCAATCTTACATACACATATACTCATATCATGTGATTAATCAAACAGTCAAATAAATTATATATGTACCATGTTAAATAAATCAACTATATGACATAATAGACACCAAATCACTGAAACACAAATGGCATAATCAAACATTCAAGTACAAGTAGACGACATAAGAAAGCTCATACCTTAATGTATCTTAGGGGAGGCAGTCTTATCTACACAATCAATCTAGGTTAGCACGATATAACTTCACAACATATCAACCCAATCATAAATAAGGTTATGATATCCATAACAGTATATAGCTAACATGTTCACACCCTAAACTCATTAAAAAAATTTGTCAATGCATAAAAATCACATATACATAGTTAGTCTATATTAATACAAAACACTATCATAATTAGGTCGAATCATGCTTGAATGTCATAACCCTAACCATCATGTCAATAACATGTAACAACAACAAATTATATATCATGCTCATCAACAACATGTAGCCTAATCATCAAGATAACTATCATAAAACAACAACAAGTTGACCCATAACATGCTCATGAACAAAATATAAGTTATCTAACATAAAACAACAATAGCAATGCATACCACCACAAGTTTCTATCATTCATGACTATCTAAAACGTGTACATATAACCACACTAATAAACTAGCATCTATAATGTATGTAATCATAACATCAATAGAATGAAAGGAATAATCACAACCATAATGCATATGACTATACTAATCAACTAGAATTTATCATATATGTACCCATAATAATAATATAATGTCAAACATATACGTAACCCTAATTCTTACAAAAACCATGAATCACATACTTGCATGCCAAGCATACAAGCTTGTATGACGATATTCTCTAGCCTCGAAGTCCAATGTTGCAACTTCAGTTTGATGGTCTGCATCTCCTGCTCTCTCTTAGTCAACACATTAACATCATAACATATCAATATCATGATGATGATATAATTGCATACAATGACCTTATGCACAACAACCTTGTTGTGAGACCAGCTCCCAAAATAGAAGAAAAGAGAGATCAACGCCTTAGAAATCAGCCACTTCGAGGGGGAAACCTCCAATACATCAATGAAAAATTCTTCGATGATACAAATGACAAAACCTCCTTTCTATATATAGGAGTCCATGGGGCCACAATGTAATCCTAGCTGACCTAAAAATAATAAATTAAGGGCACAATAATAACAATATGGGGGTTACAAGGGTGTTAGGGTCTCTGTAATTTGCAATATTGGCAAATACAAACTGCAAAGCCTACATATGAACCACTTTGGGATTCTAGGATCTAGCCCTCCTGAATCCAGAGAGGGATCTCTCTATAAGTGCAAATATGTGATCTTTAAGGCTCGAAATGTGATATTAGGCTAGTTATGAAGAACAAGGTTTTGTTTGGTTTTGGTTGGGAAAAGATATAATGAAGGTGAAGGAAGTCTAAATGAAGGGTGAAGATGTATGAAAGTGAAGGGATAATTCAGCTAATAAGATAGGCTAGGAGCAGCTTCAATCCATTGGGCTATGGAGTCATAAGAGGATTTAATTGAAATAACAAGGTTCAAGAGTGGTCCATGGGGCAAGTACTTGATCTATAGCTTAAGATCAAGTACGGACTTTGAACCTATCCTGCTTTCAGCATATTCAAAAGGAAAAAATTCAAGATAAACAAAAAAAGTAGTCTAAGATCAGGTAAGGACTTTGAACCTAGCCTGCATTCAACATACTCTTAAGGGAAAATTTTAGAAAACCTTTGGAGATAAAGCTAGAGGAAAAGGCTAACCATAGACTTCCCTAGTTCAACTTTACTTAGCAGAAACTGAAAATAACATTCAAGAAAAATGTTTAAAGTTTAGACAATAAGACATGGGAACACCAACATTATTTAACTGCTTAGATTGTATTAAATCATTCTTAAACACGCAATTGGAAGAAAACATGGAGATAAAGCTTATCAGTGAGAGTAGGGTACTTTTGACAGTAAATCCTAGCTCTATATTTGTTGTTCTTTATCAGAGAAAGTGGACAGAATGGAAACAAAAAGAAAATAACAATTTACAATAAGAAAAACATCACCATTGACATAGAGCAAGATCCCATAAATCAGCTTGTATTTGATGCTTCAAACCATTTACAATCATCAACTCTAGTGGGTCTGTACAGCTTCAAACTTCTCATCTCAACTTAGGTATCTTCAATTACAAACAGAGCTTACAGCAGCTTCAGTAAACTATTTACATGCAAAAGATATCCAGAGACCAACCTTTATCTCATTTTCTACAGAAGTATTTATAGAAGAAATGAGGAGGTGGGATGAGAGAAAAGATCTCTAGGCTTAATTAATACAGTTTAATGCTTCTCGGGCTTTGAGGGGCTCAATGGAGAAGCTTTCTGATATTTCCTCTGTATTAATTGATTTTCATTAAGCATGCTGGGCAGATTTTGTTGACTTAAAAAACTCTTGAGGCGATTTAGCAATAACTCTGGCTGTCTTTTAGGAAAAATATCACTTACTGAAGAAATAATTCTCCCTTCTTCAATTGCTTTGAGGCTACAAGTGGCTTTTGGTAGCCGGAGAGGATTCAATTAGCCTCTGATGTGGCAGTGGAGGATTTTCGGACTGATAGATTTCTTTGTTTTTTTCTAAAATTCCTTTAATCTGTCTTTGCTCTATGTTTTAGGCCTAATTAGGCTTAATTTTTGTTTTCAGGTCTTCATACTATCTTTAACTGTGTGGATTAGGCCTTTGATAGTTGAATTTATGCCTTGATCCCTCAAAACTGTGTTAAAACCTTTAATTCTTCATTTCTGCGTTGATTTTATGCTGTACCACTAATACTTTTTGTCTGATTAAGGTTCACTGTGTTTTTGTTGCTTTCGTAGGCACGTAGAGGGTTTTATAATGTTACCAGTGCTCATGAGGCATGATAAAAACATATTTGGAACCCTACATATTCCTTTCCTTCATGGAAGATTGCCTGCGGATCGTCATCTCAGGGTTTCACTTTATTTAAAAAACAGTGGAAAAGATTTTAAAACCTGCAAAAATACACAAAAATTATGAAAAATCTGTGAAAGAATAGGTTAGGTTGCTTTGGGGGCGAGTTTTAATCATGGCCGTTGGATGAAATCAACCAATG
Source organism: Pinus albicaulis (assembly GCA_034641835.2). Lineage (NCBI taxonomy): Eukaryota > Viridiplantae > Streptophyta > Pinopsida > Pinales > Pinaceae > Pinus > Pinus albicaulis. The sequence goes on along the minus strand of CM076580.1, from coordinate 1,020,659,638 downwards.
GCCAATATCACTTGATGGGATTAAATGGGGAGGAGGTTGAATGAGTGAAGGTCAGATTAAGTCTGGGCCGTTGAAGTAGATTGATCAATGGCTAGGATTAATTGGGGAGTTTATAAAGCGGAGGGGGTAGCATTATAATGAAATGGAAGAAAATGTAATAAAAACAGTGAAAGTCTTTGGCGGAAGCAGAAAAGGGCTAAAATGAATTGGTGTTATGTTTTGATCGGGACCGTCGATCTTCAGAGATCGACGGTGGAGGACTATTGGCGAAAGGCTCAAGAGAATGTGTGATGAAAAATGAATTGGGGGAAAGACTTATTCAGGACCGTTGGATGACAGTGATGGACAGACAGGATTAAATGAAGAATTACACTGTGGAAAAGGGTGGTTTGTGGGAAACAGCTGGTGGTATTCACGCAGCGTCGAGGTGGTTTTGAATTTGGCCCAAAAAAAATACGATACAGTATGTTGCGCGACACGTGTACTTATAAAACCACCTATTTCGCGTTTTTTTGGAGTGTTAACTATCGAACGCAGAAAAAATGCGAAACGTGATTTGGGCCTTCGGATCAGAGGTCGGATATTTGACAGTGCAAATCGCATGCGACGGAGAGAGTTGCACAGCAGAGAAAGTAGTGGGATCTAGGTGGCAACTTATGATTGGGTGGGTGCTTTACGAGGCGGAGGTAGGTCCCGAAGGAGTTGGGCCTATCGGATTACATCTGGACCGTTGGATTTAAATGATGGATGGTTTAGATTTAATCGGGGTGATCGCAATTCAGAGGAGGAAAGGAGAAGGCACAAAGGGAAAATTACGATGCGATTATGTATTGACCGTCAGATCAGAAAGATGATTGACGACCCAGATTGAATTGGGGATCGCCTCACTGAGGGCAAAAGGAAAAGTGGAAAGTTCTGATGCAATTGTGTATTGACCGTCAGATCAGAGGGATGATCAATGGTTGAGGTTTGATCACATCAGAATTTTTGAAAGACATAAAGAAAGGAAGGACTCATGCGGATTTGCGATGCGATGAGTCGACGTCCGTTGATCAGTTTAGATCGATGGTCGATATTTGTTGCAAATTCGAACTATCGGGTTTTATTAAAACATAATGAAAATTCGGGTTTTTATGAAATACAAAGGAGAAAAAGGTTTTTACAGGGTTTGGAGAGGAGTTTAGGCCCTTTGAGTGCCCGGTTGCGGGGCTTAAGGTCCTATGAGGAAGGGGCCTACTAGAGTTAAGCCCTCGGGGGCTGAAGAAAATATTATATGGAAAAAGGGTATTTTGGCCTAAAAACAGAGTTTTTTAAGGCAATTTAGTGGTTCCGATAGGGGAAAGAGGGCATTTTTAAACCAAATAACAGAGAGACATAAGGTTTAAAAGGGATTTTGGAGTGTTTTTTGAAGGTTGACAGAAGCTTATGGAGGAATTTTATGAAGAAAAAGACGGTGAAAAATGGGGTTATTCATGAGTGAATGGAGGGGTAAAATGAAGGGGAAAATGGGTCTTTTGAGAAGTCTTATTTAGGAAAACAGCAGATTTTTTAGGTTTATGAGGGAAACAACAACGAAGATTAACTAAAGGATTAGTTAACTTCATAAGACTTTAAGAACTAAAAATTTGGCATGAAATTGTTTCTTAAAGGCTTCAAAAAGATCTTGCCACCATTTGATATGAAATTTTTTTATAGGTGGCTAATAGTGGCTCCACATGGGGATGATACCTTCTTTAAGGTGTCAAGAAATTTAGGCCTGTCTTCTCTGGAAGCTGATCAATGCCTCATCCATTGGACTGCAATTTTCCTTCCTTTGTTGATCTTCTTTTGCTCTGACAATGTTAGCAGCCATTAAAAACAATGGAATTCTATCAAAACAAGCTTTCTACCTACCCAATCCTAATGATCTAACATTTTTTCTTCTTTCAGAGTGCATTTGGATTGGCAAACTCTTTTTACAAACATTTTATTCTTTTGAAAGCATAAAACTAGTCTATTTTTACCCTTATTTATCCATGAACTCATATTAAACAGTTGAGTTCATAAGCTTCTCTACCTAACTACTATCTGTCAGGATTAGACTATTTGACAGATTTTTATTCTCTAAATTCTAAAACAGAAATTTAGAAGAAGACAAGTCAGGATTTAATAGTCTAACTTGTTGTCGATCTATGGCATAAAAACAAGCCGCACATAGACTAAAATTTACAGAAATTTAAAGCAAAATGGTGAAGGCTTAAGAACTGAAAACTAAAGAACATCCTTCACTTTTCTTTAGCTCTGTTTTTGGCTTGTTTGAGCTATTTTTCTCTTTGTTCTCTGGTTCAATTTTTGGGCATATTAGAACCATTTCTTCAATCTTTGGCTCAATATTTAAACATATTAGAGCCATTCTTCTTCTGGAAACTGATAGGTTCAGATTTTGAGCTTGTTTGAACCCTTTTTCTTATATCCTATTCTACCTAACTGATAAGCCAATATTAAGTTGTTTGGAAAATCTATTTCACTAACCTATCAGCAGTAAATTGAAAACTAATTAGTCATGATTAGGTTGTATCACTAACTAGGAGTGTGTTTCTTAGGAGTGGCATTTGAGCTTGCACACTTTCAGATTTTGTTTCTCTTTTTTGGTATGGGGCTGTACCTTTCTTGTTTTTATTGTTTTTGTATTTTTTCATATTCTAATTTTGAATGCAATGATGGATATGATATTTACAATGAGAACAAATGAAAAAGGCTTCCAAACTGATACTGTCAAGAGAAATAATGTTTAAGCATCCTTCCATTGACAGGACCCCCAAACAGTTCAGCTCCATTCAATTCTTGTAAAAAATAAGCATTGTTACCAGCAGTAGAATGAATGAGATAAGGGCCAAGCCATAAGTTATCAAAATTCCCATGCTTGCCCTTATATTCTCTCCTTTAATCCCACTTTAAAACTTTGTTACCAATGCTGAAATCACTGGCCTTTTTCCTTCTATCAAAAAGCTTCTTGATGCTTTCTTACTTTTGCAATGCTCTGTTGTAGACTTCCTCTCTGGTTTGTTGAAGATGTATGGTATGATTAATTCTTCTGATAATGTCATTGCCTTTAGACTGTACTTCTTAGATCAGCTTCATGACTGGAACTCCTAGGCTGTTTGGAAAAATTGCATCTACTCCATAAACAATCTGGTAGGGTGACATTCCAATTGATTTTTTAAGTGTTAATTTGTCAGCCCATAGTGCATGCACTGGCTTTGTGTGCCAAGATTTCTTATTGTCCTCCAGTAACTTCTTTATTATGTTTACCAAAATCTTGTTTGAGGATTCTGCCAGCCCATAACCATGAGGGTAATAAGCAGTAGAATGACCCAATGTAATCTAGTATTTGTGACAGAATTCAACCATCTTTTTGGATCCAAATGTAGCAACATTATCAGTGATAATCTTTCTAGGACAACCAAATCTAGAGAGGATATGATTTTCAAGGAATTTTATGATGACAGAGTCATTGGCTTGCCTAGAAGGGATGGCTTCTATCCATTTGGTAAAGTAGTCTGTTATAGTGAGAATCCATCTATGTTGGGCAGATGAGGGTGGATGTATTTCTCCTATGAATTCTAGACCCTACTGTTGAAAAGGAGTTTTTGGCATGTGTTGTCCTTGATGGCAACCTACTTGATGAAATAATATTGCTGGCTATATGATGCAGAGTGTTGTCCTTGATGGAAACCTACTTGATAAAGTTAATGACAGCCTACTTGATGAATTTGTCCTTGATGGAAACCTACTTGATGAAGTTAAGGGGAAGATTGTTGGCAATGTGATACAATGTGCTGACTTTGATGGAACCTGCTTTATGAAGTTGTTCGTGATGGAAACTGACTTGATGAGTTGTTAATAATGTAAATCTGATGTATCTACAGATCAGTTCAGAAGTAGCAGAAGAAAGGAATTCAGAAAGTGCCAGAATAATGATAAATAAGTTATGCTACAAAGCATACGCGGGTTTGTTAAGGTGAAGTAGTGTATGCACGTGGAAAAGTACGTGCCAAGTCGCGTATGCCCTATTGCACTCTAAATTTATATAACCAGGGGAATTTACCATGGTATTGACCCATTTTATTGAGCGCTGGAATATCTATTTGATCCCGTCCAGGAATACCATCGGAAGTGGTGTAGTTTTGGCTCATGGTATTGATAAAGGCTAAACCTATATAAGGAGTAAAGAATAATAGTGAAAGGTGTGCATGAGTAAGGGTTGTGAATGAATAAATATCTCTAAGAAATATCTGCATGGATGAACTCTGTTCTTGATTGATAGATCTTAATCTATGATGCACCTATGAAGAAAATAATGAAGAGGGTTCTCTAGATCTAAAATGTATATGTATTTTCTAGATCTGTTTATGGAATGTTTAGATCTGAGATGAGGCGAAATAATTTCTGAAGTAAAGGATGAAATTTGAGTTTTTTATCTGATCTGAAGAGCTGCACAGTCCTGAAATGTCTGATGATCTATATGCAGGTTCGTGGCAGAGAAAGCGTGTATATATGTGGGTTTACTTCAGCAAAAGCGCGTATCGAATGTTAAATCAGTTCTAAAATATGTATAGATGTATACGTAGGTTTGTTTATATTAAAGCGCGTATACACGCAGGTTTAGTGAAGTAAAAGCGCGTATGGAATCTAGGGTTTGCTGAAGTATTTGAAATGTAATGTCTAATATGTTCTACTGTTCTACTGTTATCTGTCAATGATGTATTCATACAAAACTGGGTTATTTTAATGATGAATATGTTGCTGATTATGTTAATTGAAGATCAAGTCGTTGGTTGATTGTTTGATGATTCAATGAATGAATTTATGGGGTTATAAGTTTCAGTTTGATGAATGTTGAGCTTAAATGTGTGGAGTGGGTCCAGTCTGAAAATATGATGAAAAGTGGCTTGCAAGTTGTGTTGTATGGAAGCTGTTGGATCCAGTATGAAAATTGATGAAACGTGGTCCATGGTGGTGCTGAGGGTCGAAGCCTTCAGTGAGGGGGTTGTAGCTCCCTTCCAATGGTAGCTGGTAAACGAGTGCAGGGGGTAGTGGCTCCCTTCCAGGAGAGGCTGGTAAACAAGAGCAGGGGGTTATAGCTCCCTTCCAGGAGAGGCTGGTAAACGAGAGTAGGGGTTTGTAGCTCCCTTCAAGAGAGGCTGGTAAACGAGAGAAGGTTGTAGCCTTCTGCAGGTGGGTGCCTGCATGCTGGTATGAGTCTGCGCCAGTACATGGTTGTAAGATGTTTTATTTATAATAAAATATTGAAGACTAAGAAGACGGCAGCGGTGGTTTTCTCCCGAATTGGGTTTCCACCTTAAATCCTGGTGTTCATGTGTGTTTCTTATGTGTGATGATTTATTCTATTCCTACTACACATGTTTACTGTTTAATAAACATCTAATGAATGAATGATGCAATGATCTAAGCAAATAATTATCAGCATAATGAGATCTCTGTTAATACGCGAGTTTTATTAAGGATATCTGCGTGTATATGCGAGTTGGCTTCAGTAAAGTAGCGTATGGGTTTTAGAGAAAGGAAAAGTAAAAAGTTATGAGTATGCTCTAAATACTGATTCACCCCCCCCCCCCCCCCCCCCCTCTCAGTATTTTTCCCAATAGGAGCTTCAACGGTGATAGGATGCAAGGGTAAGGGAAGAAATTTTCTTTTGCCTTCAAAGAGTTTGCATTTATGACATGCAATAATCATTTTATGGACATCTTGAAAGAGGGTGGGCCAATAGTAACCAGCTCTAAGGATTTTGTTGGCAGTTTTCTTCCAATAGAGGTGGCCTCCACATTCTCCTTCATGAAACTCATGCATGATCTTATCTGCATCATTCTTAGGCAAACATTTAAGCAATAACCCACTAGCATTTTTCCAATCTAGACATTTATCTAAAATGTAGTAGTTAACAAATTTTAACTTTAAAAATATTGCCTTTGTTTTAGACAAACCATGAGGTGTATTCAAATTGAGCAAAACATATAAAATATCAGCATACCAAGAGGAATTCATAAAATGATCTTCAACAATGGGAGTTGACAATTCTTCTTGTTCATCTAATGCATTTATTATGTTTATATCAAGAGCTTCAAAATTAAACTCAGCCATTAATCTTGCTAGTCCTTGGCCTTTTATGAGTTTAGTGGGCTTGATTTCTAAATCATATTCAAGTATCACAACTATCCACTTTCCTCTTTTGCCATCTGGGTCTTGTGTTAGAATGCCCTTTACAACTGAGTTAGGCACAAATGCAATTATGTGTGAGTGTAAAATGTAAACTCGGAAGTATTTTAAGGCTTTGACTAAGGAAAAGGCTTGCTTTTCCATGATATTGTACTTCAGAGGTGCATCTCTCAATGCCTTACTATAGAATGCAATTGGCTGCTCTTGTCCCTTTAGATTTTTCTACAATAGGACAGCAGCCACTGTATGTTCTGATGCAAATGAAAAAATGAAAAAATATTTTGAAAAATCAAGACTTATAAGAACTGGTGTTTTGGTTAATCCTTGTTTTACCAGTTCAAATTATTTCTTTGCCTCTAAGGTACATTTAACTCCTTCTTCCTTTTTCAACATGTTTTTCACGTTTCTAAGGAGTTCAGCTAAGTTGGGTATGAACCTTCTCAAGAAGTTAATCTTCCCAATGAAAGATTGCAGTTCCTTGATGTTTCTTGGATGGTTGATTTGCAAAATACCATCAATCCTTTTTGGGTCTATCTTTATTCCCTCTTCTGATATGATGCGTCCAAGTAGTTTACCTTCTTGGAGACCAAACATTGTTTTCTTGGGATTTAAAGATAACCCATAATTTTTGCTTTTCTCAAGTGTTCTAGGTATTCTTCATCTGTTTTAGAAAAAACAGTGATATCATCTAAGTAAATAATGATGAAGTGGCCTAATTCTTCTGAGAATGCAATATCCATGGCTCTCTGAAATGTAGCAACAACATTCATTAAACCAAAGGGCATTTTCACATACATGAAGGTACCCAAAGGTGTAGTAAAGGGTGTTTTGAGTTTATCATTAGGATGTACTAAAATATGATTGTATCCTGAGAAGCCATCTAGCAAAGAAATTCTTTTAGAACCCACTACCTTTTGTAAAATGTGATTCATCTTGGGTAAAGGGTATTTGTCCTTCAATGAGGCTCTGTTTAAGTTCCTAAAATCAATACAAAGCCTTATTTCTCCTGTATTTTTCCTAACTGACACAAGATTAGACACGCACTATGAGTATCTAATAGGGACAATAATTTCAGCTTCATACATCTTCTTGATTTCTTTCTCAACCAAAGGTAATTGAACAGGGTTGATTCTGCGCAATTTTTGTTTGAAAGGTTTTTGGTTTTCTTTGAGAGGTATCTTGTGCTGAATTATATCTGTGTCATAGGACTTTAAATCCTCATAACTCCATGCAAATACATCAGAAAATTCCTTAAACAGATCAATGTATTTCAGTTTGGTGTGAGCTGGTAAAGTTTTAGATAGTTTGATCATTTTTGGTTTTATTTCACTGCCTATATTACACTCTTCTACCTCAGTTTCAACAGGCTCTAGTTTTGGTTTCTTGGCAACATCATTGAAATCAAACAACTCTTCTAATGGGACCAGACCTTTTGGCAAATTTTGGGTGTTAGATTGCAATGTTTCTAAGTCTTCTTTTGGTAAATCTGCACTAATATCTATGTTATGTTCAAGTTTATTAGCTAACAGATTTATAACAACAAATTTTGGAGAGTTTAATTCTTTATCAAGTAGATTTTCCTCAGTAGGACAGTCCTCTTCATACTCTAAATCAGAACTTGGTAGCTCAAATTCATTTCTGGACTGTAGGAAGTCTTCTATTTGTTTGTCTCCATCAAACACTTGCCAATATTTTTCATTATCTGGGACAACTGGTCAAAATTTGATTTGAGTTGTGCATTGTTTGGTTTCATAAGGAGTTAGGCATGTTCTAGCAGCAAAAGCTAAACCATTAGATTAGATATTTTGGTTTCTTGGGACATAGATAAGTTTGAATTCCTCAAATGTTTTCAATAAATCCACGACATCATTTCTATAGGCTCTAAGTCTGGGATGTTTTGCAGTGTATTCCCCATTCACTTGCCTAATTATTAGTTCAGAATCACCATGAACCTTTCTTCTTTTGGCCCCTAATTTCTTCAATAAGTGCAGGCCTAAAAGGAGGGCTTCATACTCAGCTATGTTATTGGTGCATTGAAAGTTTAATTTGTAGGAATGCCCTTCAATATGGTTGTTCATTGTATTGTGAATCCACACTCCTGCACCTGCATCATTCTTAGTGCAAGACCCATCAAAGTTCATATTCCAAAGAGGAATAGTTTCAAATTCACTAGCTTGACTACTATCCTCTTCATCTAGTGTGCTTTTGGATTGTTCTTGTAGATCAACACTATGTTGAATTTGTTTTATTTCCTCATGTTTTTCATTGTGTTGAGGAATCTTCTCTTGACTCTCAAGGTTGAAAAGCAATGGATGACTGATTTGCAATTGTAGACTTGTGGTTTGTTTGTTGTGATTTTCTGATTTGGCAAACTGTTTTGACATTTCTATCTTGTCTTCCTCTTTTTCTATATCTGCCACTAATTTAGTTAAGGTTTCTTGCTCACTGAATGTTCCATCATTGAAAAGGATAAATGAATCAAGGCCTATATGTATAGAATAAAGAGGAGAGTTGTGTGGTATCTCTTGGCTGGTAACCATGTATTGCATATGAGATTCCCTATAAAGTCTTCTAGTTTGATTAAAAACAGGGACGGTAGCATATGTCATATCCATTTTCATTATTCCTTGTAACTTAGCTCCCCACGATCTTGATAAAAACATACCATACTTGGGGGGTAGATCAGTCACTACAATATCCATTACTAAACACTTGACTAGAATTTGTGCTAAGTTCACACAGAGGTCTTTGATCAAACCTAAACATTTCACTCTGCTTGAGTCAAAGGAGTAAAGATCTTTGTATGGTATAGTGATTTCAAGGCCTAGGATCTCCATTAAAACTTTGGGCATTAAGTTATGAGAGGCCCCTGAATCATGCATAGCGTTGTGTAAAATTTTGTCATGAATCTTTAAACTAACATAAAAAGGAGGAACTGGTCCTTCTTGATATCTACCCTCAATCTTAGGACCAAATATGAGCTCTAGTTGGTCATCATTAAGATTGATAGTGTCATTATTCTCTTCTATGTTAAAATCCTTCAAAATTTGTGATCTATATATATCTTGGGTGACTAATTCAGTGAGGGGAATAGGGATTTTGATCTTAGCAATTTCCTGTTCCAAACTAAAAGTCATCTGATTTTTTACAATGTTTGTTTCAGCCTTATTAATCACCACTCTATCAGCAAAATCAGCTTGCTGATTTCCTCTATTTACATTGGTCAAAATTGTTTTGATAGGAGCATTAGCTGAAGTACCCACGCTGCTAAGGTCTACACTCTGTTCCTCAGTCATTTGAGTGCCTTTCTCTTTACTTTTATCAGAATTTACAGCCACTATTTTGTCTTTCTGTTTTGTAATTTTGGGTTTATTTACAGGGCTGCTTCTTGCAGAATTTTTAGAGGTCTTAGTCATGGGAGTTTCCTGATTGCTTTTACTCCTAAGGTCATATTCTTTTGGGGTTTCTATGATGACATTTTCCAATTCTTGATAATAAAATTCATCTTCTTCTCTTTTATCATCATAGGGTGTGTATAGACCTTGTTTCCTATTGTAATGAACTTCAAAATCATCATTGTCTACTCCCAACATGTTTATGTCATCTTCCTCTATTTGTTCTATTGTTTCTTCAACCTCACTCACATAATTTTGATGAAAAGGACATATAATCTCCTGATCAGGGTCTCTTGGTCTGTTTTGAGGCTGATTTCTCTTGAAATTCTGATTTTGGTTTTGAGATTGGTTTATGTTTTGAGGAGCTAATTGATTTTGACTTGCTTGTGCTCTCTCAAGTATGATCATCTTTTTCATCATCTCCTCCATCATCCTTTCCATATTTGAGGTAGATGTGGAAGGTGTAGATTCCTCTCTAAAGGACACTTTCTTCTCAGTCCTCATTCTTGCTCTTTTCTCCATTAAATTAACTTCCACAGCAAGAGCTCCTTTTTTCATATCTTCAAGAGTCAAAGGATCTTTCTCTCTCAGCGGATAGGCCATTTCAGGATCAAATCCTTCAGGAAAATTGTTTAAAGCTAAGCCTTGTGGAGGTTTCAATTCTGGGGGAAGAGCATGATACACACTATTAAATTAGTGCAATAAGCTTGGACGCTTTCCCCAGTATTTATTTTGAGGCTATTATAGTCTGAAAGTATTTGGAGAGGGTTTTTCTTGACTTCCCACTTGTTTAGGAATAACTGATGGAGGTCTTGAAGGTCATTGATACTGTTAGGGGTTAAGCCTTTGAACCATTTTCTTGCTTCACCCCCTAAACTTTGAGCAAAAAATATAAGTTTGACAGTTTCATTATCAATTTCATTTCTGTCAAAATAGTCATTCATCTTATCCACATGTTGTGAAGTAGTAGTAGCGCTACCAGCATCATACAATGGTATCTTGTACTGATAGTCCTATGGAAGATTGACTAGAGGTAAAGGAAGGACTAGGGGAGCATACCATGTTGCCATGATAGGAGGTTGTTGAAAAAGTGGGGGGTTTACAAGTGGAGGAGGTTGATGGAATGGTGTAGTTTGAACATTGGATGTGTGGATAACAGAAGTGGATGGACCAGCAAGATATTGTTGAGCAAATCTAGGATGAGAGGAACCAAAGTTATGAAGGAAATGCGAATCAGGTGGAGTAGTTTCTCTGCTACCAGGATGTTCACTTCTATCTTGGGATGAAAGTGAAGGCTCTAAATCTATCTAATCTATATAATCAAGTGACCTAGTTCTGAATGGGTTTCTCAAGACAAATTTTGAATCTTGTAGAGCTGTAAGGTTTTCAGGAACAAAATTAGCTCTATGGAGTGATCTGACAATAGTTGAAAATTTGGCCTTAGGATATTTCCTAAGAATTATTTCAGGGTTATCAACTATCTCAGGAGGGTTTGGGTCAAGATAGGCTCTAGTATGAATCCTTCTAGGAGCCACTATTCTATGTTTTTCAAACCCAACTAACAAGAAAATTTTAACCAAATATGACAATATTTAGGGGGTTAACTGATCTTTAAACAAGAAAACTTTAATCCTTAAAGTCTCCTTAACTAAGTTTATATGATGTTATGATGGTAATCGATTTCCCAGTGGAGTCTTTAGTTCTGTTTAGGATTATGGAGTCACCAAGTGGAAATTTTTAGCTCTTTTGGAGGTAAAAGGTTTTATGGTCCACCACCATGTTTATTTTAATACCAATCTAAAATATTTTTGGGTTTTCTGAGTTTTTTCAGTCCTATGGGTTTGAAGAGTGTCCTAAATCTTTTTCAACACTTAGCTAGGAGGATTAGACAAAGGAAGTTTACTCTTATGGCTTAGCTAGCTAATTCCTTCAAGGTTTGATAAGACTGTATAAGAATCCTAAGGGTTACTTAGTTTGTCACTGATTCAAATAAGTTCTATCATGATTACCATTTTCTTTGGTAGTGCTTGAAGAGAGCTTCTTATACTGCACTGAATGTGGAGTCTCTTGTTTTCAGTATTTTGCTCAGAAGTCCCCAGCGGAGTCGCCATAATGTTAGGGTCTATGTAATTTGCAAGATTGGGAAATACAAACTGCAAAGCCTACATATGAACCACTTTGGGATTCTAGGATCTAGCCCTCCTGAATCCAGAGAGGGATCTCTCTATAAGTGAAAATATTTGATCTTTAAGGCTCGAAATGTGATATTAGGCTAGTTATGAAGAACAAGGTTTTGTTTGGTTTTCACTGGGAAAAGATATAATGAAGGTGAGGGAAGTATAAATTAAGGGTGAAGATGTATGAAAGTGAAGGGATGATTCAGCTAATAAGATAGGCTAGGAGCAGCTTCAATCCATTGGGCTATGGAGTCATAAGAGGATTTAAATGAAACGGCAAGGTTCAAGTGTGTTCCATGGGGCAAGTCATCTATGTTAAAGGATCTCTTTAAGTTGATTTTATGGAATCGAATGAAACAATAAGAAGGGGAAAAGAAAAAATGAAGAATAAAGAGAAGCCTAAGATCAAGTAAGTACTTTGAAACTATCCTTCTTTTGGCATGCACTTAAGAAAGACATAAAAGTAATCTAAGATCAGGTAAGTACTTTGAAACTAGCCTGCTTTTGACGCACTTTCAATAGAAAACATTTAAAACACTTATAATAGCTTAAGATCAAGTAAGGACTTTGAACCTAACCTTCTTTCAACATACTCTTACAGGAAACTTTCATACAACCTTTGGAGATAAAACTAGAGGACAGGGCTAACCATAGACTTCCCTAGTTCAACTTTACTTAGCAGAAACTAAAAATAACATTCAAGAACAATGTTTAAAGTTTAGACAGTGAGACATGGGAACACCAACATTCCTTAATTGCTTAGACTATATTAAATCATTCTTAAATACACAATTGGAAGAAAACATGGAGATAAAGCTTATCACTGAGAGTAGGGTACTTCTGACAGTAAATTCTAGCTCTATATTTGTTGTTCTTTATCAGAGAAAGTGGACAGAATGGAAAAAGAAAAAGAAAATAAAAATTTACAATAAGAAAAACATCACCATTGACATAGATCAGGATCCCATAAATCAACTTGTATTTGATGCTTCAAACCAGTTACAATCATCAAGTCTAGTGGGTCTCTACAGCTTCAAACTTCTCATCTCAACTTAGGTATATTCAATTACAAATAGATCTTACAACAACTTTAGTAAACTATTTACATGCAACAGATATCCAGAGACCAACCTTTATCTCATCTTCTACAGAAGTATTTATAGAAGAAATGAGGAGGTGGGATGAGAGAAAATATCTCTAGGCTTAATTAATATAGTTTAATGCTTCTCAGCCTTTGAGGGGCTCAATGGAGAATCTTTCTGATATTTCCTCTATATTAATTGATTTTCATTAAGTATTAAGCATGCTGGGCAGATTTTGTTGACTTAAAAATCTCTTGAGCCGAGTTAGCAATAACTATGGTTGTCTTTTAGGAAAAATATCACTGAATGAAGCAATAATTCTGCCTTCTTCGATTGATTTGAGGCTGCAGGTGGCTTTTGGTAGCTAGAGAGGATTCAATTAGCCTCTGGTGTGGCAGTGGAGGCTTTTCGGACTGATAGATTTCTTTGTTTTTTTCTAAAACACCTTTAATCTATCTTTGCTCTGTGTTTTAGGCCTAATTAGGCTTAATTTTTGTCTTCAGGTCTTCATACTCTCTTTAACTGTGTGGATTAGGCCTTTGATAGTTGAATGTATGCCTTAATCCCTCAAAACTGTGTTAAAACCTTTAATTCTTCATTTCTTCTTTGATTTTATGCTGTACAACTGATACTCTTTTTCTAATTAAGGTTCATTGTGTTTTTGTTGCTTTCGAAGGTGCGCAAAGGGTTTTATAATGTTACCAGTGCTCATGAGGCATGATAAAAACATATTTGGAACCCTGTAGATTCCTTTTCTTCATGGAAGATTGCCTGCGGATCGTCATCTCAGGGTTTCACTTTATTTTAAAAAAACTGTGGAAAATCTTTTAAAACCTGCAAAAATACACAAAAGTTATGAAAAATACGTGAAAGAATAGGTTAGGTTGCTTTTGGGGCAAGTTTTAATCATGGCCATTGGATGAAATCAACCAACGGTTGAGATCACTTGACGGGATTAAATGGGGAGGTGGTTGAATGAGTGAAGGTCAGATTAAGTCTAGGCCATTGATCTAGATTGATCAATGACTAGGATTAATTGGGGAGTTTATAATGCGGAGGGGGTAACATTATAATGAAATGGAAGAAAATGTAATAAAAATGGGGAAAGTCTTTGGCGGAAGCAGAAAAGGGCTAAAATGAATTGGTGCTATGTTTTGATCGGGACCGTTGATCTTCAGAGATCGACGATGGAGGAGTATCGGCGAAAGGCTCAAGAGAATGTGCGATGGAAAATGAATTGAGGGAAAGACTTAATCAGGACCGTTGGATGACAGTGATGGACGATGTTAGCTCCCTGTAATCAGCAAGATTAGCAAAGTCCAATCTCAGGGAGAAACATCGTTTCAACCAACTTTGGGATTGTAGGATCTAGCCCTCCTGAATCCGGAGAGGGATCTCTCCAATAAGTGCAAAGATGGATTTGTCTTTGAATTTTATGGTAATGATATTAGGCTAGTTATGAAGGCCAAGGGTTTTTTTTGTTTTTGGATGGTTGAGCATGAATACTATTTGAGGTGGAAATTCCTAAGTGCAAATAGTTCCAAAGGTGAGAAGTTGCAAGTGCATAGAACAGCTATGGCTAAAAAGATAGATATAACGCTAGTTTTTAGTCCATTGGGCTATGGAGTCATAGCAGGGCTTCAATTGAGCAACAACATCAAGAGTGATCCAAGGGGCAAGTCATCTATATCACAAGATTATTGAGATTAAAATGATGGAATGGAAACAATAAAGTGTTGGAGGGGTGGAAAATGATAATAATTTCACAAAGGATTTATAGTCATTCCAAACAAGAAAAACCTTTTAAGTAACTGTTTAAAACCAATCAAGAACAGGGATAACCATAGAATTCTTGGGAAAGTTGTATTAAAGCAACTTAATTGACAAACAATCCAGTAATCCGCATAATTACCTTCAGAAAGTATGAAAACATATAAGAGAAGACATAATGTAACTTAAGATCAGATAAAGTGCTTTTAAACCTAGTCTTCTTTCATTCAACACCAAGGGAAACTTTCAGAATATGACTTTGGAGAATAGAAGCTAGAAATAGGGCAAACCATCACTTTCTAGTCTAACTTTAATAAGAAAATAAGGAAAATAACTTTCAAGAACAATGTTTAAAGTAAACAGTAGGACGAGGGAACTCCAGCATTCCTAACTGCTTAAACTGTATTAAATCATTCTTAAATAAACAAAATGGAGGAAAACATTGAGATAAAGCTTTTCAGTCAGAGAAGGTTACTGATATACAGTAGGTCCTAACTCTATAAATGTTGTTCTTTATCAAAGAATAGTGAACAATATGACATACATAGAGGGAAAACAATAACAAAGAGAGGGGCACTTCACCAATGATGTAGACCAGAATCCCAAGAAACAACTTGTTATTGATGTCAAACCAGTTACAGTCTTCAAGTCTAATGTTTTAGTTCAACAATCATCTTCACTATACAGCCTAACTAATCTAGTACAAAAAGAGCTCCAAGGGCCAGTGAACACTATTTACAATCAGAAGTTTAAGCTCAAATGTATTTCAAAGTTCTACAACCAACCCCTCTCTCATCTTCTGCAGAAGTATATATAGAAGAATGAGGAGGTGAGATCTGATAAAAGATATCATTTACAATTAATACAGACTTAATGGTTTCTTGGCATTTGGGGGGCTCAATAAAAAATTTTACAATAGGTGTATTTTGTATTAAATGTTTTTACATAAATATTAAGCTCGGTGGGAGCTTTTGTTGACCTTTGAGGATCTGTGTGGTGTTAAAGTAACTCTGCAAATGTTTGTCAGTAAGTTCCTTGGAAATATTTACTCTTTGGCTACGTTTTGAGACAAATATCTGATCCTGATCAATAACTCTGGCCTCAGGTATGAATGCTTTGAGGCGCAGGTGGCGTCGTGGTAGCTAGAGGGATCAATTTTCCTTAATTGTGGTGGTGGAGGCTTTCTATCAATAAAACACTTAATATTTTCTTTAAACTATGTTTTAAATTGAGGATTAGGCTTTTGATAAACATTCTTAGCCGTGATCCCCGCAAATATGTCTTCCATCCTCTGTCCTGGTTCATTTTGATCTTTGTCACTGAGACTCTCTGACTATGCCTGATTCATGGCTTTCTGCTAGTGTGCAGGGCTGCGAAGGGGTCGAATGGAATCAATGCCTCGTGAATCATCGATAAAACATGGATTTTGAACCCTGTGATGATTTTCTTTGGTGAATTGAAGGCAGGAAGATCGTCATCCCCTGCCTTTAAAATTTCTTCAGTCGAGGCGGAAAAATCACGTGAAAACCCTGCAAAATACAAAAAACTATTATAAAATCCATGCATTGATAGGTTTATTGCTGCGGAGGACGTGTGGGGGAAGCGTGGCCGTTGGATGGCATCATCCAATGGTCAGGATTGATCGGAATAAGTGATAGAGAAGGCGAAAGAATCTTTTAAATCAGAGCCGTCGATCACGTAGATATCGACAACCGGAAGCGGAGGTGGAAAGTCAAAGCGAAAAACGTTGACCAGGTGATGAATCTGGGTGATGAAATATGGGCTGTCGATCTACAGATCAGATCGACGGCGGAGATCTATTAAATGCTGCACTGTAGCTTATTTAACTGTCGGGCATCTTCGATGAGCGATAGTCGTCCGATGGGTGGCCTTAGATCTGACGACACGCATCGATATCGCGTCGGGTCCACATCCGAATGTTAACACGTGATGGATGGCATTTTTGTGAACAATGCCCAGGCCACAGGTCAATCGGTGAGTGGAATCGCTGCCGATCGGAAGAAAAACACCCTCTGCTCGAAGGCAGTGCGATGGATACCACCAGTTTCTGGAATGGTGAGTGGGTGGCGGGGACCACCAGGGTGATGGACTCCGCTGTTGATCTGCAAATCATATTGACGGTGGGGATTGACTGGGGCTTTGAACCGGCGGAAAATTAGAAAATAATTACAAACCCAAAGTTTTGAAAATAACATAAGGTTTTTTAATATTTTCGGGGCGGGATATATATAATATGGCTAGGTGCCCGTCTGCGGGGCCGCGGGTTACATGGAGGATCATACGACTGGGGTTTTATGCAGGAAGGGGCTAAGACCCATATATGTCCAAAATGCGGGCTTTTATGGTTTTTAATGGTTTTCAAGGGAAATTGAGGGTTCCGATAAGGCAAGATAGTGAGCTCTCAACCTTATAAAAATGATTTTCATGAAGGGAAGAAGACAGATCATGAAAATAAAGGAGTTTTTATGGAGAAAAATGGAGCAAATGAAGGTTAGTTTTGAGTGGGAGAAGGGGGAAAATGATGGTTTTTCAGCAGTTTCTTCTCATGAATTTAGCAAAATTTCTGAGTATAAAATGGGAACAGAAATGAAGATTTTGGACAAAGGCATGAGGCCTTCCAGAGTCTTCAAGAGCCAATAATTTTTAGCAATGAAATTTGTTCCTTGAAGGCTCAAAAAGTCTTAGCCACCTTTTGCTATAACAAATTTTATAGGTGGCTAACATTGGCTCCACTTGGGGATGGTGCCTTCTTTAAGGCATCAAGAATTTCAGACTTGCATTCTCTGGGAGGCTGACCTGTGCCACATCCATTATGTTCTCTGGGAGGCTGACCTGTGCCTGATCCATTGGGCTGCCCTTCCTTTGCTAGGATGATCTTGCTCTGAAAACATATTAGCAACTATAAAAACAATGGATCTTTCATCAACAAGCTTTCTACCTACCCAATCCTACTGATCTAACATTTTTTCTTCATTAGAGTGCACTTGGATTGGCAAACTCTTTTCACAAAATTTTATTCTTTTGAAAGTAGGAAATATAATCTATTTCCACTCCTTATTTCTCCATGGACTCAGATTAAATAGTTGAGCCCATATGATTTTCTTCCTATTCTATCAATCTATTAGGATTAAACAGTCTAACAGATTTTATTCTCTAAATTCTACAACAGAAATTTAAAAGCAATCAAGTCAGGATTAAACAGTCTAACTTGAAGCTGGTCCATGGCATAAAAGACAAACTGCACATAGACATTTATTTTGCAGAAATTTTTTTAAAACAAAATGGAAGGCTTAAGATCTGAAAATTTCTCATCATGGCATTCTCTTTTTACAACTCTGTTTAGGCTCTTGTTTGAGTTGTTTCTTCCTTGTTCTCTGTTTCATATTTTTAGCTGATTAGAACCAGATTTTTACATCTCTTGACTCAGAATTTGAGGCAGATTTGTGTCATTTTCTTTTTGAAACCTTAGGTTCAGATTTTGATCTTGTTTGAACCTTTAA
Source organism: Pinus albicaulis (assembly GCA_034641835.2). Taxonomy (NCBI): domain Eukaryota; kingdom Viridiplantae; phylum Streptophyta; class Pinopsida; order Pinales; family Pinaceae; genus Pinus; species Pinus albicaulis. The sequence goes on along the minus strand of CM076580.1, from coordinate 1,020,641,477 downwards.
TTTCTATCCTAGACTATCTACTGGTAAGCCAAGATTAAAAAGATTGGAAAATCGAATTCACTATCCTATCAGCAAAAAGTTTAAAGCTAATTAGTCAAGATTAGGTTGTTTGACTAACTAGAAGTGTGTTATTCAGGAGTGGCATTTGAACTTGCACACTTTCAGATTTGTTTCTCTTTTTGGTATGGGGCTATACATTTCTTGTTTTCATCATCTTCCCTCTTTTCTTTCTTTTCTTTGTTTTTGTATTTTGATTTTTCTAATTTTGAATGCAACGGTGGATGAGATATTTATAATGAGAAAAAATATTAAAAAGGATTTTGGAACATAGCATAGATTAAGAGAAGTAATGTTTGAGCATCCTGCCATTGACCAGACCTCCAAACAATTCTGCTCCATTCAATTCCTGCAAGGAAAATGCATTGTTACCAGTAGCTAAATGAATAGAGTAAGGGCCAAGCCATAAGTTGTCAAATTTCCCATGCTTGCCCTTTTCTTCCCTCCTTGAGTCCCACTTGAAAAATTTGTCCCCAATTTTGAAATTGGTGGCCTTTTTTCTTCTGTCAAAAATCTTTTTGATGCTGATTTGTTTCTGCAATGCTTTGTTATAAACTTCTTCTATGGTTTGCTGAAGATGGATAGTCTGATTTATCCTTCTGATCATGTCATTATCCTCAGTTTGCAACTCTTGAATCAACTTCATTACTGATACACCAAGGCTGTTTGGAAAAATTGCATCAGTACCATACACCAGCTGAAAAGGTGACATGCCAATAGATTTCTTCAAAGTCAATCTGTCAGCCCACAATGCATGAACTAGCTTTGTGTGCCAAGACTTCTTGTTATCCTCCAACAGTTTCTTGATTATGTTCACTAAACTCTTGTTTGAGGATTCTGCAAGTCCATTACCTTGAGGATAATAGGTTGTGGAATGCCCTAATGTTATCTGATATATGTGACAGAATTCAACCATTTTCTTTGATCCAAATGCTGTTGCATTATCAGTGATGATCTTGGTAGGAAGACCAAATCTAGAGAGAATGTTAATCTCCATGAATTTTATAATAACTGAATCATTGGCTTGCTTACAAGGTATGGCTTCTATCCACTTAGTGAAATATTCTGTGGCAGTGAGAATCCATCTATGTTGGGCCAAAGATGGGGGATTGATTTCTCCTATGAAGTCAAGTCCCCACTGTTGAAATGGGGCTTCAACGGTGATTGGATGCAGAGGCAGGGGTAGCAGTTTTATTTTGCCTTCAAAAATTTGACATTTATGACAAGCTATGATCATCTTGTGCACATCATGAAAAAGAGTATGCCAATAGAAACCAACCCTCAAAATTTTGTTGGCTGTTGTCTTCCAGTACAAATGACCTCCACACTCTCCTTCATGGAACTGCTGCTTGACTTTCTCTGCATCAAACTCAGGCAAACATTTAAGCAATACGCCACTTGCATTTTTCCAATAAAGACATTTGTCAATAATGCAATAGTTTACAGCTTTTAAATTTAGGAACCTTTCCTTTGTTTTTGTCAAACCAGGAGGTGTATTCAAATTAAGCAAAACATAAAAAATATCAGCATACCAAGAGGAATTCATAAAATGGTTTTCAACAATGGGAATTGAGACTTCCTCTTGATCATCTAAAGCATTAATTATATTAATATCAAGAACTTCAAAATTGGATTCAGCCATAAATCTAGCTAGACCTTGGCCTTTGATGAGTTTAGTGGGTTTTATCTCTAAATCATATTCAAGGATAACAGCAATCCACTTACTTCTCTTACCATCTGGGTCCTGTGTTAGAATGTCTTTAAAAACTGAGTTTGGGACAAAGGCAATGATGTGTGAGTGAAGGATGTACACTCTGAAGTATTTCAAAGCTTTAACCAAAGCAAAAGCTTGCTTCTCCATAATGTTGTACTTCAAAGGGGCATCCCTCAATGCTTTGCTAAAGAATGCAATAGGCTGCTCTTGTCCTAGAGGATTTTTTTGTAGAAGAACAACAGCTATGGTATGCTCTGATGCAAATGAAAAAATATAAAAATCTTTTGAAAAATCAGGACTTATTAGAACTGGTGTTTTGGTTAACGCTTGTTTCACCAGCTCAAAGGACTTCTTTGCTTCCACCGTCCATTTTACCCCTTGCTCATTTTTAACATGTTTGTGATATTCCTAAGGAGCTCAACCAGGTTGGGGATGAACCTTCTCAAAAAGCTAATCTTTCCGATGAAAGATTGCAACTCCTTGATGTTTCAAGGATGAGAGATTTACAATATGGCCTCAATCCTCTTTGGATATATCTTAATACCATCTTCTGAAATGATGTGCCCAAGAAGCTTACCTTCTTGGAGACTGAACAGTGTCTTCTTAGGGTTTAAAGATATCCCAAACTTCCTGCATTTCTCAAAAACCTTTCTCAAATGTTGTAAGTGCTCTTCATCTGTTTTTGAAAACACAGTGACATCATCAAGGTATATAATGATGAAGTAGCCCAATTCTTCCAAGAATGCTATGTCCATGGCTCTTTGAAAAGTTTCTCTAGAATTAATTAGACCAAAAGGCATTTTCACATACATGAAAGTGCCCCATGGTGTAGTGAAGGTTGTCTTTAATTTATCAGCAGGGTGAAACAAGATCTGATTGTACCCTAAATAGCCATATAGCAAAGAAATTCTTCTAGACCCTACCACCCTTTGTAAAATATGATCCATCTTGGGTAAAGGGTATTTTTCTTTTAATGAAGCTTTGTTTAAGTATCTAAAGTCTATACAAAGCCTGATTTCTCCAATTTTCTTCCTAACAGACACCAGATTAGACACCCACTCAGAGTATCTAATAGGGACAATAATACTAGCTTCATACATTTTCATGATCTCCTTCTAAACAAAAGGTAACTGAACAGGGTTTATTCTGCGCAATTTCTGTTTGAATGGTTTTTGGTTTTCTTTGAGGGGAATTTTGTTCTTTATTATTTCAGTGTCATAGGATTTAAGATCTTCGTAACTCCATGCAAAAACATCATAAAATTCTTTAAACAACTCTATATATTTGAGTTTAATGTGAGTTGGTAAAGTCTTAGATAGTTTAATCATTTTGGGTTCTCTCTCACTGCCTATATTGTACTCTTCCACTTCAATCTCTACAGGTTCCATTTTTGGCTTTTTGGCCACATCGTTAAAATCAAACAGCTCTTCTAAAGGGGCTAGACAGCTTGGCAAACTTTCATATTTAGAGTGTAGAGTTTCTAATTCCTCTGTTTCAAATTCTGCATTCATTTCTGTTTCGTTTTCAAGTTTGCCAGATAACAGGTGTATATTAGCAAGTTCAGGAGACGATTCTTCTTCACCAAGAAAATTTTCTTCACTGCAGTCTGTATCAAAATCTGAGTCTGAACTGTTTAGTCAGAATTCATTTCTAAATTGCATGAAGTCTTCTATTTTTTTGTCATTGTCAAACACCTACCAATACTTTTCATTATCAGGCATATTGGGTCTAAATTTTATCTGAGTTGTGCAGTCTTTGGTTTCATGTGGCGCTAAACATGTTCTAGCTGCCAAGGCTAAATTGTGGGCAACAATATTTATTTTTCTTGGGACAAAAATTAATTTGGAATCCTCAAAGGTTTTCAAAAGGTCCATGCCATCATTTTGGTAGGCCCTAAGTCTGGGATGATTTGTGTTATACTCCCCATTGACTTGCCTAATGACTAACTCTGAATCCCCATACACATTGATTCTTGTGGCTCCTAAATTTTTCAATAAATGTAAGCCCAAGAGAAGGGATTCATATTCTGCTATGTTATTGGAACACTAAAAGTTTAATTTGCAGGAAATGCTTTCTGTGTGGTTTTTCTCAGTGTTGGAAATCGAGACACCTGCACCAGCGTTAGTCCTAGTGCAGGATCCATCAAAATACATACTCCACAGAGGACTATTTTTAGGTTCATCCTGGTTACTATCCTCTTCAACTAACGTGCTCAAGGGTTGTTGTGGAATCTCAACACTTAGTTGTATTTGTTTTTATTCCCCAAGATTTTCGTTCATTTGAGGGTCATTTTCTTTATTGTAAATGTTTAAAAGCAATGGACACCTGCCTTGTAGCTCAAGACCTTGTTTTAGTTTGCTAATGTCTTCAAATGCAACAAATTTCTTTGACACTTCTGCGTTGTGTTCCTTTTCCTCCCTATCGGCCATTAATTCTGTTAAAGTGACTTTTGCACTGAGTATTTCATCATTAAACATAATAAAAGAATCAAGGTCTGTGTTTACAGAATACAGTGGAGAATTTTGTGGTTTGTCTTGACTTGTAACTGTGTATTTCATATGAGACTCCCTATAGAGTCTTCTATTCTGATTGAAAATAGGGATAGTCGCATAGGTCATGTCCATTTGCATAGTCCCTTATAACTTAGCCCCCCAAGATCTTGATAATAACATTCCATACTTTGGGGGCACATCAACCAAAACAATATCCATGACTAAACATTTGGCTAGAATTTGGGCTAATTTAACAAAAAGGTCTTTGATTAATCCTAAACATTTTACTCGGCTGGAATCAAAGGAGTAAAGGTCTTTGTAAGGTCTGGTGATTTCTAGACCCAGGATTTCCATTACAGCTTTTGGAATTAAATTATGAGAAGCCCTGGAATCATGCATAGCATTGTGTAAAATTTTTTCATGAACGTTTAAACTTACATAAAATGGAGGAACAGGTCCCTCTTGATATCTACCTTCAATCTTAGGGCCAAAAATCAGCTCTGGTTGGTCATCATTAAGATTGACAGTGTATTCATTCTCTTCAATGTTTAAAGCCTTCAAAATTTGGGTCTTATATACATGTTGGGCAGCAAACTCAGTCAAGGGAACATATATTTTGATCTTTGAAATTTCCTGCTCAAGGCTGAAAGGGATTTTGTTCCTTGAAGAACTTGTTTCAGCCTTATTAGCTGTCATTCTATCAGCAACACCAACTTGCTGATTCGTTTTATTTACACTTGAAAAAATTATTTTCACAGGAGTACTAGCTGAAGTGTTAGTACTACTAATGTCGGCATTCCGTTTTTCATTGTTTTGAGTGCCTTTCTCCTTTCTATTATCAGAATCAACAACTACTATTTTATCCTTTTGTTTGACAAATTTAGGCTTGTTTGTAGTGTTGTTTTGTGAAGATTTGTCAGAGGTTTTGTTGTTGGGGGCTTGTTGACTGGTTTTGCTTCGAAGGTCATATTCTCTTTTAGATTCTATGATAACATTTTCCATGTCTTGATAATAATTTTCATTATTATCTCTCCTGTCATCATAAGGTGTGTATAGACCTTGTTTTCTATCATAATGAATCTCAAAGTCATCATCCTCTACCCCAAACATGTGGATATCATCTTCCTCTGTTATTTCATCAGTTTCCTCAACCTCACTCACATAGTTTTGATGAAAGGGAGGAGTGATCTGTTGATCATCTTCCCTAGGTCTGTTTGAAGGTTGGTTCCTTCTAAAATTCTGATTCTGGTTCTGGCTTCTATTCTGACGAGCATTTTGATTTTGACTGGCTTGTGCTCTCTTAATTATGCTCATCTCTTTCATCATCTCCTCCATCATTCTCTCCATCTTTGAGTTGGAAGTAGAAGGTGAGGATTCCTCTCTAAAGGACACTCTCTTTTCATTTTTCATTCTTGCTCTATTTTCCATTAAGTTGACCTCCACAGAAAGAGTGCCCTTTTTCATATCTTCAATAGTTGCAAAATCTCTCTCTCTCAGCTGATAGGTCATGTCAGAGTCAAACCCTTAAGGAAACTTGTTTAAATCTGAGCCTTTTGGAGGTTTTAGTTCTGGGGAAAGTGCATTATACACACTATTAAATCTAGTGAAATAAACTTGCACACTTTCCCCAGAGTTTCTATGGAGGTTCTTGTAATCAGAAAGGACTTGGAGAGGATTCTTCTTTACTTCCCATTTGTTTAAGAAAGTTTGATGGAAGGCTTGGAAAACATGGATACTATGGGGGGTTAAACCTTTGAACCATTTCTTTACTTCTCCCCCTAAGCTCTGAGCAAACAATCTAATCTTGACAGAATCATCATCAATTTCATTTCTGTCAAAGTAGTCATTCATTTTATCCACATTTTGTGATGCAGTTGTAGCATTGCTAGCATCGTATAATGGAATTTTGGACTGATAGTCCTGTGGAAGATTGACTAATGGTGCAGGAAGGACTAAGGGAGCATACCATGTTGCCATGATATGTGGTGGGGGTGGATTTACAAGAGGTGGATTAAAAAAATGGAAAGTGGGCTGAAGTGGAGTGGTTTGAATAGTGGATGTAGGATGAGTAGAAGTGGATGGACCAGGAATAGATTGCTAAGCTGATCTTGGATGAGAGACACCTAGGTTATGAAGGAAATGTAAATCAGGAGGTGTTGTTTCTATGCTGCCAAGATGTTCACTTGTTTCAGGAGAAGAAAGTGAAGACTAAGAATCTAACTGATCTAAATCACCAAGATACCTAGTTCTAAAAGGATTCACTAATTCAACTTGTGATTGTTGCAGAGCTGAAAGATTCTCAGGAACTGAATTAGCTCTCAAGGGTGATCTGAAAATAGTTGATAATTTAATCCTAGGAGACTTCCTAAGGATATTTTCTGGGTTATCAACTAACTCAAGTGGATCAGGGTCAGGATAGGCTCTAGTGTGAATATTTCTAGGAGCCACTATGCTGTGTTTTTTAGACCCAAATAAACAAGAAAAGTTCAACCAGGTATGACAGTCTTTAAAAGGTTAATTGATCTGTTTACACAATTTTAATCCTATAGTTCTCTAACTGAGTTTGAATTATATTATAATGATAAGGTTTCTTTCCAGTGGAGTCTTAAGATCTGTTAAGGATTATGGAGATGCCAAGTGGATTTTTTTAGCTATTTCTGAGGTAAAAGGTCTTATGGTCCACTACCATGTTTATTAAATACCAATCTAAAATATTTTTTGTGTTTTCTGAGTTATTTTTCAGCTGTGTGGTTTCTAAGAATGTCCTAACTCTGTTTCAAAACTTAGCTACGGTTATGAGACAAAGACAGTCTATTCTCATGGCTAAGCCAGCTAATCTTTCAAGGTTAGACAAAGTCTTAAGAGAATCCTAGGGTTTACCTAGTTTGTCATTGATTCAAACAAGTTTTATCATGATTAACATTCTTTGGTAGTGCTTGAAAAAGGCTGCTTTTTACTCACAAGTTTTATAAGGTGTTGAAAGAGAACCTTAAGGTGAAAATTCAACTAATTCCCCAGCGGAGTCGCCAGAAATGTTAGTTACTGGTGGCTCAGCTGGTTAATATAGCAAATGTTCTTGAACCAAATCCCCGATATCCTATGGTTATCTTCAAATGAAAATGTTTCTGGGTTTTGTCCCCAGCGGAGTCGCCAGAAATGTTAGCTCCCTGTAATCAGCAAGATTGGCAAAGTCCGATCTCAGGGAGAAACATCGTTTCAACCAACTTTTGGATTCTAGGATCTAGCCCTCCTGAATCCGGAGAGGGATCTCTCCAATAAGTGCAAAGATGGATTTGTCTTTGAATTTTGGGTTAATGATATTAGGCTAGTTATGAAGGCCAAGGGTTTTGTTTTTTTTTTTATGGTTGAGCATGAATATTGTTTGAGGTGGAAATTCCTAAGTGCAAAGAGTTCCAAAGGTGATAATTTGCAAGTGCATAGAACAGCTATGGCTAAAAAGATAGATATAACACTAGTTTTTAGTCCATTGGGCTATGGAGTCATAACAGGACTTTAATTGAGCAACAACATCAAGAGTGATCCAAGGGGCAAGTCATCTATATCACAAGATTAATGAGATTAAAATGATGGAATGGAAACAGTAAAGTGTTGGAGGGGTGGGAACTGATAATAATTTCACAAAGGATTTATAGTCAGTCCAAACAAGAAAATCATTTTAAGTAACTGTTTAAAACCAACCAAGAATAGGGCTAACCATAGACTTCTTGGGAAAGTTTTATTAAGGAAACTTAATTGAAAAACAATCTGGTAATCTGCATAATTACCTTCAGAAAAATGAAAACATATAAGAGAAGACACAGTGTAACGTAAGATCAGATAAAGTGTTTTTAAACCTAGTCTGCTTTCAGTCAACACCAAGGGAAACTTTCAGAATCTTCTTTTGGAGAATAGAAGCTAGAAATAGGGAAAACCATCACTTTCTAGTCTAACTTTAATAAGAAAATAAGGAAAATAAATTTCAAGAACAATGTTTAAAGCAAACAGTAGGACGAGGGAAATCCAACATTCCTAACTGCTTAAACTGTATTAAATCATTCTTAAATAAACAAATTGGAGGAAAACATTGAGATAAAGATTTTCAGTCAGAGAAGGTTACTAATATACAGTAGGTCCTAACTCTATAAATGTTGTTCTTTATCAGATAATAGTGAAAAATATGACATACATAGAAGGAAAACAATAACAAAGAGAGGGGCACTTCACCAATGATATAGACCAGGATCCAAAGAAACAGCTTGTTATTGATGTCAAACCAGTTACAGTCTTCAAGTCCAATGTTTCAATTCAGCAATCATCTTCACTATCCAGCCTAACTAATCTAGTACAAACAGAGCTCCAAGGGCTAGTGAACACTATTTACAATCAGAAGTTTACGCTCAAATGTATTTCAAAGTTCTGCAACCGACCCCTCTCTCATCTTCTGCAGAAGTATATATAGAAGAATGAGGAGGTGAGATCTGATAAAAGATATCATTTATAATTAATACAGACTTAATGATTTCTTGGTCTTTGGGGGGCTCAATAAACAAACTTACAATAGGTGTCTTCTGTATTAAATGTTTTTACATAAAGATTAAGCTCGGTGGGAGCTTTTGTTGACCTTTGAGGATTTGTGTGGTGTTAAAGTAACTCTGCAAATTTTTGTTAGTAAGTTCCTTGGTAGAATTTACTCTTTGGCTGCGTTTTGAGACAAATATCTTATCCTGATCAATAACTCCGGCCTTAGGTATGAATGCTTTGAGGTGCAGGTGGCGTCGTGGTAGCTAGAGGGATCAATTTGCCTTAATTGTGGCGGTGGAGGCTTTCTGTCGAAAAAAAATTAAGATTTTATTTAAACTTTGTTTTAAATTGGGGATTAGGCTTTTGATAAACATTCTTAGCCGCGATCCCCGCAAATATGTCTTCTATTCTCTGTCCTGGTTCATTTTTATCTTTGTCACTGATACTCTTTGACTGTGCCTGATTCATGGTTTTCTACTAGTGTGCAGGGCTACGAAGGGGTCGAATGGCATCAATGCCTCGCGAATCATCGATAAAATGTGGATTTTGAACCCTGTGATGATTTTCTTTGTTGAATCGAAGGCAGGAAGATCATCATCCCCTATCTTTGAAATTTCTTCAGTCGAGGCGGAAAAATCACTTGAAAACCCTACAAAATACAAAAAACTATTATAAAATCCATGCATTTATAGGTTTATTGTTGCGGAGGATGTGTGGGGGAAGTGTGGCCATTGGATGGCATCATCCAATGGTCAGGATTGATTGGAAGAAGTGATAGAGAAGGAGGAAGAATCTTTTAAATCAGAGCCGTCGATCGTGCAGAGATCGACGGCCAGGAGCGAAGGCAGAAATTCAAAGCAGAAAACGTTGTCCGGGCGATGAATCTGGGCGATGAAATATGGGCCATCAATCTGTAGATCAGATCGACGACAAAGAGCTATTCAATGCTGCATCGTAGCTTGGTTAATTTTCGGGCATCTTCGGTGAGCAATAGCCGTCCGATGGGCGGCCTTAGATCGGATGGCATGCATCGATATTGCGTCAAGTCCACATACAAATGTTAACGCGTGATGGATGGCGGTTTTTTGAATAGTGCCTAGGCCACGCGTCAATCGGTGAGTGGAATCGTTGCCGATCGGAAGAAAACCGCCCTCCATTCGAAGGAGGTGCGATGGATACCGCTAGTTTCTGGAATGGTGAGTGGGTGGCGGGGACCACCGGGGTGATGGAATCCACACCGTCGATCTGTAAATCAAATCGATGGTGGGGATTGACTAGGGCTTTGAACCAGTGGAAAATTAGAAAATAATTACAAACCCAAAGTTTTGAAAATAACATAAGGTTTTTTAATATTTTCGGGGGGGGGGATATATATAATATGGCTAGGCGCCCATCTGTGGGGCCGTGGGTTACATGGAGGATCATATGAATGGGGTTTTATGCAGGAAGGGGCTAAGACGGATATATGTCCAAAATGTGGGATTTTATGGTTTTCAATGGTTTTCAAGGGAAATTTAGGGTTCCGATAAGGCAAGATAGTGAGCTCTCAACCTTGTAAAAATGATCTTCATGAAGGGAAGAAGAGGGATCATGAAAATAAATGAGTTTTAATGGAGAAAAATGGAGCAAATGAAGGTTAGTTTTGAGTGGGAGAAGGGGGGAAATGATGGTTTTTCAGCAGTTTCTTCTCATGAATTCAACAGAATTTCTGAGTATAAAATGGGAACAGAAATGAAGATTTTGGATAGAGGCATGAGGCCTTCCAGAGTCTTCCAGAGCCAACAATTTTTAGCAATGAAATTTGTTCCTTGAAGGCTCAAAAATTCTTAGCCACCTTTTTCTATAAAAAATTTTATAGGTGGCTAACAAACGGCCAAGATTAAATGAAGAATTACACAGTGGAGAAGGGTGGTTTGCGAGAAACATCTGGTGGTATTCGTGCAGCATCGAGGTGGTTTTTAATTTGGCCCAAAAAAAATGTGATACAGTACGCCGCACGACACATGTACTGATAAAACCACCTATTTCATGTTTTTTTGCAGTGTTAACTATCGGACGCAGGAAAAATGCGAAACATGATTTGGGCCATCGGATCAGAGGCAGAGATCGAACGGTGCGGATCGCACACAACGGGGGGAGTTGCACAGCGGAGAAAGTAGTGGGATCTAGGTGGTGGCTTATGATTGGGAGGGTGCTTTATGAGGTGGAGGTAGGTCCCAAAGGAGTTGGGCCTATCGGATTACATCTGGATCGTTGGATTTAAATGATGGACAGTTTAGATTTAATCAGGGTGATCGCAAGTCGGAAGAGGAAAGGGGAAGGCACAAAGGGAAAATTGTGATGTGATTATGTATTGACTGTTAGATCAAAAATATGATCGATGGCCCAGATTGAATCGGGGATTGCCTTGCAGAGGGAAAAAGGAAAAGTGGAAAGTTCCAATGTGATTGTGTATTGACCGTCGGATCGGAGGGATGATCAACGGCTGAGGTTTGATCGCATCATAATTTTTGAAAGACACAAAGAAAGGAAGGACTCATGCATTTCTGATGCGATGATTCGACGTCTGTTGATCGTTTTATATCAACGGTCGATATTTGTTGCAAATTTGAACTGTCGAGTTTTATTAAAACATAATGAAAAGTCAGGTTTTTATGAAATACAAAGGAGAAAAAGGTTTTGACGGGGTCTGGAGAGGAGTTTAGGCCCTTTAAGTGCCTGGTTGCGGGGCTTAAGGTCCTATGAGGAAGGGGCCTACCAGATTTAAGTCCTCGGGGGCTGAAGAAAATATTATATGGAAAAAGGGTATTTTGGCCTAAAAACACAGTTTTTTAAGGCAATTTAGTGGTTCCTATAGGGGAAAGAAGGAATTTTTAAACCAAATAACAGAGATAAATAAGGTTTAAAAGGGATTTTGGAGTGTTTTTTGAAGGTTTACATAAGCTTATAGAGGAATTTTATGAAGAAAAAGGCGGTGAAAAATGAGGTTATTCATGAGTGAAAGGAGGGGTAAAATGAAGGGGAAAATGGGTTTTTTGAGCAGTCTTCTTTAGGCAAACAGCAGATTTTTCAGGTTTATGAGGGAAACAATAGTGAAGATTATCTAAAGGATTAGTTAACTTCATAAGACTTTAAAAACTAACAATTTGGAATGAAATTGTTTCTTAAAGGCTTCAAAAATATCTTGCCACCATTTGATATGACAAATTTTTATAGGTGGCTAACAAGGGGTACAACAATAACAATAAGGGGGTTACACTAACAACAATAAGGGACTATACTAGTAATATAGGGACCTAGCATGCTCCTCTCATTCAAAAAAGTGTTGTCCTCAACGCTTGAGTAGCTCCAGGTGCTTTTGTATAAAATTCTCATCCTCCCATGTAGAATCTTCAGTGGGTAAGTTCTTCCATTTGATAAGATACTCTGAAATTGATCGATTTCATAGTTGTCGAGTTCTTGTTTCCATTACTACTTTAGGTTCCAATATGGTTTTTCCTTCCTTATCAAGTTCTGGAAATATTGTTTGAACTGGAAGTTTGCCCCCTATAACCTTTTTAAGCATGAAACATGGAAAACTGGATGCACTCGCGAAGAAGTAGGAAGCTCCAATTTATATGCCATAGTACCAATATTTTGCAAAAGCTTATAAGGACCATAGTACTTTGGTGATAATTTATTGTCCTTCTTAGGTTGCTTGAGGGACATTTTTTTGTATGGTTGTACCTGCAAAAATAACCAGTCTCCCACATCAAAACTTCTCTCACTGCGATGTTGATCTGCCTATTATTTCATTCGATTTTGTGCCAAATTTAGGTTATGCTTTAAGAGTTGGATAAATTCTTGTTTATTCTCGATGTGATCCTCCACTCCTTGAACCCTATAATTTTCCCTTAAAGAAGATGTGATGGATGGTGGTTGATATCCATAAAGTGCCATAAATGGGGTCATTTTTGCTGCAGTATGGAAGGAAGTGTTATATCACCATTCAGCGGGAGGTAACCACTTGACCCATTGTGCTTGCTTATCAGATAAAAATCAACGAAGATATCCTTCCAAACATTTATTCACTATCTCTGTTTGACCATCGGATCGAGGATGATAAGATGAGATATGAGCTAGTTGAGTACCCAAACAAGAAAATAATTCCGTCCAAAAATTTCCTGTAAAAATGGGATCTCTGTCACTTACAATATTCTTCGGGTTCCCATGTAGCTTTTGAATTGTTTCCATAAATGTAGTAGCAATTGTACTCGCTTTAAATGGATAAGATAATGCACAAAAGTGTGCATACTTGGTAAGTCTATAAACTACCACCATGATGACACTCCTTCCTTCGGGCTTAGGTAAACCTATGATAAAATCCATTGAAATCTCCTCCCAATGTTGACTTGGAATGGATAAAGGTTGTAGAAGACTTGGGGTGTTAATTGTCTCAAAATTATTTTGCTGGAAAACCAAACATTCCACCACAAAATTTTGAATATCATACTTAAGGCCATCCCAAAAAAATTCTTTCTTCACCTGGTGGTAATTTTTTAAAAATCCCAAGTGTCCTCCTAAAGGAGAAGTGTGCAATTCCAAAATAACATGTTATTTTAGTTGGGAATTCGTGCAAATATATAAGCAATATTTGTACCATAATGAATCATTTTTCCAACTAAATGTATCAAATATACTAGGATCTTGCTGCAACTTTTGAATGAGGGTCCACACTTCTTTGTCCTTCTTCCATTCATCCCTTGCTTCAGTTATCCAATCTGGTTAGATAATTGAAATGGCACAAATAAATGCTTCCACCTCTTCATCCTTTCTTGAGAGTGCATCCACAACAACATTTAGCTTCCCTTTTTTGTAGATGATTTCAAAGTCATAACCCAATATCTTTGTGACCCATTTTTTCTGCACTTTTGAAGATAGTCTTTGTTCCAAAAAGTGTTTAAGACTATCATGATCAGTTTTTACCTTGAAGTGTCTTCCCATTAGGTAAGGTCTCCATTTCTTTATTTCATGTAGTATTTCCAACATTTCCTTCCCATAAATAGCCTTTTTTAAATACTTTACTTTGATTGAACAACTTTCAAAAGCAATGGGTCTTCCTTCTTTCATTAAAACAACACCAATTCCATTTCCTGAGGCATCACATTCCACAATAAATGTTTTTGTGAAGTTTGGCATAGCTAAGACTGGTTCTAGGCACATTTCCTCTTTAAGATGTTCAAAGGCCTTAGTTTCTTCAGGAGTCCATGAAAATGCATATTTCTTCAATAATTTTGTTAGAGGTGCTGCTATTCTCCCATAATACTTAACAAACCTGCGATAATACCCTGTTAACCCGAGAAATCCGCGCAACTATTTTATGGTTGTGTGGACTTTCCATTCCCTAATGGCTTTAATTTGGTTAGGGTCTACCTTAACACCCTCGTGAGATACAATATGACCCAAATATTCCACCTCTTGTACTCCAAAGAAACATTTGGATGTTTTTGCATATAATTGTTTCTCCTCCAATAGTTTGAGCACCCTGTCAACATGTTGAACATGATCCTTCCAAGACCTGCTGTAGATTAGTATATCATCAAAAAATACAAGCATAAATTTTCTAAGGAAGGGTTTGAAAATGGAATTCATCAACCCTTGAAATGTAGAAGGTGCATTGGTAAGGCCAAAAGGCATGACCAAAAATTTATAATGACCCTCATGAGTTCGACATGTTGTTTTCGGAATATCTTCAGTCTTCATTCTAATTTGATGATATCCTGAATGAAGATGCAACTTGGTAAAATAATTTGCTCCATATAATTCATCCAATAATTCATCAATCACAGGAATGGGAAATTTATCTTTAATAGTGAGTTTATTGAGCTCCCTATAATCTGGACACATGCGCCATGATCCATCTTTCTTGTGCACCAATACTACTCATTAGAGGAATTTTGACGTCTAAAATGAGCCTCCTAAGAAAAATGTACAACCAAAATAAAATTTATAAGAACCAATAGGATTGAAGATGATGATGTCAACCATGGGGATGGTTCACCAATTTTTAAGTAAAAGGGTGAAAATTTTATAAAATAATAAAATAATAAAACTACTTTTTCAACTCTTACTTTCAACTTATCTCCCAAATGTTTTACTAAAATTTTGAGTGGGAGTACTCGTTGGATGCAAAATTTAATTCCTCATCCAAGGAGTACGCATGTTGCATACTTTTGATGGACTCTGCTACACGAAAAATTATAAATACATGAAAAACCATGATTGCAATCATGTTTTTAATATATTTCTCATTTTTCGTGTAGCAGGATCCATCAAAATTATGAAGTATGGGTACTCCTTGGATGAGGAATTAACTTTTGCATCCAACGAGTACTCCCTCTCAAAATTTGAGTAAAAACTTTGGGAGATAAGTTGAAAATACGAGTTGAAAATCTAGTTTTTTCTTTTTCCCCTCTAAAATTTGATGATGTAATAAAATATTAATTTATTATTTCTACTATTATTTTATAATTTTCTTAGGAGGCCCATTTTATACCTTAAAATTCCCCTAATAGGAGAAAAGAAAGAACTTTGACTAGGTTGAATTATACCAGCCTCTAACATTTCTGCAATCATACGTTTAATTTCTCTCTTTTAGACATAAGGATATATGTAAGGCCTGATGTTTGGAGCAATAGTTCCTGGAATCAAATGAATAGCATGATCATGATCACAAATAGGTGGGAGTCCTTTGGGAGTATCAAAAACCTTGGAATGATTGTCCAAGACTTTTTAGAGATCTGGAGAAATAGATGATTTTGATGTTGGAACTTCCAGTGAGCATAATTGTGCAATTACGCCCCATTGTTCTTTATTCAGAAGATTTTTCATGACATTAGAGCTTATTATCTTTCCTAGCCTCCCTGCGATACCCCGTAATTTGATTTCCTTTCCTTCCGAAAAAAATTTCAAGAAAAGTTCTTGAAAAATAAAAGTTACCATCCCCAAATATTGTAACCATTGTACTCCTAGTACAACATCATCACCTCCCATTGGGATGGAAAGCATTGGAATATTAAAAACATATTCCCCCACGGCTAGCTTGATATTATGGCATTTTCTAGAGCAATTTAGAGTTCCTCCATTTGCAACCATCACTTGACATTCTGGTGCTAAGTATGGGAAACAATTCAATTCCTTGGCTACCTTACAATGAATAAAATTATGGGTACTACCCGAATCAATCAACACTATTACCTTTTTCTTCTTGATGTGTCCTTCTATCTTGAGAGTTTGAGGAGTGGTAATTCCTACCAATGTATTACATGATATGGTCAGACTCATTTCTTCTTCTTCTAGGGTTTCTTCCTAGTGTATATCCTCTACTTTTGAAGTTTCTTCTTCATTTTATTCCTCTTCACAATCTAAGTGAAATAATTTCTTCTTAGTGAACTTATGACCTCTAGTGTATTTGCTATCACAACTGTAGCAAAGCCCTTTTTCTCTTTTTTCTTCCAATTGTTGTGTTGTCAACCTTGTAGGTTGTGGAATTCTAGGAGTAGCAACACTTCCATATTTATAGATGTGAGTGGTAGGTTTCCTTGTCGCCATAATTTTACATTCAATTTTTCTTGCGAACCTGAATTCCTTCTCCAATGAATCGGGTTCCCAAACGTGAACTTCATGTTGGATGTTATCCTTTAAATTCCCTATGAAGACATCAATCTTGTGTTCCTCTGGAATATCAGTTACGTTTATATTCAATTTTTGGAAGTCCTCAATGTGCTCTGCCATTGAATCCTTCTGTTTGGGATTTATCAATTGGCTAAAGAACGTGTTGCTCATAGTATCCTCATAATGTGCTATCATTTCCTCCGTAAAAATTGATCAAGTGATAATTTTTTTATGGGAGCAAAGCCATCGATACCATACAAATGTATTTTGTTCTAAATGTAAAGTTTCAATGCATACCTTTTTGTTTTTTCACATTATTGAGATACAAATATTGCTCCATCTGTAGTATCCTAGTTATGGGATCCTTGCCATCAAACTTCCTCATATCCATCTTTGGAATATGGTGGTTCTTCAATCCAACATTAGAGTTTATGAAATCACGATTAGCTTTTATTTTTTTCTCATCATGAATTTCCTCTACTATATTTTCACCATTAGGAATCATTTCTTGTATCATCTTTGTCAAACCTTCGATGCCTGCTTTTAGATCCTTCTTCATGTTTTTCATGCTGTCTTTCATTTTTTCTTCCATGTCCTCCATCTTAGTTTCCATGCCATCCATCTTAGTTTCCACACCATCCATCTTAGCTTCCACGCCTTTCTTCAAACCATCGATATTATTCTTCAAACCATCCATCTTTGCTTCCATGCCTTTCTTCAAAAATTCCATTTCATTTTTTGCTGCTCTTTGTGAGAGAGAAATTTGGTGCACTTGCTCTTGTAATTTTGATAGATCATGCTGCAATTCTTCATCTTAATGAGTCATCGTAGAGTATTATGAGGGCTTAATGGGTGTTGAATTCTTTTTAGGAGGCATTTCAGAACACAATACTAAAATATATGCTCAATAGGCCCTTGGAATCATTTCAAGTTGTTTTTTTACACAAAACTTATGCAATTGAGAAACAAATACACACCTTTTTCTTTCTTTTGAGGAGCTCGATATTGAAACTGAATTATCTTTGTGATTTGGGATCTTAAATATCTAAAATTTGGCCCTGAGGTAGCCCTCTGAATCCTCTTTCGAATGCCACAAGTCTGACCTGATTTTGATTCTTCAAGACAAAGTTATGTCCAATATCCCACAATGACCTAATTATGGACTGGTTCAGTACAACGAATTTGTACGACTTGTCACATGTCACTGTTTCCTCCTTCGGCTTTGAAATTGATCGAAAATAAACTAAAGTTCATTTGATTATGTCCACTTTTTACAACATTCCAATCTAATGCTCAGAGAGAGAGTGATGAATATTTTCCCATGATCACCTCTTTGAGATGAAATTCGGCAGTTTGAAAAATCCCTAACTTCCATAGATCATATCTCCGAACATATTGCGAAACAATCTCTGAAATTTTGCGATGATGCTGCTCAGAATTTTGTCTTTGGGCTCTAGCAATTTTAGCTTCTGAAACTTCGTAGAAAAAAATTTATAGCGAAAATGCCATGATGACATGTTTGGAGCAGCGAAACCCTATAATCCAAAGCTCTGATACCAAATGTTGTGAAACTAGCTCCCAAATTACAAGAAAAGAGAGATAAACGCCTTAGAAATCAACCACTTCGAGGGGGAAACCTCCAATACATTACATAAATGAAAAATTCTTCGATGATACAAATGTAAAAACCTCTTTTCTATATATAGGAGTCCATGGGGCCACAATGTAATCCTAGCTGACCTAACAATAATAATTTAAGGGCACAATAATAACAATATGGGGGTTACAGGGGTACAACAATAACAATAAGGGGGTTACACTAACAAAAATAAGGGACTATACTAGTAATATAGGGACCTAACAAACCTTCACTGAACCAATGCAAACTTGATCACGTGCACCCACTTGACATGTATAACCAATCATGAACGACCAAAGCATGTCCAACATATCGCATCACATAAGAAAGAATGCATGAACACTACACAAGCTTGTCCAGTATGTAACCTAGCATAAAAAATAAATGCATGTACAATATGTAACAATATGTAAGCAAGGGTGCATGAAAAATACATAAGCATGAGCAACACATAATTAGTCATACACTCATGACAAATTTTTGACAACAACACAATGAACACTGCCATGGCCACACCACTTCCACCATGACCAACACAAAATGGATGCAACAAGCACATTTAGACCAAAATCATATTAAACACATATGAAATCAACATAAATGTATGGTCAACACACCACCCATCCAGTCTGAGAGTTGAACCTGGCACTGATACCACTCTATAACACCATCTTCCCACATCTACCCAAGTAACCGTCTAAAAAGTTTAAACATGCGACGAGAGGCTACTAATATGAGATTAAACCTCCTACATGGCCTTAAGGAAGTGGAACTGATGAAAACATGACAAATACACCTTACACACCATAATCAACACGTCCAGGAGGTAAACCAACCTCCCAAACCCCTGAAACCTAAAGGGGGACTAAATGTTGATCCTCTTGAGCCTTAGCCATGGTCATATGAGGGACAGGGAGTGGCTATAGACCCTTAGTCATGGGCTAGCCTTGCAAAGATAGTGTCTAGGGCCCCAAACAGTTAATTTTGTGCTTACAGCTCCAGGATTTGTGCCACATTTTCAACCCCTGAGCCTAGGTCACTGCCCAAAAATTCATGTTACTTCAGGAGAGGGTAAATAAAATTAGAAAAAATACATGGAAGAAATCACATCATCAAGAGCTTATATGACCCCACCCATCCATGACATGAATTTCGTCCAACGTAACATAAACATTGCATCTACAAGTGTAAACAACATAATTAAACGTGGGGGTCTAATACTTATCTGAGAATTACTAAGAAGCATATTTTCCTTACATAATATGCTACAATACAATCAATTTGACCATAGATACATTGTATATTATTTACATGAAAAAACATAGATACAACCATACATCATCACTGATAAAATAAATTCTTATAACCATGATAACAAAAATAGAAATATAATGGATATAACATCAATGAAATCCACATAATAGCCAACACATTTTCATACCAAATACTAGAGAAATGAGATTATAATTAATGAGTTCAAGAAACAAGTTGGGATGGGACTACCATGTTCCACCCAACCATAGATTGGCTAAGCCAAATATCTCTTAGCCAATCACCCTCATGCCATATTCCAAGCATGAATCTGGGGCTCATAACCAACTGAAAAAGAACCAAAAAATCATGGATGCTACTATAACTCTTCGCCTACATCATGAGGACTTTGAGTGCCTTCTATTCTCTCAAGATTTATCATAACCCATAGTATGATCAAGGGGTAACTAGTCCCTACATCAAGACCATCTGTCTAGGCTTTACCATACACCCCATCCTAAGAATACTAGGCTGAATAGAGATAAATCCACCTATTGGATTTACCATATATCCTGTCATTCATCGAAAACGATTCCTAGGCACACTGAGACACATAATATGGATTTACCACAACCCACATTATGACTTAGGCATTACTAGGCTAATGGATTTATCATGATCCATAGTCTAGTTCAGGGACCACTAGGCCATGTGTTTGTCATTTTGGAGATCCACCCCACTCAGATTTGAAGCCATCCGGAAATCCAACTCAATGAAAGTATGAGAAACCCATCTCATCAAAGCTATATAGAAATGGAAAGGTTGGGCTAATAACCACTTTCACACCTAGAAAAACCCATGCCAAGACACCAAGAAACCACATGCAAAACAATGCATGTTAGATATAGCAAGGAAATCAAATATGTAAATTGATACCTACAAAGAATCCCGATGTACCTACTTGATCCTACTCTTCCTTTCTTCACTTTTAGCTCTTTCTCCAATGCCCAAGTGCTCCAAGAAAAATCTAAGTGTCCAAGAGTGAGTGAGAGTAAGAGAGACAGAGAGAGAGAGAGAATCGTGAGAGAACTCCAAAAAATGTGAGAAAAATATTTCCAAGTGATCCTCATAAGCCTTTTTATCAATGAGGCCTTTATTTTCTTCATTTTCCATTATTTTCCTTCATTTTCTTCCTCACATGCAACTTCTGACCTTTCACCTCCCTTTTATCCTAATTTCCATTATTTTCATAAAACAATGTGCCAAATATCCCATTTTCCATTTCCAAAGCCTTTTCCTTTGCATTTTCCAATTTCCTTTAGCAATAATAACCGAAATGAACACCTGGTAGAATGTTTTTCCCAACATTCAACTCAGAATACGTGTCGCATAAACCATGGTTATTATTTTTAACTTGTATTACATGGAATATTCACCAGGGTTGTTACATTATTATCTATCATCTTATGCCTTCTATGTGATTTGATTCCTCAGGATACAACAGACAATAACCATTTTTTATATGGTTTTATTCTGCAAAGAGTTAATAAATCATGACATTTTGTTTTCTTATACTAGCTCAATTCATACATGTTTTTATTTGATAAGTATAGTATCTAGTGACTTGTGTCCTGAGACTAATTACTAATCTGGGCATATTTCTAGTCTAGGGTTCTAATGTTTTATTCCAGTAATTTGGAACTTAGATTAAGTTACTTTCATCATATGAATTGAATTGATTTTTTTGTAGTAATTTAAGTGCTTATATTTTCATTTTGATTATTTTCTTATTGGTTTTATTCATAAATGATTAATTGGACGAATTTTTCTTTTATGAAATTGTTACAATAACCGTCTACATCTCAGTCGAGTTATAGAAGTAGATAACATTAGTTTGTTTATTTTCTTTTATTCTTGATGTTAATAATTAGAATATGTATAATTTAATCTGCATGTGTTCAAAAGATAAGAAGTTTTCATTGTAGCAGTTATCTATCTTTTATTTCACATTAAGGATTGTCTTTCTTAGTTTTAATTTTAATGTATTATTTTCATATATAAATTAAAATTAAGAATTCAATTTTTATTCTTTTTGCAAATAATTACGTTTCTATTCTTTTGTACTAGTTATGCTTCTATTTTGGTCTTTACTGTAATGTATCATAATTATTTGTACATATTTTGATATTTCTAACTATCATTTAATTCTTGTATACTATTTATTTAATTTATATTCTATTTGTAAAATTAATAGTTTCATTTTATTACAGTTATTAGTTATTATCTTGTAGATCGTATTTAATTTGTCAACTCATAGATTTAGAAATATAACAATAGTTTAGGTATATATATTTATTATAGGTTAGGATTAGTTTTTCACCTGACTTCTTCTTCATGAGAGGAGGAATCCAAAGGCTAATATAGCCTACAAACGTGTCGAGGATGGCCACACGAAACAACTAGTCATATTAAAGAGCTCTGTTTTGGGTCATTTATCCCTTGTTCACTAGTGTACCTAAAACCTGCATCAATAAAATGGCACTAGAAGGATGGCCCATCCGACTGTAAATGGAAAAATGAATTCATAAACAAAAAATTATTAGGTCATCTATTACCAATAGGATTCATAGAGACCCTCCCTTTACTGAGACAACTACTAGTTTTGAGCCACAACTTAAATAGACCAATAGAAAACCTACCTCTCCAACTCAGGCATACATTTGGTCTAAAATTGACAAGTTTATTTAAAGATATCATGAGCTTATTTATTAGACACTAAACATATTAGAAAAAAATTATTCTATCCATAGAAGATATTCTTACCACTTAGTTATTCCTCTCGACCTTCAGTTACAAAAACCCACAGTATTGGATCCACGCAATATCTCTCAACCTACTCCCTTTAATGAGCGATTGCATGATGTTTTAACTTGTATAATCATTGATATCAATCAATACACATAGGAACATCCGACTGGTGAAACTAGTAAGCCAGATTTTTTTGGAGTATCAATTTCTCATCTCTCACCTCCCAGTTAACCCTCTTCTTTAGGAGACTCCTCTAGTGAATAATTCTCTTCCAAGTCATCAAAATCTGAAGGATATTCAAGGATGGATAAAATTCAAGGTAACCTTGGTAACAACCAAAGAAAACAGGAAAAATTCCCACAACCCCTTGTCTTGATTAGGATGTTGTAGTTGTCCATAGTGTATAAAATTCTCTGCTAGGAAACCCTCATAGGTTTCTCCCCAAATTCGACCCTGATCCCAAGCACCCAGTTGAGGATCACGCCAAATAATTTATTTTGGCTATCAAGAAAGAGAGTGCCCAACATGAGGATGTAGTTTGTAAATTGTTCCCTTATACATCTCAAGGGAAGGCCACTACTTAGTATTTCGCTCATCCTCCCCAAAGTATTGTTTCTTGGGAACTGTTTGAATTACTACGTTTCGAGAAATTTGGAGATGATAAACCTCCTGAGTTTTTGGTTACAGAAATGGAAAACATGAAAATGAAAGGTAAAGAGAAGCTTAAGTATTTAAATGTTCATTTTCTTTCATTAAAAAACAAAGTTCCTATTGAATCTATGTCTTCTCAGAATCTAATTATTTCCTAATATGTGAAATCCTTACAACACTATATTTCCATGTGGGTTAAGAGAACCTAGAAAAATATTGTACAAGTAGCGTTTGAGGAAGCCTATATTGTTAGTATCAATCCAGTACTGATAAACACATTGATATTGCTTCGTCTGGTAATAAATCAGAAACACTAAAGTAATCCTATAAAAATAAGGAGTCATCTCCTTTTGATCTATAAAGTCTACAAAAGACTCTCAGTAATACATCTAATTTATAAAATAACTCAACAAAAATTTCATCAAATAAATCAAATTTTAGGAATCCTTATAGGAATTCTTTCCAAAATAAGACTACTCCTTTAGCTGGGGGATTTCCTATTAAAGGTTTACTTGAAACCATACAAAAAATCATTATTTAAAATTACTCTGATGAAACTAATGCAAAAGGAGGTTGAAACCCATATTGAAAATTAAGATGATAAGATGTTGATCCAGTGGATTAGTAAAGTTCTTAAAATTAAAAGTGTTCAAAAGTGATCGAAACCGGTGCCAAAATGAAGATCGTGTTGCCCTGAATCTAACACAACCTGAAGCTCTCAAAACCGATATCGTATGCTCTCGATATTATGTTCTGACCATTTTCTTAAATAACTAAAAATTTTACAGTTGGGTTGTAGGTACGCACAGTCAATAGTCCGTACGTTGACTAGGCAGGTGACTAGAGAGGCTGATTGTGTATTTTTGGGGCAATGATGCTTCACAATGCCATTATTTGATTGGTTCATGAATTGTGGTTTATGATTGTTTGTTGGTTCATTGATATGGACCAATGGATGGAGGCCAAGTGAGCCAATGGATGGCTACCACATGGCCTCTCAATGGTGGTATAAAATTTTTTTATGGACTTGACCGAGCCTGCCAGGAATCGAATGCATGACTGACTGATTGGAAACAGAGAGTCTTACCACTCCACCTACATTAGTTCTTAAGGTGTATAGGATTTGAATTATATTTAATTTTCATGGTGGGTACATCGGGGGATGGAGCCGAGGTTAACTCCTGGCCCCTGGTCCACCCCAACCCATGAGACTGCAAGTCGAGGCACTGAGGGCATGAGGTTAAACCCAACTCCAACTCATATTCTATGCAACCAACCAAAATTTTATATGTAGTTGTAACTGACAGTAATCATAACCCATACCATGTTCAAACCACAATAATACTCACCGAAGTGGGTTAAGTTTAATTATTTTTGTGAGTATTTCAAAACTAAAACCATAGTTATAACCACAGTTTGAATGCGGGGTTAGCTAAGTTTTTGGCATGAAATTTGGAACCCAACCCCAGTTACACCAACCCAACCATAGTTCAGAGGGGGGTTTGATCATTCGCGTGCTTTGTTTAAACTTCCCACATCCTATGGCACCAAAAGTTCCACATGGCCCTGATCCTTCGGCTCATGGGATCATCGTGCTTTTTCGATAATTTGCACCCAATCCATCATGAATATCAATGGTGTGGGGTGAATTTGTCTCTCCATGATGGCAAAATGGGCAGAAATTGTAGGATGTGTTGCAGGTGGGTGTAGATTGTAGAACAATTAACAAAACAATTACACAAGATCATAACACAGTCATTTTTTGACCAAATTGAGTGCAGAAAGAGCCCATCTATGGGTTTTATACTATTCTGGAGCCATTACAGACATTATTGTTTCATTTTGAGCACTTAAAATCCATTTAAACACATATTCTGAGCACATAATGAAAGAGTCCCAACATTGGAAGATGAACCAGGAGATGTAGCCCAAGAGGGGTGAAATCCTTCATCATTTTGCTATCTTGTGTTGTGGTTATGGTACTATTGTATTTTTTTATTGATACAAAAATGAGTTTAAATACATAATTTATTTTTTCATGCAACTTCCTTAATTGTACAAAATACATAAAATTTCACTTGCAAACTTTCATCAAACCTTCAAGTTTTCTAATAGAAATCATATGCCACCTGTTATGGTTCACTTCTCATACATGTTGTTTGAATAATACCTTGACCCAATTGTCTCCAATCAGCACCAGTAAAACATACATACTAAAGGATCTACGGAAAAAACAAGATTCAATTCCTACTGATAAAGTTAAAAGCACTAAAAAAAAAGTCAACATGTATGCAAAGATTCTGACCCCATTGAGGACCTGGAATATATATATATATATAGATATATTTCTCTATTTGAATTGTTGAAAATTCCTTTAATTCAACAAAAGTTTCAACAACACTTTACTGAAAATTCTACCAGCAATAAAGTTGTTTCAGACAAAGGTGTAGCTAGCTTTAAAATACCTCCATATGATCAAATTCACATAAGCATTCATAATAAAATATTCCTACTCAAAGAAGCAAATATCCTCCATTATTTCTTACTTATGAGGTATTTAATCGTAATTTTCATATTTTTATGATAGCTTCAGGGGTTTCCTCAAATTCCATGCCTCTTTTAGTATGCAAGAAATTAAATTCTAAAGTGTAGCCTTCCAAATCCAAAATCATCCAACTTCATAGAAAAAACGTGAAGGTACTAGGAGAGCTTACTAATGTAATTATTAGGTTGTCAATTATTCATAGGGTTAATGATACCATTGACATAATCATTAGAAATATCCTTGAAGCATATGGTATGTTTTTAACTCAAGATTACATGCATCTTTTGAAGGGATGCATGTCTACATATCTATCACACTTATGGTTCCCTTGGAAAGGAGAACCTAACAACATTAGAATTAAAACAGAATAATACATGTGACATGTTGTAACTATTCCTAATGAACCAGGAATGTTCATTGATTCCTTTGGTATTGATTCGTTATTTGGTAATTTTTTTGTTGATCTTTCTCCTTTTATGGATAGAAACAAACAATCTGAATTGGTGATTATTAATAAGTTAATAAAAATAGAAAAAAAAATTATTGATGTCAATTTTGATCCTAAATCTCAGTTATGGTCTTTGTATTTTGATGGGTCAAAATATGAACAAGGTGCAGGTTGTCTCCTCCTGGATGCTAGTGGAAATAAAATTTTTTATTTCTTGTAGGTTTCAGTTTTAGTATACTAATAATGTTGTAGATTATCTAACACTCATACAAGGACTCAAGAAGGATTTATAACTTGTAATTTATTGTTTGAAAGTCTATGGCGATTCTGAAATAATCATCAAACAAGTAAAAAGGTTGTATTCATTGTCTTTCATCTCATTTGATAAATTATCAAGCAGGGGTATGAAACATGATTTCAATTTTTTTTTAATTTAATATTTTTTCTATACCTATACATTTAAATGAGGAAGCTAATATGCTAGCAAACTTGGCATCTAGATTGATTTCGGGAAAAAAAAAATGAGCCTAGTTCTATTCCTGTTGAATTGATGTTTAAACCATCTACACCTGATAATGTAACTAATTTTAGGGTCTTTGATCATGATCAACAGATTCTTGAGTTCCTCCATTCAAAAGAATTTTTGTGATACTGTGATTGACGAGACGACTCATGAGGAGAACCTTCATGACTTTTCACATATTCCAAATCAACAGTCTATAAAGGAATTAAATAATTTAGTAAATTCTATCCCACAATCTATTATTAGGCTTCAAAAATTTTAGGATTTGTAGGACAGATTTAAGAAAATTGTAAATTCTAAAACTAATATTTCTACCACAAACATTAGAAAACTTTTGAGGTCTAAAATGGGCCTCCTAAGAAAAATGTACAATGAAAATAATTTTTTTAAGAACCAATAGGATTCAAGATGATGATATCAACCATGGGGGATGATTCACCATTTTTGGGGTAAAAAGGTAAAAAGATTAAAATATAATAAAATAATAAAACTAATTTTTCAACTTGTATTTTCAACTTATATCCCTAAGTTTGAAGTACTCGTTTGATGAAAAAATTAATTTATCATCGAAGGACTACCCATGTTGCATACTTTCGATGGACCTTGCTACACGAAAAATGAGAAATACATGAAAAAATGTTATTGCAATCACAATTTTCATGTATTTCTCATTTTTCGTGTATGAGGGTCGATAAAAATTATGTAACATGGGTAATACTTGGATAAAGAATCAATTTATGCATCCAATGAGTGTTCCTGCTCGAAATTTGAGTAAACCCATAGGGAGATAATTTGAAAATATGAGTTAAAAAAGTAGTTTTGACTTTTTTCCCTCTAAAATTTGATGATGTAATCAAATATTATTTTATTATTTCCACCATTATTTTATAATTTCCTTAGGAGGCCTATTTTAGACCTCAAAATTCCCCTAATGATATGATTTAATTAATTTGGGAACCAAGGATAGGCCACAAAACATAAATCTGGGTGTTAACTATACTCCTCAAGAAAGGGTAGATTTTATTCATTTATTTAATGAATTTAAGGATATATTTGTTTGGGATTACTAGGAACTTAAGAATTTTTAGCTCAATACAAAACAATACATTATTCCCATTAAGCCTCATACTAAGCCTTTTCAACAAAATCTCAAGAAAATCCATCCTAGCTTGGAACCAACTCTCAAGAGTGGGTTGAAAAAACTCTCAGCAACTAAGATCATCTTCCCTATCCGAAAATACCCAATGGGTTGCAAAATTTGTCTCAGTGAGAAAGAAAAATTGAGACATTGTGCCTCCCATGGAGCAAATACTACAATAATTTTATGGTTTGAAGATGTATTTCATTTTAGAAGGTTTCTTAGGATATAAATAGGTTATGGTTGCTCTCTCAAATCAATTAAAAACAACCTTCAGAACTTCATGGGGATCTTTCTCATATAGAAATATTCCCTTTGTCCTTATTAATGCAGGGGAAACTTTCCAAAGAGAAATGGATATTAGTTTTTGGGGGTTAATAAATGAATCTGTGGTCATTTACTTAGATTATGTTATTGCCTATTCAAAAGCAAGATATGGTCACCTGTCCCATCTTAAAACAATATTTGAGAGTTGTAGAAAATTTGGCATTTCACTAAATCTTTAAAATCCTATTTTTCTAGTCATAGAAGGAAATTTTTTAGGATGCATTGTATCAAAATAAGGAATTATGATTGAAACTGAAATAACATATGCAATCGATGGTTTGTTTCCTCCTAATTCTAAATATACCATGCAGTGTTTCCTGGGTAAAATAAGTTTTTGTCAAATGATTCATCCTAAGCTTTTCTGAAATAGTTAAAACAGTCAAGGAGCTTGAAAAGAGGAACGTTTTTTATAAGTGGCTTGACCCAGAAAAATAGGATTTTTCTACCATAAACAAGCTATTTCTAAGGCTCCCAACCTAATGAGCCCTTATTTTTTTAAACATTTTGTATTATAAACTTTTTCTTCTGTTTCTGCATATGTTTTTGTTCTCACGAAAAAAATAACATCTAATATTGAAATTCCCATTACATTCATGAACTCTTCTTTTAAGGGAGATTAACTTAATTACCCAAGAGTGGAAAAGAAAGCCTTTGTATTTTTTAGGGTTGTAAAACTTTTCATATGGTATTTACTTAAATCCAAAACTAAGGTAATAGTTCCTTATGCATCAGTGAGAAATTTACTTGTGAAAAAAGAGTTGGAGAGAAAAGGACCCATTGGATGACATCTCTCTAGGAATATGACATGGAGATTAAACCAGCACAAATGGTAAAAGGCCAAGGTATTTGTAAGCTTGTTATTGAGTCTGTAAACCCTTCTAATCAATATTCTTTGCTCTAATGATGAAATTTGTTTGCCTTAAAATGAAGCTTGTTATATTCTTGATAATTTTAGTTATTGGTATATAATGACATCAAGTTTTATTTCCAAAATAATATAACACCCTCACATCTTCCACCAAATAAGAAAAGAGAATTAAGGTTGAAATATTCCCCTTATCAATTTATTAATAGTGTTATGTTTTGAAAAAAATTATGATGGTGTGTGACTTCATTGTCTAGAACAAGATAATGCCCAACATGTCCTTCAAGAACTCCAATCAAGTCTTACTGGTGCATTGGCTTCAGGGGTCCTGACCTAGATTCAGAGTTAATGTTTGCCAACAAACCCCTATACTACTGGCCCTTTCGGCAATGACCTACTTTCATAGGCCAAGGTCTCACCCGAAGTAGTATAGGTTGGTGTTGGAACCAAGTTTTAGCACCCTGGGAGAGAGTAGGTTATTAAGGAAGATCTCCTTGAGTTCTATCATGATCACATAAAAACAAGCCTATTATCAATCCTTTAATAGTATAATCAACATGTAACCATAGAAAAAGCTACTATCATTAACAAATCTAATCAATACATTTGCATCCACGTGTGCATCAACAATTATCACCACAGATCATTACAATCGCAGTTGATTCATATATCACAGACACAATCGTAGCTTATTCCAATAACATAGAGGCACTTCAGTAATGAACACAACCAGTTCAGATAGAATAAATATACTTCAATAGATTCGCATTCATTAATATCCAAAAAACTCAATTACAAACCCAAGTCATAGCCCGCGCACACAGCTAGTGGGGTCAACACACAACAGGACTGAGGATATCCATGCACACAACCAATAGGAGTCCTTACCCAAAACATATCTCAAAATTTCATATGTAGCATCAATATTTCTTCTTCTTACCTACTAGACCCAACTATCTATCTATTTATATCATCGTAGCCTTTGCTATCCTATGGTCCGTAAACCATGGTTTGCGGACCCTAGAGCTACCCTTTAAGCCATTACGAAAAATTGGGGGCTTTGACCTGCCTTAAAACCCCTATGCAAGACCAACTATTACAAAATTATATAAAAAACATAGCTTAGGGAACCACGTTCCAATAGGCCCCCAAAACAACCCTGTGACTCGTCCCGAGTCACAATGGTCGTAGGGCTTGCATATTTGCTTGAAGATGTTTGATTACATCGACCAGAGGGGGAAACACTCCTTCGTTCTATGCGGTAGCGTTCTGTGAAAATGTACCGCAACTTTGCGAAGTTGGGCCCTGATGTAACGGTGACACTTTCCGGGCTGCAGTTCAACTATTTTCTACTGCAACATCCATGTCCTCAGATATCTTGAGGGCTTCATTGACCCATGGCTTGAGGTGGTCACTCAAAAACTTATTCTTGTGGTGAAGCTCTTCTAGGTCATCTTTGAGCACATGGCTGGCTCATAGATATGCCAGACATTGAGCAGGGATTAGAGTGGTCATTGTAACTTCCAGTTGCTCGAATTCTTCTTCCTTCTGGCGTAGTTCTTGAGTAAATTCGTGTAGGAGAGGGTCGCTTTGCACCTTAGATCCTGGTACATAGATGTCTCTGCGCGTTGCACCCTAAGTGATCTTAGTTGTAATGGTATTTGTGGCTTCGGTGACCAGCACAGCTTGTTGGGCTCGTACCTCAGGTGGAGTTTTTGGCTGAAATTTTTCCTGCAACGCAGCAATTTGTTGCTCCATCTCTGTCTTGACATTCTGAATCTCGATCCTAGAAGCCTCCCGGAGAGTTTATGAGTCCACAAATCTAGGCCTAGGGGTGGCGGGAGGCTAGGATGTCTTCATTTACATCTGCACATAGTCTACTGATTAGATGTTATAACTCGATCTACTACATGGTGGCAGGGACACACACAACTTGTGCCTGGGATGCCTAAGTGGTTTTTTCAACTATTTTCTACTCATTTGTACTAAGTTGCTGCTACACCCGGCGATCTCTGCATTGGAATTCCTCAAAGAGGGATGTACGGAGGACCTGCAACGGTTTGTGTGGAAGTCGGGCCAAATCCATATGTACTTCTACGCTGGCCTAGACTTGCGCACATAGGGCAGGAAGACTCAGGGTAAGTGATGCACCTGGCAAGGGGTAGAGGTGGCTCTCAGTCGTGATGATTAGCTTAGTGTTGGTTACTGGAGGTAGTCTCGCTTGAACCATGCATTTCTGGGAGTATAATCCTTGAGCTACGAGCTTGGAACTCAAACTATAATGTGGTGACCACGACCTTTTGCTGCTCTTCCATAGCAAGCCATCTATCTTCAGAGGTGAGGGTGACTGCATCTGCAATTTTATCCAAGTCTTCCTCTGTCAAGGTAACTTCAGTCTCCCTACCAGGCCTCGTAGCCCGCCTCTTTGTTCGCTAGCCCTTGAGAGGTTCAGCTATTCGTTTCATGCCATGTGGGGAATCAACACCCTACGCATCCAAGCTCTCTATGTCCATGTCCTGTTGCGATTCCTACTCTGTACCCTTCACTGCGTCCTTTGTCCTAGCGGAGTCTTCCAGGCCATGCCCTTCTGCATTCTTGGTGGTACTAGGCGGGGTGGTCTTCGAGGCCGTGCTTGTACCCACAGTGTCATCTGCACCTGATTTGAATCCCAATCTCCAGTGTGGTGTCCAAGTGGCAATGACTCGGTCTATTTCCTCGTTACTGACCATGTAAGGCAATGATACCCAAGCTGGATCCCTATGGCCCTGAATCTGCACATTGTGCATCGTGACCTGGAATGTTGCGATGCTCTTGTACTTGTTGTAGACAGTTGACGATAAGCATGGCTAGGAGTGAATCACAACTATGAGCCCACTCTAAAATAGGACCCAAAAGACTTTTTTATCCTTAATGCACTACTCACCCTTTGAGTCCCACAAATTTGTGTATTGTGCTGCCTTGCACATGTCTGGTTCGAGCTTAGGGAGGACCGAGTCTTTGGGGGCTTCCCATGCAACCAACATAATTAGGAGCAGCAACCAAGAGTAGCAGAATGCCCTTCCATGATCCTGGGCCTCGCACACTTCTCCAAAATTTCATTGCAAATGAACTATGACCAGTTGAAGCAGACCCACTTTTCGTAGCGGCCAACCAACTGAATTACATAGGCAGGGACAGTCGTGGCCTGACACTTGCGCATCATCTTATAAGCCAGTAGTAGGGTACCTGCACACTCTTAGGTCAGCAGTGGTGTTGATCAAGAATCCCCTAGTATTCCGCTCAACTGTTGGGAAAAATACTGAGAGGGGGGGTGAATTAGTATTTAGTGCTGACTGAATTTTTTTTACTTTTTCTTGTTTTTAAACCCATACGCTACTTTACTGAACAAAACTCGCATATACACGTGGATATCCTTAAGAAAACTTGCGTATGTCCAGAGATCTAATCATGCATTTAATTCTTAACTTAGATTATTGCATCATTCATTCATCAGATGTTTATTAAGTAGTAAACAGGTGCAGTAAGAACAGAATAAATCATCACACATAAGCAACACACATGAACACTAGGATTTAATGTGGAAACCCAATTCGAGAGAAAACCACCGTTGCTGTCGTCTCAGTCTTGAATATTTATTATATAAAGAAAACTTCTTACAACCATGTACTGGCGCAGACTCATACCAGCACGTAGGCACCCACCTGCAGAAGGCCACAACCTTCTCTCGTTTACCAGCCTCTCCTGGAAGGGAGCTACAACCCCCTGCTCTCATTTATCACCGCCTCCGGAAGGGAGCGCCACTCCTGCTTCTTGTTTTTACCACACAATCGAAGGGAGCAACTACCCTCACCTAAGGCTTGTCCAAGACTACATCAACAGGCAGACACGTGTTTATCAATTCTCAACCGACCAACAAATAACACAATCCTTCATTTATCAACAAACATATTTTGCCCAATACTTCAAACAGAACAATTAGATCACTATAACCAGAATATCAAAGATAACCCAGACTTCAGAATAGATATGCAGATGTAAACTCAACTCAGATCATTCATTGATTCAAATATCATACGCTACTTTTGTTCACTGAAGTCGCGTGTATACGCGCTTTTCTTCTCACCAACTTGCGTATGAATCAGTGCATAGTAACTTTGTATACATGATTATTCTTCACCATTTCCGCGTATGCACGCACTTTCCTTTTCACCAACTAGCGTATTCTTCTATGTATGCTTTCTTTCAGAATTAGTTCCAACTCATATTAAGATCTGAAATCAGATTTCTGTTTCAGACAATCTATCAACCATGAAAAACAACTTGATCTTTAATCAACATAATTAGCAGCACAAAAAAACCCAGATCTGTATGAATACATCCTTGACAGATAACAGTAAAACATCATAACAGATCAAAAATTTCATTCCACACACTTCAGCAAAACCCTAGATTCCATACATTCTTTTACTTCACTGAACCTGCGTATATACGCGCTTTCACAGAGACAAACCTGCATATACTTCAGTTCATTTTATTCTTCAGAAACCCTGACTGCCATACGCGCTTTTACCGAGATAAACTAGCATATAGATCTATAAAAGATAAACTTTTCAGAACAATCCAGATCTATAAAATTACCCAGATTTCTTCAATTTCTTCATTAGACTTGCGCCAGGTCTTCATCATTTCTTTTTAGATCATCCTAGAGATTCATCATTTCTAGATCTAGAGATCTTGAACCTTCATCATATCCATAGGTGCATCATAGATTCAGATCTATCAATTAAGATCAGAGTTCAACCATGCAGATATACTTCAGAGTGAATTACTCAAAACCCAGACATATGCACGCCCTTGCACTATGATCTTCTTCTCCTTATATAGATTTAGCCTTTGTCAATACCATGAGCCAAAACCACACAACTTCCGATGGTATTCCTGGACGGGATCAAATAGATAATCCAGCGCTCAATAATGTGGACCAATACCATGGTAATGTCCCTTGGTTTTAGAAATTTAGAGCGCAAATAGGCATACGCTACTTGGTACGTACTTTTCCGCGTACATACGCTACTTAGCCTTTACAATCTCGCGTATGCTTTTTGACATACCATTTTAATCATTGCTCTGGCCCTTACCGGAATTCCTTTCTCCATTACATCTGCACTGCTCTGTAGATACATCAGATCTACATCATTAACAAATACATCAAGTCAGTTTCCATCAGAGACAACTTTATCAAGCAGGTTGCCATCAACTTCATCAAGTAGGTTGCCATCAAGGACAACACATCGCATCATATTGCCAACAATCTCCCCCTTTGGACTTGATGGAAACCATGATGGTGTTTGATCACCACAAAAGATAGATACATTGAATATAACCATTATTCGAACACCATTATACTCTCCCCCTTTGACATCAAGGGCAAAGGGCAGATCAAAACCAAAACAAGGTTTGTCTTTTCTTGTAGAAAGAAGAGCTCTGTAGATCTGATGTTCACTGAAGTTACCATGCTCCCCCTGAGTTCATGCATATTTTTCAATGAAGTACATGACTCTATGACCTTTCCTATCACCAAGGACTCATACTTAAGTGGATTTACATATGTGACTCAAGTACCCAACCAAGTGGGTTTACACATTGAAGAAGTCCTTACATGACTGAATATAACAATTTACATCATAGGTCTCAACATGACCTTTTCATCAAGTTACAAATATGACTTTTTATGACCAACATCAAAAAGACCTCAAGAGAGAGATCATATTTTAGAACCATCATAATGCCAACAATGCATAATTATCAGCAAG
Organism: Pinus albicaulis; assembly: GCA_034641835.2. Taxonomy (NCBI): domain Eukaryota; kingdom Viridiplantae; phylum Streptophyta; class Pinopsida; order Pinales; family Pinaceae; genus Pinus; species Pinus albicaulis. The sequence continues at coordinate 1,020,607,032 of CM076580.1, read as the reverse complement.
GCTAATGCTCCCCCTGAACCTGTACACCTGTTCTTGAGCCATTTCACTCCTTCATCTCCCCCTTAGCTTGTGCATCCTGAACACTTTCAACAACAGCTCACCACATTCATCAATCCCCAGAATGAAACAAATAAGAGAGTCAAACATCACTCGCAGATACCCAACAAAGACTATAATTGTAGCTAAAGAATGTTGAGCCAAAAAATTTGTCAAGAACCACCACATACGCGGTTTTCTTTTGTAAGGCATCCTCGTATATACACGACTATCTTCCAGAAACTGCATCCAATTTAATCCTCTGCATTTAAGCAGATCTGATCTTCTGCATGGCAGAAACTACTCCCGGCTTCTGTCTGAGATATTCTAACGCTTCCCTGGGTATAGGTTTGGTAAATATATCAACAACTTGTTTTTTAGAGGGAACATACTCCAACTTCACCTTTTTTTCAAGCACTTGTTCACATAAGAAATGATACTTGATGGGAATGTGCTTGGTCTTGGAATGCATAACAGGATTCTTTGAGATACCGATGGTACACTGATTATCACACATAATGAGATAGGAGGTAAACATTTGATTCAAAGACTTGTGTTCGCATCATCCAAAGAAGTTGAGTGCAAATACAGAAACTATTGCAACACATATTCTTCTTCTGCTGTAGATAAGGCAATAGAGCTTTGCTTCTTGCTGAACCACGATACCAACTGGGGCCCCATATAGAATGCACCACCACTAGTTCTTTTCCGATCATCAACACTTCCAGCCCACTCTGCATCAGTGTAAGCATGAAGAGTAAGATCAGCATCCTTTGGATACCATAGACCAAAGTCTTGAGTTCCTTGTAGATATTTGAATATCCTTTTGACAGCCTGAAGGTGAGACTCTTTTGGATTAGCTTGGAATCGTCCAACAATCCCAACCGCATGCATAATGTATGGTCTAGTCCCAGTGAGATAAAGTAGACTTCCTATAATAGATTTGTATTCTGGTTGATTCACCATGGGAGAATCATCATGAGAATTGAGATTACATCCGGTTATCATTGGTGTACTTATATGTTTGCATTCTTCCATGCCATACTTCTTCAGAATTTTCTTAAGGTATTTTTCTTGTGATAAGAATATACCATCTCTAGTTTGATGTACTTGCAAGCCAAGAAAGAATATTAGTTCCCCAAGTAAAGACATTTCAAATTCTTGCTTCATAACAGAAGCAAATTTCTGATTCATAGATTCTTCATTACTTCCAAAGATGATATCATCAACATATACAATCACAATCAATAATTTATCATTTTCTCGCTTTAAAATTGCGATCACAGGACCCCTTTGAAAATCCTTGTTGATGAAGATATTTGTCAAGACGATAGTACCATGCCCTTGGAGCTTGTTTGAGACCATATAAAGCCTTTTTAAGTTTACAAACAATTTTTTCATCATTGCCCAAAATGAATCCTTCTGGTTGTTCTATATATACTTCTTCTTCTAGATCACCATTGAGGAAAGCAGATTTAACATCCATTTGATAAACTTTGAATTGTTGAAAGCTTGAAAAGGCAAGAAACATTCTTATGGCTTCAAGTCTAGCTACGGGAGCAAATGTTTCTTCAAAGTATATACCTTCTTTTTGAGCATACCCTTTACAAACAAGTCTAGCTTTGTTTCTAATAACATCTCCATTTTCATTTATATTGTTTTTGAATATCCATTTTGTTCAAATAACATTTTTATCATGAGGTCTTGGAACCAATTCCCAAGTATGATTCTTTTAAATCTGATCAAGTTCTTCATTCATGGCTTGAATCCAACATTCAGTATTGCTAGCTTTATTTGACATCGTGGCTCAATATGATAGAAATGCTGATAGCTAGAAGATCCCACAACATTCTTCTTGTTTGTAATAACACTTGATCCTCATGTATCTCCCAAAATTTGGAGATTCCTGGATGACTTTTTTGTTATCCGGGATGGAGCTTAGATAAATCATCTTTAGGTTCTTCATCGGTTCACTGCTCATATCATTTCTATTTGATGCTGAAGGACATATGTCACTCATCAGTTTCTATTTTTGTTTGTTTTTCTTTTTGGGGTTGCAGAGACTCATAAATAACAACATCAATACATTCAACAATCTTCCGAAGTATTTTATTGTAACATTTATATGCTCTACTTCTAGAGTAGTAACCAAGAAGTATTCCTTCATCTGCTCTAGGTTCAAACTTGCCAAGTTTTTCATCATTATTTTTGATAAAGCTTTTTCTTCCAAAAACTTTAAAATGCTTCACAGTGGGAGGATTACCATACCATATTTCATATGGAGTTTTGTCACTATTTACACGAACATGTGCCTTGTTAAGAATATTTACCGTTGTATGTGCTGCTTCTCTGCAAAATGTGTCAGGTGTTCCGGAATCATCAAGCATAGCTCTAGCCATTTGTTGAACTGTTCTATTCATTCTTTCTATTATGCCATTTTCTTGTGGAGTGCCGGTTACAGAAAAATGTCTTTTTATGCCATGTTGTTCACAAAATTCAAGGAATTCATCTGAAGTATATTCTCCTCCTCGATCAGATCTAAGACACTCGATTTTTAGATCTAATTCATTTTCAACCAATGCTTTGAAGATCTGAAATTTCTCAAATGCTTCATCTTTGTGTTTAATCAACCTAATCCAACACATTCTAGAGAAATCATCAATAAATAAGATATAGTATTGTTCACCACGTGGTGAATTTTTACTCACAGGTCCACATATGTCAGTATGAATGAGTTCAAGAGGCTTACTTGATTATCCTTCCTTGGCATTAAACTGTACTCTGGTTTGTTTACCAACTTGGCAAGACTTGCATATGATATTTTCAGGTAGAGTAATATTGGGAAGATCACGGACAGCTTTAAGTCTACTTGATTTGTTGATCTGAGAGAAGCTCAGATGTCCCAACCTTCTATGCCATAGCCAGTTTTCTGAAGATTTACTCAAGTAACATTGTTCTTTGCAGTTCTTCAATACATACAGGTTGCTTGGAGTGCTCTTTCCTTTTATAATTGTTTTACCTGTATCAAGATCACGTACCACACATTCTTTTGAACTAAAGACAACTTCAGTTCCTTGATCACACATTTGACTTACACTTAACAGGTTATGCCTTAATCCATCCACATACATGACATCGTTAGCTTTCACCTTTTATTTTAGAAACACATACCCTTTTCCCTTAATTACCACAGGAGTATCATTTCCAAATGTAACCTTCTTTTCCTTTTCTAGAGCACTATATGCAAGAAGTTTTTTTTTGTCACCTGTCATGTGTCTTGAGCATCCACTATCAATGTACCATTGATTTTCTTCACCTTCTACAAATAACGCTATGCCACAATTTTCAACCTATAATTCCTTCTTTTTCCATACTTTGGAGCTTGAAGGAAAATGCTCTTTTGACTGAACTTTGCTCCTGCATTCAGATTCTTCATGGCCAAAGTTATTGCAATAAGCACATTCAACTTCATTTAGAAGAGGAGAAAATTTGTTATAGGTATTCTTCTTTATTTCAATATCAATCCTTTTCTTTCTTGCTTCTCTTGTCATGATGGTTTTATATGCAATGCATTGAACAACTTTATGACCAAAATTGTGACATGAGAAACATTGTCAATTGAAGAAGAAATTTCCGCGATCATGAAATCTTCTACCTGAATTTATCTGTTGATTGGTGTTTCTTTGAAAGATATTCCTGTTAGTGTTCTTTGAATTGAGATGATCATGCTTTACCTGTAATGATTCGTTATTCCCTTGCTGAGTGGCAGAATGATGTAAACCAGTTGTAACTGCTTTTAGATTATTTGGTGCTGAAGCATGAGAAGATTCTCCAGTATATCCAAGACCTGTATTTATAAGAGGAGAACGTTGTACGTTGATAATCTCTCCAAGGTTTTAGATCCTTTAGAAAATCTAAGATTCAGAGTCTTTACTTTCTCAAGTTCTTTTCTTAGACTTACCACTTCACATTCTAATTTCTCATTGTGTTTCTTCTCTTCTTCAATCTGATTTTTCAGAGTCTATGATTATTTTACTTTCTTCTAAGCCTATTTTGAGTTGATTTTTTTCATCAAGAAAATCATTGTCCTCTAGAGCATCCATAAAAGTATCCTTTTCTTCTCTAGATTCTCTTTCAAATGCCATGAGAAGTCTAAGATCTTGTTCACATTCTTCCTCATTATCAGATAACCCATCACTATCTTCATGAGTATAGTAATTTTTTCTAGTGCTAGACCGGTTCTTATTCCTTCTTGCTACTTCCTTCCCTTTTGCAGATGTCTATTTATAAGGACACTTAGCAGCATAATGACCAACTCTTCCACAATCAAAACATTTGAAAGGAAGCTTACCTCTGAACCGTCCTATGCCAAGTTGAAGTTTCTTTACAAAATTTACCTCATCTTCTTCTAAGATATATCCTGATCCTTTTGCTTCTTGTACTTATTTTCCTTTTGTAGAAGCTCTAAAGACAACTTCTTTGACTTCAAATGGTCCTCCTCTTCTCATTTCATATGAAGTTAGTATGCCATGAAGTTGCACCACAGTAAGATTTTGAAGATCCTATTTTTCTTCAAGAGCAGAGACTTTTGACTCAAATTTTTCCGTTAGAGATCTTAAAATTTTCTCAACCAAAGTAGATTCGGTTATTGTTTCTCCCATATTTCTCATAAGATTTACAATATCATCAAGACATAAAAAGAAACTGGCAATACTCTCATCACTATGCATCTTCAAATTTTCATATTCAATTCTGAGAGTTTGGAGTTTTGCACTTTTTACCTTTGCATCACCTTCATAACTTAGAATGATTTTGTCCCATATTTCCTTTGCTATATTCAGCTACATGAATTTGAAAAATTCAGATTCAGTTAGACTTCCCGTTAGAGCATTAACGACCTTTGCATTTGTTCATAATTCTTCTTTTCCATCAGATCTGTTGGTACTACGGCTGGATATTGATATCCTCATTTAACAATGGCCCATACATCTGCTCCCAGGGATTGAAGCTAGGATCTCATCCTTGTTTTCCAGAAGATTAAATTTTTCCGTTAAAGAGAGGAGGCCTGATAGATGCTATTCCTTCTTGATTTCTCATCTTGCTTGATCTTCCTTCTAGCGGCTAAGCTTTTTTAGAAGGACCTGCTCTGATTCCAATTGTTGGGAAAAATACTGAGCGGGGGGGGTGAATCAGTATTTAGTGCTGACTGAATTTTTTTTACTTTTTCTTGTTTTTAAACCCATACGCTACTTTACTGAACACAACTCGTGTACACATGCAGATATCCTTAAGAAAACTTGCGTATGTCCAGAGATCTAATCATGCATTTAATTATTAACTTAGATTATTGCATTATTCATTCATCAGATGTTTAGTAAGTAGTAAACAAGTGCAGTAAGAATAGAATAAATCATCACACATAAGCAACACACATGAACACCAGGATTTAAGGTGGAAAACCAATTCGGGAGAAAACCACCGCTGTCGTCGTCTCAGTCTTCAATATTTATTATATAAAGAAAACTTCTTACAACCATGTACTGGCGCAGACTCATACCAGCATGCAGGCACCCACCTGTAGAAGGCCACAACCTTCTCTCATTTACCAGCCTCTCCTGGAAGGGAGCTACAACCCCCTGCTCTCGTTTACCAGCCTCTACTAGAAGGGAGCTACTACCCCCTGCTCTTGTTTACCAGCTACCACTGGAAGGGAGCTACTACCCCCTCATTGAAGGCTTCGACCCTCAACACCACTGCAGACCACGTTTCATCAATTTTCAAACTAGATCAAACAGCTTCAACACAATCCTTCATTTATCAACAAACATATTTTGCCCAATACTTCAAACAGAACAGTGAGATCACTGTAACCAGAATATTAGAGATAACCCAGACTTCAGAATAGATATGCAGATGTAAACTCAAATCGGATCATTCATTGATTCAAATATCATACGCTACTTTTATTCACTAAAGTTGCGTGTATACACGCTTTTATGCTCACCAACCTGCATATGACTCAGTGCATAGTAACTTTGTATACGCGATTATTCTTCACCATTTCCACGTATGCACGCGCTTTCCTTTTCACCAACTAGCGTATTCTTCTGTGTATGATTTCTTTCAGAATTATTTTAGACTCATATTCAGATCTGAAATCAAATTTCTGTTTCAGACAATCTATCAACCATGTAGAACTGTTTATACAGTCATTCTTCCTTCATCAATATAGTCAAAACAACTTGATCTTTAATCAACATAATTAGCAGCACAAAACAACCCAGATCTGTATGAATACATCCTTGAAAGATAGCAGTAAAACAACATAACAGATCAGAAATTTCATTCCACACACTTCAGCAAAACCCTAGATTCCATACACACTTTTACTTCACTGAACCTGCGTATATATGTGCTTTCACAGAGACAAACCTACGTATACTTTAGTGCATTTTATTCTTCAGAAACCTTGACTGCCATACACGCTTTTCTTTAAGCGGACCCGTGTATATACGCGCTTTTACCGAGATAAACTAGAGTATAGATCTATAAAAGATAAACTTTTTAGAACAATCCAGATCTATAAACTTACCCAGATTTCTTCAATTTATTCATTAGACTTGCGCCAGGTCTTCATCATTTCTTTTCAGATCATCCTAGAGATTCATCATTTCTAGATCTAGAGATCTTGAACCTTCATCATATCCATAGGTGCATCATAAATTCAGATCTATCAATTAAGATCAGAGTTCAACCATGCAAATATACTTCAGAGTGAATTATTCATTAAAACCCAGACATATGCACACCCTTGCACTATGATCTTCTTCTCCTTATATAGATTTAGCCTTTGTCAATACCATGAGCCAAAACCACACAACTTCCAATGGTATTCCTAGATGGGATCAAATAGATAATCCAACGCTCAATACTATGGACCAATACCATGGTAATGTCCCTTGGTTTTAGAAATTTAGAGTGCAAATAGGCATACGCTACTTGGTACATACTTTTCCGCGTACATATGCTTCTTAGACTTTACAAACCCGTGTATGCTTTGTGACATACCATTTTAATCATTTCTCTGGCCCTTACAGGAATTCCTTTCTCCATTACATCTGCACTACTCTGTAGATACATCATATTTACATCATTAACAAATACATCAAGTCAGTTTCCATCAAAGACAACTTTATCAAGCAGGTTGCCATCAACTTCATCAAGTAGGTTTCCATCAAGGACAACACATCACATCATATTGCCAACATCAACATGGTAGTCTTCTCGCACCTTGTTAGCGATCTATTGCTCATACTTCTTGCCGACACGCTCCATCGGATTCGGCCCCTCCATGGGGAGACCAGTAATGCAGTGAATTATGGTGACATCAATGGGAATGTGGTCCCGGATCCACAAGATGCCATCATGGATGAGGGCTACCAACTGTCATGCAACTCGGTTGGTTATAATGTATCGGCCAAAGTAAGGTATCCACAACAAGTTTAGTAAACCATATTTTTTGAGCCTACGCACCCATGACATTGGTACAACTCTTAGCATGTCGTCCTCCAGTACTCATTCAAGGTAAAACTCAGGTTCCAATCCTAGGAAAACCTCGAGGTTGGCAAGGTCGTGGTCATTAAACTTAATTGAGGCAAGCTTGCCATGTGCTTCTCCAATTATGGGGACTTCACCTAGAATCAATGGCATCTACAGATAGACACACATACCTTCAAGGTTCTTAGGTGTGCACACTAAGGGCCTGCAAGACTGAACATAGGGTAGAAACCAAGTGATTGGTTCAACAATCCAAGCCACTTCCTGAGAAGACAGAGGTTGCTTCGTTAGGTTAGTCGAATGTGCCTAGGGCACCGTTCAGGGGGATTTCACATTCAAAGAGGATGTGTGTGGCTTCCCTCCAGCCCATTTCACAACCCTCCCTTGCTCTTGTTCCTGTCCTTTCCCCTTACTCTTATTTTTATCCACCTACTTCCCTTTGGTTGGTGTGGACACAACCTCTTAAAATTCAGGGGTAACCTCCAATACTTCATTAGTAGAAGCCACAGTTTGCGACAATTCAGCGAGATTGGTCGCGGTCATTCTCGCTTGGAAGAAGAACTCAGGATTGCTACTATTAGAGGGGTAGCCCGCACAGACATTAACAGAGCACAATAGTTATGGAAATTTGCAAGACACAAGATTTTCAGAAAGCACAGAACCCACTTCTGATCTACCATATTTCTTTTATATATTTGGATAGTGACCAATGGTTGGATGAGGCTTATCTGAAATTTACCATCAAGAAAACGATAAAAAATCTTCGGAAATCACCTCATTAATTGTCGACCGCCCTCTCCTTCCAACGGTAAAATTTTATTTTTACCCAGTTTTACTGCTCCAATGGATAGTTTTCACATCTGTGGATTACCCCTGCACTTCCAACACACCTTCCTAGGCTTCCAGACCTACGGTCAACCCCTATGCTCCCAACGCACCTTCCTGGGCTTCCTAACCTACAGTTGACCCCTGCACTTATAATGGGCATGCCTGCGTTTTTCCTCATGCCTGCACATATTCCTCCCAATACAGCTACTCCGACCATATAGTCATTTGATCTAGTATGGTTTGAGACGACTGCCATTAACATATCCCAGTATAATATCACTGCGCAACGTAGCTAACCGGACAGCTCCTCTGTCAGTGATTTCCTTTACCATATAAGGGCCTAACTAGTGCTGACGGAACTTCCCTGAGTGTTTCACAAACTAGCTATCATATAGCAAGACAAATTCTCCTTCCGAAAAGACCTTCTTCAGAATATGTCTATCATGCCATGCTTTTTCCCCGGCCTTCCGAACTTACTGATCGAAGTTAGCAATGAATTGATCTTCCTCCAAGGCGACTAGCTGCGCTAAGCATTCCTCCATGATATCAGGATCCACCATGTTTGTAAAGGTTGCGATGTGCATGATAGCAACATTATATTCCATGGAAATAATGGCCTCCTTTCCATAAACCATCTAAAATGGTGTTTTTCCAGTCAATTTCTTACATGTGGTTCGATAGGCCCAAAGAACCGATGGGATGCGCATGTCCCAATCGCTTCGATCAACGTTATAGATCTTGGTTAGCGCCAGTTCTAAAATTTTATTAAAATCTTCCATGGTTCCAGTGGCGAACGTATTTTTTCTGCGATCTTTAGGTGCAATCCTCATCTGATGGTAGCTCGAAAATCCATCAGTGAACGAGTATGCTTCTTGCCCTCCCACACTATCGAGAATTTCATCAGAGAATGGCATAGGGAAAGGATCATGTACGCAGGCATCATTTAGTTTGCGTAGGTCAATGTAGATTCTTATTTATCCTTTAGTCTTTTTCTCCTAGACCAACATATGGCTTACCCAATCAGACTGTTCCACCGATTCGATGATACCTACAGCTATCATTTTGTCAATTTCTTCCTGACTTTCTGCTTATACTTGGGGTTCAATCGGTAAGGTCACTGCTCAACAGGACGAGCATATGGTTTTAAAGTGATGTGCATGACCCCCAGGTCCCCTGTAATACCCTTGAGTTTTAAGAATTTCATAGGAAACAGGTCTTGGTACTCTGTGAGAAGCTCAACGACTTTTCCAACGGTATCATCTTCCTATTAGTCCCTGATATTAGCAAGCTTAGGTTGTTCTTCTATTCCAATGTTGACTTCCCTTAGCTTAAGAGGCTTGGTCACATTGAAGGCCTACATTGGGGATCCAAAAACTGTGCATTCACCCTTTGATTCCGGGATAGTGATATCTCGTGGGTCTTCATCACATTCCTCCATTGATATATTGCAGTAGTTAACAATATCCTACATCTTTGCATCCCAAGCTGGTGCCCCGTACTCCACATGAGGGTGTGATTCATCAAATACTAGGGCATCTATATCCTGTAGGGCTTCATCTAATTCCTCAGTTTTTCCTATCAACCTAAACGTCCCCACAAAATCTTCCTTCATGGTCTCCTAGCGATGGGTACATTGATGTAGCTCTGCATCTAGATACCATGCAATGGGGATTGGCCCCCAAGGCATGAATGAATAGGTGGACCCATTCATCCTTGGTACTTTCATACCGTACCTCCATCCATATGGCCATGTGCTTGTGCGGGTCTCCTTGGCCAAGGAAAGTTTCCACGCGTAGGTGAATCGAAGGTTCAAATTGTAGGATAATCATCTCGTGACATTCCTCCCAATCATGGAATGTCCCCTTATGAGTTTCCTACCACCGCGCAGGGGTTGCACACATGGCTAGATTAAGCACCCACATTCTTTACTCCCTTGGGAATTCTTCTTCAAAAGTTCCCAAAAAATCCCTAATACTACTAGAACCATCAAAGTAAGGTAGCTCTCTTATCTCTAAGGAGATACACCATAAGCTCTTCATGATCCTAAGACATCGTAGTGTAGATACATCATGTAACCGATTCTGCCAATTTTCAATCTCCCTGTTAGATTCAGAGAGGCATTCACTCTCTTTCTCCTAGCAAAGCATGCCATTAGCTATAGGGTTAATACAATCCTCATCTCAGGTGGTTAGTTTATAGACATGATCTACGTCGTCTTCTTCATGCATAGGTTCTGTATACCGCTCTCCTTCCGCTGGGTCTAGAGGAACTACCACTCTTGTACCCTCATTCTCAAAAACCATGCTCCTTTTCTTCAAATTGATAATTCCTCCCATGTCTATAGCCCAATCTAGTCCCATGAGTGAAAGATAAGGGTCTGCATCTTCCACAATCTAAATTACCTCAAAATATGTCCGTACCTTAACCCCTGCGATATCTACCATAATCTTTGACAGTATCCCCAATGGTATGACCTTCTGTTGGTTAGCCATGCACAGCTGTATAGTAGACCATTCCAGCTTAGGTTCTCCCATCCTCTTCCACGTTTTCTTGGGTAGGAAATTTGCATCAAATCCCAGATCTAGGATGACCTAATCCATTTCATAGTCGCCAATTTGCGTCGTTAGCCGCATTTCCCGACTAGTGTGCTTCTTATGCTTGTACAGTTTGTGAACATCTTTAACTTCTGGGGGAGGGTTAGTTATGTCTGCGCAACTATCTATCAGTGCTTGGAGATTTTCTACTGCCTTCTAGTTGCATAGCAGCTTCATATATGCATGTAGGAATGGTTTAACTTCATCGTCTGCTATTAGGTTTTGTTGGAGCCTTAAAAGTAGATGCCTCATCCTTGGTAATGTATTTGCGAGCTTTAATGAAGGTTTCTTTCTCCTTTTGTAGGTCCAATATTTCTTGTTTGATAACAAATTTTCAGAAAATGGGTTTAGTCACAGCTCTCTCCTTAGCTCCTCCAATAGCCATGCCACAACGTGTTATGACATAAATATTGGGTCCCTCATCACACGGTTTTGCCTTAACCCTTTGCACATTATGTTTTGGTGTCTGTTTTTTTTCTTGCATTTTTTCTATCAGTACTAGACAATATTCGATCACATGATCCAATTGTCTACAATATCGGCAAGATGGCTGTGAAGGGTTCGGACAGTCCCTTGCGAAGTGCCTTATTTCTCTACAGTTATAACAGATTAATTTCCCTCTTCCCCCTCCCTTGCTTTTGGCTTGGAAGCCTCCTCTTCTCGAGGGAGATAGTGGTGAATAAGGGTCAGCATGTACGTTGTATAGGTTTCCTCGGTCTATCATTAAGTCATATGTCTGACAGTTATGTTCGTCATGTCCCACAGATGAGCAGAATCGACACCATTGTTGCTTCAACTCTGGAACATAAGCACCAATACGGGGTCAAAGGTTGGTATCATGTAGTCTAGCTATGTGATAGTCAGTGCACCATAACGTTCGACAGCTTGGCCCTGCATCCTCTTTAGGATGAAATGGGCTGGACCCCCCAGTCTACATGTAATTCGCCAGCATAGGGCATTGATCCTTGGTGTGGCCAGACACCCTCCATCTTATGCACCACACGTCTATGCTATCTTCTTTTCCTCTCTCTTTCCGCAAATTGTGGATTTCGAGGTGCATTGCCTCCAGCTATCCCTAGATCTATTGTACCCCAAACTAGGCATCGTCTCTTAGTGTAGCTTCTAGCTTCATAGCAATCTACAAGGCTTTATCTTTCATCTCAATCGCTTTCTAACCCATAGGTCCACACAGGTGAGGTAATAGCATGATGATGAACCATTCCTTGTGTTTTCTATCATCATACTGAAATTCCTGATCCCTAATAACCTTCTCCAGCTGCTGATCAGCCTCCCATACCGACTCAGTGGGTCCTTGCCTAAATTCTTTCAAGTCAACCACCAGCTGAGCGTAGGATTAGGCTTCCAGAACTATTGTTTTAAAGCATTCTTAATCTCTTGAATAGATGTATTTGCATGCTGGCCTACATACCCCATGTACCAATGCAGGGCCCTTCTTTCAAAGGCAAGGGATAGTTGCACCCTCTTTACAAAATCACTAGCCACATTTTGTGTAGTCCATATTGATTCTTCTATGAACGAAAATTGGTCCATATATTCATCTCCTACACCCTTAAAGGTGAGAAACTTCATGTGCACATCCATATCTTCTTCCGGTGGTGGCGGAGGTGTGGGTGAGTTCCTGCCTTTATGCTGACTTGAAGGTGGTGTAGCCAGAGGATTAGTTCCTGTGTGCATGACCAAATCTCTTAATGGGATGTAGATGGATCTATCCCCTTCTCGTTTGGCTCGGTAGTAGTTACCACTTCGTGTTGTACTCGCACACTAATCGGAGGTCATTCATTCACTTTGGATGCACAAAATTCCCTTTTGCACAGTAATATTTTGATTATCAATGGAAATGTTCGTAATAACTTACCTTGGAATCCTTTGAAGAAACTCTGCTCCGCCTCAGAGTAGGATAAAAACTTATCAACTGCGAATTCTTTTACAAATCCTCCTAGCACACTATCTACCTAATGATCTACCATGTGGGTGATTGTGTCGTAGCCTTCTCCAATTTTTGAATCAATTCCAGAGCCCACTGCGTAACCTGGTCGTCTTTCCAACACATCTGGGATTCTACTAGCCTCGCTAGCCACTCCTGGAGCTCGTGCGGGCACGTTACAAAGAAAATTTCATATAATTTGGTGAAAATATATTTTTTCTTCCACTTATTAGCTGTCAACTTCTTGCTACGGTTCTCCTTTACAAAAAGTTCCTGAATCTATCTTTCAAACTAGTCTTCAAGTTCTAATTTCTCAAGTCTCCAATGGCCTCGTGGCATTACCTGATCTCTCTCTCAAAATTATCCCGGTCCTAACAACGGAACCATCTATTGGCTTCAGGGGTCTTGACCCAGGTTCAGAGTTAAGGTTTTCCAACAAACCCCTATACTACTGGCCCTTTCGGCAATGACCTACTTTCGTAGGCCATGGTCTCACCCGAAGTAGTATGGGTGGCTGCTTGAACCAGGTTTCTGCACCCTAGGAAACAAGCCTATCTCGTTGATTTCTATTAGGTTCACACAGAAAAAATCCTATTATCGAGCCTTTAACAGTATAATCATCATGTAACCATAGACAAAGCTACTACTATTAACAAATCTAATCAATACATTCGCATCCACGTGTGCATCAAAAATTATCACCACAGAGCATTACAATCGCAGCTAATTCACATATCACAGACAAAATCGTAGCTTATTCCAATAACACAGAGGCACTTCAGTAATGAACACAACCAATTCATATAGCATAAATATACTTCAATAGATTCGCATTCATTAATATCCAGAAAAACCCAATTAAAAACTCAAGTCACAACCTGTGCACATAGCCAGTGGGGTATGCACACAGTAGGAATGAGAATCTCTACGCACACAGGCAATAAGACTCCTTACCTAAAACAACCCAAAACAGATCTCAATAGTTCATATGTAGCATCAATATTACTTACTTTCTTCCTTTATAGACCCAACTATCTATCTATTTATATCATCATAGCCTTTGCTATCCTATGATCTGCAAACCGTGGTTTGCGAACTCTAGGTCTACCCTTTGACCCATTACAAAACATTGGGGGCTTTGACCTGCCCCAAAGCCCTTGCACAAGACCAATTACTACAAAATTATATAAAAAATGCAGCTTAGGGAAACCCACTCCAACATGGTGATAATTTTGGAAGAGAAGATATCTCTCACAATATTCTAAGGGTTGGCTATTATTTTCATACATTTTTTGAAGACACCCATTCCCTAGTATGAAAATGTTAATCTTTCCAAAAGATTGCTGGTAGGGCTAAAAACTAGCTTTTCCCCTTCAACCCATTGTTGTTGAAGCTCCTTTTCAACACTGGGGTCTTGAAATTATTGGTCCCGTGAACCCTCCATCCTCTCAATAACAAAAATACATTTTGACATCTATATATTACTTTACCAAATGGGTGGAGGAAATACCCTTACGAGTAGTCAATGCAAAACTAGTAATTTATTTTCTTGATTCTCACATTGTCACTCATTTCAGAGTTTTGGAATCATTAGTGTTTGATAATGTCTCTTGATTTTCTTCTCGGGAATTTTATTATAATGATTCTAATAAATGAATTAACATATTAAATACTCAAAAAAATACTACCCCAAAGGAATGGTCTTGTTGACTCATCAAACAATAATTTAATTAAAATATTAAAAATAATCGTTTCTAAACACCACAAAAATTGCCATACTTCCCTTTTCAATGCACTTTGGGATGATAGGGTCACCCTTAAAGCTTCCATTGGTAACTCCAATTTATTCCTTATTTATGGAAGAGAATCCATATTACCCCCAAATGTTTTTCTTCCTTCTTTGAAATTGTCTCAGAAGGTCTAAGAAGTCAAGTCTTCTTCCATGTAGAACAAAATAGATGCATTATTGAAATTAGAAGAAGAGAATATTTTAGAAATAAATTGCAAAAACACTAGCATCTTGTCAAACATTGGTTTGATAGAAAATATTACTCTAACAGAAATATAGATGTGGGAGACTTAGTGTTAAAGTGGGATAAATCCCATGAGGACAAAGGGGAACATTTCAAGTTTTAGAGGCTACGGCTAGGACCATTCATTGTTACAGAAATGGTTGGCCCCAATAAGTTTTGTCTATAAATTTTGGAAGGTCGGGTTGATCTCTTCAAGTAAATGGAGAAATTTTGAAGAATTATTTTTCTTGAGTCCCTTTTGGGATTTTGTTTTTTTTGTAAATATGGTTTTTCCTTGCTTTTTTCTGATTTTATTTTGGTTTGTTTTATTTATTCCACAACCATCAATATTAATAATCTTGTCTAAAATTTGTTTCATGGAAATATGAAAAGAGATGTCAGTTATTTATGCCTTCATGATTTGATTGGTTTGTTGTAACATCACCTGTTTTTTTTGTTCAAAATTTCTGATCATTTCTATTAGCATGACATAAACTTTTTTTGTTTCATGAATTTATTTGTTAAGGGATTCCTTGATATTTTCAACATATTTCTTTTGAATAAAGAGTATAATCATTATGAAGTGGGTGAGTTTTCAGAATTTTTATGCAATTCCATATCTTAAGGAGATTTAGATCTACTTCCCGATCGTCTAGGATATTCTCGTAAGGATTAACAATAATTATCCATGAGATCATATTTTCAGTGATTATTTTACTATGATAAAAGCACTCCAATAAAATTGGCGAAAAATAAGTCCCTAGAGAGGCTATAGACGCATGTTGGAAGAAGTGGATCTGCCTATGGCATTTGAGATTCCAAATTTAAATTACTACTCAAAATGAAATCAAAATTTTTAGGATCTTCATGTCATCTATGCCTTTAAGGGGTTTCTAAGCCTAATTCCCCAACAATTCAAAAAATCAGGAAGCTAAACTATGAATTCATAATTATTCTGATGGGATCTTAGCGTCTAAACTGGATTAAAGGGTATCCCTATCAAGGTTATAGATGCCTGTAGGTAGCAAAGGAAATGCTCATGGTATTAAAGTCAAAAGTGGATCATCACCTTGGTTGTACACTATCTTTAGCTATGTTGATTACAAGACTCTTTGAAATTTTATATGGGTTCTAATTATAAAGTTTATGTTTTCCAATCATCATTTTAATAGGATTTTATAAAAAGATTAATTCAATTCATTTAGGGCTACAAAAACCATATCCAGATTATCAAGGGCATTCACTCTTATAAAGAATCTAATTTTTACCCTTCATCTAATTTATTTCAGTACAAAGATAACTAGTTCTCCCAATTAGTCGCAAATTGATGGCAGCCCAACTGACTCCCTTCTCATTTTTGAAATGACACGTGTCTCATTTAATTTTATTTTGATTAATAAATAGGAACATTTTTAGTTTTGGTTATTATCTGCATTATGATCAATCTAGTTATGTGGTATTAACCAAAATTTGATATTTCTTACTAGTACTTTGTCTTATTATATCATTTTTGTAATGACCATGTACCTTGTCCTTTAATGCCATTTCATTTCTAGCATCCTCATTTGATCTTGGTCTAGATCGGATGTTGTGCTTCCTATTTGGTGCTCCTGCCCCTTGACACTTGTGTACACTATAAACCAGTGTCTTAACTCAACCTGCAAACATTAAAACATTCCTTAGTCATGATTGACCTATGGTACTTTCTCTAAACCATGCATTGTGATCTCTCGAATTTTCTACATGGTTTTAATTTAAGTTCTTTCTCTGGTTTCCATTTCTTTCTGCATATTTCCCAGTCTCTCTGTAAATTTCTAAGACTTTGGAATTCTATACACCTACTTTTCAGTCTATCGAGCTAAATCCTAGCTAAAATTTGGTTCTGTAAACACCCATGCATGTAATTGGAACAAAACTGGTAGAGTCTAATCTTATCAAAGTATATAATGAACACCAAAAACTAGAGAATTTCGGTTAATTTTTTTTTGATAGTTGAAGCTATATCCCTTCCCACCAAAGTTGAGAAGTGGTTTAGGAACTTTCATGTTCAATACATACCATGGTGAAAGCTTTTGGAGCATAAAGACAAGGGTTACTCCATAAAAGGTATGCATGTGAACTATCTCAAACTAAAATAGAGATATTTGGTGTATTTCATACGCTAGTATATTACTTGGAAGGGTCGATATGCCCTAGTGTTTTTGTATCAAATCCAATCGTTCATGTTTTTTTGCAGTCATGATCTTAATTTATCCATTTTCCTCCACAAGAGCTTATACAAGATGACTCAAACCTAGTAGTCAAATAGTAAAAACCTAGATAACTCATTATTGCACCATGGTATTATATGTACTTTGGTTAAATATCATTTCTCCAAATTTGGCTAACAGTAGGAAATGTTTCTCCTGTGAAATAGTTTTTAGGAAAGCTTATAGTCAGGTCAACATGAGGTTGCACCAGAGACTCCACTTAACCCTCCCTCTATATTTTTCAGCTCCACTTGATATTCATGTTGATGAGGTGGATATTTCTAAAAAAAATTTCCTTCAACAATAGTTTTATTCCTTCAGTGATTACAAGGACAAAATCCTTGAATCTCCATCGGTTCATGTCACCAGGAGCAGGGTATAGGACACTCTATTTCATTATACTGAATTAAAACCAAAGATTAAGGAATAGTTTGAAAAGTTGAAGAATAAAAATATTGACACTGATATAGAACCCTCATTTGAATAAACAGATAGTTAGTGTAAACATAATCTTGAGTCTAATGTCAAGTTTAATAAAAGAGAGAAAAAAATCTAGGCTAAGGGAAAATAGGAAAATGAGTCCTCTGGTTAAAGACATCTGTATTAATATCAAAGTTAATGTGAGCCTACACCTAAAAATACCAAGCTCAAGACTGGAGAAAACATGAGTTTTTCCTATAATAAAAAATAATACACCTGAAATTAAAAGTGATTCTCAAAAATATGCTTTTGAAGATTTGTTAGATCTATACTAGCATCAACAGTTCATGTTCATTTTACCACACTTAAATGGTCTAATTAATCAACTTATGAAGGAAAATGAAAGTGTAAGAGCTTCCTTTTGAGCTAAGGAAACACAACGAGAAAAAAATTCTTCCAGCTCATTAAAAAACTCACGAATTTCTGACATGCGCATTGTAGTAAAGTAATCATAGGTCAAATTCATAATTTCTCTAGATCTTGATGATCTGAATGATTCTAAATAGAGGTTTTTATTTTTATTTATGTCCCATCATTTATAGATGTTAACATATGTTTTTTCTTTGACATTATATACTAAAATTAAAGGGGTGCTACCGAATCAAAGATTTTTTAACAACACTCTTTCTTAATTATGTTGAATATTAATCTCATTTTCTTAATTTGTCATATATCTTTGTGTTGGTTGAAACATTGTTATCTCCTTCTGTAACACACCCCTCCACACAATTACCCACTTTTACAATCCCTTCGACTAAATGTGAAGTTGAGTGCTACTATGACAATACCCGACCTCTAAGTTCTAGCTATTGAAGTGGGGCCAACAAACCAAAAACTTTACTAACATCCCTCAAAAATCACATACCACTTAGAAGGTTGCAAAACACCCCATGTGGTCAATCCCTGATATGGAACTATTTTTCACTAACCTAACACACCAACCACACACCCAACAAATAAAAAGTGCAGTTATAGGCCTCTACTTGCACACATAGGCTTGCTTCTATGCAGCTATGACCTAATTTTTCTAGTTCAGTGCCTGTGGTTCCAAGATCTAAGCCGATTTTCCAGGCTAGCTTCTATACCACTACCCAAAAATTCCTGTAACTTTACATAATTTTATTTGACATAGAAAAAAATCTAAACCTTCAAAATTGAATAAAAAATTTGACATAGACTGCCTACAACACACTAGAAATTTCGAAAAACATATGGCAAGCATGTGAGTTACATTTCATGAATGCATATTTGATAATAAATATCTATAATTCATGTGAAAATAACTAATAAGGTATAGTTCCCTCTCAAGTAGCTGCAAAAAAACTTGTTATCCGATGCATTCATCAACCATTCAAATACTTATCAAACCATGAGTAAGAGCCATAGTGAGAGCACATCATTGAACCATGCTTATAACCAACATATAACTAGAACATTAACCATGACAAGAAAACCATCAAATCAACATAATAAAAAGTAAAAGTTCTCATAAATAACAATAGGAAAATAGATCTTATTAACATATGCAAAAAGAAACCAAGTTAGGGACTTCCACGTACCACCCTACCAATGATTGAGCTGAACCAAATCTTTCTTTCAGCCAGTCACCCTCATGCCATACTCCAAGCATGAATGTAGGATCTCATGGTATAACCAAGAAATAATCAACCAATGACTCTGGAGGTTAAGCCACCTCCAACTTCAAACTATCATGATCTCACCTAAATTGGTCAAGAGATCACAAAATGAAACCAATCTTGGACGCCTCAAAATTTATTCACCATACCTTGAGGAATTTTCTTGTATCCACCCACCTATCGAGGGCTTATTGTAGAAAACCATCTCCACCCTAAACCCTTGTGAATTTTCATGAGACCAACTCACCTAGTTCCAAAACCTTTTGACAATCCAAAGATCAACCAAGAATGAATCCTATCACACCATGGTTATCCAAGAAATGGAAAGGCAAGGCTAAAACCACTATTAAACTAGGAAAAATCCATGCCATTGACAAAAAATGAACGAAAAAAAAAATAATGAACCGTGAATTAAAACGTCAGATATTAAATCACACATGCAACATTTTACCTAAAAAATATTCAGGTTGAAGTTCTTGATCCAACCTTCTCCTTGATTTCCTTTGCTTGTCCTTTTCCTTCCTTTTCTTTCTTGTCCAAGTGCTTGTTCTCTTTTCTTTGCTACACCTACTCCAAAGATGGGAAAAAATCTATGAACAAATTCTCTGATGCCTTTTTATTATTGATGTCTCTTTTTTCTTAATTTTCCTTCATTTTTCCTCTAATTTCCTTAGTATGAAAATATGTGTCTCTTCACCTTCCCTCTCTCTTATTTTCCTTTATTTTCATAATTAAATGCCAATTATTGCCTCTTCTCCTTTTCCAGTCCCTTTTTCAATTTCTATAGCCATATATAAACCAAAAGTGATTCCCACTATAGTGCTTTCCCCTACATTAAGATTCAAATATGTGTCCCATGACCTTCGTATTATTTTGCATTTATTATCATTTATTACATGAAATTTAACTTGAGGTTGTCACAGATACATCCCCCTTAGAGGAACACCATCCTTGGTGTTTTATGACACCTATGACTAGAAATCCACTAAAAAAAAACATACTTCCTATGGAGATTTATAACGTAGCTTGATAAAGTATTTACAATTACATCTGACTGAAAGCAAAAAAAACACATCACTTATTGGAGATTTACAACACAGATCATTGTGATATATTTACAAACATACACATATACATATACCATAAACTCATTTTCTTGAGCCAAAAAATAATGAATGATATAAATCCTGCATCTGATCAACCATCTCTCGTGTAACTTCATCAGGCCCAAAGTGGCTTCCACTACACTTTAACATGCTCTATTGTTGAGTTCCATATCATGAGTTGCTTTCATCGCAATATGAATTGAGGTTTTGGATGGAATTCTCCCTCTAGTTCCACCTACAATATAGAAAAATAGATCACATGATGAGAATTTTCCACATATATCTTAGGTAATGGAACATGGAAAACATCATGGAAATTCATTGTTGGTGACAATGCAAGTCTGTAGGCCACTAGTCCAATCCTCTAAAGGATCTAAAAAGGCCCACAATATTGAGGTTCCAACATAGAACATGACCCAATCATCAAGGATCTCCTATTGGGATTTATGATTAAGTACACATTATCGCCAATGTAACACCCTCCTCCCACATCTACCTAAGTAATCAACCAACTAGGGTAAACATGTGACGATAGGCTACTATGATCTGATTCAACTCCCCATGTATAGTTAAGGAAGTGGAACCAACACAAAACAAACATATTACCTTCTACGCATCCTATATAACCTCTAGAAGATAACCCACCTGTTAGGTCACTATATTACTAGTATAGTCCCTTATTGTTGCTAGTGTAACCCCCTTATTGTTATTTTTGTACCCCTCTAACCCTCATATTGTTATTATTGTGCCCTTACATTATTATTGTTAGGTTAGCTAGGATTACAATGTGGCCCCATGGACTCCTATATATAGAAATGAGGTTTTGGTCATTTGAATCATCCAAGAATTGTTCATTTATGTAATGTATTGGAGGTTTCCCCCTCGAAGTGGCTATTTCTAAGGCGTTGATCTATCTTTTCTTCTATTCTTGGAGTTGGTTTCATAACACCACCCTTCTAGGTGACGAAGCCTTAAGGCAACTTAAAATTTCAAGGAATTAAACCCTTAGCCTCTCCCTTTCCAAGGCATGCATGCGACTTAGAGCCCCATTTTCTACCATAAGCATGTCAAAGTGCAACTGTAGCCTCTTTCTGCCAATGTTATGCTAGTCACTGTGATATTTAAGGCTAATTTCCAGGGCCAAGACCAAGTCACTACCCAGAACTTCATGGAATTTATAGAAATGAAAAATAACATAGATACAACAATGCCAATGAGAACAAAGACTTGATTTGACCCCTGCTAGCCATGACAATAATTTCTTAAAATATGTCACAAATATTCATTCTACATGTCATAATAACATATTTTATCATAGGGGTATTATACTTATCTAAGAATCACTAAGAACCATTGATGCCTTATCAAATGAGATATATTTATAGCTCATTCATTTAAAAGTAAAAACATGGCGATAACCGTACATTTTCATTGTCATGAAACATATTCATAAGCAATGTAGAAACAAGAAAAATAATGATGATACAACATCCATAAATTCCACATATTAAATAGTACATTTAAGCATAAAATACTAAGGAAAGGAACTGTTATAATGAATGAAAAATCCAACCCGGTATGGGACTACCACATTCCACCTGACCATAGATTGGCTAAGCCAAATCTCTCTTCATCCAATCACTCCCATACCATATTCCAAGCATGAATGTGGGTCTCAAAGACAAAAGAGTCAACCAAATATTCCCAAGGCTAAACCACCTCACCATCATTAATATAACTAGGCTTTACCACAATCCTCACTCAATCACTAGGCCATAAACATGCATGGATTCCACTGTATTTTTCCACCTACATCATGAGGAAATTTCTCGACTCCTAGTCTCTAGTATTTACTAAAATCCACAGTCTGATAGAGGGATCACTAGGCCATAATTGAGACAATGCCCTCCAGGCTTAACAATATATTCCACCATTCATGAGCAAAGGATTCCTAGGCCTAATGAAGGGAAACCACATCTAAGATTTACCGTATATCCCTCCATTCATAGGTCAAGGATTCCTAGGCCCACCAAGGCACACAATAATTAGCTTTAGCTCAACCCACAGTTTGGTTCAAGGGTCACTAGACCAGTGCATTTAAGCAATCCATAGTCTAGTTTATGGATCACTAGACCATGTGTTCTTTCATTCAAAGATCCTCCTCACTCAGTTTTGAATCCATATGATAATCTAGCTCAACCAAAACATGAGAACCCCATCACACTATGGTTATCCAGAAATGGAAAGGCAAGGTTGAAGAACAATATCACACCTAGAAAAATCCATGTCAATGAAAACAAGAGAACCAATAACACACATGCATAACCATGCATGTCAAATCTAGTAAGGAAATCACACATACAATTTGATACCTGCAAGTAAGCCCATTGTATTTTCTTGATCCTACTCTTCCTTGATTGATTTTTACCTCATATTTGCCTTATTTTCCTTTCTTAATCCAAAGATGAAATTCTCCAAGAAAACTCTAATTTTCCAATAGTGTGTGAGAGAGAGAATAAAGAGAGAGCTCCAAAATTGAACTAACAAAAGCTACCCATTGATCCTAAGAATCCTTTTTATTAATGATGCCTTTATTTTCTTCATTTCCCATTATTTTTTCTTCATTTTCCTCCTCACATGCAACCTATGACATTTCAACTTCCTTTTCTCCTAATTTTCATTATTTTCATAAATAAATGTCAATACTTCCTTTTTCCCTTTCCAAATCCTTTGTCATTTCCTTTTCCATTTTCCTTTAACCATAATAAACCGAAATAAATACCCACTAGGGTGTTTTGCCCAAAATTTAACTTGTAATAAGTGTCTTATAACAATGGTTATTATTTTTCCCTAAATGCCTTGTGTTGATCTGCATAACTCTTCTACTTTTCTAGTGTTGCCTTCAAATTCCTCTTAATAACCTTCACTTCCTGTTCCATATCTACGAACATGTATACTTTAATCAACACCTTGTTCATTGGATCACCCTAGCTAGTAGGATAATTGAAGCTCTACTTAAAGAGGGCCTCAAATTGACTCATCTTCAAGCACTCCCGATATCCATTATTATAATAAAAATATACTAGTTGACGATAGGCCCCCCACTTCCTTTGTTGATGCATGACATACATCCTAAGCATGTCCTCAAGAATCCTGTTGACACTCTATGTGTGTCCATTTGTCTACAGATGATAAGTTGTACTCCATAATCAAAATCATATGTAAAAAAATATATGGATGCTTACACTTTTATTTTACCTACTAAGAATCCAAACATCTAGAAACAAACTAAACAAACTATTTCTTCAATTTTGGCCAATGATAAATCTTCTTAACAAATATCAAAGAATTTTGATATCTTGGGTGACCTGAATACGGCTTGACATGAAAATACCTTAATATAAGATTCTTTAGCTCACTTCTATTTTGCATATAAATCATATTCCTAAATATAACTAAGCCATCTACTATGAGGTGATACTCCTCATCAGTGTCACCTTTAACCTATTGTTTTAACATGTGCCTCAGATGTTGATACCTCTCATCATGTTGTATTTCCTACAAGATTTGTTCCTACAAATATATCACATAAGAACTCATTGTTGCAATGTTATTCACCTACACTCTTCAACTGAGAGCATCTACAACCCCATTCTCCTTTCCCTTCATGTATCTTATCTCGAAGTCAGACTCACTGAGGGTATCCAACCATCTATATTTCCTGGAATTCAGATTAGGTTGGTAAAAAAAGTACCTCTTTCCACTATGATCACTCATTATAATTAAACTCAAGCCATGAAGATAATGAGTCCACATATTTAAGGAATGAATGATAGCTTCCAACTCAATATCATGAGTCACACAGTTCTTCTTGTGTGAATTCAACTTCCTTGACTCATAGCATACCAAATTTACTTCCTACATTAGGATTCCACCAATTCCTCTCTTGTGAGTAGGTATACATACCAAAAAATATTTTTCAGGATATATAATGTTCAAAACTAGAGAATCTGTAAGAAAATGCTTCAAATTCTCAAAACTAGTTGCACACTCCTCATTCCGTTCAAACTTTTTCCTTTTTCTCTGAAAAATGTAATAGGATAGGAAACTCGTGAGAAGTTCTTAACAAACCTCCTGTAGTAACCTTCTAGTCCCATGAATTATTTAACCTCATATACATTCATAGGATTTTTCCACTCCATGACAACTTTGATATTCTCTAGGTCCACTATTATACCTTCCTTGGAAACGACATGCCCTAAGTAAGGAACCTCAGTCTAAAATAAATTGCACTAGTTGAGCTTGGAATACAAGTGATTTTCTATAAATAATCTCAATATTGTTTCCAATTTCTCTGCATTCTCTTCCTCATTCTTAGCATATATCAATATGTAATATCCCAAAATTGGGATTTTCTACAACAAATGGAATATCTTAAGATATTCCAAAGTTTGAGCTTCATTAAATCATGAGCATGGAAATGTAGATCATCTCATTAGATGTAAAATAACATCTCACCAGCAGATGTAAGAACCTCAGCAAGAATATGGCCTATATCCTCCTTCCCAAGTGGGGAAATGCAATAATATAGGGCATACAACAACTATCTTCAGGAAATAATGCTATACAAGTGAGAAATGGGACTTGGATCCATTAGAATATATCATATACACTCACATGTAGAATTATAGGTGAAACAAATCTCTGTAGCCAACATAAACAGATCTCCCCAATTCAATATGTCTCAAATAAGCCCAAACCCCATAGCTTATCTCATGCAGAAAGTAATTAAGCAAGAAAAAAGTTATTTTTATGAAGGTTTATGCAGAAAATAATGAGACAAAATAGATCTAGAGTATACAATGCATCAATGGCTGAGAAAATGGAGATCCCCCCCTCTTTATACAAGAATAAGATCAACCCAACAAGGGTTTCATGAGAGACACATGTACAAAAGAGTAGGTCTGTAGATCTGGATCTGAAAAATGTAGTTTTACTGTAGCACTGATTAAATTTGACTGAAATATACAAGTGACAGAAGAAGAATGAAGTAAAGAGCTTTCCGGGAGAAGGGTTGGCCCTTTCTTCAAGGAATGAGCTAACAAATAAGGGTTCAAACCCTACTCTTGCAACTCTAGCAAAAATGACGCAGTTTCCCCAGTAAAATACATTGTAGTGGATGGGAACTGAGTTGGAATTATTCCAAGATGTGAAATGTGCTTCAGGATCTCATGTACAGATCTTGTAAAGAAAGGGGAGCTCCCTCCTCTGAAAGATAAGCTCAAGAGTTGGTGTTGTGAGTCTCCCACTGCAACACCCTGCAACACAACACTCTTCTCTACAGAAATAACACTGTGGCTGAAGGAGGATGCTTGGCCTCAAGCCCGGATGTGGGAAATGAAGAACATAACCCCTCCAAGAGATCACTCAATGAAGGAGAAGGAAATCCTAAGCAGTAATTCCTTGTGCTGAAGAACACTTCATACTCAGCTCAATAGCTGAAGAATGCTCAATAGTCTAAGTAGACCAAAAATAATAATCCATGATCTAACCTCAAAATTCTTCTATCTTCCTCCTTATAAATTTTGTGAGCCTTCTCACCTTGGGTTCCACCTATTACGGTTTCCAACACCATGTGAATACTTTCCCTCCAAAACTGTGTTGTCTTCTCAAGCAAGCCACACCCTCTTAGGCAATGTTGTTGACTTGGTCAACTTGACTGAATCAACATGATTCTTTTCCTGTTAACACATGGGAAGTCAAAACTCTAGCCACCAAGTTATCCCCTTTTCACACCAAGAGGGTTTTTTTGTCAATACAAGTTAAATATGGGTCCTTTTCCCATTTATTCATCTTCTAGGTGCAAAAATCAAAATCTAATATTCCTATTAGCTGCATGCTAATTTTAGGAATATTATAGTCCTCCCCTCTCAAATATTGCTTGTCCTCAAGCAAGTGCAAGGATATACTAAGTTATGTATCCCCCTCTCCCTGTAGCATCCATGCATGATGATCTCCTCCAAGTAAAGAGATGTTGTCTCAACAATGAAACCTCATAGTGCCTCTCCCAAGCAAACAAATCAGCATTTGGTGCACATCCCAAATGGTTATCATTATGCAATAGTAACATACTCAAGGAGACAACAATGTGCTATCTAGAGGTTCTCTCAAGGCATGGAGTTTGAAGTGCATGGGAAACTCTTATTCCCAAATGGAACCTCCACCCCCAATCTATCATCCATATGAAATGAGTCACCCTCCAATATGGAAACTCATGAATAATCTCCTCCACCTTGGGCTCCTGAAGTGTAGGTGGGATGAATAGATGAACATGATAGGCAAGAGGGCCTATCCCCCTCTTTCCTCCTCTCCACTTATGATAGTTGTAGAGTTCATTCTGATCTTGGGCTGCAACATGATTGTCCTCCAATGGCAAGAAGAATATTGAGTCTCCAACGACCCTTCCTCCAAAATCATGAGACATGCCAACCCAAACCATCCCATTCAAGATGAATGGCACATCATCACTATTTGGCATCCAAATCAGAAAAAAACCATCCCATTCAATATGAATGGCACATCATCACCAATATTTGGCATCGAAATCAGAAAAATGCTAAAATTTATGTGCAATTCTGGATGATACCAAGGGTTCTCCAAGTGGATATTACGCAGTCTCCCCAACTACTGTTTGAGAATTTCATGTGGCAAGTGGTGCTGCAACAAGTTATAAGTTGTGCATGTTTGCTCCTTCAACATGGGGAAGTAAGCATCAATGTCTATCAGCTATACACAGACAAAATAACAATACACTTGCCCAAATTCATGTATATATGGGCTCCTATCATTACAAACATTGGCCCTAAAGTGACCATGAAACCCAAAAATACTCTTGCTCTCTTGTGGAGCAATGCACTGCTCATATATGGTGAGAAGATAGAAATACTCAATGGAGTAATAAACAAGTACAGAAATATATTTCTTACCATGCATGGTGAGTAGGCTGAAAGTGAGGTCCATGTATAAGTTCCCAAATGAGGATCTCCTCATAAAAATCTACAAGAAGAAGGGATACATAGACTCCTTGGAACAATCCCTCAATAAGAACAAAGTCCCATGTGATAGCACTGTAGGCCTTATTAATAACGCTCCATGACTCCTCCCTTTAACATTCCATATGCCAAATCCATCCACCATCATGCTGCTATGTGAGAAGATCTTCTTCCGACATGGAAGCCCCTCATAATCCTCCAATGTTGAAAGGTAGCCTCCTTTCACCATGAATGTGCCTTCCTTCTCTCAGGAAATATCATGAAAAGTATGGGAAAATTTATGCCCATACTCTCCCAAGTGTAACCACAGCAACAACACATCTTGCTACTCCCTCATCTCTTCCTCATACAAGCTATAGAATAAGATCATGATGGTTATGTTGTATGATGCCCGATACAAACAAAATTTCTATTGTTCTATCATATGGGTGCCATGCCATGACTCCATCCACCACATACCCTCTGACAAAGAGTATGGTCCAAGATGGCCAAACTCTCTCAAGAGTAGCCAGCGTAGCTTTGCTTCTTGTTTCCCTGTGTCATAGATCTGCAAGTGGCTCACCAACCTATTGCCCTCCATCCACCTCCATTCATCCAAGTGTGGATGCCTCCCATCAAGCTTCATCTTGGCATTCTTCCAATGTCGGCTACCATGCTTCACAACGAGTTCCTCTTCTTCGCGTGTCATGAAGTGATGTAATGCAATTTCCTAGAGATCACTTAGTGAAGATCTCATGTCCATAACCATCTTGAATCCATCAAGATCCCATTGTGATAAAAGCAAAGCCTCCTCACTGCTATTTTTTGGCAGTGCTGATAGTCTCTCCAATGATATAGTTGTTGTTTCATATCCCATTTCAAAGATGAATCTATGTTCTTTTGTATGGTAGAAATAGTTCATGACATCCTCCAAAAGGTTACACTCCAACCTCAAGGTTTGTGTGAAACTTAAAAATGATACATGAGGTTGATGGTTCATCTTTCCCTTGAACCATTCAAGCTTGCATAACGCAATGCAATCCTGCTGCTCTATCTCAGCAATAATGTTTGACCCTGGGTCATATGAAGACAAATTTCCAAAATTTTTAGAATGGTTTGCTGCAATAAATAAAAGTGGAAATCTTCCCATACCTTGGTGAGATGCGGGAACCTCTTGTAGGGCAGCAAGGGCTTCTCCCTCCAATCTAATGGCTTCCCTAACTACTGATGTAGGTGGCTGCTCCTCCATGAGTGTGACAACGTTAGTACTGGGATCTTCAAGTGGAGAAGAGGAATCCTCCTCCTTTGATATCCTATTGTCAAACCTCCTGATTACTCCTTGAGTTAAATCTACAAAATTAGACACCCTTGCATGATTCACATGGCTAAACCACCAAGATCTTGCCTTGCCCTCCAAGTGCAGCGCTGAGATCTCCACAGCCTCTTTTTCCACTACTAGGTGTAGTAGGAAAAATGCCTCTAGTTTCATCACCCAAGTCTTTGCTGCAAACTTGAGTGATCCATCAAATGTAGACAACAGGAATCTATTGCCTCTTATCATTCTCTCTTTCTTTTCTCAGTTAAATAAACTGAGGAAAATCTAGGGTCTCTTTGAAAGCCCTAGGTTGGCACTTGTATTCTGCCAAATACCCACTCAGGATATCATGTTCTAAGTGGCCTCCTTGCTCTCCACTTCCTCTATGAGAACATGAAGTGCATGCATCTTCGTCTTCCTCCTAAAACCTTCTAGAGGTCTCACTACAGCTTTCTCCTCCTTGAAACCCTCTTGGAGTTTCAATGAATTTCTCTTCTTTCTTCTTAGATCTGAAAATGGATGAGAGTAATATCATCCTCTCCATAATTTTTTTCTCCTCTCCTTCTTATCTTCTGATTGAATCTGAAATCCACAAGCTGAGCCAAGATGGTAGCTCTAATACCACTGTAATATCCCAAAATTGGGATTTTCTACAACAAATGGAATATCTTAAGATATTGCAAAGTTGGAGCTTCAGAAAATCATGAGCATGGCAATGTAGATCATCTCATTAGATGTAAAATAATATCTCACCAGCAGATGTAAGAACCTCATCAAGAATATGGCCTATATCCTCCTTCCCAAGTGGGGAAATGTGGCAATATAGGGCATAAAACAACTATCATTAGGAAATAACTCTATAAAAGTGAGAAATGGGACTTGGATCCCTTAGAATACATCATATACAATCACGTGCAGAATTAGAGGTGTAACAAATCACTCTAGCCAACATAAATAGATCTCCCCAAGTCAATATGCCTCAAATAAGCCCAAACCCCATAGCTTATCTCATGCAGAAAGTACTGAAGCAAGAACAAAATTATTTTTATGAGGGTTTATGTAGAAAATAATGAGGAAAAATATATCTGGAGTATACAATGCACCAATGGCTGAGAAAATGGAGACTCCTCCTTATTTATACAAGAATAAGATCAAACCGGCAAGGGTTTCATGAGAGACACATGTACAAAAGAGAAAGTCTGCAGATTTGGATCTGAAAAACATAGTTTTACTGTAGCACTAAATAAATGTTATTGAAATATACAAATGACAAAAGAAGAATGAAGTACAGAGCTTTCCGGAAGAAGGGTTGGCCCTTTCTCCAAGGAATGAGCTCACAAACAAGGGTTCAAACCCTGCTGCTACAACTCTGGAAAAAATGACGTAGTTTCCCCAATAAACTGCATTGTAATGGATGGGAACTGATTTTTCCTTATGCCAATATGTGAAATGTGCTACGGAACCTCCTGTACAAATCTTGAAAATAAAGGGGAGCTCCCTCCTCTGAAAGATAATTTTAAGAGTTGGTGTTGTGAGTATCCCACGGCAACACCTTGCAACATAGCACTCTTCTATGTAGAAATAATGTTATGGCTAAAGGAGGATGCTTGGCCTCAAGCCTGGATGTGGGAAATGAAGAACAGAACCCCTCCAAGAGATCACTCAATGAAGGAGAAGGAACTCCTAAGCAAGAATGCCTTGTGCTGAACAACACTGCATACTCAGCTCAACAGCTGAAGAATGCTCAATAGTCTAAGTAGAACAAAAATAATAATCCATAAGCTAAACTCAAAAGTATTCTATCTTCCTCCTTATAAATTTTATGAGCCTTCTCAGCTTGGGTTCCACCTATTAGGGTTTCCAACACCATGTGAATACTTTCCCTCCAAAACTATGTTGTCTTCTCAAGAAAGCCACACCCTCTTAGGCAGCACTATTGACTTGGTCAACTTGACTGAATCAACATGATTATTTTACTGTTCCCACATGGGAAGTGAAAAATCTAGCGACCAAGTTATCCCCTTTTCACACCAAGAGGTATTTTATGTCAATACAAGTTAAATATGGGTCCTTTTCCCATTTATTCATCTTCTAGGTGAAAAAATCAAAATCTAATATTCCTATTAGCTGCATGCTAATTTTAGGAATATTACAAAATATGCCATCAATGAATGCTATCAAAAACTTTTCCAAATAAGGATGCACCACATTGTTAATCAAACACATGAAAGTAGCTAGAGAATTAGTAAGATAAAAATGAACCACTAAGAAATAATCATTCCAAACCTGGTATGGAATACGGCCTTGTAAATATATTATTCTTTGATTTTCACCTGATGATATCCTAACCTCAATTCAATATTTGAAAATATTTCTTCTCCCTTCATCTAATGAAACAAATCATCGATATGCAACAAAGGATACTTGTTCTTGATTGTCACCTTTTTCAACTGCCTATAATCAATGCACAACCTCGGAGTACCATCATTATTCTTCACAACAAATATTGGTGCACCCAAAGGAGACAAAATTTTCCTAATTTATTCCTTATCGAGAATTTCCTTAAGCTACAACTTCATTTCCACCAAATTTGGGGTGCTCATCATGTATGGTTCCTTTGATGTTGGTGTCGCTCATGTACTAACTCAATAGAGAAATCCACTTCCTTATGAGGAGGTATTTCTGAAATCTTTGCTGGAAACATATCCTGAAACTAATGAAAATAGTATACCTCTTAAAGACATCATCATCCTCAACATCCTTCCTTTTTTCACTAGAAACATGCACTGCAAATAATACACACCCTTTCCTATAACTACGCGTAGTCTACATATTTGTTACAATCCCCACTCATGTAAGTTTATTCTTTCCCTGCAAGATTCACTTCTCTCCATCATCATCCAAGCACTCAATATCATTCTCATAAAAATATACCTTAGTCCTTTTAGATAACAGACAATACATGCCCAAAATAATACTATAGGAACCTAATGGAAGCACATTTATATGTGTAATATTCCATATTAGCTTTTAGTTAGTTGGAATATTAGTTTTTGCATTCGTCATTTAGATAGATGAATAAGTGGGTAGGGAGACACATAAATCTCTTTAGTAGGAATAAAGCCACTTCTCATGTGAATGTGGCTCATTATATCAGCTGAATAAAGCACCCTTAGGTGTGAACAAGGGCTAAAGCATATGGAGAGGGTCAAATTTGACCAGATCAACAATGCTGTCATGGAGGGAATAGAGCATTAAGGGATAACTACATAGTTATTATCGAGGAGTGTATGCATGAGAGTAGCATATTTAATGAGTGGAACCCAAGGTAAGGAAGTTCACAAGCATAAAAGGAAGAGGATGGCAGTTGTAGAAGGCATTCTGATATTTGATATTTTATTGGTCTTGTATGACTATTTTCACATTTCAGCTGTTTAGCGGAGTCTGCTATGTTTTTTACCACAAGGGTGTTCCCCAACAGGAATTCCACCCCCATCCTTGGGGGAATTCAAGTTACTACTCAGGAGAGGTATATTGAGCACCATTTCCACCATTCAGAATTAGGCCAATCTTTAGCCATTATTCCCAATGTAGTCTCCTTTAGGATTGTGTTGTTTTGCAGGGCAAAAGTAGTGGAGAAGAAATAAAACCAGTTCTGAGATTGTTTTCCAATGGAGGGAGAAAATTTTCATCCAGGAGGCTAGTAAGGAGGGTCCTTGAGAATCATTGTGTCATTTGGCATCAGGCCAAGCTGCTGCCATCATCTACAGCGCAGTTACATTCAGGAATTGCGTTATTTTAGTGAGCAGTTACAGTGAAGGGCTTTGTGCCCTAGTTAGTGGGTTATATTTTCAGTGAGGGGAGCAGCCCTTCATCCGGAAGATCTATTGGAGGAGTTTCATATATTTCTACATCATATCAGCCACCTCCTATCAGTTATACAGTTGCAGTGATTATTCAGCGCTAGGCTGCATTTCACCACTATTGTATTTTGTGTATTTCCGGAAACCCCTTCTGGGTTGTCTTGGAAATGAGCTTGGGAGCCTAGATCTCTATTCCCAAAAATTTTGGAGCATTGTATTAGAATTTATATTTATTTATATTTTCCCAGCTACAGTTATTCCCTCATAGATTGCGTAGTCATAGAATTCCGACATTTTATGTATTAGCAACATTTCATATTTTGATGTATTGGGTCATCAGAGGCTTGTTTGCCTAGATTGAGTGATCTTTTCCTCAATAATATGTGCTTATTTTATGCTAAATAACATAATATAATAACTCTATGATTGTATCATGTTTTGATCTCTTAATATTCACTGCTATTTGCAGTTATGTGTTCCATATTCTTGTTGTTCATATTTTGGGATATTGTAGTGGTATCAGAGCATAATCTTGGCTCGGCCTGTGAGACATCACATCTATGTCATCAAAAGAAGAAGAAGCTTATCAAATAAATGATAAGGTTTAAAAAAGAGACAAAGGAAAGACTCCAATATCAGGAGAAATGAAGGGAAATGAGTTTTCAAAGCTTCTTCTCCAAAATATGCACGATATTAACATAGAATTCAAGGAGATGAGGAGGGAAAGACATAAAGATTCCTATGAAGGGTTTGTACATGAAGAAAGCTCTGAAATTTCACGTTATTGTTGTGAGCTTTCAGCCTCACAATTAGTTCCACAGTGCTCTAACATACCTACATTCCTAGCAAGAGAGAAGGAGGAAGGAGAAACACAAAAGGAGGAGACGCTTGGTGATTATCTCCTAGAATATCAAAATCAATCTCAAAGGTTCAAAGAGCATCTAAAATTCCAAGGGTTCTACCAGATCAAGGAAAATAGAAGACCTGGTAATCACAATAGAAGTAAGGGGTGCATGCATCATACCTTGGGTAGATTCTTTCTGCCTACTTTTGATGGGTCACCCAAGTGCACAGCTAAGGCTTGGGTAAGGAATTTGGACACCTATTTTTAGTTGCACCAAGTTTCAGAAGTGGAGGCCATTAACGTAGCAGCGCTGGACCTTGAAGGTAAGGCTCATGATTGGTGGTTTCATGGTATTTTGACATTAAGTCATGCAAATGTAGCTACTTATGCAGATTTCACTAAGGGTTAGTGGAAATATTTGATCAAAGATATTCTGAAACACCTTTGGTTGAGCTAGCCAAGTTCAAGTAGTCAGAACCTTTGAATGAGTTGGTAGGATCCACTACACCAACTATGCTCCAAAATTCTATTGAGAATGTTAGAGACTTGCAAAGTAGTTTTCCAAGGGCAAGAGACCCCCTCCAGCAAGAGCTCTCTTCTCAAGAGGAAGACATGAAGATTCCTCCCTCAAGAGAGGACCAAGACAAAGGGTCTCTTATTGATGATGGGGTATTCTCCAATAATGATGAGGAAGAAGAGGAAGAGTTGGAAAGAGATACCAGCACTGTAGCATCAGGAGGAGACCCACCACCACATGGATATGGGGACAGAAAAATTGTTCCAACTAAAGAAGCCCTTGTATCCTTACAAGAAGTTCCAAAGTGTAATGTTCCCAAATTTAGCATGGAGCTAATTGGAACATTAATTTTGCCTATATCAGCTAGGAGGTGAATAAATGGGTAAGGGGGTCCATGAGTAGGAATAAAATCCCTCATAGTATGAAAGGGATCATCAGAATAGCCATATTTTGCACCCTCAAGTGTGAAAAGGGGAAAATGCATGGGGACAAGGTCAGGTTTGACCAAGTCAACAACGCTTCCATAGGAGGAGTGGATCAACTTGGAAGACAGCGCAGTGTGAATGAGGAAGAGGTCATTTGGTGGAGGAAACCCTAATGTGTGGGGGCGAAGGCAAGGAGGTTTTCATTTTTATAAAGGGAGGTCAAGGCAGCCATAGAGGGTTATGTTATTGAGTATAGATTTTGGTTTGCATGACTATATGCTCTCTTCAGCTGTTTAACTGAGATTGTTGTACTACTTAGCACAAGGATTTCCTGTTTAGGAATCCTTCTCCCTTATTGAGAGGAATATTGAAGGATTGTACTTCATTTCTCCACATTTCAAGCTCAAGGCCAAGCTACCTCCTTCAGCTACAACATTATTCCCGTAGCAGGAAATGTTGTGTTGTAGGGTGTTGCAGTGGAGGGTTCCAAAACACCACTTCTAGAGATTATCTTTCAGAGGAGGGAGCTTCTATCCTCTGGGAGGTCAGTGAGGAAGATTCAGGAGTTGATTTCACATCATTAGCATTAGGCGAAGCACTTCCCATCACCTACAACTCATTCCCTCTCCTTGACTGTGTTATTTCTGAGTATATTTGCAGTGGGGGTTTGCACCACTATTTTGGAGGGGGAGATCTTCAGTGATTGGACTAGCATTTCACTGAGAATATCCATTGGAGGAGGTCTATTTCAGATTTGACATCATATTCAGCCATCTCCATTCAGTTCATGAGTTGCAGCTGCTATTTAGTCTTGCCCCTGCAACTCTAACAATTTGTATTCGTGCATATTTCAGCCAATCCTTCTAGGATTGTCTAGAATTTTCCTTTGGGAGTCCATATCTTTGCTCCCCATATTGTATGAGCTTTATATTTATATATCCATGTATTGACATCATTTTGGAGTAGTTATTCCTCATAGATTGCGCAGTCATAGCCTTGGGCTTTCTTCATGTAGTAGTGTTCTTCATATTTCCATGTATATGTTTCTTGAGGCTTGTATTGCCTAGTTGAGTGATTACTTCCTCAAGGATTTTTATATCTTATGCTGCTATGATATAATATGATGGCTATTTGGATCTTCTGGCATTCTATGTGTTAATGTATCACTGCTACTCCATTATTGTGTTTACGTATTGCTGGATCTCCAATTTGGGAATATTATAAGATATTCCTAACATTGTAGATTTTCCCTATTTTGGGATATTACACAAAGGATCTAACATGTGGAGACCATGGAAAAATCTAGGAGTAGCATGTGTTAGTATTGATAGACAGTGGGAATAAGAAATGGAGGAAGTGTGTTCCGGAATTGACTACAGTTTTGAGGACATAAACCATGATAGATCACTTCTTTGTGGTCAAGACTCTTGACACCAATATGATATTGGGTGTGTAGTGGTTGATTTCATTGTGGAAGGCCACCACAGATTGGGAGGCTTTGAATATGGATCGGGAACATATAAAGAGTGGTCGACATCAGGTGATTAGGAGCATACACACCTATCCATTCCAGGAATTCACTGCACTTAAGAAGGAGGCTGATTTGCATAATGGAAGTAGGGACAATTTAGTCCACTCACATATACAGTCTAATCTAGACCTTGATATTTCATTACATGGAGGTGTTCCACCAGGAAGACCCCCTGACTGGAAGATTATCAAAGAGTTCTCACAACAAGGTGCATCATTCATGGATCTGGCTTAGGAAGGAGCTTTGGGAGAAGCTATCATAATGTAGAGAGCCTTCGATTGGATCCAGGAAGGGATGAGAAATTTTCTAATATCTACATTGCCAACTCTCACCTAGCTACTTACGATGAAAGATGGTGATTCAAGAGTAGATGGTGGTGCAAGTGTGGTGCCAAGTGACTACCCCATAGCCTTGGAGAAGCAGGAGATACTTACACACAGAAGGGAGTCTTCTAAATATGACAAGAGGGTATTGGCACTATTGCATGCATTGGCCAAAATTTGGAAGTTTTGGATGGGAAATGGCTTCCAAGTGAAGGTTAGCCCTCATAAAATTCATTCTTGTATTAGGAAAAAGAAATTGCAAGGGAGGCAGAAAAAGTGGAGTAGGAGTACTCCAACATGTGGCTTTGGCATTGAGCATGTCAAAGAGGGGAGCTACGAGATGACAGGTGCTTCATTACAGAAATCAGCGACACTGTCATTGAGGAGTATAGATCCATATTGGGAGTCCTAGCTATTGGTGGAGTATTCCAAGAACCTCTTCACCTATAAGTTACTTGAGGGGTAAGTGACAGATGGGAGATATAGAGTGGTGGATGGAGTCATCTATTAGCAGGATCGGATGTTCTTGAATAGAGACTCCAAGCTCAAGGAGAAGATTCTAAATGCAACACATGAGGCACTCTTTTCTGGTCACACAGATTTCATTGGGACTTATCGGGCCATCATGGAGAGACTCTCATGGGAGGGTCTCAAAGAGGATGTTCTCCAACATATCACGAGGTATGTAGTTTTCTTGTTGAATGAAGAGGAAAGAAACTCCCTTGAAAAGTTGTTACAGCCACTTCCCCTTTTGATAGAAAGATGGGAAGGCTCATATACAAACCTCTTCACCAGCTTGCCAACAATATATGGTAATTATTGTGTCTTTATGCTTATTGATCAACTAACCAAGTATTTTCATTCCTTTTCCATACATTTACTATACATTGCTCCATAAGAGGGTAAGCCTCTCTTTGGATTTCATGGTCCTCTTGGGACTGTCAGGGTCCTATAATAATAGGATTCATAATTTTGAATTGAATTTGATTAGTCTTGTAATATGTACATGCTTTGATTTTTGCAAAATTGTTTTCCTGTATTAAAAATAAAAAAATGTAGAGAGGGTAAAAGTCCTAAAAGAAAAATCAAAGACTTGAAAGAAAAAGATAAAAAAGAATATAAAAAATGAACCCAAAAAAAAAAGAGATAAAATAAATCATGAAAGTGATGCAAATTTAAATACCACTAATTTTTACTTCGCTTTGCAAAAATAATGATTGTGTGCAACTTGTTAAAATGCCACAATCCATGAAATTCAAACTGCTTAATCTTGATCTTTCATGCTTTGAATTTCATGTTGATAGATAGAGAAATAAAGATCTAGCCAAACTGTTTAATCTTGGCAGATTAGTAGTTAGGTAGAGAATAATAAGGAACTCAACATTTTAATTTGAGCCCTTGGAAGAAATAACGATATAATTAGATAGTTTGTTGTTAAAAGAAAAATGGATAAGGGTTTGCAAGCTTAAACGCACCCATGGAAATGAAGAAAAAATATTAGGGTAGCTGATGGGTAGGCAGAAGCAGTTTTCACAACGCATGGATAGCAGAAAATTGGTCATTTCATTTACTAATTTCCCTTCAAAATAATTTCCCTTGTAAAAATACCCCTTCCCCTTCATTTCTATTAATTCCCCTTAAGACAATAATTTTTCCTTACAAAACCCCTTTTCCTAAGTTAAAATGCATATTTTCCTTTGGAAAATTAAAAAGTATCTTTACTAATTTCCCTCTATTCAAAAAACATCAGAAACCCCTAAAAAAACCTTTATCCTAAGTTTATTAAATTATATGTCGGGCCCCACTACAAATATCCCTCCCCGATATAAGTTTTTACATTAAAACTTTATTATAAATCCCACACATATTAACAATTAACTTTATTTATTAATTCCCGAATTAAAACTTTACGCCATATTTTTTAATTCTTTTATGTATATTTTCGTTTCCCCGCATATGATATATCTTGTGCCCACTATGTATTAAACCCCACCTACTATAAAGTCCCACTTTCCCTAACCCCATTGGTTCTATATTTAACCCTATCGCATAAAATTAAAATCCTAACTCCATGCAATATAAACCACAACTTATATGCATATATAACTATCACATCACATAGCTTATTATCCCAGGCCCCACACCTATCTAAATACCCAACATTCCATCGCATCCTCCCAACCATCAGATCTTAACTGATCAAATTCAATGGCCCTTATCACCCATTGCATCCCCAAAGGCCTGACTTTTAATTACACCCCAACCTTGCAATATACGTGGTTTTCGGAGCCCTGCACCTGGCTATGTAGCGTTGTTCTTTTTTATCGCATCACTAGAAAAAATATCGCCAACCACCTTTGGCCGATGCAAAAACCGCTCAGCAGTATTTCCACCCGTTGTCAAACCACCTGCCCATTTGAATTTACCATGCATTCAATGTAAACACTATTGATTAAAACCCTATATAGCCACCCATTACACCCTTTTTACTATTTTTGTTACATTTTTCCATAGAAGAGATATTCCCGACCGAAAAAGTTGCTGCCGACCTCATTTTAAGCCAAATTCAACCATAATTCAACAATTTGCTGCTACAATTGTTGAAAAAGTCATTCAAAGCATTATAAAGACTAGAAGAGCCTCATAAAAGCCTTCCACTACCTCATAACCCTTCTGCAAACTAGAATCCTCTTTTTATCGAGGTATTCCTCAAAGAAAATACTCATTCCTTAAATTTATAAGGAAGTAATTCAAGTAATTGAATCAATTTAGGAGTTTTAGCAGACAAAAAGCACCTATTGCCTTACCTATTATTTTCTGCAAACCCTGGTCTTCCTTTCAAGAAATTCCAATTTCTTGAAATTGATTTTTGTCATAGAGAGTACAATTTGATCAATTTAAGAATTTTAAACTTTTGTAGACCTAAAAGAAATCCCTCTAGCTTCCCAAATCCTTTTTTCTGCAAACCCTGGACTTATTTTCACAGGATTCCCAAGGTTTGAGACTATTTTTTATTACAGAGAGTAATAATTGACCAATTGGTTTCTTAAATCAGTTTGCAATATGTAATAATATTTCTGGAGGTTCTCACAAAGGCCTAAACCCATTTCTTGAGTCAAAAGATTAATCAATTGAGTAAAATTAAACAAAATAATGGCTTCCAAAAGTATTGTATATGTCAATCCTCTACAACCCCTAGTTGTAGCTGTAGAACACACTCCCTTGGATAATAAATATTTTAAAATTAATGACAAAGTCACTGAATTTAATGTTCTTGAGCTCCACTACTGGAGACATGACAAATCCATAGATCAAGCAGATGAGGTTTTCATTTGGGAATATAATTTTCCAAAG
This sequence comes from Pinus albicaulis, assembly GCA_034641835.2. NCBI lineage: Eukaryota > Viridiplantae > Streptophyta > Pinopsida > Pinales > Pinaceae > Pinus > Pinus albicaulis. The sequence continues at coordinate 1,020,567,385 of CM076580.1, read as the reverse complement.
TATGTTCTCCCACAAAATTTTTAGTGCCCAGAAGTGATTAGACTCTATCAATATTGCTATTTCCCTAACCAGAGAGCCACAATAAACCCTGAAAAAGAATTTTTTTTACTATTATAGTTGAGTCAATCAACCACATGCTGCAGATCCAATCCAGGCCAGATGAAATCCCTTTTTCCATTGAGGATCTTAAACAGCTATACCTGAATCTAGAATTCCCCAAGAGGTTCCAGATATTCCAAACATCCATGCCTTCATTTGTGGAAACTCCCAAGACAAACCCTCCTTACCCATTTGCAATCTTTTCTGAGAGAACCAGACATATTATCTCCATGTTGTCTTCCATTTTGGGTTATTTTACAGATTAACATGTTGATGTTTCAATCTTGGGTTTCCTGTCCATTTTCACACTTGGTCAACCTCCTACTACCATTTTTAATTTTTCCCAGTACCTTGCTTATAATATGCATGAACAACTTGTCAAAATTCCTCAAGAAGGTGTTTTCAAGTATTCATCATTTCCATTCCACATTTTTTTGTATTTTTAGTATGATAAATTTGCCATCAACCTTCAAAATTTTGATGTTGAGGGTAACCCACAATTAGTCATATATTTGGACTCCAATTATGAGAAAATAATCCACATAGTCCATCTACATGGAGTTCATTGATTCTTTTATTCATCCTATAGTCAATATGCTGAACAACAGCATACAACCAAGAATAAATGAGGAAATTAAGAAGCTTCTGCATTTGTCAGAGCGTAATAGGACAGGAGATTGGTACTTGTACCAAAACCATACAGAGATAAGGGTATATGGATCAAATATTATTCCATATAAACTGCCTAAATACCTCCCAATGAGGTTATTTTCCCTTGAGTATATCAAACATATTCTCAATTCTGATGCAATCAATTTCTTGGTAGCTAAGAAAAAGACACAATTCAAAATAAAGAATTAGGTTGGCCCTTTCATTTGTAATAATAGAGATGTAGGTCCAGAGGCTGAAAAACATTTGTAGGAGTTTAAATTCAGTAAGAGTTTTTTGTGGTATTATGATCCTCTAGGAGTAATAAGTAAATTAATATTTAAATGAAAACTAACTCCTTATGTACATGAGAAGAAACCAGACATTGAGAAATACTCCAACCAGTCTGAATGGTTGGAGAACACCTTGACGGAGGAAGAGAAGCAAGGTGATACTAGTCAAACCTTGCAAACTTCAGCCCAAGAAGTTATGAACTCAAAAGAATCAGAGAAGAAGGATCATACACTGCAGAAACAACCACTGAAACTAAATTTAAATTGATGTACAAGAAGAAGCCTAAATTAAATCCTTTCAATGAATAATTGGAAACAATATAAGTGATTGATACAGAGACAATGGTGAAGGATAATGTACCACCTACAGTTGCTAAAAAGCACATCATCCTTCAACTATAAATACTCAAATGATTTCGAAACAACACAGTGTTGAAATTTCCTCATCCAACAAATCAGCAGAGAAGGAAATGGACATTATGCAAAAATACAAAGAGATAAAGATGAACAGTGAAGCCTTGAAGGCTTTACATATAACCAGTATTGGAAATAGTGAGACAGTGACCAAAGCAGATTGCTTTCTACTTTTGACTACAAAATTAGGAAGATGCAGATGACCTTCCTTCAGCCTAAAGTAAAGCATCCCAAAACACTAGCATATTACAAAAAGTCATCATATGAAGTTCAAGAAGAATATCTTCATCCTATTGATCAAATAGAATTTCACAAACAAGCTAGTGAAATGCTTTATTCAACCATGACAAATAAAGCCATGAGTGTACAAAAGCTTCAAAACACTCTTGGAAACACCAAATCATCTTAAATTGGAAAAGGAATTCTCACATGCTAAGGATAATAGAATCAAATCGCTGGAAGATTTGATTATTGAAGTAGGATATGATCCTATTAATTTCAAAGTTGTAGATGAATTGATAGAAAAGAAGAATGCAGACATTTCTACATTAAAGAAGCAACTTAATCTGCCTCCTACTGAACATCCTCAGGAAAAATAAGTGTTATAGGATGCAAATAAAAAAGATGAGATGATGAATCTCATTCTACAGTTGACTGCCCAAATAAACGAAATTGAGAATGAAATGGACAATTTGGTCTAGGAGAAAAAGGCTAGAGAAGAAATCCATGTTATCGTCATCCCTGTAGTCATTACAGTTGTGCCTTAGACACTAGCAGAATCATTGGCTCCTACAATCCTAATGGCTACAACACTTCGTGTCACTTCATCAACAACTTCAGCAACATAGTCTTCAACAACAGAAGCACATCCTACAAATGAAGCAAGTTAATTAAAGAAATGCAAGACATGTCTATTCAGAAAAATGAAATTAACAAACTTAAAGAACAACTAAAAATTCCAAAGGATGAAATTTTTTTTTCTAAGATAATGCACAAGAATGAAGAACAGAAAGCAAACAGGTTGAATGAGAAATTGAAGAAGTTATAGAAAGATCTAACATTGAAATAACCAATGGCACAAGCCAAGCAACATCTATGGGCCAATATCATTGAATCTATCAATGATATTTGGCCATCCATACAGGTTATCTATGAACAAAAAGATTTAGTCAAAGCAGCAAGAGAAGCCATTCAGAAGATAAAAGAAGAACTTGGCAAGAAACCTGAAGAAGCAAATGAAATAATCAACTTTCTTAGTTCAATGAATAGAAAAGAATTGGAAGAAATTGGTATTGTTGATAGGACATATACAATTCTTGAAGTCAGGAAAGTAATTTCAAAAAGAAACTTGATGATACAGTTAGAACAAAAATTCCAGAATATGGAAGTTTCCATCACAAGGTTCATGATGAAGTTTGATACTCTCATACAAAAAAGCCTTCCAAATCCATTAGTTATTCATGAAAAAATAATGAAGCAGGATGATTATGATAAGAAGATGAGAGAAGTGGCGAAGGAGAAAACTAATAATTCAGCCATGCAGGGAATTCCAATAGGGAAGGTACTTTACAAAAGCTTTGAGAACCTTTTTTTACCTACAGCATGAGGTAAAACACTTATTTTTTAGCAAGCCTACATTATCAAAATATACTAAAGCAGATGAAATATTCAGAAGGATGATGAAGATCAAATTTCCAGAGATATAATTTAGTGAAAAAATTATTGATTTACTGTGAAAACAGTTTGCAGTAAAAACAGAGTAGTAAAGATAAAACAGAACAATAACATTCTTACAGTGAAAACATAACAGTGAACAGTGAATGGTAAAAATTAGAATAGAAGTGAAAATATTAAAGAGTATCTGAGTCAAAGAGTATCAGTTGAAAGTCAGAGTTAAAGTCAAATTAGAAATTACAAAATAGAGATAAAGTTGCCAACGTAGAGGACACTTCACTGCCTAACTGCAGCCTTTGTTGAGCAAGAAACAATCAGAGACAAATTAGCAGCAAAATATCAACAATTAAACATCAAATCAATAAAAGTAGGGACAACTTGCATTAGTTAGATAGCTATCTCTATCTTCTTGCATGAAGATATTTCTTTTTCCTTGAATAATTCCTAAGTTTGTTTAGGATATTTTGTAAGAGTTTTTGTATAAATACTTAACATTTTGAAGTATTGAGGGTGAATGAATTGTTGAACATTTCTATAGTTGTACTATTCTGGAACCTGAGGGTGATTGTACCAATTTCAAGTAAGCAGACTGGATTAAAGCAATAAATAGATTATATTACAAGATTCATGTGTTGGGCCATTACAATAAATGATATATCTAGAATGTTATTACATAATATGTTTAATTACACTCTGTCTTCAACTGTTTATCATTTATATGTTTTTCTTCTTATATCCATATTAGGGAATTCTTAATTGCTCCCTTATTTTGATTGAACTTTGTCTTTTCACTCATTATCCAGATTTGAGAACTCTTAATTGCTCTCTTACCCCGATTGAAACCATTTTCACCATCAGCCTAAGGATATGAAGTGACTAAACTATCTTTCCCTATGAATACTTCCCTTTAGAACCTTGTTCCTGCTTCTGTTGCTTGACACTTTGACTCCATTAGCCTAATGGAATATAGACCTACATCTATCCATCTGAGTAATTGATTTCACCATCAAACCAAATCCAAAATCAAATTCAAAGTAATCCTACATAGCTAGCCTAAAATCAACTACAATCAACAAAGATAAATCATATAGAGAGAGCCCTCTCTGAGCATTAGGAATGCTAGATCCTAAGGCTTAAAAGTAGGTTTGTGGTTGCCTCTAATATTCTTTAAACCAAAAAAATAAACAACCCTTTTAGAATTATTGAAGTGATAATAGGGACTACAGATAGTGATAAGAATGGCCACTTCCTAGAGGGCTTTGGGTAAGAATTTTTTGGTTTGGGTTACACTAAATTGACACCAAATTCCCTTTACTACTTCGAAGCTTATGAGAAACTAGTGGCAGCAAGAAAGTGGTTGGCTATCCACTTATCATCGTTAGTATGAATCTTAATTGCAAGTGTGCGAAAAAAGACCACTTTAGCTGCGCATAACAAACAACCCTAACAACAAAATATGGTTGCCAATATCTTCAGATCTGCAGTTAATTGATCAAGATAAATGCCCTAATATTTAGATCTATGCATCAAAATACATTAAGCAGTAAATAAAACAAGATTTACTCCATGCATCCAATAGACAAGACAAGAATATGTTGAATGAATTTTATATTAAAGGCACCTGGGAGGAAAACATAGAAGGATGTTACCAGTTCTCCTCAATGAGATGGATTCTTGTAAGTTCTCAGCACTTCAGATCTACAATTCCTCTCCCTTCAAGGTGTATAAAACCTAGACAAAAAAATAACTCAAAAGGAGCTCACAAGAAAAAGGATAGGAAAATATGACAATGATAGTGGATCAAAGTCAGACCAAAAGTATAGATCTAGAGTGATCTTAGGCAAAAAAAGGTGATGAATGAATGGAAAAACCCTTCTATTTATAACAAAACATTGAGTTAGTCTAGATATTGGTGCATAATTAAAATATTATTAACCAAATCAAGATCTAACTTTTATGGAATATTTTATTATTTTTGTTGGAGGGAAAAAGAATTTAACTTGGGTCAAATCCCTTTATTTGTAAATAATAAATAAAAAAATGATTTATTTATCATTTTAAGGATGTGGTTGAGTAATAATTAAATAAATAATGATTTATTTAACTATTTATGAGTGATTTAGTCAAATTTAACAAGGAATATTATTTAAATAAGGTTTAAATAGTTATTCCTAGAAAATAATAAGATAATAACAATTTATCTAATTAATTTTCCGGTTTTGGGTTAAATATGACAGGAATATTAACTAAAATACTGTTTAACTAATTATTCCTTGAGGAAAATCAAACAGATGTGGATTTATTTAATATTTCCTCATGGGGTTTCCTGTTTAGACCATAAACAACTTAATAAAGGTGTTTTACTAAGTTATTTTTCATAGTGAAAGCAATTTTACTTAGGGTAAAATTGGTCTTACATGGTGTACTTGGGTCCATCTAATAGTAACAGGTTAGATGACCAAAAAATGGTGTAATAGATTGCCCCCTAGTGTGCGAGCTTTAGGACCTAATCATATGATCGAAGTATATTGTAAGAACTCAATCACTAGACACCGAAGGGGAAGTTAAAGAGAGATAAATATAAGGTAGACCGAAGCGCTAAAGGACTAGACCTTGAGGAGGTGAGACTTACAGGTGTGACAAGTCTCTTCTATGAGTGAGTACCTGTGCTATAGGTGATGGGGGAGGCATACCTATGCCCGCCGAGACAAATTACAAAGAATAATGCATCCAGTAAACAAGGGACTGAACAATATAGTAAATGCTGGCATAAACATGAGCCAGGTAAAAACATGATAATGGATCCCATATACATACTATGCTTGGGATAACAGCCAGGACTTATACAATAATATCTGAGTACATGAGATATAAATACAACCCAATTGCCCTTGTAAATAGGAAAGGGCTCTAAAAATCTGACTGATACATGCAAACAAAAAGGTGTTGCAAGCGGCTAAGGCTGACATCATCAAACATATGGAGCTACATCAAAGGCTGTAATGAAGAGGTCATCCGGGCATGTGGGGGGCTAAATGTAGGTCCACACCCTCATGAGGGTTGAGACATCTCACACACACTCGGGAATCATCGATATCAGCTGCTGCATCACTGAACCATCAAGTATACAGATCTCGATCATGCTAAAAGGAGCTGGAGCTGAGAAAAAATCAAGTCAAAGGGTGATAAGGAGTCCCTTTTCTTGATATGAGGCACCAAACCAGAGTGGAAGCTAGAACCAAGGTACACCACCCTCTAGACCTGTCTTCTGGAATGAATGATCTGATGTCGTCAGAAGGAGCTCTACCATAGGTGAGGCAATAGGGGTTCCTCAACTAAGGCATGAGAGAAAATAGTAGAGCGACTGACAGACTGACACCAGGGATGATGATGAAATGGGGGTTACTGAGTAGAGGACAGATGACTTCCCTTGTTAGAGCATAAAGGGCATGGATGACCTGGCAACGACTGACACAACATCATGAGGGATAGGGGACAGTGGGCCTGAAGGCCATAATGTGCGACACGAGAGAGGAACCAAGGAATGAAGTATGGAGGACTATAGTGGGATACAAAGGGACTCGGGATAGACTCCATGAATGCAATGATGACTCAACTCGGATGCTCTAAACAAGGGAAACTCGATGGTGCTGCCATAAAGAAAAAGGTCCAATGGGGACCATAAAAACATGAGTACATGATGGTTACTCATGATGAAAATCGATACGAGCATGGACAAGTATGAAGGTAAAGTGGTGCCCCCAAGTAAAAGTGTCGCAGGTGAAGAAATTTGATTTTGAGGAGTGGTGAAGTGACCCTTCTTGGACAAAATGTGTCTCGGTGAAGTATCGAATCACGAAAAACTAACAGATACCCATTTGAGGGCTCAGTGAGAGCTTTCCAACGATGTAGATGATTTTTCAAACAGAGCTATGGTTTGGTTGCAGTGGGTGAAAGAAAAAACAGGGGTTTCTCTTATAATAAGGCATTTTCCCTCCAAATTCACTCATTTGATGTGGAGTTGTGGTGAATGTAGAGAGGATACAAGGCCCTAAATATTGCGGCGAGCATAGCAGAAAAACTGACCGTTGGAATCGAGATTCGTCAGTTGTAGGTAAGAGGCCTAACCCTACTCTTTCATTTTAGTGGATTGAAATTCCAGTTTAGGTCCCCAGAGCTCGAAAATAGACCCCTTCTCCTCTTCACGCCCGGGTCAAATTTTTGGGGCAAAAACTACGACCTTGGTAGCAGGTTTTGGGCAAAAAATTGTGACATGTCCCAACATTGGGCCTGAAAAGTGTGACATGACAGGGAGGGGTTTTTCTATGCTATTTTTTGTCTGAGAACTGGTTTTTTTTGGTTTGGATACAGTCTTTCCTATCTGTACACTGAAAAGTATGATGGTTTTGTGAAGATATGGCAGAATTATGGATCAACTAGAGAGAGAGAGACCTGGGCACATTACGGTCGGAGATCCGAGAGGATCAGGGTGTCCGCAGTGCATTGGCCAGGTTTGGGGTTCTGAAGTTTGTGGAGAACCCTCTGATGAGAGCTGGAGAGCCCTTATTGGCCCAGATTGTCAGCAATTGGGATCTGGACTATGAAGTCTTTATAGTGCAGGGGCACTGGATCGAGTTGACAGTCCAGGATATATATTTCCTGACTGGTATTCCACCACTTGGGATGGTTGGGGATACGCAGCCAGTGTTACCGCGAGGGCAGAAAATTATGGAGTTTGTAGAGCACCATTTTCTACCAGGTCTCCAAGTGAAGGGGACGCGGATGCCCATTAGGGATCTAGAGAGGTTAGGGACCGGTGCTGTGGCCACAACAGTGCTGCAGATCCTAGGCAACCAGGCACTCCACCACATCACTGGAGGGTAGATGATGCTTGTGGAGAGTATGTTGGGTGGGTCCTACTATGGGTGGGCCCATATGATGTTGTCTTCGTTAAAATGAAAGTTGTCACTATGCAGGCGGCAAGTGAACCATGACTATGCATATGGTACAGTTTTGTGCTCGCTCTTCTTTGAGAATATCCTGACACTTAGACCTTGTATACAGCTCCAGGATGGGGGCCCGAGAGAGCCCGGGATGCATGTGTTGGGGAGAATACTATGTAGAGGAGGAGGTGGGGCAATCAGACGGGTGTTTTGACCCGAGTTCTTTGCGCATTAGGACCAGATGCCATTGTAAAAAGACGACTATCCCTATAGTGGGATGAGTTATTTTGGGGACCCGGATTTGCCACCGCCTCCTGGTCTAGTATGGGGGCCCAATGGTAAGTGAAAAATTGCTATATTTTTATGTGCATTGTAAAGTTTCAGAATATTGTATATGGTAATGACTCTTCCACTTTTGGTGTGCAGATACAGCACCGGTAAAACCGGCCCGGTATATGGGACGACCTACAGTATCAGGAGCTACAAGACCTAGTGGATCGAGGACACGACAAAATGAGGATGAAGCAGCCCTCCTGAAGGACATCCGTCATAGATGTGAGAGGCTTCTGATCGGTGTTTCAGAGCGTGGCTGGCAAGACTTAGAGGACTAGTACATAGAGCCATGTATTGGTCTACCCTCGAAGTGGTGAGGGGTCATGCAGCCCATGGCGATGGCCGAATAGGGGATGTGTGATCTACGAGCTGTGGGAGCAGAGCCATTGGCTCAGGATCCTTCAAATAGTGATTAGTTTGTAGGGGCAGGTGGTGCCCCCAGTTTTGAGTTTTTGTAACATGTTATGGGCATGTCATATGTATCAGAGTTGAGGGACTCTAAAACATTTTATATGACACATATTATGGACATGCATCGTTTTTATAGTTTTATCTTATTGTTTTGTGTTAAAAGCGTGTGCTAAATGCCAATCTATAATATGGTTTGAAATGCTATCTAGAAAGTGATTTTGTGCTCTAAGTACATGACTGAATGTACTGATTTCAAATTCACGCATTAAAAGCTTCACTCGTAAATATCTTCTAAAAAGGATAGGATTGTGCACATGATAAACACCATTCAATTGCATGACAAGAAGTAGGGAATCTAAATGAACATGAAGGTGGAGGGTGCAATGTGAAAGGGAACCTTCTAATAAACCTTGCACTGCATCATATTTGGCCTGATTATTGGTTTCAGTACCAATGCATACACCGTTCGAGAGAACAAGCAAATGCAAGGGGGTAAAAATGGCCCAACCCGCCGAGGCTAAATTCCAGGAGTAGCGACTTGCACCATCAGCAAAACCCATATAAGATGTGGATGGGAGGTCCATCTGAAAGGTGCCAGAAGACAATAAATGGGAGGATGATGAACAATGCAGGCAACCTGAGTGCAAAGTAGAAATCAAACGCACTCTGCGAGAGGGAGTGATCTGGGTAGGATGTCTACTACTCACATGCCGACGGTGAGGTGGAGTGTGGGAGCTACTAGAGGTGTGGCTTGTGCAGAGGCCGTGAAAGTCACCATAGGCATGGATGGTGCCATCCCGTTTATGGGATGGAAAGATGAAGTTAGGGGTGGACATGGCTTACATGATGTTATCATCACATAGAAGATGGAGTGACTAGAGGAAGGGAGACCACATGATGTGGCGAAGCTACCTGACTCATCATCATGAGAATAAAGGTTCACATGCACATCATCACAGGGGATGACGGAAGAATAAGTAGATAAGGGATCTACTGATGTTAAGCCCAGGTTGATCACTGAAGGGAGGTCAATCAAAACAACAGGGGAAGATTCAGAGGGAGCTTCCACCAAGGGTCTCATGGATGATGATAGGTAGAGGATGGTGGCCGCAAGCTCCCTCATCTTGACATCGGGAGGGGGAATGTCAATGGGAATGGGTAAATTCTCAGTTTGGCCTGTAGCATACTCCGCAAGTAGGGGAGAGGCGGATTGGTTCTACTCAATCTCGTACTCCCGAGATACCTCTAAAGAGGCACAGTAATGCGTAAGACGGGGACAGTGGCGGGAATAATGGCCATGGAGATCACACAAAGCATAGGGTTGGTTGGTGTGAATATTTTTAGGATTCGTAGCTACAGTCGAGGAAGAAATAGAGGCTTCAGGGACTGTAGACTTAGGGAATGCAACTTTAACCGTGGGCTTGATACGGGGCAGTTCAGGACAGTTATGGGTGGCATGGCCGATGAATTCACACAAAGCACAGGGCTTTGCGAGTAGGGGAGGTGCAAGGTCATTCAGGGCGACCTTGTCCTTTGAGGCCCTCTTGCTATCTTTGACCTTCTTACCTGAAGAGGTCGCAATAGGAGGTGGTGCTTGTTGAGGTGGTTGAGGCACTGTTGCAGCTGGAGAAGTCATGGGGACCGGTTGAACTAGGGTCAAATAAAGATAAGGTTTGGGTTGACTAGGCAGGGTAGCAGCTAGAGGATTAAGGTACCAAGCGGGAATCCCAAGGGTCAAGTTAGGAAGAGAGAGGGTGACCATGACAGGTACAGTGTACACTTCTGGGGGGAGCTAGGAATGGTATCTGATCGAAGGGGTAATGGCAAGGCGGGAAGGCTCCTAAATGGTTAAGGCCTGGAGGAACTGTTCCAGGAGGGTAAAGAGGCTCATGGATACCAACTGAAGGGCCAAGAGGAGGAGGTCCATAAGTCAGAATTGAAGGGCTAGGAGTATAGGCTGTAGAGGGTGAGGAGGCTGCTGACTAGCCAAGGTGGGCCACTTGAAGGCAGCCCGAGACTATTGCATCATGAAAACATTCGATGAGTTGGGATCAAAGTGTTGGGAAAAATACTAAGAGGGGGGGGTGAATTAGTATTTAGAGCTGACTGATAAAACTTTTTTTTTTATTTCTCAAAAAACCCATACGCTACTTTACTGAACAAAACTCGCGTATACACGCGGATATCCTTAAGAAAACTCGCGTATGCTCAGAGCTCTTATTATGTATTTTAATTCTTTACTTAAATCATTGCATCATTTATTCACCAGATGTTTAGTAAGCAGTGAGCATGTGCAGTAATAACATAATAGACCATCACACATAAGAAACACACATGAACACTAGTATTTAAGGTGGAAACCCAATTCGAGATAAAACCACCGCTGCTGTCATCTCTGTCTTCAATATTTATTATAATGAAAACTTCTTACAATTTTGTAATGGCACAGACTCATACCAACACGCAGGCACCCACCTGCAGAAGGTTGCAACCTTCTCTCGTTCTCCAGCTGCAACTGGAAGGGAGCTCCAACCCCATGAACTCATTTACCAGCCTCTCCTGGAAGGGAGCTTCGACCCCCTGAATTCAACACCAGCTTCTACTGGCTGAAAGCTTCAACTTCCATACTGAAGGCTTCAACCTTCAGACCCACTGCAGACCGCGTTTCATCAATTTTCATACTGGATCAAACATCTTCAACACAACCCTTTACATAACATCAACAAACATACTTTGCCCAAAACTTCAAACAGAATAGTGAGACCACTGTAACCAGAATGTCAGAACTAACCCAGACTTCAGAATAGATATGTAGATACAAACTCAAACCTGATCTTTCATTAATTCAAATAGCATTCGCTACTTTGTTTTACTGAATACGCGTACATACGCGCTTTCTTGCACACCAACCCATGTATACTTCTGTGTATTTTATTCTTTAGAAAACCCTATACACGCTTTTCATTAAGATAACTTGCGTATACATGCTTTTTCCGAGACAAACTAGCGTATAGATCTATAAATGGAAAACTTTGCAAAACAGATCAGATCTATAAACTTACCCAGATTTCTTCATTATCCTCAGCAAGATTTGCGCCAGATCTTCACCATTTCTTCTTCTATAGATCATCTTAGAGATTCATCATCATCAGATCTAAAGATCTTGAACCATCCTCAGATCCATGGGTGCATCATAGATTCAGATCTATCAGTTAAGAACAGATTTCATCCATGCAGATATTCCTTAGAGATATTTATTCATCAACAACCCTTACTCATGCACACCTTGCACTATGATCTTGTTCTCCTTAAATAGATTTATCTTTTACAACTACCATGAGCCAAAACCACACCACTTCCAATGGTATTCTTGGACGGAATCAAATACCATACAATGCTCAATATTGTGTGCCAAAACCATGGTAATGCCCTTTGGTATTGTAAATTTTGAGTGCAAAAGGGCATACGCGACTTGGGATGTACTAATCCGTGTGTATACGCGACTTGGCCTTTACAAAAGCACGTATACATTGTGACATTATATTTATCATTTCTCCGGCATTTACTGGAATTATTTTCTCTGTAGATACATCATTCTTACATCTGTAATACATAGGTTGCTATCCAAAGACAACTTCATCAAGTAGGTTGCCATCAAGGACAACTCATTGCATCATATTGCCAAAATTCTCCCCCTTTGGACTTGATGGCAACCACGACTAGAAATAAATTCAACAACAACATTCTCCCCCTTTGACATCAAGGGCAAAGGTTAGATCAAGATCCTTTGTACCAACAATACCATGCTCCCCCTGAGATCATGCTGCATCTTCAAACATAAATTTTCAATGAAGTACATGACTCTATGACCTTTCCTATCACCAAGGACTCATACTTACATCAATGATCTAACCAAGTTGATTTACATAGGTGACTCAAGTACCCAACCAAGTGGGTTTACACATTTTGACTCAACTACCCAACCAAGTGGGTGTACAAATTTGAACAAGTCCTTACATGACTGAATATTACAATTTTACATCATAGGTCTCATCATGACCTTTTTCATCAAATTACAGAAATGACTTATACAATCAAGATCAAATATTCTCAAACAAGAGATCAGACTACAAAAAATAAATAGAATGCAAACAATGCATCCTTTTCACATGACCAATGCTCCCCCTTAGCTTGTGCATCCTGAACACTTTCAACAACAAATCATCAAGGCATCTTCATCAGAAGTATTAAAGAATGAAACAGAAATATGAGAGCTGGAACATCACCAGAGAGACCCAACAGCACTGCAGTTGTGCTGAAGAATGCTAACCCAGAAAAATTTGTCAGCAAACACTCATACGCGATTTTCTGTGTATAAACTCGTGTATATATGCAACTGTCCTTCAGGAAATCCGCGTATCCAATTTAATCTTCTGAATTTAAGCATATCTGATTTTCTGAGAGGCAGAGACAACTCCCAGCTTCTATCTGAGATATTTGAACGCTTCCCTAGGTGAAGGTTTGGTAAATATATCAGCAACTTATTCTTTGGAGGGAACATACTCCAACTTCACCTTTTGTTCAAGCACTTTTTCACGTAAGAAGTGATACTTGATGGGAATGTGCTTGGTCTTGGAATGCATAATAGGATTCTTTTAGATAATGATGGCACTTGTATTATCACACATAATGGAGATAGGAGGTGAACATTTGATTCAAATGTATTGTAAGGTTTGCATCATCCAAAGAAGTTGAGTGCAACATGATGCGGCAGAAACATATTCTGCTTCTACTGTAGATAAGGAAATAGAGCTTTGGTTCTTACTGAACCAAGATACTAGCCGGGGACCCATATAGAATGCACCACCACTAGTGCTTTTCCGATCATCAACATTTCCAGCCCTATCTGCATCAGGGTAAGCATGAAGAGTAAGATCAGCATTCTTTGGATACCATAGTCCAAATTCTTGAGTTCCTTGTAGATATTTGAATATTCTTTTGACAGCCTGGAGGTGAGCCTCTTTTGGATTAGCTTGGAATCGTCCAACAATCCCAACTGCATGCACAATGTCTGCTCTTGTCCCAGTGAGATACAATAGAATTCCTATCATAGATCTGTATTATGATTGATTCAATGTGGGGGAGTCATCATTAGAACTGAGATTACATCCGGTTACCATTGGTGTACTTACAGGTTTGCAATCTTCCATGACATACTTCTTCAGAATTTTCTTAAGATATTTTGCTTGTGATAAGAATATGCCATCTGTTGCTTGTTGCACTTGCAAGCCAAGAAAGAATGATAGTTCCCCAAGTAAAGACATTTCAAATTCTTGTTGCATAACATAAGCAAATTTCTGACTCATAGACTCTTCATTACTTCCAAAAATGATATCATCAACATATACAACTACAATCAATAGTTTATCATTTCCAGTTTTTGTGTATAAGTTGCTATTAGCAGACCCCTTTGAAAATCCTTGTTGATGAAGATATTTGTCAAGACGATAATACCATGCCCTTGGAGCTTGTTCGAGACCATATAGAGCCTTTTTGAGTCTACAAACAAGATTTTCATCATTTCCAAAAATGAATCCTTCTGGTTGTTATATATAAACTTCTTCTTCTAGATCACCATTGAGAAAAGAATATTTAACATCCATTTGATAAACTTTGGTTTGTTGGAAGCTTGAAAAAGCAAGAAAAATTCTTATGGCTTCAAGTCTAGCTACAGGAGCAAAAGTTTCTTCAAATTCTATACCTTCTTGTTGAGCATACCCTTACAAACAAGTCTAGCTTTATTTCTTATAACATCCCCATTCTCATTTAACTCGTTTTTGAATATCCATTTAGTTCCAATGACATTTTTATCATGAGGTCTTGGTACTAATTCCCAAGTGTGATTCTTTTCAATTTGATCAAGCTCTTCATTCATGGCTTGAATCCAACATTCATCTTTGCTAGCTTGATTGGCATTGTGTGGTTCAATAGTGGATAGAAATTCCAGATAGCTAGAAGATCCTACAAGAGTCCTTCTTGTTTGTACACCTGATCCCTTTTCTCCCAAAATTTGAGATTCTGGATGATTCTTTTGAACATATCTGGATGGAGCTTTTTCAGATAAATCATCTTCGGGTTCTTCATTGGGTTCACTGTCTATATCATTTCTATTTTATGTAGAAGGATATATGTCATCATCGTCTTCATCTGTTGTTTGTTTTTCTTCTTTTGGAGCTGCAGGAGACTCATCAATAACAACATCAATACATTCAACAATATTCCAAAGTCTTTTATTGTAACATTTATATGCTCTACTCCTAGAGGAGTAACCAAGAATTATTCCTTCATCTGCTCTGGGTTCAAACTTGCCAAGTTTTTCATCATTATTTTTGATAAAGCATTTGCTTCCAAAAACTCTAAAATGCTTCACAGTGGGAGGATTACCATACCAGAGTTCATATGGCGTTTTATCACTATCTACATGAACATGTACCTTGTTAAGAATATTTACCGCTGTATGTGCTGCTTCTCCCCAAAAAGTATCAGGTGTTCTGGAATCATCAAGCATATATCTAGCCATTTGTTGAACTGCTCTATTCATTCTTTCTGCTACGCATTTTGTTGTGGAGTGCCAGCTACAGAAAAATGTCTTTTTATGCCATGTTGTTCACAAAATTCAAGGAATTCATCTGATGTATATTCTCCTCCTTGATCAGATCTAAGACACTTTATTTTTAGATCTAATTCATTTTCAACCAGTGCTTTGAAGATCTGAAATTTCTCAAATGCTTCATCTTTGTGTTTAATCAACCCAATCCAACACATTCTAGAGAAATCATCAATAAATAAGATATAGTATTGTTCACCACGTGGTGACTTTTTCCTCACAAGTCCACATATGTCAGTATGAATGAGTTCAAGAGGCTTACTTGATGATCCTTCCTTGGCATTAAATTGCACTCTGGTTTGCTTACCGAATTGGCAAGATTTTCATATGATACTTTCAGGTAGAGTAATATTGGGAAGATCACGAATAGCTTTAAGTCTGCTTGATTTGTTGATTTGAGAGAAGCTCAGATGCCCCAACCTTCTATGCCATAGCTAGTTTTCTGAAGATTTACTCAAGTAACATTGTTCTTTGTAGTTCTTCAATACATATAGGTTGCTTGGAGTTCTTTTTCCTTTTATAATTGTTTTACCTGTATCAAGATCACGTACCACACATTCTTTTGAACTAAAGACAACTTCAGTTCCTTGATCACACATTTGACTTACACTTAAAAGGTTATGCTTTAATCCATCCACATACATGACATTATTAGCTTTCACCTTTTCTTTTAGAAAAACAGACCCTTTTCCCTTAATGACCGTAGGAGTATCATTTCCAAATGTAACATTCTTTTCCTTTTCTAGAGCACTATATGCAAGAAGTTTGTTTTTGTCACCTGTCATGTGTCTTGAGCATCCACTATCAATGTACCATTTATTTTCTTCACCTTCTGCAAATAACGCTATGCCACAATTTTCAACCTGTAATTCCTTCTTTTTCCATACTTTGGAGCTTGAAGGAAAATGCTCTTTTGACTGAACTTTGCTCCTGCATTCAGATTCTTCATGGCCAAAGTTATTGCAATAAGCACATTCAACTTCATTTAGAAGAGGAGAAAAGTTGTTATAGGTATTATTCTTTGTTTCAATATCAATCCTTTTCTTTCTTGCTTCTCTTGTCATGATGGTTTTATATGCAACACATTGAACTGCTTTATGACCAAAATTGTGACATGAGAAACATTGTCCATTGAAGAAGAAATTTCTGCGATCATGAAATCTTCTACTTGAATTTACCTGTTGATTGGTGTTTCTTTGAAAGATATTCCTATTAGTGTTCTTTGAATTGATATGATCATGCTTTACCCGTAAATATTCTTTATTCCCTTGCTGAGTGGCAGAATGTTGTATACCAGTTGTAGCTGCTTTTAGATAATTTGGTGTTGAAGCCTGAGAAGATTCTCCGATATATCCAAGACCTATCTTTATAAGAGGATAATGTTGTACCTTGCTAATCTCATCTAAGGTTTCAGATCCTTTAGCAAATCTAAGATTCAGAGTCTTTAATTTCTCAAATTCCTTTCTTAGACTTACTACTTCACATTCTAATTTTTCATTGTGTTTCTCCTTTTCTTCAAGCTGATTTTTCAGAGTTTCTATGGTTATTTTACTTTCTTCTAAGCATATTTTGAGTTGATTGTTTTCATCAAGAAAATCATTGTCCTCTAGAGCATCCATAAAAATATCCTTTTCATCTCTACATTCCTTTTCAAATTCCATGAGAAGTTTAAGATCTTGTTCACATTCTTCCTCACTATCAGATAACCCATCACTGTCTTCATGAGTATAGTAACTTTTTCCAGTGCTAAACCGATTCTTATTCCTTCTTGCTACTACCTTCCCTTTTTCATGTGTTTCTTTATGAGGAAACTTAGCAGCATAATGACCAACTCTTCCACAATCAAAACATTTGAAAGGAAGCTTACCTCTGAACCGTCCTGTGCCAAGTTGAAGTTTCTTTACAAAATTTACCTCATCTTCTTCTGAGATATATCCAGATCCTTCTGTTCCTTGTACTTCTTTCCCTTTTGTAGAAGCTCTAAAGACTACTTCTTTGACTTCAGAAGGTCCTCCTCTTCTCATTTCATATGTAGTTAGTATGCCATGAAGTTGCACCACCGTAAGATTTTGAAGATCCTGCTTTTCTTCAAGAGCAGAAACTTTTGACTCAAATTTTGCCGTTAGAGATCTTAAAATTTTCTCAACCAAAGTAGATTCGGTTATTGTTTCTCCCAGATTTCTGATACGATTTACAATATCATCAATATGTAAAGAGAAATTGGCAATGCTCTCCTCATTATCCATTTTTAGATTCTCATATTGAATTCTGAGAGTTTGGAATTTAGCACTTTTTACCTTTGCATCACCTTCATAACTTAGAATGATTTTGTCCCATATTGCCTTTGCTTTCAGACCAAATGAGGATGACTTTATCAAATTCGATTCATTATACCCCTACAGAGCATTGACCGGCTTTTTCACTTGTTTACAATTCTTCTTTCCGTCGATCTGCTAAATCGTTAGCTTCTATCGATATCCTCCTTCAACAATAGCCCATACATCTGCTCCCAGAGACTAAAGATAGGATCTCATCCTTGTTTTCCAGAATATTAAATTGTTTCTGTTGAAGAGCGGAGGCCTGATAGATGTTGTTTCATCTTGATTACTCATCTTGATTGATCTTCCTTCTGGCAGTTAAGCTTTTTCAAAAGGACCTGCTCTGATACCAATTGTTGGGAAAATACTGAGAGGGGGGGGGGTGAATCAGTATTTAGAGCTGACTGAAAACTTTTTACTTTTCTTTTCTTTCTCAAAAAACCCATACGCTACTTTACTGAACAAAACTCGCGTATACACGCAGATATCCTTAAGAAAACTCGCGTATGCTCAGAGCTCTTATTATGTATTTTAATTCTTTACTTAAATCATTGCATCATTTATTCACCAGATGTTTAGTAAGTATTGAGCATGTGTAGTAATAACAGAATAGGCCATCACACATAAGAAACACACATGAACACCAGTATTTAAGGTGGAAACCCAATTAGGGAGAAAATCACCGTTGTTGTCGTCTTTGTCTTCAATATTTATTATAAGGAAAACTTCTTACAATTTTGTACTAGCGCAAACTCATACCAGCACGCAGGCACCCACCTGCAGAAGGCTGCAACCTTCTCTCATTCTCTAGATGAAACTAGAAGGGAGCTCCAACCCCCTGAACTCATTTACCAACCTCTCCTGGAAGGGAGCTTCGACCCCTAAATTCAACACTAGCTTCTACTGGTTGAAAGCTTCAACTTCCATACTGAAGGCTTCAACCTTCAGACCCACTGCAGACTGCGTTTCATCAATTTTCATACTGGATCAGACATCTTCAACACAACCCTTTACATAACATCAACAAACATACTTTGCCCAAAACTTCAAACAGAACAGTGAGACCATTGTAACCAGAATGTCAGAACTAACCCAGACTTCAGAATAGATATGCAGATACAAACTCAACCCTGATCTTTCATTAATTCTAATAGCATATGCTACTTTTATTTACTTAAGTCGTGTACATATGCGCTTTCCTGCACACCAACCCATGTATACTTTTGTGTATTTTATTCTTCAGAAAACCCTATACGCGCTTTTCATTAAGAGAACCCGCGTATACGCGCTTTTGCCAAGACAAACTAGCGTATAGATCCGTAAATGGAAAACTTTGCAAAATAGATCAGATCTATAAACTTACCCAGATTTATTCATTATCTTCAGTAGACTTTGCACCAAATCTTCACCATTTATTCTTCTGCAGATCATCTTAGAGATTCATCATCATCAGATCTAGAGATCTTGAACCATCCTCAGATCCATGGGTGCATCATAGATTCAAATCTATTAGTTAAGAACAGAGTTCATCCATGCATATATTTCTTAGAGATATTTATTCATCAACAACCCTTACTCATGCACACCTTGCACTATGATATTCTTCTCCTTAAATAGATTTAGCTTTTACCAATACCATGAGCCAAAACCACACCACTTCCGATGGTATTCTTGGACAGAATCAAATAAACCATACAACGCTCAATACTGTGTGCCAAAACCATGGTAATGCCCCTTGGTATTGTAAATTTCGAGTGCAAAAGGGCATACGCGACTTGGGACGTACTAATCTGCGTGTATACACGACTTGGCCTTTACAAAAGCGCGTATACATTGTGACATTATATTTATCATTTCTCCGTCATTTACTAGAATTATTTTCTCTATAGATACATCATTCTTACATCTGTAATACATAGGTTTCTATCCAAAGACAACTTCATCAAGTAGGTTGCCATCAAGGACAACTTATTGCATCATATTGCCGACACAAAGATAGGAGAAGGAAGACTAGGGAATGTATCAAGCAATGAGGAATCTTTGTAGAATCCAGGTGAGACACTGGTCAAAATATTGATGGTTTGCTTATTGGCCTTCGAAGAGATGATGGACTCAATGGAGGTCTGAGACTTCGGTTCGTAATATGTCAATTGTTCAATGGTGAATATCTTTTCGTTATGAGGGAAGGACATCTTGCAGTGGACCGCGGATGGAATAGTAGACATCACATAAGTGTAGCTATGATCCAATAGAATGTTGTAGTCTAAGTGGGCGTCTATGACTTCTACGTCAATGCAAATAGCCTTGCTCGCAAGAGTAATTGGACAATTGCGGAATACGCCAATGGGATGGGAGGCGTGGCCATCCCACGCTCGGAGAGTGATCATGGAAGGATCCAACTCAGGTGATCCAAGTTTCTTCCAAACCGAAGCAGACATCACAGAGGTGGATTCCCCCTCATCAATTATGCACCAGGAAACGTTGGTGTTCCGGATCCTGACTGGCATTTGGAAAGTGACGGAAGCAAGGAGAGGAGGATGTTCTGACCGCTCAACATAAAAGATAATCAATCGATCGTAGGAAGTATCTACAGTGCCCAAGGCATATATTATAGCTCTTTTTTGTGAAGGGCATGACTGGAGGAGTTCCAGCGTTGAAATGGCAGTAGGATATTGCGCCAAATCATCTACTATGCTATATGAATGGGCAGCTTTGCCAGAAGCATCATTTTGGTGTAGTGGTTCCTTAAGGGTCTTGGTATGAACCTCTGCCTCAGGTTGAGGGATCTGCAAGGGACCATTAGGTGTCGAAAGAGGCTCTGTAGAGACCGAAGGAGGTGGCTTGGGTATAGACGTAGTGAGAGGCTTGTTGTATTGATGGGACTGAGTCTGAAGATTGATGTCTACAGTTAGAGGTTGATCAGGGTCCATAATGAGAATCTGGTAATCAGATGTACCATATGGAAGAGGTTGAGTGGCCACCTGACCTTCAGGTGGTTGGGTAGCCAAAAATCCTTGCTGAGGGAAAGGATTAGTAAGCATAGCGAGGTGACTAGGCGCAGGATTGGGAGGGACGGAAGGGGAGGCTTGTTGTCCTCGCAATGTTGCTTGAGACTCCCACATCTGATTCATCTGTGGTAAAAGAGGAAAATCATGTGTGTAATGACCATAAACACCACAAGAAGAACAAGGCTTAGTCATGTGAATAGGACTGTCCTGCTTGGGCTGAGTGCCCTGTTGCTGGTTAGTAGTGTTAGGAGCATTATTATGAGGATTAGGTCCAGGATTACTGGGAGAAAATTGATTTTGAGTGCCTTTCCTCTTCTTTTTTGAGGGAGGAGGATTAGTCGCGCCTTGCTATGCATACACCTGCCCCTGAGGGGGTGGTGGCTATTGTTGCAGGGCTTGAGAAGGAAAGGGAGGATGATGTGCTAATGTTGGAGGAGCTAGAGCACCAGGCTGTGGATACGGGTAATAAGAAGGTTGGGAAAAAGGAGGAGGCATGCCATATCCTGTCTACATGCTACTGGGAGGGGGAAAAGTGCAGGAGGTGCTAGCCCCCCCTTGAGGAAGACCATAGCACATGGGAGGCTGAGCATATGGATGAGAGAGAGCTCCAAAGATACTGTCGGTAGCATAATATTCCCCTGGTGTATTGGCACCACCGAGTCTAGGAAGATCAGGTAGAACGGTATAAACACAACCTGACTGAGTGTAGATCAGGTCATATTTTAATGCAATTTGGAGAGCAGCTTCTTTGGTTTGAGGGAAGTGCGATGCGGCAACTTTGCCGATAGGGGGAAAGAGAGATCTAAGGAACCAGTCCATGTAGACATGGTATTTAAAGGTAGGGGCTCAACATAGGCTCTTTCTTCTCTGCCATTCCTGGACATGATCGAATAGGCGGGTCGCAGGCGATTGACGAAAAGAAGTCAAAAGTTTGGTACTAGTTTCATAATGAAGAGGAAGCTGGAAATAGGACAAAAAGGCCCGAGAAAGAGTTGCAAAGGTGGTATGAGAGGATGAGTCCTGATCAACATACCACTTAGAAGCTTCGCCTATAAGTGTACGTTGGAACAACCGAAGACAGACAAAGTCATCGGTAATGGAGTTAGACGAACACCACATGTGGAAATATCGAACATGATTTGTAGGATCTTCTCCAGCAAGGCATTCAAACTTGGGGATGTCAGAAGGGATTTTAGTCGGCATAGCAGGCCAAATAGCATCATGGTGTATAGGGTCATTTATAAACTAGTCAAAATTAGGAAGACTGAGGCCTGTCATATAGGGGAGCAAGGGACCAGCTGAGGTAGTTCCTGTTGCGGTCCCACTAGTAGTATTCCCAGCATTAGGGCTAGGGCTACCACCAGCATTAGGTCCTGAACCAGACATGGTGAAGGTGACAGGAGGAGAACTGGAGGCAGAAGGAGAACCCAATAAACCAAAAGAAGAGTCAGAGTGCGGACTTGGAGGAGGAATAACTCGAATCCTATGCAGAGGAGTACGTCTTCCTACCAGAAACTGAGGATGAAGGCCAAGAAGTCTCCAGGATAAACGCCTTGGTGGCACAATGGTGATGACACAAACACGGCACAAGGGAAAAAGAGATCGACAAGGGCAAGGAGGTGCAGGATCAACTGATTACAATGTAAAAACAAGGGCAAAGAGATGTAGGATCAATTGATTTCAATGTTTTATAGTCTTTGTGCCCTTTTTCGCTTAGGGTGTGTGTGAAAAGTGTGTAAATTTTAATTTTTAAACCCAGATGTTTGTAGAGAAAAAGAAAAAATGTGTTGTGTAACTATAAATAAACCTACAGATAACAGTATATGAAATTGAAATAATAGTAAATAAACAACTAATAATGCAATAATCTAAACCAAAGAAGGTGGGCCTCTTAACAAGTAGTTTGTAGGTGGGTAAAAACTAGTCAAAACACACCGAAATAGCCAATATATCTAAGGTTGGGAGGGACAGGGATCTAAAGGTCAAAATCTGCTGGAAAGTGGTGCAAAAAACAACAACAAATCAGAGGAAAAATCGTTGTAAATGAGGTGGCGAAAGGATATATCCTGGAGGGAAATGGGGTGAACCCTAGAGGAAAACCCAAGAAAATATAAATGAGGCAATTTGGATGGATAACAAGCCAATATGAACTGGATCTGAAGGTGGGGTATCAAATCTGAAAAATGGTTGAACACTTGAAAATTTCAGACTACCTGCAGTAGCTAAAACTCTTCCACAAAGTGTGGAGGGTGTTGAAGCCCTAGGGGGGCTAGGTTCCCACTTAGTTGAGTAAAACAGAAAAAGTACAGGTCCAAAATGGGTAGAGACGGAGGTCAGAAAACCCTGAACAGAGGCCTAAAAAAACCCAGAAAACTTTCAGAAAAACTCCCACAAAAAATCCAGGTCGCAGTTTCTGACCTGTTTTCAGCAGAGGTCGCAGTTTTTGGGTTGAAAATTGCATCCTGAAGCTCCAAGTCATAGTTTTAGGGCCAAAAAGTGTGACCTGCACTTCCAGCACTCTCATCAGAAAATTTTAGTAAAAAGTGTCGTCTTAGCTGCAGCTGATGTTTGTCACCTGCGCAATAGGTCTGAAAACACACATAAGTTATAATTTTTACTGTTTTAAGGTTTTATAGGTTAGAAAAAACATCAAGAAAAGAAAAAACAAGAGGCTGAAGAAAAATAATAGGGTTTGAAGCAACTGGATATGCAAGGATCAGAAAAAAGACAACGGTCGTAATCGTAAACCCTTGTGGAGTCTCCAGTTGTTAGTATGAATCTTAATTGCTAGTGTGCGAAAAAAGACCACTTTAGCTGCGCATAACAAACAACCCTAACAACAAATATGGCTACCAATATCTTCAGATATGCAGTTAGTTGATCAAGATAAATGCTGCAAAAATCTAGATCTATGCATCAAAAGACATTAAGCAGTAAATAAAACAAGATTTACTCCATGCATCCAATAGACAAGACAAGAATATGTTGAATGAATTTTATATTAAGGGCACCTGGGAGGAACACATAGAAGGATGTTACCAGTTCTCCTCAATAGGATGGGTTCTTGTAAGTCCTTAGCACTTCAGATCTAAAATTCCTCTCTCTTGATGGTGTAGAAAACCCAGACAAAAAAGGAACTCAAAGGGAGCTCACAAGCAAAAGGATAGGAAAATATGACAATGATGCTGGATCAAAGTCAAACCAAAAGTATAGATCCAGAGTGATCTTAGGCAACAAAAGGTGATGAATGAATGGAAAAACCCTTCTATTTATAACAAAACATTGAGTTAGTCTAGATATTGGCGCATAATTAAAATATTATTAACCAAATAAAGATCCAACTTTTATGGAATATTTTATTATTTTTGTTGGAGGGAAAAGGAATTTGACTTGGGTAAAATCCCTTTATTTGTAAATAATAAATAATAAATAAGTAAATGATTTATTTATCATTTTAAGGATGTGGTTGAGTAATAATTAAATAAATAATGATTTATTTTACTATTTATGAGTGATTTAGTCAAATTTAACAAGGAATATGATTTAAATAAGGTTTAAATAGTTATTCCTAGAAAATAATAAGATAAATAATAATTTATCTAATTAATTTTCCTGTTTTGGGTTAAATATGATCAGGAATATTAATTAAACTATTGTTTAACTAGTTAGTTCTTGAGGAAAATCAAACAAATGTGGATTTATTTAATATTTCCTCATGGGGTTTCCTGTTTGGAACATAAACAACTTAATAAAGGTGTTTTACTATGTTATTTTTCATAGTGAAAGAAATTTTACTTAGGGTAAAATTGGTCTTACATGGTGTACTTGGGTCCATCTAATAGTAATAGGTTAGATGACCAAAAAATGTTGTAACAATCACATTATGTTTTGAGGAAGTTACAAGGAGAACAACGATGGTCTCACTTGAGGGACTATTGTAACCATCCGACATGTCATATGACACTTATTCTACCTTTCCCGTGGATCCCATATTGTGATGATATTCTATTCACTATATGTGGAAAGGCTTGGGTAAGAGAGGTTCCTGGAACCAAAGAGTGGAACCATGAGAGCCCGGATGCCTTGTGGCTTCTTGAGTATAACATTACTACAACCCAATATCAACATCAGCTCCATAAATATCATAAATGGAGAGAGAGAAAGCATGAGGTGAACAATTTTTCCTTTAATTTTCAGCTATACAACCCCTCTACATTGAAGGAGCAGGGGATTGGTGAGTTCTTCCATGAGCTACCAAGGATGATCCATTTTGTTTGGATGATAGCACGGGGACTAGAGTTTCTCATTGAGGTTAAGGCGCCCAACATTTTTCATCTCTCGTGCCTCAAGGAGGCTATTAGATAACATGTAGATCTTCCCATGGATCTCCCGCTTCTTCATGTTGAGAGCCATTTGGTTTATTTACTAAAGGCTAACTTGCACACTTGGTAGGAGAAATTAGGAGACAAATTGATTGGAGAGCATATGGTTTAGTGGTGGAGACTAGGCTACAAGAGGAGGAGAGGAGATTTTGCAGTGTCCATCCTTGCGGTTGCTTGAGTACAAGCAACATTTGGAAGGGGAGGACTATAATGTTCCAAATTAGCTTTCAGCTAGTTGGAATATTAATTTTTTATTTTTTCATTTAGATAGATGAATAAGTGAGTAAGGAGACCCATAAATCTCTTTAGTAGGAATAAAGCCACTTTTCATGTAAATGTGGCTCATTATATCAGCTGAATAAAGCACCCTTAGGTGTGGACAGAGGCTAAAGCATATGAAGAGGGTAAAATTTGACCAAATCAACAACATTGTCATGGAGGGAGTAGAGCATTAAATGAGGACATCACAGTTATGAAGGAGTGTATGCATGAGAGTAGCATCTTTAATGAGTGGGACCCAGGGTAAGGAAGCTCACCAAGCATAAAATGAAGAGGATGGAATCCATAGAAGGAATTCTAATATTTGATATTGTATTGGTCTTGTATGACTATTTGCACAGTGCAGCTATTTAGCAAAGTATGTTTTACTGTTTAGCACAAGGGTGTTCCCTAGTGGGAATCCCAAGCTCATCCTCGAGGGACTTTTAGTGCCTACTCAGGAGAGGTATATTGAGCATAATTTCCACCATCCACCATCATTCCATGATTCATCCATTATTCCCAGTGAATAATCCTTCAGGATTGTGTTATTTTGTAGGGCAGAAGTAATGGAGAAGAAATAGACCCAGTTCTGATCTTGTTTTCCAGTGGAGGGAGCAGCCCTTCATCTGGGAGTCTAGTAAGGAGGGTCCTTGAGTATCATTGTGTCATCTGGCATCAGTCCAATTTTCTACCATCATCTACAGTGTAATTCCCTTCAGGAATTGCGTTATTTTAGTGAGCAGTTACAGTGAAGGGCTTAGTACCCTAGTTAGTGGGTTAGATTTCTAGTGAGGGGAGCATCCCTTCATCCGGAAGATGTATTGGAGGAGTTTCATCTATTTATACATCAGATAAGCCACCTCCTATCATTTATCTAGTTGTAGTGATTATTCGGCCCTAGGCTACATTTCATCGTTGTTGTATTTTGTGTATTTTTGGAAACCCCTTATGGGTTGGCTTGGAAATGAGCTCGGGAGCCTAGATCTGTATTCCCAACATTTTTGGAGCATTGTATCAACAATTATATTTATTTATATTTTCCCATTTATAGCCATTCCGTCATATATTTTGTAGTCATAGCCTTTCGACATTTTATGTCTTAGCATCATTTCATATTTTGATGTATTGGGTCATGGGAGGCTTGTTTTCCTAGCTTGAGTGATCTTTTCCTCAAGACTTGGTGCTTATTTTCTGCTAATTAACATAATGGAATGGCTTTATTATTGTCTCATGTTTTGATCTCTTAATATTTACTTCTATTTCCAGTTTTATGTTCCATATTCCTGTTGTTCCTATTTTGGGATATTACAAGATGTGTTGATGTTTGCATACCATTTATCTCAAATGTACAAGCTCTCACCCAATGATGAATGATTTTCTTAGTCCCTATAGCCAACTGCACCAACCAATACTTGTATGAAATTATTTGTTGAAGCCACAATTATCCACTAGGTGAGGACTAACATAACTATAATTAGATCGAGGATCAATCAAAATGGAAACAACTCAATCACAAAGTTTACCTTCCATCTCGATAATGGATGCTTTATTATATGCCTTCTTATTATCAAGTGTTGCATATATCTGAGTAATTTTATGACCAACATCCCTAAGTGTTTGTGCCTCATGAGCACTATAGATGTGAGGTATACCACCCTAGTACAATGGAAAATCCTTATTACGATGATCTTTGCCACAAACCCAACACTGCAACAGTTCTCTGCCAATTGCTTTATTCTACTGCTCTCTAGGTTGAGGTCCATGTCCTTTCTCAGCTAAACTAAACTTATTGTAAGGAGAAAATTTTTACTTTTTACCTTCATCCTGAGATATTTCATGCTTCGGTGACCATTTTCCTTTAGCCTTCTCATTCCCTTTC
Organism: Pinus albicaulis; assembly: GCA_034641835.2. Lineage (NCBI taxonomy): Eukaryota > Viridiplantae > Streptophyta > Pinopsida > Pinales > Pinaceae > Pinus > Pinus albicaulis. The sequence continues at coordinate 1,020,540,055 of CM076580.1, read as the reverse complement.
CAATCATGCTTAGGTTCAAACTTACACTTGACTACTCATAATAGTGCTTCAAATTCCTGATGACTTCCTACAATGAATAAGGCTAATCATACTCAATTTGATCCTTAAATTCTAATGGAAGTTCATTGATGAGCCTTTGAACAAACACATACCTCAAAAACTCCAAAAAATTAGTCATATACTCTTCATCTATCATTTAAACCATCTTCATCTCGTATAAATCCTTAGCCTTTACATCATAATATCTCTTGGACAAGTAATTATTTAGAACGAGTCTTTTAAACTCATCCCAACTCAATGCTTCTACCTTTATGCCTCTGACGTGCTTCACATATTCCCACTAGATATGTTATTTTCTCTTGAGATTGAGAATAGTTATCATGGATTTTATATTCTCTATATAATATTGCAATTTGAAGAACTTGTTCATCCCATTAAGCCATGCTTCTGCATCTTTCGGTTTCTTCAACTCTCAATAAAATGTAGGAGGCTTGGCTTTCTTGAACTCATCTGACAAGTACCCCCTTTGACTCCTCCTATAAGGATTATGGAAATGAAGATGATGATATATTTAAACCAGAACTAAAATAGAACCCATGACCACTATTATCTCTCTTGTCAGGTGTATCCAACTATTTTCTGCCTCTAATCATGTCATCCTTGTCCAACCTATGCCCTGATTGAGACACAGTACCATATGCCCCATTAGTACATTCCTCATGTCCATAGTTGTTCCATGGTTTTCCTTATCTCTGCAGGCTTTATAAGCTTTAAAGGGTAACTACATTGACCTTGATTTGATTTCCTAAGCTTTGGAAATCCTTTATCATGACTAAATTATCGTTTCATTATCTTCGTTGCAACTTCTGATTTCTTCCTTCAGGCTTGTCATTGTGTTTTCTATGTCAGGAGAGTACTCTTCTCCATTTTTATCATATGATTGGAAAAGAGATTGATGTGAAATGTAATCCACCATTTTTCTCGTCATCTCTGATCTTCTTCTTCCTGGAAACATGCCATGTTAGATAAACCAAATAGAAACATAATCATAATAATACCTTAGTGAATTTTAGGAGAGGCTATCTCATTTGAACAAATGATTCCAGATTAGCATGAAATATATATATATATATATATATATATATATATATATATATATATATATATATATATATATATATATATATATATATATATATAATGAAACAAAAAATCAACCTATCGACATCATTTCAATCATCATGCATGATGCCACCAACTATGACACTGACTATATACATTGCAACCATAACCACTGTAATACATCCATATAGCTTACGTGGATGCATAAAAATCACATCCCTGCTATCCAGTCAAAGTATTTGAACCTCGAAGCTCTGATACCAATCCGTAACACGCCCCTCCCACATTTACCCACTTTTACAAGCCATCCAGGTAAATGTAAAGTTGAGTGCTACTGTAACATGACTCAACCTCCAAGTTCTAGCCATGGAAGCGGGGTTGACACAATGGAAAATTTAATGACATCCCTCATATACCAAATAAAACTCAGAATTTTGCAAACCACCCCAAGTGGTCAATCCTTGAGCTAGAACCCTTTTTCACTAACCTAGTTCCCAGACCACATGCACAATAAAGCAAGAGTGCAGTTATAGGCCTCCAACTGCATGGAAAGGCTTGCTTCCATGCGATTATGACCCAATTTACCCAGTTAAGTGCTTGCAGTACTGAGAACTGAGCCACATTTCCAGGCTAGCCTCCAGTCCAATGCGCAGAACTTCCTGTAACTTACTATAATCAGATTTGACATAAACCATTCAAATACTTATCAAATAATGAACAAGATCCATAACTAAATCACATCATGGAACCATGCTTATAACCAACCTATAACCACAATATTAACCATGAAAAAACATCCATCAAATCAACATAATAACAAGTACAAGTGATCATAAATAACAATAGGAAAATACCTCTTATTAACATATGAAAAAGGAAACCAAGTTAGGGACTTCCATGTACCACAAGACGATATATTGGGCTGAACCAAATATTTCTTTTAGCCAACCAGCCTCGTTCCATATTCCAAGCATGAAAGTGGGATCTCATGGGTTAACCAAGGTATAATAAACTAGTAAATCCACAGGTTAAACTGCTTCCACCGTCAAACTATCGTGATCTCACCTAAATTGATCCCGAGATCACAAAACCAAACCACGCTTAGATGCCTCAGAATTTATTCACCATACCTTAAGGAATTTTCCTTTCTCCCCCACCTATTGAGGGCTTTTCGGAGAAAACCGTATCCACCCCCAACCCTTGGGAATTTTCCTGAGACCACCTCATGCAGTTCCAAAACCTTGTAACAATCGAAATCTCAACCAAGAATGAATCCCATCACACTGTGGCTATCTAGAAAATAGCAAGACAAGGTTGAAATCATCATCAAACCAGAAAAAAAAAAAAAAACAATGGAAATGATAGAAAATGAACCAAATAAATAAATGCATGAACCGTGCATCCACACCTCAACTAAGAAATCACACATGCAACATGTTACCTCTAAAATATTCTTATTGAAGTTGTTGATATGACCTTCTCCTTTCTTTCCTTTTCTTGTCCTTTTCCTTTCTTTTCTTTCTTGTACAAGTTCTTGTTCTTTTTTCTTCGTTACACCTACTCCAAAGATGGAAAAATTGTTTTGATTGGTTCTAAGATGCCTTTTTATTATTAATGTATTTTTTTTCTTCATTTTTCTTCAGTTTTCTTCTAATTTCCTTAGCATGAAAATTTGTGTCTCTTCACCTTCGTTTTCTCCTATTTTCCTTTATTTTCATAATGAAATCATAATTTTTTCCTCTTTTACTTTGTCAATTCCTTTTCCAATTTCCATAGCCATAACTAAAAAAAAAATTGTGCCCACTATAGTGTGGTTCCCAACATTCACCTTCCCATGACCTTAGTCTTATTTTTCCTTTATTATCTCTTATTACATGAAATTTAACCTAGGGTTGTTACACCTTTCATGGAATGGATGCTTGTGGATAACCTCCATCTATTGTGGATAACAAAAAAGGGATTCTGGTTAGTTATCGTGTTGATTTTCTTGTATCCATTTGGATATTTCCAGCAAGCCAAAAAAAACAATGTTTATTATTTTGTAAAATACAATTTCGATTTGAGTGTATTTTTAGACATAGATAGTAATAATACTTCTATATAAACTTCTTATTTTGTAATGAAATTGTTATAAGGAGGGTATATTTATTATGTTAGAGGGAAACTATGGAAAGGAAATGCTTAAATTGTTCCACATTCATTATTATCTATTGTCTTCTACCTTCTCTGTGATTTGATTCCTCGGGATACAAAAGTTATTAACCATTATTTGTATGGTTTTATTCTACAAATAGTTAAAAAATCATATTTTTTTTTTCTATCTTATACTCATTCAATTCATATATATGTTTATTCAATAAGTTTATCATCATGTGACTTTCGTCCTGAGACTAATTACTAATCTGGACATATGTCTAGTCTAGGTCCCTTAGGTTTTATTCGAGTAATTTGTAACATATATTATGTTACTTTCATCATATGAATTGAATTTATTTTCTATAGTAATTTATGTGCTTATGTGTTCATGTTGATTATTTTCTTATTGGTTTTATTCATAGACAAGTAATTGGATGAATGTTTATTTTATGAAATTGTTACAATAAACATGTAGATCTCAGTTCCGTAATAGAAATAGATCGCATTAGTTAGTTCATTTTTCATTTATTCTTGATGTTAATCATTAAAATAGGTACAGTTTAATTTGCATTTGTTCAAAAGATAAGAGCTTTAACTAATTGTCTTTTATTTCACATTAAGGACTGTATTTCTTAGTTATAATTTTAATTTATAATTTCTTATATAAATTAGAATTAGGAATTTGAGTTTTTCTCATTTTGTAGATAATTACATTTTTATTCTTTTGTACCAATTACATTTCTATTCTGGTCTATATTGTAATATACCATAATTGTTTGGAAATATTTTGATATTGATAACCATCATTTATTTCTTGTATATTAATTCTTTGATTGATATTCTATTTGTAGAATTAAAAATTTAATTTTATTATAGTTATTGGCTATTATATTGTAGATCATATTTAATTTTTTAACTCGTAGCTTTTGAAATATAACATTAGTTAGGTATATATAGTTAGTGTAGGTTAGGATTAATTTTTCCGCTAGCTTCTTCTTCGCAGGAGGAGGAATCCAAAGGTTGATGGAGCCTATAAACCCGTCGCGGTCAACCACAGCAAAAATATAGGGCTATTAAATAGCTATGATCAGGGTTGTTTCTCCCTTATTGACTAGAGTGCCTAAAACTCACATCAACAATATCCTTCAGTAAAAGGAAGAGAATAGAAAGACCAATCTCTTCTATATAAAGATACATGTTAAAATACCATTATTGATGATATGTTTTACTTAGGATCACATGTGAATATCATTGTAGTATATCTGGTCAAAAAATTCATATTAGAAGTTCATGAGCATCCAAGCCCATATCCATTAGGTTGAGTATATAAGGATGCAGAAATAAATGTAGCCAAACAATGAAAATTTAGATTTTCTATCAATGCTAATTTTATTTCTGAAGTAGAAGTAGATATATTTCCCCTTGATGCATGTGGAATGGTGTTTGGAAGTCTATACATGTAAATTTACGGTGCAATATTCATGTGGAGAGCCAACCAGTACCAACTAGTCAAGGATGGAAAATTGTTCACCATCAACACGCAAAGGTAAGTCAAAAAATTCTCTAGTAAGTTCCAACTAAGACAAGAAACTAATCAGTTTTGGAATGAATTATGTTTTACTATTTTTTATAGAAAATAAACGTATATAAGAGTCAGTTATAGCTAAGGAATACATAGAGGGGTGTACTAAGAAATATAAACAAAAAATTGAAGAGTTGCTACAACCATCGATGTGATCTAGGAGCCTAAAGGGATACTACCCAAGAGGGAAGTGGAGCATGAGATACAACTATTGGTGGGCTACCCATTTCCAAAAATTGGGCTATAAAACAAGTTTATTATAGAAGCAAGTGAGGTGAAGAAATAGTTACAGTAGCTACTACAACATGGTGTCATTTGACTGAGTACATCACCATGTGGGTCACCCATCCTCATTGTGCCAAACAAGGGTGGCACTTAGTGACTATGTATAGATTGCAAGGCAGCGAAAAAAATTACACTCAAATAGCTATCCCCTACGTAGAATAGATGAATTTTTGAATCAATTGCAGTAATTAAAATACTTCACCAAGCTGGACTTAAAGTCTAGATATTACCAAGTTCAAGTTAGAGAAGAAGATACTTGGAAGATTGCCTAAAAATTTGTAACCCAATCCACCCACAGTTACTCACTTTCACCGGTTTACCTGGGGTAAACATGATATGAGGATCACTATGATTAGACTAAACGTCCTATATTACCTTAAAGAAATGTGTCGATAACTTAAGGCTTTATTGACTTCCCTTAGGTGCTACAGGACCTCCAAGAGAAACCCATCCCCTCCAGGTGTCCCACCCTTGAGATAACTCTCTTTTTCATTGAACTAGAGCCTCAATTGTGCCCTTTATAAGGAATTAAAGTGACCGTAGCCCTCCTATCACTCTTAAAGGCATGCCTTCTAATGAATGTGGACTTTTCGAGTAAGTTCTATGCCAACGACCTCGAATTTTAAGCCAATTCTTCAGGGCTAGGATTTAGGCCTCTACAAAAACTCATTAAAAACTTCTAGAAATGATTAATGGCATAGAAACAAGGGATATAAACCAAAACTTGAATCAAGACTTGACCTGAACTCTCCTAGTGGGGACTGACATTCTGTCATACACTTGGTAAACATGCAAGCTACAGGTCATGAATTCATATCTAAACATAAGGGTCTGGAAACTTATCTAAGGTTTAACAAGAAGGATCAATTCCTTCTCACAATATTTTTCATAACACCAATTAGGTCATACATTCATGAATTAAAATTTCATAATATCCATATTTAGATCTATCAAATAACCATGCTTATATCTAGCATAAAACCAGATAAATAAAAATTATATAAAAACTATTCAAGCCACATAATAAAAATTACATTTACTCATAAAAAACAAGAGAAACTTAGCTCTTATTAACTATATGAAAAATCCAACCAGTTTTGGGACTTCCGCGTAACACCCGACAATAAATTAGGATGAACCAAATATTTCATTCATCCAATCACCCCCATGCCATATTCTAAGCATTAATGTGGGATCCCAAGGGATAAACGAATAAAAAAATATTGAATCCAGAGGTTAAACCACCTCCACCCTCACCATACTGCAAGCTCAGCTAAACCGGTGTCGAGATCACAAAACCAAACTAAGCTTGGATGCCTCAGAATTCCTTCATTGTCTCTTTAGAAAGTTTCCTATATCAACCCACCTATTGAGGGCTTCCCACAGAAAACCATATCCACTCCCAACCCTTGGGATTTTCTTGAGACCACCTCCCCTAGATCCAAAGCCTTTTGACAATCCAAATATCAACCAAGAAAGAATCCCATCACACCATGGCTATTTAGAAATTGAAAGGTGAGGCTAAAATCCACTGTAAAAAACTGAAAAAATCAATGGAAATGACAACAAAAGAACCAAATACCAACATGCACATACGATTCATGTTAAAACGAGTTCGGAAATCATACATGCAACCTATTACCTACAATTATTCCTGCTAAAGCTGCTTGATCCAAATTTTCCTTCCTTGATCCTTGTTTTCCTTTTCTTTCCTTATCCTTCCTTGGATTTCCTTATCCTTCCTTTTCTTTCTTTATTTCCTTCTCTTCTTGGTTCTCTTCTCCTCTCCGAGACTAATTCCAAAACTGAACTGGCAAAAAACTACCAACTAATTATTTGAGGTATTTTTATTATTAATGCCTCCAATTTCTTCATTCTCCTTAATTTTCCTTCAATTTCATCCTCACATGAAACCTATGACCTTTTACCTTCCTTTTCTCCTAATTTCCCTTTTTTTCATAAATAAAATGTCAATAATACATTTTTTCCTTTCCAAAGCCTTTTCCATTGCCTTTTCTAATTTCCCTTAGTGATAAACAAATCAAGTGATGCCCACTAGGATATTTTGCCCAAAATTTAGCTTGGAATAACTGTCCTTTGACTATGGTATTATTTTTCCCTTATTAACTTTATTACATGAAATTTTAACCCAGGGATGTTAGAGATCCCTCCCCCTTAGCGGAACACCATCTCCAGTGTTCTATGACACCTACAACTAGCAAAACCACTGAAAACCAAAAACATATTGCCTTTGGAGCTTTATAAACTATCTCGTTGCAGTATTTACAATAACATTCTCCTCAAAAGAAAAACTATCATGACAAACATGAAAACCATAATGCTTATTGGAGCTTTATAACATAGATCATTATAATATTTACAATATAAAAAATACATAAATATAGACAAATACCAAAAATAATTTGCCTCCACCGACAAAGAATGAGGGATACATAGTCTACATCTAATCTTCCATATCCCTTGTAGCTTCATCGAGCCCAAGGTGCTTCCATTGCACTTTAAATTGCTCGATTACTTGGTTCTGGAGCATCAATTTTTTCCGCTGCAATATGCATTGAGGTTCTAGTTTGAATTCTCCTTTTGGTTCCACATGCAATATAGACCAATCAATAACATGATCAACATCCTTAACATATCTTTTAAGCAATGACACATAGAAAAAATCATGGAAATTCAATGTTGTAGGCAATGCAAGTATGTAGGCCACTAGTCCACTCCTCTCAAGGATCTCTAAAATTGATCTGAAAGGACTGTATTAGTTTTGATGTGCTAAGTGTATTTTCATTTTATGAACATGTGCATACTTGTCTCATTAGTTATCCTAAGGATTGAGGATTTTAACCATGAATTCTAGATGATTTTAGTGAATTAGAAGCATGAAATAAGCACAAATAACAGTGAAAATCAGTGTAAAATAGAGAAATAAGTCACCACATATAATTTCCATAGTAGGCATGATGAAGCAGCTCACCCCTCCTGGGCTACATCTGCTTGTCTAGCTCCCAATGGCATTTCCATCTTTCATTATGATCAAAATTTTGCAAATACATGTAGTTACAGGCCTCTAATGTCTATTTTATTTGCAGTAATGGCTCCAGAATTCTCCAATTAGTCAAAAATGACTCTTCATTCCCCCAGAATGGGTGAAATTTGAGAATCCTACTCTTTTTCCCAGTTACACCTAGACAAACTCCACTAAAAGTGCAGAACTCCACTTAACTGGAGTTAATTTAGTGGATTCCGCCTAAAATTAGGTGCGCTCCAAAAATTCTGCCGAAACTAACCATTGTATTTAACTTAACAGTTGGGGTGGCCATATTCCAACCCCAAACCATGGTCTTCGACGTGGTGGTTAGAAGAACTTTGGACTTAAACTCTGGTGGGAACTCCGGTTTGAAGGGTGGTTAACTTAAATGCGCAGAGAATATAGCGATGGCTGTTGCATGTGATAATTTTTAACAACTGCTACCGCAACTACTGCAGTAATAACCATCGGGTTTGCAACATTCATTTTAATGTGCCATGTGATTACCTACTACGCGGACTGTTGGTAGTCCCCAACCCCCAATTTCCATTCCATTCAATGTTAACATAAAACTAACTTCTATACAGGTTAAGATTCATGTGTAGCTCAGGCGGTTAGATGGGCGTGTGCTCTACCAAAGGTCGCGGGGTCGAGACCTACAGAGCTTACCAAAATTTTAGTATGCCATTTCAGGCACATGTGTCCACCTTAGGGCTAGCCACGTGTCACCCTCTGATTAGCCCAAAGACATAAACATACAACCCTTGACCAGTAAAACTGTGCCACTTTTCATCCTATGGTTGGCTCTGAGGAAGGAATATTCCTTTTGTTGACTGTGCATCCTAGTCAACCCTGGTCAAACTGTCGCAAAATTTATCTATTTGGATTTTCGATAAGAATGTGATATATCCCTCATATGACATTGGTTTTTCGAACCGTTCATGGTGCCATAATTAGGAAGACGAGGTAAACACAATCATCATGGTTTCAACCCAATCCTGTAACTTTGAATTTTGAGTAAAATTTATGAACTCTTGATCACTCCTCACCATTGGGAAGCTTTTGGATCCCAAAAGACTTGATTACATGTTCATTAGATGAGGGTACAACTCCCTCACCTTTCCAACCTCCATCCACTTTTCCTTGCATGGTTTAGTGCCTTTATGCCCAACTCGAAGGTAGTCAACACTTACCCTCTTAGATGCTCTTGTCCTCCTGTCAAGAATTGTATCTTCCTTGAGCTCATTCAGAAATTCTAGTGAGAAATATTCAATAGAAGGTATTTGAACATCACTTCCTTGATCATCGATCAATGGTGGCTCATACAAACGTAAGTTTTCAACATTAACAACTGAATACATTTGCATATATGAAGGCAAGTCAAGTTGAAATGCATTATTACCAACATGCTTTATGATCTTGAATGTACCATATTGAATGGGTTTGAGCTTTTTACCTTCTCCTTTCATCCTTTCATTGCTAATGTGCAACCATACCTCATCTCCCTCTTGAAACTTGTGATCAACTCTATGTTTTTCATGCCTCTCTTTGTATTTTCTTTGACTTTTCTCAAGATGTTCTTGAACTTGTTGATGTATAATTTGAATTTTATCAATGAACTTCTGAGCCTTATCAATGTCACTATGGCCATCAATTGCAACATCTTTCCAAAACATGAAGTCTAACGGCGATTTTGGCAAATACCGAAAGCATACTTCAAAAGGTGATGATTGAGTAAAAGAGTGATTTGCCCAGCTGTAAGCATGCTGAATGTAATGAAGTTTCTCATCCCACAACTTAGGATGTTTGCTACAATATCCTCTCAATAGATGCACAATGGTTATGTTCACCTCCTCGGTTTTTCCATCTGTTTGCAGATGAAAAGAAGTACTCTTTTTCAACTTTGTGTCCATCATTCTCCATAGATTTGACCAAAAATTCCCAATGAACATAGAATCCATATTGTTATCCTCCTGTATTCTACAGAGTTCACTAGATGACTTTTGATTTTCTACAAGCAGCTAAATATAGCATTCTTTTCCTATTAGCTATATTTATAAATCTTACTGCCTTCATTATCCTAAATAAACCTACTTCATTATATTCCATCTATACCCTTTCAAAAATACCTTGCTGCTCTTAAAAAGACACACTTTGGGCTTATTTTTCCCATTTTCACTCTCCCTCCGTATCCAAACTCTCATTCACTCATTTTCCCCTCTAAAAACCCATTTCCCCTTTCAAAACCCTTCATAATACCCCTTCCCTTCACCATTTTCCTTTATTTTCATCAAAACAATGTAAAATTCCTTTTTTCATTGTTTTAAAAACATAAATTAAACTATCGGGTCCTTTTGTTTTATATTAAAAAATCTGTTTTTTAATATAAAACTAAATTTTTGTTTTGAGCCTGACCCTTTAAGGTTTTAAGCCCCCTCACCTTAAACCCTCACTCCCTCACGCTCACATGACCATAGCCCCCACCTTAATTTTTTAAAAGCCTCCAACACATTATTTGAAACCCCTCATAAACCCTTTATTTTCACTTCATAAATGAGTGCATCCACTTGGTTTATAAAGACCCTAGACCCCACCGCTATACCTGCTCACCACCCCAGATCGCTCAACGACCGTTGATCTATTTTCCACTGATCCGACGACTCCCATCCATTATCGCAAATCTTTATGCGCCAGATTTAACACTTTTAAGATTTACGATATGGGCCCCCATGTGGCATGCGATGAATGGAATTGCATGCCCACCACAAATAACATTATCACCTCCCAGATCACGCGAAAACCACCTCTGGTTTTCGAAAACCGCCTCCCGGTTTTCGAAAACTGCTTTTTCTCCGTGCCAAGATTCAAAAACTTCCATTCTCTGTTCAATTATCCCGCCGACTCTACCTATGGAACCAAGCCCAGAACACCTTTCTCTACCCTCCGAAAGCCCGAAAACCCTCAAAACGCAGTAAAACCCTCCCCGCGGGTTTTGAAGCTAATTTTTTGTTTCATGTGCAAGTTTAATGGCAAAAATGCATAAATGCATTTCGATGGTCCAAAAACACCCAAATAAATGTCTAGGTGATGATCTAGAGGTTTGGTTCAAATTTAAAGGGACCAAAGGCCATATTCCAAGCTTAATCATCAATAAAACATGGTTATTTACGGTTATTAAAACCCTCTATCAACGAAGAATCCATCCCTGCACCAAAAAAAAATTCAAGCAAAGGCGCAGTAAGAAGAAAAACAATCAAAGGACTGTGATAAAGAAAATGAAGATTAAAGGGTTAATCACAGATCAAAGAAAGATCATGAGGATTAGCCAATAAAGTAGAGATTGAAGGATTAAAAGGTCAAGGTAGAAGATCAAAAAGTTAAATAAAAATGATGAATAAAGTAAACAGAGATAAAGTCAGAATAAAGAAACAGATAGTGAAAGGATAAATCAGAGTTTAAAGGCCTAAAAAAGAGTTTCAATGATAAAACAAAGGTAGATTAAGCCTTGAAACACGTTCGAATGACTAAACCTACAACAGTTACTTCTTCAAAGGATATTTTTACACCTACAACATGTTTTCTTTCAATAAAACATCAAATAGTTATTACACACAGTCAGAGATATTTTTAATCTACCAACAGTTATTGTAAAGTTATTTAAAAAGCTTTAAAGTCAAACATTTCATAGATTTTAACTCATAAGTTAAGTTAGGAGTTATTATTTCAGAGAAACACCTTCAGATATTTTTGTGTTGGGCCTTACATGGTATTAAAGGTAAAAAATCATTAACTCTCTAATAAATGACATCTAAACCCTAGCTTAGCACCACCTCCTCATTTTGAAGATAAATACTGCATACGAGTTTCAATTTTAGTGTTGGTTAGATGGTGGTTATTTGATTGATTTCTGCTGCTGAGCTAGTTGAGGATTGCTAGGCTGGATTTGAGAAAGCTCTGAGTTGCATAGAGCTATTGTGCATGGAGTATGTTGGAAATATGATGCAGAGTGTTGTCCTTGATGGCAACCCACTGAATAAAGATGAAGACATGAGATTGTTGACATATGTTGTCCTTGATGGCAATCCACCTGATGAAGTTATTCTTGATTTGATGGACTCGGTAAATAATGTAAATCTGATGTGAAATGATGTTAGTTAGCAACATGATGCTGAGTGTTGTCATTGAATGGCAACCCACTTGATGAAGATGATGACAACTTACTTGATGAAGTTGTGCTTGATAGAATATGTTCTTAATGAAGTAAATCTGATGTATCTACAATGAGTACAAAAGGTAGTGAAGAAAGGAATTCAGATTGTGCTAAATCTATGGTGAAAGAGTATGTCTCAAGGAATACGTGGATCTGTCTAAGGGAAGTCGTGTATGCACGCGGAAAAGAACGTGCAAAGTCGCATATGGGCTAAAGCGCTCTAAAAGTGCAAAACCAGGGGTGACCACCATGGTATTGACCGATTGTATTGGGTATTGATCCGCCTAATTGACCCCGTCCAGGAATACCATCGGAAGTAATGTTGTTTTGGCTCATGGTATTGAAAAAGGATAAACCTATATAAAGAGATGAAATTCATTATGCAAATCATGAGTGTGGGTGCAAGATGTCTAAGCTTGAATGAATACTTCTCTCTGAAGTAGATCTGAATGGAAAGGGTTACACTTGAATGATAAATCTGAGTGTATGATGCACCAATGATGAAGAAGGGGATCTAGATCTGAAATGTGCTTGTATTTGCTAGATCTTTTTATGGAATGATTAGATCCAAGAAGAGGCGAACATCTGTCTGAAGTGAAGGGTTAAATCTGTGTGAAGTATTTGTTCTGAAGAAATGCAATGACCTAAAATCTCTGAAGAACCATACGCTAGTTAGCCGAAGATGAAGCGCGTATATACGCAGCTTCGCTGAAAGAAAAGCGCGTATGCGAAATTAAATTGGTTCTATAATATGTACAGAAGTATACGCTGGTTTGTGTAAATGGAAGCGCGTATATACGCGACATTAGTGAAGTGAAAGAGCGTATGAAAACTAGGGTTTGCTGAAGTCTGTGGTAAGAAATGACTGATCTATTCTGCTGTATTGCTGCTATCTGTATTCTACTATTCTGAGTTGTCTGCATCAGTTTGGTTGTATGATTGAGCTTAAATGTATGAAGAGGGTCCAGTCTGAAAATATGATGAAACGTGGCCTACAAGTATTTTTCTATTGAAGTTGTTGGATCCAGTGTGAAAATTGATGAAACGTGGTCCGAAGGGGTGCTGAGGGTTGTAGCCTTCAGTCAGGGGGTTGTAGCTCCCTTCCAGGTGAGGCTGGTAAACGAGATCGGGGGGTCGTAGCTCCCTTCCAGGAGAGGCCGGTAAACGAGTCAGGGGGTTGGAGCTCCCTTCCAGGAGAGGCTGGTAAACGAGCGCAGGTGGGTGCCTGCGTGCTGGTCAAGTCTGCGCCAGCACATATGTTGTAAGATGTTTTCTCTATAATAAAATATTGAAGGCTGAGCAACTGCAGCGGTGGTTTTCCCCCGACTTGGGTTTCCACCTAAAAATCCTGGTGTTCATGTGTGATGCTTTGTGTGATGGTTTATTCTGTTCTTACTGCACATGTTTACTGTTTATATAACATCTAATGAATGAATGATGGAATGATATAAGTGAAGAACTAATGGAATAATTAGATCTCTGTGTATACGCGAGTTTTATGAAGGATATCAGCGTGTATACGCTAGTTGGCTTTAGCAAAGTAGTGTATGGGTTTTAGAGCATGAAAAAGTAAAAAGTTTCAGTTTTCCCTAAATACTGATTCACCCCCCCCTCCCCTCTCAGTATTTTTCCCAACAATTGGTATCAGAGCAGGTTCTTCTGCAGAAGCTTGATCGCTTGAAGGAGATCCGTCGCAATGGGAAGTCAAGAAGGAGTAATGTCTGTAAAGCCACCTCTATTCAATGGAAGCAATCCGATATTCTGGAAGGTACGAACAAAAGCATATCTGCAAAGTCTTGGTGCAGATGTATGGGCAATCGTGGAAGAAGGTTATCAATACCTGGCAAGTATTCCTACTGATGCAGCTGAAAGGAAGAAGTATGAAATCAATGCCAAAGCAGTGAATGTCTTATTAGGAAGCATGTCTGAATTAGAATTTGCTAAAGTGATGCAGCTACATTCAGCAAAAGAAATATGGGACAAAATCATTCTAAGCTATGAAGGAGACACAAAGGTAAAAAGTGCAAAACTCCAAACTCTTAGAATTGAATATGAAATTTTGAAGATGCATAGTGATGAAAGTGTTGCCAGTTTCTTTCTTCGTCTAGATGATATTATAAATCAGATGAGAAATTTGGGTGAAACCATAACCGATACTACTCTGGTGGAAAAAGTCTTAAGATCCTTGACTTCAAAATTTGACTCTAAAGTTTCAGCTATTGAAGAAAGGCAAGATCTGCAAACTCTTACTATTGTTCAATTACATGGTAGTCTGACTTCTTTTGAAATGAGACAAGGAGGTCCTCCTCAAATCAAAGAAACTGCTTTTAAGGTATCTGCAAGAGGAAAAGAAAAGGAAGTTGTCAAAGAATCCAGCTATATATCCAATGAAGAAGAAGCGAATTTTGTGAGAAAACTCCAACTAGGAACTGGAAGATTCAAAGGTAAGCTTCCCTTCAAATGTTTTGAGTGTGGAAAAGTTGGTCACTATGCTGCTAAATGTCCTTATAAACAAAAACATGGTAAAGGAAAACAATTTGAAAAGAGGAAGAGTTATTATGCAAATGAAGATGATGATGAAGTGTCCAGTGAAGATGAAGAAGATTCTGACCAAGGTCTACAAGTGCTCATGGCAAAGAAGCAAAAGAAGAAGGTTACTCGAGGAAAGGAGATACCTCAGAAATCATGTATAGCAAAAATTGAAGAAGATGAAACAGATTCTGACGAAGCTCTACAAGTGCTCATGGAAAAGAGGAAAAAGAAGAAGGCTACTCGAAGCAAGGAGATATCTCAGAAAATTGAAGAAGATGAATCTAATAGTGATTTGGGCCCTTGTAATCTTCTTTGTACAAGCAATGGTGTAGAAAGTGAAAGTAAAGTTGTGGATCTAGAACAAGCTATCAAGATCAAAGTTGAAGAACAAAAAAAGGAAATTGATAAGAAAGATTCTATCTACAAAGAGATGATATCTCAAATGAAAGATGAAATAGAAATGTTGAATGGACAGGTGGACAAGTATCAAAGGTTTCATACTTATGCATACAATCGAATTAAAGAACTAGAAGCAGAAATCAACGATCTAAATGCAGACCTCGAAAAATCAAGCAAGAAGAATGAAGGACTTGAAGCTGCAATCATCTTTCTACAAACAGATCTTGAAGCATCAAATAAGAAGAATGAAGAACCTCTATCATTTGAAAAGGAAGGCCTTGAAGCAGAAATCATCTCTCTCAAAGAAGATCTGGAAAAATCAAATAAGAAGAATGAAGAGCTGCAACAAACATGTGAAGAAAACGAAAATTGGTTGAAAGAAGAGATTCTAAATCTGAAGGATCAAGTAGAAGATGGAAGAAGGAAAGAAGAAATCTTGATGAAGCAATGTCAAGCCTTGGAGGTTGAGGTAAAAATTCTCAAAGGTAAATTAGAAGAAAAGGTTAAACTTTTGAGGTTTCAAGATAGTACTAACATTTTGGACAATATTATGAGTAATCAAAGGTCTCCTGCTATCAAACTTGGTCTTGGTTTCCATGAAACTGTTAAAGGATAATCTAGCTCACAAGGAAGTGCTAAAAATTCAGAGGATGTCAATGCAAAACCTGAAGTGTTGAAAGAAACAAAAGGTCAACCAACAATGATGAAATCTCAAAGGAAATCAGTCAATAAAGTTGAATGCTTTAAATGTCATAATTATGGGCATGTTGCAACAAATTGCAGGAGCAGATCATTTCAGCCTCAATCAAACAGTTCCTACATAGAAAGGTACTCTGGTTTCTTCAAGGGATATTGTTTTTCGTGTAACAAGTATGGACATAAAGCAGCTGATTGTAAAAGGAGGAAGATTAGAAATACTCATTATGATTCTTATGCTTATTTCTCTGGACACATGAGATTTTATTCTTGTAACAAGTATGGACATGTAGAAAAGGAATGCAGGAAAAACAGATATGAGAAATTGGATAACTTCCAGCACACAAATAAAAATTTCAAACAAATCTGGAAAAATATGGAAGACCGATCAGAAACGTAAGGAATTCTGACCCTACTGCAGTCATCCGCTCCTGAAGCTTACTTCTCTGATTGACTGCAGGAATGATGTGGGATACATTATGTGATTTAGTAATGTATCATCACAGGAGGGAGCAATGTATGATGTCTCTCATGGTTGATTTGATTATTCTGGTTATATGTATTTCTGACAAAGCATCTGATATGAAGAAGATAGGTACAGGAAGTACAAGTTCAGGGTGAGAAGAAGGATTGTGGAAATTTTCTATGCTTCACTTTCCATACGCGGGTTAGTTGAACAAAAGTCACGTATACACGCGAGTTTCATCAGAGATAGTCGCGTATGCATTGATGATAAGAGAATTTATATGCTAGCTGAAGATCTGGAGCAGAGGTTTAGGGGGAGCATTATTCTGATTGTTAATAACTGTATTATTGACTCTGTATCAGCTTAGTTTCTCAGTTCTAAATAATGATGATATGATACATGGTTTCTTGTGTTGAAGATTGTGGATGAGTCCTGTTTGCTTGTTGATGAAGAGTATTCATGAGATGAAAGTCCTATAATTCGGAGATAAGGGCAGCCCATGCAGAGATTGTTGCTGATGACTTGCTGATGAATGTATTCAGGTTGCACAAGTTAAGATGGAGCACTGGTTCAGGGGGAGCAGCAGGTTGAATACTAATGATTGCATTGTTGGAAATATGACTACTTATTCTTTGTTTTTTGTGATACTCATGCTCAAATGATGATGACTTGGTACATGATTTATTATGATGAGATTTTGAGCCCTGGTTGCTGATAAGTATCTTTTGTGCTCACACATGGATGAGTTGGATGTCATTTGATTCAGAAATAAGAATAGATCATGCAGAGTTTGTTACTATGGTTGAGATATTTTGCCTACATATGTTACTTCATGTTAAATCTTGAAGATCATGGTGATATTGGACCACATGGATGATTGACACAGAGTTGAAAATAGTGTTCTGGTATGATAATCTCTCTTGGAAAGATTGTATTGATGCTGCAAAGAATCTGAAGGCTTGGTTACTAATGGGCTTATGCTACAACCGGTGGATGACGCTTGAAGACACAACTACACTGTTCTGTAGTCTAGGGAAGCATTCAAATATCTTAGAAAGAAGCTGAACACTGGATTTTTTCTCACAAAGGATCAGATCTGGTTAAAAGATAGAAGATGGCATTGGATACGCGGGTTTCATGAAACATAGTCGCGTATATATGCGAGTTCCTGCACAGAAAACCGCGTATGTCTGATTGCTGACAATTTTCTGTTTGGAGTCAGCTCTCTTCAGCACAGCTGCAGTGCTGTTTGGTGTCTCTGATACTGTTTGGTATCTCTGGTGATGCTCCAGTTCTCATAATTCTATTTCTAATGTTTTTATAAAGATGCCTTGATGATTTGTTGGTAAAAGTGTTCAGGATGCACAAACTAAGGGGGAGCCTTAGTAATATGAAAAGAATGCTTGGATGCACAGATTCAGGGGGAGCATTAGCATTGCTGAGTATAATGCATTGTTGGCATTATGATGGTTCTGAAATATGTTCTCTTTCTTGAGGACTTTCTGGTGTTGGTCATAAATGGTCATATTTATTTTTTTGGTGAAAAGGTCTTGTTGAGACCCATGATGTAAAATTGTAATATTCATTCATGTAAGGACTTGTCAAATTTGTAAACCCACTTGGTTGGGTAGCTGAGTCAAATTTTGTAAACCCACTTGGTTGGGTAGCTGAGTTGAAATGTGTAAACCCACTTGGTTGGGTACTTGAGTCTTATATGTAAATCCACTTGGTTGGATACTTGATATAAGTATGAGTCTTTGGTGATAGGAAGTTCATAGAGTCATGTACTTCATTGAAAAATATGTTTGAAGATTCAGCATGAACTCAGGGGGAGCTTGGCCACTTCAGTATATATCAGATCTGCAGAACGCTTCTTCCACATGAGGAGAAAAGGGGGAGAGTGTGTTGGTTTTTGATCCGCCCTTTGCCCTTGATGTCAAAGGGGGAGAGTGACATGGTGTTTGAATGAAGAGAAAGAATGGTGTCAAAGAATGGAGAGTGACATGGTGTCATTGTATTCTTAATGTACCTGTCTATTGTGGTGATCAAACACCATCGTGGTTGCCATCAAGTCCAAAGGGGGAGATTGTTGGCAATATGATGCAGAGTGTTGTCCTTGATGGAAACCCACTGAATAAAGATGAAGACATGAGATTGTTGACATATGTTGTCCTTGATGGCAATCCACCTGATGAAGTTATTTCTGATTTGATGGACTTGGTAAATAATGTAAATCTGATGTGAAATGATGTTATTTAGCAACATGATGCTGAGTGTTGTCATTGAATGGCAACCCACTTGATGAAGATGATGACAACTTACTTGATGAAGTTGTGCTTGATAGAATATGTTCTTAATGAATTAAATCTGATGTATCTACAGTGAGTACAGAAGGCAGTGAAGAAAGGAACTCAGATTGTGCTAAATCTATGGTGAAAGAGTATGTCTCAAGGCATACGCGGATCTGTCTAAGGGAAGTCGCGTATGCACGCGGAAAAGAACGTGCCAAGTCGCGTATGGGCTAAAGCGCTCTAAAAGTGCAAAACTAAGGGTAACCACCATGGTATTGACCCATTGTATTGGGTAATGATCCGCCTAATTGACCCCGTCCAGGAATACCATCGGAAGTAATGTAGTTTTGGGCTCATGGTATTGAAAAAGGGGCTCATGGTATTGAAAAAGGATAAACCTATATAAAGAGATGAAATTCATTATGAAAATCATGAGTGTGGGTGCAAGATGTCTGAGCTTGAATGAATACTTCTCTCTGAAGTAGATCTGAATGGAAAGGGTTACACTTGAATGATAAATCTGAGTGTATGATGCACCAATGATGAAGAAGGGGATATAGATCTGAAATGTGCTTGTATTTGCTAGATCTGTTTATGCAATGATTAGATCCAAGAAGAGGTGAACATCTGTCTGAAGTGAAGGGTTAAATCTGTGTGAAGTATCTGTTCTGAAGAAATTCAATGACCTAAAATCTCTGAAGAACCATACGCTAGTTCGCCGAAGATGAAGCACGTATATACGCAGCTTTGCTGAAAGAAAAGCGCGTATGCGCAATTAAATTGGTTCTATAATATGTACAGAAGTATATGCTGGTTTGTGTGAATGGAAGCGCATATATACGCGACATCAGTGAAGTGAAAGCGCGTATGCAAACTAGGGTTTGCTGAAGTCTGTGGTAAGAAATGACTGATCTATTCTGCTGTATTGCTGCTATCTGTATTCTACTGTTCTGAGTTGTCTTCATCAGTTTGGTTGTATGATTGAGCTTAAATGTATGAAGAGGGTCCAGTCTGAAAATATGATGAAACGTGGCCTACAAGTATTGCTCTATTGAAGTTGTTGGATCCAGTGTGAAAATTGATGAAACGTGGGTCCGGTGCTGAGGGTTGTAGCCTTCAGTCAGGGGGTTGTAGCTCCCTTCCAGGTGAGGCTGGTAAATGAGATCAGGGGGTCGTAGCTCCCTTCCAGGAGAGGCTGGTAAATGAGTCAGGGGTTGGAGCTCCCTTCCAGGAGAGGCTGGTAAACGAGCGCAAGTGGGTGCCTGCGTGCTGGTAGGAGTCTGCGCCAGCACATATGTTGTAAGATGTTTTCTCTATAATAAAATATTGAAGGCTGAGCAACTGCAGCGGTGGTTTTCTCCCGACTTGGGTTTCCACCTAAAAATCCCGGTGTTCATGTGTGATGCTTTGTGTGATGGTTTATTCTGTTCTTACTGCACATGTTTACTGTTTATAGAACATCTAATAAATGAATGATGGAATTATGTAAGTGAAGAACTAATGGCATAATTAGATCTCTGGGTATACGCGAGTTTCATGAAGGATATCCGCGTGTATACGCTAGTTGGCTTCAACAAAGTGGCGTATGGGTTTTAGAGCATGAAAAAGTAAAAATTTTCAGTTTTCCCTAAATACTGATTCACCCCCCCCCCCCCCCTCTTAGTATTTTTCCCAACAGAGTAATGTAACTGTTTTGATCATCAGTAGTACAAGCAGGTTCACAGGATTCTTCAGCTATGTTAATGGTGAATTTTTCCTCATTTTTCATTGTTTCTCGTATGTTTCCCATTCTGTCCATATTTCTCTGATAAAAGAACATAAACTTTAGAGTAGGATATGTTGTTTTGGCACCCTATTTTTGTCTACTTTCTTTATCTTAATGTTTTCTTCTGCAAGGTCTGATTGGATAATTCTTAATTTCTCTCCAGTTCCATTTAGCTTGTTGTCTTAGAAATGATTTAATAGAGTCAATCCAAAGAAGTCTATGGTGAGCCCTGTCCTTTGGTGTAGCTTGAAATATTGTTTTTAAGGCCTTTCTTTGAAGTATACTTAGTAGATTCTAAACCAGGGAAGTGTATGGTATGCCCTGTCCTTTGGTCTGCCTCAAAATGTTGCTTTGAAGGTATTTTGAGTGTTGAGTTAAAGAAGATAGGTTTAGCTTTCTCTTTAGCCACTCTCACTATTATCTTAAATGTTTTCTTTTGTCTGAAAGTAGTCTTAATATTGTTCGATTGTTGTCTTAAAGGTTTGCTTATTAAAGTCTGGCCAAAGAAGTCTATGGTACACCCTGTCCTTTGGTTTGCCTCAAACAGTTATCTTAAAAGGCTTTTCTTTTTTAAGTAAAGATAGAATATTCTTAACTGACTATAGCTTTGCTACCTTCACAACTTATTATTGTTTCATATCACAATATAATCTAAGAGATCCACTTGATATAGTTAGCTTTCCCTATGAAAACCCTTGCAGATTTGATGAAAAATTAAATCCTTTTATGATTCCATAGCCCAATGGATCAATGTTTTCTCATGGTCTATCTATTCAGCTAAAACATCCCTTTAATTAGTCACACCACAAATATGTCAATCTATCAATTAATTCAACCAAAACAAACAAGTGCTTATAACTTCATAACTAGCCTAATATCATAAACAAAAGCATAAAGGCATATCATTTGAAAAAACATACATAGATAGATCCCTCTCTGAATCCAGGAAGTATAGGTCCTAGGATTTCAAAGTGGTTCTGATGTGGCCCCTGCAGTGTTTGTTCTTGCCAATCTTGCAAATCACAGGTATCCAACATAGTAGCGACCATACTGGGGATAATGAGTAATAAACAACCTCAAAACTCATAAAACCTCATTTTAAACTTAAATGAATCAAGTGTTAGCCAAGAATGGTACCTGGTTGTTGATGGTGAACAACAAAGAGCCTTAAAACAAGTAAAAACCCTTCACCTGGCGACTCTAGAACCCTCAATAGGCCTAAAGACTCCACTGGTAGAAGACTCCAAGACTAGTTCTAAAGATGCAGTGATCCCTTTTTCTGACTGATTAACAAAGTGAAAAATCAAGTAAGTACTAGATGAATTTCTACATCTTGTGCTTCACTATTAAGAGAGTATTACAAAAAGGTTGCAACTAGAAACAAGGAAGAATGTCTGAAAGGATCAGTTAGGGAAGAAATAGATGACATAAACCCTTTTTCAGATCTAGAAGTTCTCCCCCTGAACTATCTTGAAAACACAAAACCTGAAATAGAGGAGGAGTTAACACATTTTGAATTTCTACCCTTATGCTTCGATTCATTTCAGACTGCAAAAAGGAAACTAGAGAACATTATAATTGATAATCATAGGAGAAAAGGACTCTCTCACTTATCAGCTGATAAAAAAATAAATGACAGAGAATCAGCCCTGGAATCCTTTGGAATATCAAGCAGCAGAGAAGATTATAGAAGTTGAAACTACTGACAATTCATCTTCCCTTTTGTGTGAGGCTCAAGAATATATCCAAACTCATGATCAAACACAAGAGGAAGAAAACCATTTTGTTTCAATCCTAGGAAAAGAAGAAGCTATTAGCCATAAACACCCTCCTTGTAATCCCCACTACCATAGATCATAAAATAGACTTATAGATCAACATATGGTAAGCAATTTTCTGATCTAGTGTTCATATTAGATAACATTCCTTCTATGAAGAAGCTACCCAGGTATGATCAATATGATGATGATTATGTTCTCCAGACTTAAGCTAACACTACATAAAAATTAGTAACTAGTTTGTGGGACAAAGATAATCATTTTCAACAACTCAAATATAGTGATCAGCAAACACAAATTAGCAATGAAAGTGAAGGAGAAAGTGCAAACAGTTTGGGATAAAGTGAAGGATCTTTACCTCTTTGTTGTTGTGCTTCATTTTATTTCATCAAAGATAACCTTAATACAATCAGAAATCAGCAGTATTTAGGTATTGTAATTAACAACAAGAAAGACATTCAACCTCATTATTAGTCTTCACAAGAAAAAGAAAATGATTTTTGTCCAAAAAAAAGAAAACAAGGATTTCCTCCTCCTTTATCTGAACAAGAAATTAATCATATTCTGAACATACAGCTAGCCTCTAAACTTTTATATAAAGAGATTGTTTCTATTTTATCTCCTGCTGATTTATATACTTCAACCTTGCCTCATAAAGAAATAGAGGAAAAGATTGATACTAAGGCTGTACTATTTTCTCAAGAGGACCTACTGCTAGGAAATTCCCCTTATGATGTCTTTCAGGCAGAATTCAGCCCACTTAGTCAAAGCATATTAGGTTTCTTTGAAGATAGCACAGTCATACATGATGAAACTACCAAATCTAATGATCATGAAGTAAAGGTGTATTTTCCTTCTCAAAAAGATCCCCAGCACAACAAAGTAGAACAAGGAATAACCCTGGATGAAGTTTATTGTTTAAATCCTCAGGGCTAGGTATTATTCCAAGATCCCTTTGTTGGTTTCTTAGAAACATCTAAAGGAGGAGTGCATTATGCTAGTAACAATTTGTTGTAGAGTTTAAAGAAGATCTTGAGCACTGTTGTTCAAGAGAAATTGAGATGGGAGTGGCCTTTTTATTTTTATAGCATACCTAAAAAGCTGAATGAAAATCAATCATGTAATCACTTACTTGATTAGTTGTATTAGAAAAGATAATTTACCTAGTGTATATATCATATGAAAGTTAGAATAGGATAGATAGGTATTGAAAATAAGCTCAGCACTATGAGCATATCTTTAGTTTTAGATTGTTCTGACAAAAAAGAGAGAAAAATAACTAAAAGAGAGAATAGGGAAGATAAAAGAAAAGATAAATCCCCATTCCCAAAAAGAATGTTTCTGAAAGTGTGCAAGTCCAAATGCCACTACTTTTGAAGAGGAAGTCTTGTATAGTCATATAGCCTAATCATGATTGAACAAATTTTGAATTTATGTTGATAGGTTAGTGAATGAAGATCTGCCAAAATCTTTAAACTTGGCTTATCAGTAGATTAGGTTAAGAAAATATATTGGTTCCAATGCTTAAAACTGAACCAAAGAGAAAAGAGAGGGATGAATGACAAATTCCAGATTATAGCCCTCAGTTTTTTAGTTTTACGTTTTGCAAAGATAAAATCTGTGTGCATTTTGTACAAAATGCCACAGCCTATGACTAATCAGACTACTTAATATTGATTTGATCATGTTTTCAATTTCCTATTTTTAGAATAGAGAATGAAAATTTGTCAAACAGTTTAATCTTGACAGATAAATAGATTAGGTAGAGAATAAAAATCTCATCAGCCTAATCTAAGCTTTTTGATGATATAAGTGTAGAAGTAGATAGTTTCCTGATTTCAAAAGAAAATTATGTCAAGGTTTGGCTAATATAAATGCACCCAATGAAGAAAAATGTTAGGAAAGTATGATGGGTAGGTAGAAGTTGAGTTGAAGCAATCACATTTTTTAGATTTTACAGATCATAGCTTCAAAATAATAGTATAAAATTAGCAAACTTAACAAAAGGAGTCTTTCAAAGTGAAAAACAAGGCACTGGTCTACTTATTCCAGAGATTTGATCTTTGAGGTTCTTGACACCTCCTAAAGGAGTTGCCCTCCCTACATGGAGCCACTGTTATCCTCTTGTATTCTACAAAGTTCACTAGGTGACTTTTGATTTTCTACAAGCAGCTAAAGATAGCATTCTTTTCCTATTAGCTATCTTAAGAAATCTCACTGCCTTCAACATCCTAAATAAACCTATTTCATTATATTCCATCTCTGCCCTTTCAAAAATACCTTGCTGCTCTTAAAAAGACTCACTTTGGGCTTATTTTTCCCATTTTCACTCCCCCTCCCTACCTAAACTCTCATTCACTCATTTTCCCCTCTAAAAACCCATTTCCCCTTTCAAAACAATTCATAATACCCCTTCCCTTCACCCTTTTCCTTTATTTTCATCAAACAATGTAAAATGCCTTTTTTCATTGTTTTAAAAACAATAATTAAACTATCGAGTCCTTTTGTTTTATATTAAAAAGCTCTGTTTTTTAATATAAACCCGACATTTTGTTTTGAACTCGACCCTTTAAGGTTTTAAGCCCCCCTCACCTTAAACCCTCACTCCCTCGTGATCACATGACCGTAGCCACTGCCTTAATTGTTTAAAAGCCCCCAGAACATTATTTGAAACCCCTCATAACACCTTTCTTTTCACTTCATAAACGAGTGCATCCACTTGGTTTATAAAGACCCCGGACCCCACCGCTATACCTTCTCACCACCCTAGATCACCCGACGGCTCCCATACATTATCGCAAATCTTTATGCATTGGATTTAACGCTTTTAAGATTTGCGATATGGGTGGTATTGCTCTGCCATGTGACATGCACTGAATGGAATTGCATGCACACCCCAAATACCATTACTGCTTCTCAAATCGTGTGAAAATTGCCTCCCAATTTTCGAAAATTGATTTTACTCCGCGCCAAGATTCAAAAACTTCCTTTCTCTGTCAAATCTCTCGCTGGTTCCGCCTACGAAACCAAGCCCATAACACCTTTCTTCGCCTTACGACAACTCGAAAACCCCAGAAAACGCAGCAAAACCCTCCCTACAGGTTTTAAAGCTAATTTTTTGTTTCATGTGCAAGTTTAATGGAGGAAATGCATAAATGCATTTCGATGGTCCAAAAATGCCCAAATAAATGTCTAGGTGACGATCCAGAGGTTTGGTTCAAATTTAAAGGGACTAGAGGCCATATTTCAAGCTTAATCATCAATAAAACATGGTTATTGATGGTTATTAAAACCCTCCATCAACGAATAATGCATACATGCAAATGAATATTAAAGGGTTAATCACAGATCAAAGACAAATCATGAGGATTAGCCAACAAAGTAGAGATTGAAGGATTAAAAGGTCAAGACATAAGATCAAAAAGTTAAATCAAAAGGATTAATAATGTAAACAGAGATAAAGGTAGAATAAAGAAACAGACAGTGAAATGATAAATCAGAGTTTAAATGCCTAAAACAGAGTTTAAATGATAAAATAAAGGCATATTAAGACCAAAAACACATTCAAATGAATAAACCTACAATAGTTACTTCTTTGAAGGATATTTTTCCACTTACAACATGTTTACTTTCAATAAAACATCAAATAATTATTACACATAGTCAGAGATATTTTTCATCTACCAATAGTCATTGTAAAGTTATTGAAAAAGCCTTAAAGTCAAACATTTCATAGAATTTAACTTAGAAGTTAAGTTAGGAGTTATTATTTCAGAGAAACACCTTCAAATATTTTTTCCTTGGGCCTTGCATGGTCTCAAAGGTCAAAAATCATTAACTCTCTAATAAATGACATCTAAACCCTAGCTTAGCACCACCTCCTCATTTTGCAGATAAATACTTCATATGAGTTTCATTTTTAGTATTGTTTAGTTGGTGGTTATTTGACTAATTTTTTCTGCTGAGCTAGTTGAGGATTGCTAGGCTGGATTTGAGAAAGATTTGAGTTGTAGAGAGCTATTGTGCATGGAGTTATGTAACTATTTTGATCATCACTAATACAAGTAGGTTCATAGGATTCTTGAGCTATGTTAATGGTGAATTTTTCCTCATTTTTCATTGTTTCTCCTATGTTTTCCATTCTTTCCATATTTCTCTGATAAAAGAACAGAAATTTTAGAGTAGGATATTCTGTTTTGGCACCCTATTTCTATTTTCTTTCTTTATCTTAATGTTTTCTTCTACAAGGTCTGATTAGAGAATTCTTAATTTCTCTCTAGTTCCTTCTAGATTGTTGTCTTAGAAATGATTTAATAGAGTCAAGCCAAAGAAATCTATGGTGAGCCCTGTCCTTTGGTGTAGCTTGAAATATTTTTTTTAAGGCCTTTATTTGAAGTATACTTAGTAGAGTCTAAACCAGGGAATTCTATGGTATGCCCTGTCCTCTGGTCTACCTCAAAATGTTGCGTTGATGGTATTTTGAGTGTTGAGTTAAAAAATATAGGTTTAGCTTGCTCTTTAGCTTTTCTCACCGTTATCTTAAATGTTTTTTTTGGTCTGAAAGTAGTCTTAGGATTGCTGGATTGTTGTCTTAAATGTTTGCTTATTAAAGTCTGGCCAAAGAATTATATGGTACGCCCTATACTTTGGTTTGCCTCAAACAGTTACCTTAAAAGTATTTTATTGTTTAAGTAGAGCTAGAAGATTCTTAACTGACTATAGCTTTGCTGCCTTCACAACATATTATTGTTTCATATCACAATCTAATCTAAGAGATCCACTTGATATAGTTAGCTTGCCCTATGAAAACCCTTGCAAATTTGATTAACAATTAAATACTTTTATGACTCCATAGCCCAATGGATCAATGTTTTCTCATTATCTATCTATCAGCTAAAACATCCCTTCAATCAGTCACACCACAAATATGTCAATCTATCAATTAATTCAACCAAAACAACAAGTCCTTAGAACTTGATAACTAGCCTAATATCATAAAAAAAAGCATAAAGACATATAATTTGAAAACACATACATAGAGAAATCCCTCTCTGAATCTAGGAAGGCTAGGTCCTAGGATTCCAAAGTGGTCTTGATGTGGCCCCTGCAGTGTTTTTTCTTGCCAATCTTGCAAATCATAGGGAGCCAACACCTACCACTAACAACAGAAGTTGGAAATCCAAAATGAACCCAAACATGTTGAAAATAAAGTTCAGTAGTAATGGTTTTCTTAAATGTAATAATTATACACATTTTACTAAATCTATCCACAACTACATAAATATAATCATGATGTTTTCTTGACATAGGTAGACCTACAACAAAGTTCATGGAGACACTCTCCCATTGCCTTGATGGCACCGGTAGTGGCGTGTACAACCCAAGATTCCTATTACTAGGCTTATTTGCTACACACATAAAATAGCCTCTTATAAAACACAACACACTATCTATCATGCGAGACCAATAGAAATACCTATGTAGATGTGCCACTGTTTTTTTTACCCCAAAGTGTCCAACAATAAGAGATGAATGAGCTTCTCTTCTGACACTTAACCTCTCTCCTTGTGGTATACATAACTTTCCAAAATGAAACAACAAATTGTTATGCATGTGATCATATTTTTCTTCAACTTGATTCCCTTCACTCAAACTAGCATACACATCTTGAAAATCAACGTCATGTGCATATTGTTCTATGTAACTCTCATGTACAACAAAATCATTTTTGAGTAAAGTAGATTCAATAATTCTTGGTCTTGAAATCATATCAACAACCTTATTGAAAATACCTTTCTTGTACCTTATAACCAAGTGAAATTGTTGAAGAAATCCCATCCACCTGAAATGTCTTGATTGCTGGAATTTTGTTTGTGACTAAAAGTACTGTAATGGTTGGTGATTGGTATGTACAATAGTCTCTTTACCCATCAAGTGGTGTTTCCACTTCTTGATACTTTATACCAATGCATATAGTTCTTTTCATATGTAGGATAATTTGTCACAACACCATTAAATGTTTCAGAATGAAAAGTGATAGGCTTACCATGCTGCAAAAGTACTGTGCCCATGGCATAATCACTAGCATCATTTTTATCTCAAATGGTTGTCTCAAATTTGACAATGCAATGACTGGAGCTCAAATAATATTTTATTTTAAATCTTCGAAAGCTTGTTGTTTTTTTCCTCCCCATTGGAAGCCTTTCTTCACACATGTCACTGCATGCATAGGAGCTGCGATGGAAGAAAAGTTAGCAATAAAATTTCTCCAATACTAAGATGCACCTAAGAAACTTCTTACCTCAGTAAGTGTTTTGGGTGTGGGACAATTCACAGTGGCTTCCACTTTAGAAGGATCAATCTTCAATTCTCTTCCTCCTACAATATGTCCCAAATAGACCAAAGAAGTCTTTCCAAACTCGCACTTTGACATCTTAAGAAATAATTTCTCTTTCTTCAAAATATCAAGCACTCTATTCACATGCAAGACATGTTCGTCTCTTCTTTTGGTTAAAATAAATATTTCATCTAAGTACACAATCACAAATTCATCAAGGAATGGACACAAAGCACTATCCATAACACACATGAAAATTTTTGGTGCATTACACAAACCAAATGGCATAACTAACCACTCAAAGAGTCCTTTTTTGGTTTTGAATGAAGTTTTCAATATATCACTTTCTGCAATTATTACTTGATGATATCCACTTCATAAATATAAATTAGTGAAAAAAATTTCTTCTTTCATCTTAACTAGCAAATCAACTATTCTTGGGAGTGGGTAATGATTTTTTACCGTAATCTTGTTAAAAGCTCGGAAATCAACAACATGTTCCAAGTTCCATGTTTCTTTGGTATCAAGACTATGGGTGAACCGCATGGTGAGGTGCTTGGCCTTATGAATCCTTTGTCCAACATCTCTTTGATTTTCCACTTTATTTCAGCATTCTCCATCATCGACATGTGATACATACCAATGTTTGGAAGAGGATAATCTTGCTGCAACTGAATCTCATGTTGAATCTCTCTTTTTGGAGGCAACCCTGTTGGCTCCTGAAACATCTCAAGGTGTGCATTAACTACATCATATAAATCATTATTTTTTTTTTTACCGTTTGAGGTCTTCTCTTCGTTTTTACCCTTAAAAGGTTTCTTTCAACCCTCTTCATAAATGTTCTTCCCTCTAGCTTCTAGATGTGTGGCCTGAACACATACTTCATCTAGAATGGTGGGGTTAAACATGAGAATAGTATGTTTTAGGTAGCTATGTAAGCCTCCTATGTGCTTGAGCAAAGTATCTTGGCTCTGCAAATATACCCCTAATAAGAGAGATCTTCTCCTAAATTATTGGGTGTATTCTTGCACATTTTGTCAATTCAATTGCCTAAAGTTTTGCCAGTTCATTATGGCTTTCTTCATATGAGCTAATGGATAAAGATGTTGTTTTATGGAAGATCTTGAAATATGACCATGACAGAATAATCTTACCTTGTTTCTTGATCTCCTCCTTTGTCTTAGATTCCCACCAAACAAGTGCTGCACCTTCCATTCTCAATGAAGCTAATTGGATTTTGGTATCATCATATTGAAGGTTCTGGATTCTCAAATAGACCTCCAATTACCTAATACAATTATCAAGTTTTGCTGCATTGAATTCACCATTAAACATTGGTAATTAAAACTTAACATCAAGTTTTAAAAAATGGATTTTATCAGTGTTGTTTGACTTGTGTGGCTGATGTACTTAAGTAGAAGTAGAGGATGATGACGATGAAGGTGAGGATGACGGCCCTCCATTGCCTCCATTTTCTCCATTTCCCTTCTTTGACTTATCTTCATCATTATGACCTCTTGAAGATCCTTGTCCTTCCTTGTGAATTTTAGATCCTTCTCCTTCTAGTCTCTCATTCCTTTCTTGATAAAGGATTCTAACCATATTAGTCATGTCAAGGAAAGCTTTCCTGAACACTCTTTCTTCCTCTTTGGGATCAAATTCTTCATGGATTTCTCCTTCCTCATGAGGCATACTCAATGTAGCTTCTGCTTCCTTAGGAGGTGAACTAGGTGGTGGAGATTGTGGCAATCTTGTTGTACTTTGCTTTGGGTCTTCTTGAGACCCTTCTGCTCCCACCAATTTTCCTTCTCCTATTTATGAGCTTAAGCCTAGTAAGCATCTAAAAACTTGCAAACAATTAAACAATTATTTGCAAAAAACAACAGCAGAGAATAAACTCTAGCTCTGATACCAATCTGATCTGAAAGGACTATATTAATTTTGTTGTTCTGAGTGTATTTTCAGTTTATAAACATGTGCATACTTGTCTCATTAGTTTTCTCAAGGATTGAGGGTTTTAACCATGAATGGTATATTATTTTAGTGAATTAGAAGCATGAAATAAGCACAAATACCACTGAAAAATAGTGTAAAATAGAGAAATAAGTCACCACATATAATTTACATTGCAGGCATGATGAAGCAGCTCATCCCTCCTGGGCTACATCTACTGGTCCAGCTCCCAATGGCATGCCCATCTTTCATTATGCTCAAAATTTTGCAAATACATGTATATACAGGCCTATAATGGATATTTTCTTTGTACTAATGGATACAGAATTCTCCAATTAGTCAAAAATGACTCTTCATTCCTCTAGAATGGGAAAAAATTCAGTCTCCTAGTATTTTTCCCAGTTACACCTAGAAAAACTCCAGTAAAAGTGGAGAACTCCACTTAAATGGAGTTAATTTAGTGGATTCCGCCTAAAATTAGGCGCGATCCAAAAATTTCACTGAAATTAACCACCGCATTTAACTTAATGGTTGGGGTGGCCACATGCCAAGCCCAAACCTTAGACTTTGACGTGGTGGTTAGTGGAACTTCGGGCTTAAACTCTGGTGGGAACTCCAGTTTGAACAGTGGTTAACTTAGCCACACAGAGAATATAGTGGTGACCATTGCATGTGATAACTTTTAGAAACTGTTGCTGCAGAGACTACAGTAATAACCATTGGGTTTTAAACATTCGTTTTAATGTGCCATGTGAACACCTGTTGTGGGGACCACTGGTAGGTTGGGACTGCTGGCAGTCCCCAACCCCCAATTGCCACTGCATTCAACTTTAACGTAAACCCAACTCCTATACAGGTTAAGATTCATGTGTAGCTTGGGTGGTTAGACGGGTGCGTGCTCTACTAGAGGTCATGGGGTCAAGCCTTGCAGACCTCACCAAAATTTTAGTATAACATTTCGGGGACATGTGGCGGTCTCAGGGCTGGCCATGTGTCACCCTCTAATTGGCCCAAAAACATAAACGTACAACAATTGAGTAGTAAAATTTCACCACTTATCATCCTATGGTTGGCTCTGAGGAAGGAATATTCCTCAGAATATTCCTTTTTCTGACTATGCATCCCATTCAACCTGGTCAAACTATCACAAAATTTACATGTTTGGATTTTCGATCAAAACGCGATATCTCCCTCATACGACATCAGTTTTTCGAACCATTCGTGACACCGGAATTAGGAAGACGAGATATACATAAACATCTTGGTTTCAACCTAATCCTTTAACTTTGAATTTTGAGAAAATTTTATGAACTCTTGATCAAAAATCCTGCAATACCATGGTGCCAACTTGGCACATGATCCAATCCTCAAGAAGCACTTCTTGGGGCTGATGTGAAAATGCACATGCTTCTCATCCTGAAACGCCTTAAATTCCATGTGTTGGTTTGCATAACTCTTCTTCCTATCATGTGTTGCCTTTATATTCTTATTTATAACCTATACATTTCTTGTTCCATCTCTCCCAACATGTATGTTACAATAAGTACCCTGTTCACTGGATCACTCTAGCTAATGGGAGTGTTACAACTTCGCCCATAGAGTGCCTCCAGTGTCATCCTCAGTGACTCCAGATATAAATTTTTGTAAGGAAAATCAACCAATGGAAGATACTCCTCCCATATCCTCTAATGATGCATGACTTGCATCCTCAACATATCGTTCAAAATCCTTTTGACCCTCTTTGTTTGTCCATCTATTTATGGATGATATGTTGTGTTGAAGGAAAAATCTATCCCCAAAGCTGCAAATAGCTCCCTCCAAAATTTGGAAGTGAACTTAGAATTCATTTCTGAAATAATATTCCTTGGAACACCATGCAATATCGTTATATACCTGATGAACATATGTTCTACCTCACCAGCTTGATAAGTAGTCTTTATTGGAATGAAGTGAGCTACCTTTGTCAAAATTTCT
This sequence comes from Pinus albicaulis, assembly GCA_034641835.2. Classification (NCBI taxonomy): domain Eukaryota; kingdom Viridiplantae; phylum Streptophyta; class Pinopsida; order Pinales; family Pinaceae; genus Pinus; species Pinus albicaulis. The sequence goes on along the minus strand of CM076580.1, from coordinate 1,020,507,483 downwards.
ACCACAACCATGATAAAATCATATTGCCTCTATGTCCCTAGGATAATTGTCATTAATTCCATGGAAATGGCCTCCCATTTCCACTATGGAATCAGAATAGGTTGAAGAAACCCACTTGGATTCTTACACCATGTTTTCACCTGCTGACAATCCATACATCTAGCCAAAAAACCTACCACTTCCTTATTAATATTTGACCAATAGTAGAAGTTATTCACTGTTTTCAATGACTTATGCTATCTACAGTGACCTGAATATGGTTTTCCATGAAATTCCATCAAGATAACCTTCTTGAGCTCATTGTCATCTACCACATAGATATTTTCCATGAATCTCACCAAGTCATATTTTGTGAGAAGATAGTCCACATCCTGATCACCTGTACCATGTTGTAACATGTGCATAATATCCCCATACCTATCATCCTTCTTGGAAGATCCGATCTTGTAAATATGTCTCATATGAGCTCACTATTGCAACATGGTTCAACTGCACTTTCCTGCTGAGAGAATATGCGACCCTGTTCTCCTTTCCCTTAATGTATCTAATATTGAATTCAAACTCAATAAGGGTAGGAAACCATCTAGATTTCCTGGGATTTATATTTGGTTGGTAAAAAAATTATCTCAATCAACTCTGATCTCTCATAAATACAAAACTCCAGGAAGAATATAATGCCTCCACATATTCAAGGTGTGAATTATAGTTTCCAACTAAAGATCACGAGTCACATAGTTATGCTCATGCTCATTCAGTTTCCTGAACTCATAGCACACAACTTATCCCTCTCGCATAAGGACTCCACTAAACCCTCTCTTGAAAGGATTTTTACACACTACATACTCTTTATCTGGTTTTTCAATCTTTACCATTGGAGCATTTGTCAATAAGTGCTTCAAATTTTCAAAATTTTGCACATTCCTCCATCCATTCAAACTTATTAATTTTTCTCTTCAATGATGTAATAGGATAGGAAAGATGTGAGAAGTTCCTGATGAACCTCCTATAGTAACCTACTAGTCCCATGAGTGATCTGACATTATCCACATTTCTATGAGTTGCCCATTCCATGATGGAATTTATCTTTCTGGATCCACTGCTATGCCTTCCTTGGAAACACGTCCTACGTAATGTACTTTTTCCTGAAACAAATTGTACTTGCTAAGATTGACATACAACCAATTATCTCTTACAAACATCAACACTGCTGCCAAATGCTCGACATGATATTCCTCATTCATAGAATATGTTAGCCATCAATAAATTTTTTCATATATGATGATGGCTAAATAGTTTTTTTTAGTCTTCAAGAAACAAGTTTTAAGCAAAATTGTGAGTTCTTGAAGCCTTGATGTGTACCTTGTCCAAATTCCATTCCACTGATATCTTCACTTAAAAAATCCTTCAAAGAAGCCCTGCCGATTCAAAAAGAAAACTGCCTTCAAAGCCATAATTCCCACCATTTCTCCATTTCAAAATATTCCCTTCATGTCACCCATTTTCCTCATTTTACCCTTTATTTCCTTCAAAATCCCCTTTGAAACCTTATAAGTCCTCTTTATTTGGTTTTAAACCCCTTTTTCTAACTTATCGGAACCCCTCAAAAGGACTAAAAAAACCCCATTTCGGCCTATTTTTCCGACCTTTTAACATTAGGCCTTAAGTGCCTTTTCCTTAAGCCCTTAGCCCTTTTTCCACGTTGAGACCAAGGCCTGTGACCACCCACTATGAGCCTTAAGCCCCCATCACCGTCTCACTTCGGCGATTTAAAATTCCTTATTCCCAAACCTTTTTTCCGTTGATTTAATCTGGATCATTCATTCTCCTAGATCCGATGGCTATCTTATCACACTTTTCTCTTTCCCATTGCATCACACTTTGGTGATTCCCATTTCCATTTCCCAAACCCCTTTTCCCCCGTTGATATGCGCTCCTCCAATTAAATCTTGGTCGTTGATACTCCAATGATCCAATGCCTAGCCGGGCCCTTCCCTTATTCTTTTATCCGCCCTTATTTTTCTCCTCGATGTATCTCCGCCATTGATCCTCAAGATCTAACGGTCCTCGCTTCCCCCATCATTCGATCTCTCGACCCCATTCATTACCCCTTTGCTTCCCCAATTCATCCTCATCGTTGATCTTCAATATCCAACGACTGTCACTTGTCCCGACCTCTTAAACTCGCCCGATGAACCTCCCACTACACGACAAAAGAGATGATGTCATTGATGGTCCCACCTGACCGCGCATCTCCACTTGTCGCATTCATCCTCAACCGTAGATCTGGATCTCCTAGATCGGATGACCATCAATCATTTTCACGCCTGATCTCACCAAAACTCCCCAGCGTGCAACTACAATGTGAAATAGGTGGTTTTTATGGGACACATGTCATCCCTTAATGTGTATCGCGTTAAATCGGGCCAATACCATTTACCGCCTAAACCCAGTGCGAATACCACGTCGGTATTGCGCAAAAATTCTCATTGCCATTTTCACGCCAGATTCAAATGTTTCGCTAGATTTTTCATGGTTTCACCATGAAACCCCTTCCCTGCAATTTCCCTTTCCTTTGCAATGCTCCATAACCCCTCCCCGAGCCTCTGAAGCAGTTTAATCCCATATAACGTAGGTTTTTCTTAACAGTTTGTTGTTTGGTTGCAGTTTTAATGGTGGAAACTTAAAATAAATCCATCCCACAGCAAAATTAGCTGTAGGGCCAAGGATGACGATCCTCTGGTGCTCAAAAAATGCAGAAAAGAGATAAATAGGGTTAATTCCATGTTTTGACCAATGTTTCATGAGCATTGGTCACACAATCAAGCCCTCCAGCAAGCCACCTGTGCATCCGACAGTGAAGACAGATATCAGAAGAATTGAAGTTAAAAGGGATTAAACGCAAAGTATGAAGATCACAGGCATAATCCACAGTTTAAAAGATAAAGCAGTATAAAGCCAAAGATGATTCAAAAAATCCTGATGAAGCCTTAAAGCACAATTAAAGTTAATATCAGTTATTAAATAATTAAAGATAGACAAATCAGTAAAGGAAAGCCTCCAAATGCCAGATAAATGAGGCAATTAATCCTCAGAAAGCTAGAAATGCTACCTACTAGCTTATTTTACCTCGAAAGAATACAAATTCAATGCACGGTCAGATATATTTTCAAAGACAACTTAGAAAGTAATTGCCTGCTACCAAAATCCTCAAAAGTCAACAGAAGTGACTGAAGTAGATGAAATTTAATGTAAAAATCAATTAATAGAGTTAAGACATTAGATATCTTCTCCATTAGGCCTCCCAGAGGTCGAGAAGCATTTATTATGTATTAATTGAATAGTTAGACCTTCCTTTCACTCCACCTCCTCAATTTACCTATATATATCATCTCAGGAGCTCAATATTGTTGTTGGCTGGATACTTATTGAATGTAAATAGTTGCTGAAGCTCTTTTGAGGAATTGAAGAATATTAGGCAGAGAAGAGAAGTTGGAGTTGTAAAGATCTATTGGACTTAAAGATTGTAACTGGTTTTAACATAAAATATACAAGCTGATTTATGGGATCTTGGTATATGTTAATGGTGATGTTTTTCTTATTGTAATCGTTATTTTTCTTATGTTTTCATACTGTCCACTTTCTCTGATAAAGAACAACAAATTTAGATTAGGATTTACTGTAAAAGGTACCCTAATTCTCACTAATAAGCTTTATCTTTATGTTTTCTTCTAATTTTGTGTTTGAGGATAATTCAATAGATTATAATCAGTCAAGGAATGTTGGTGAGCCCATGTCTTGCTGATTAAAACTTGAGACATTGTTCTTGAATGATATTTTCAATGCATGCTAAGTAAAGTTAAACTAGGGAAGTCTATGGTTAGCTCTGTCCTCTAGTGCTTTCTCCAATAGATGTTTTGAAAGTTTCACTTGAAGAGTATGCCAAAAGTAGGATAGGTTCAAAGTCCTTACCTAATCTTAGGCTGCCCTTTGTTTTCTTATATGTTTTCTTCTTTCTAAAGGTAATATGTTAGATTGCTGGATTGTTGTCTGAAAAGTGTGCTTTAGTAAAAGTTTTCCCAAAGAAGTCTATGGTTTTCCCTGTCCTTTGGCCTGCTGCTAACAGTTACTTTGAAAGGCTTTTCTTTTTTAGTAAAGTTAATAGATTCTTAAATGGTTATTAGCTTTTCTTCTTTCAAAACACTTTAAACGTTCCGTATCACAAATCAATCTAAAGAGATCCTTTGATATAGATGACTTGCACCATGGACCACGTTTGAAACTTGTTGTGAAATTAAATCCTTTTGTGACTCCATAGCCCAATGGATTGATACTGTCTCTTACCTATCCTATCAGCTGAATCATTCTTTCAACTTACTCACACCTTTACCCTTCAAAAGACTTCCTTTATTTTGATGATATCCTACCCAACCAAAACCAATAAAAGTTCCCTTGAGCTTCATAACTAGTCTAATATCATAATCAAGTATAGATATATATCATTCTAAGACACTAATAGAGATATCCCTCTCTGAATCCAGGAAGGCTAGATCCTCGGATTCCAAAGTGGTTCTGATGTAGGCCCTGTAGCGTTTGTTCTTTCCAATCTTGCAAAATACGGGAGCCTAACATAGTGGTGACCATACTAGGGACATATTGAGTAATAGATAACTTCACAACTCAACAAACCCCTATTCCTAAATGAATCAAGTGTCACCAAGACTGGTTATTATTGATTTTTGATGGTGAACAACAACCAAACCTTGAAAACAAGTAAAAATCCTTCACCTGGTGACTCCATTGGTATTCAGTAGGCCTGTTGACCCCACTATTTTTTCTTAACACTCCACTAGGAAATTCTTTATCCTTCAAACATCATTCAAACCCAGTTAAGAAGACTTTGAGGATTGATTTTTCTTTGAAAAAGATTAGTTGGCCTTTTAAATACTGTCATACTTGACTGAACTTTTCTCATCATTAGGTATAAAAACACAACATAGTGGCTTCTAAAAGAATTCATACTAGAGCCTATCCTGACCCAAATCCTCCTGAGATAGTTGATAATACATAAATCATCCTTAGGAGGTCTCCTAAATCTAAAAATCCAGTTGTTGTCAGACCAATTCATAGAGCAAACTATGTTCCTGAAAATCTTACAGCTCTACAAGATACTCAAGTTGATTTACCTTTCATAAGAAGCCCATCTAGAAATAAGTCACTTAGTGGTATAGATCAGATAGAATTTGAGCCTCCACACTCACCCCAACATAGTGGTGAGCATACTGATAGCAGAGAAACCACCCCACCTGATCTTCATTTCATTCATAATTTTGGTTTCTCTCATCCTATATCTGCTCAACAATCTCTTGTTGGTCCAAGCACTTCTGTTATCCATACACCCACTGTTCAAACTACTTCATTCCATCCTCCTCCTCCCTTCATAAAACCTCCACCTGTAAACCCCCCATTCTTCCCACAACTTCCTATCATGGAAACATGGTATGCTCCTCTAGTCCTTCCTTTACCTTTAGTCAATTTTCCACAGGACCATCAATCCAAGATTCCATTATATGATGCTAGTAGTTCTACTACTGCTCAACTACATGTGGAAAATATGAATGACTATTTTGATAGAAATGAGATAGATGATGAGACCGTTAAACTCAGATATTTTGCCCAAAGTTTAGGGGGAGAAGCAAGAAAATGGTTCAAAAACTTAACCACTAATAGCATCCATGACCTCCAAGCTTTCCATCAACTATTCATAAACAAATGGGAGGTCAAGAAAAATCCTCTACAGATTCTATCTGAATATGAAAACATTAAAAGGAATGATGGAGAAGGAGTTCAAGAGTACTGCACTAGATTCAATAGTGTGTACAACGCCCTACCCATCCATATGAAACCTCCACAAGGCCTAGCTCTAATGAAATTCTCTAATGGATTTGATCCTGAAATGGCCTACCAAATTAGAGAAATGGAACTCCTCACTTTAGAAGATATGCAAAGAGGGGCAGTCAGTGGTGAGGCAAATTTGATTGCCAAGAGAGCTAGAATGAAGACTGGGAAGAGGGTATCATATAGGGATGAACCTGCACCTTCCACATTTGACTCAAAACTGGACAATGTGGTCAAGACTATGGAAAGGATGATGGAAAGGATGAACATATATGAGAGAGCTCAATCTAGAGAAAACCAAACAGCTCCTCAAAACAAAAACCAATCCCAAAACAAAAATCAGAACTTTAGGAGAAATCAACCTCAGAACAGACAAAGAGATGTTGATCAATAGATCAGACCTCCTTTCCAAGAAAATTATGTTAATGAGGATGGAGAAATAAATGAAGAAATAGAGGATAATAACATAAACATGTTGGGAGGAAGCAATAAGGATTCTGATTTCCTCCATGAAAGAAAACAAGGTCTATATACACCCTATGACGATAGAAGATTAGAAATTGAATACTACAGACAAGACTTTGAAAATTCCATCATAGGAACACCTAAACAATATGACTTAAGAAGTAGAAAGAACCAAGAAACTCCCAAAAATAAAACCTCTGATGATTCTACCAAAAACAACCCTGTAAATACTTCCAAAAAGACAACAGAAAACCATAACATAGGGGCTGAAATTTCTGATCCAAACTAGGGAAAAAACACCCAAATCAATAAAAAACATAGTGGTGACCCTAGAAACACTAGCACCTCAGCTAATGCTCTTGAAAAAACCATTTTAAAGGCTGTAAATAATAGAAATCAGCAAGTTGTTTTTGTTGATGAATAAGTGACTAAGAAGGCTAAATCAAACATTTTGAAAAATCAGATTCCTTTTAGCCTAGAGAATGAAATTGCCAAGATCAAGATCTCTGTCCCACTCACTGAATTAGTCACTCAAAATTTATATAGATGTCAAGTTTTGAAAGCTTTGAACATAGAAGATACTCATGATACTATTAACTTGAACGACGATACACCAGAGCTTCTGTTCGGTCCTAAGATTGAAGGAAAAATTCAAGAAGGAAATACCCTTCCATTCTACATCAGTTTGAATATCCATGATAAGATGTTACACAATGCCATGCTTGATTCAGGGGCATCACATAACCTCGTGCCCAAAGTAATAATGGAGAGACTAGGCATAGATGTAACCAAACCATACAAAGATTTATATTCCTTTGATTCAAGTAGAGTGAAATTCCTAGGCCTAATAAAATATCTCTGTCTTAACTTAGCTCAAATCCCAGCCAAAATCTTAGTGATGGACATTGTAGTGGCTGATATACCCCCTAAATATGGCATGCTCCTTTCAAGATCATGGGGTGCTAAGTTGCAAGGTACTATGCAGATGGATATGAATTATGCCACCATTCCTGTCTTCAGTCAACCAAGAACACTCTATAGGGAAACACACATGAAATATATGGTGAGTAGTCAAGAAAGACCAGAAAACTCCCCTCTCTATTCTATACATACTAACCTTGACTCATTCATTATTTATAATGATGATATTTCCAATGAGAAAGGATTAATCAATGAAACATCAACCAATATAGTGGCCACTCCATCCCCAAAAATAGTGGCAGCCATAGCGGAGGAGGAAAAAAAGGATAAAACTATAAAGCAGTTTACTAATTCATAAAATCATAGCAAACAGATCATAGGTCTTGAGCATCAAAAAAATCATGAATATAGTACAAATCACAAAAATCAGAGAATAAAGCCTCAAAACATTGAAAATCTTGAGGAACAAAATAAAGACAAACACAGTGCAGTCCTACAGGAATAACACAGTCACAGATTAGACAAACAAAATAGAGAGGACAACAATGAAATAAATGTCAAATCTAAAAACAGTCATCTTTGGAGTATGAGTTTTGATGGATCTTGCTCTAAAACTAGTGGAGGAGCAAGCATATGGGTGCACAACACTGAAAACAATCATGCTGAGGGTTATTCTTATATATTAAACTTCCAATGCAAAAATAACATAGCAGAGTATGAAGCTCTCATTTTAGGCCCGCATTTATTGAAAAAATTAGGGGCCAAGTAGATAACAGTTCTTGGAGACTCAGAATTGATAATTAGGCAAGTAAATGGGGAATACACTGCTAAACATCCCAGACTTAGAGCCTATAGAGATGATGCCATGGACTTGTTAAAAACATTTCCTGAATTCCAACTTACCTTTGTCCCAAGGAACCAAAACATTCTTGCCAATGGATTATCCTTTGCTGCTAGTACTTTTCTAAGACCTTATGAAAGCAAACAATACACCATCCAAGTAAAATATAGACCAGCTATCCTGGATAATAAATAATACTAGCAAGTTTTTGAAGGAGATAAACAAATAGAAGACTTCCTACAGTCCAGAAATGAATTTGAAGTGCAAAGCTTAAATTCAGACTATGAACAAGACTGTCCCACTGAAGGAAACCCAATTTTTAAAGAAGGAAAGTCTCATGAGATTGCTGAAATAAATCTTTTAACTAATAGACCCAAACACACACAAAAATAGCACATATTTAGAAAAAGAAGACTTAGAAGTGCTACAATCTAAAAATCAAAGCTTTCCAAAAGGACTGGTCCCATTACAAGAATTTTTTGACTTTAATGATGTTGCCAAAAAGCCAAAACTAAAACCTATTGAAGCTGAAGTAGAAGAATGTAATATAGGCAGTGAACAGAAACCCAAAATGATCAAACTATCCAAAACATTACTAGCTCACATTAAACTGAAATACATTGAGTTATTAAGAGAATTTTTTGATGTATTTGCATGGAGTTATGAAGATTTGAAATCATATGATACAGAAATAATCCAGCATAAGATACCCCTGGAAGAAAACCAGAAACCATATAGACAAAAACTGCGCAGAATAAACCCTGTTCAATTACCTTTGGTTGAGAGAGAAATTAGAAAAATATATGATGCTGGAATTATTTTCCCTTTGAGATACTCAGAGTGGGTATCTAATCTTGTATCAGTTAGGAAGAAAACATGAGAGATAAGGCTTTGCATTGACTTTAGAAACTTAAACAAAGCCTCATTAAAGGACAACTATCCCTTGCCCAAAATGGATCATATCTTACAAAGGGTAGTTGGCTGTAGAAGAATTTATTTTCTAGATGGCTTCTCAGGTTACAATCAAGTCTTGGTACATCCTGATGATCAACTTAAAAAAACCTTTACTACTCCTTGGGGTACTTTCATGTATTTTAAAATTCCCTTTGGTTTAATGAATGTTGGTGCCACATTTCAGAGAGCCATGGATATAGCATTCTCAAAAGAAATATGTTACTTCATTGTGATTTACCTTGATGATATCACTGTCTATTCTAAAACAAATGAAGAACACATAATACACTTGAGAAAAGTCTTTGAGAAATGCAGAAAATATGGGTTGTCCTTAAATCCAAAGAAAACATTGTTCAGTCTCCAAGAAGGTAAAATTCTTGAACATATCATATCAGAAGAGGGAATAAGGATAGATGGTATATTGCAAATAAACCATCCTAGAAACATCAAGGAACTTCAATATTTTATTAGAAAGATTAATTTCTTGAGAAGGTTCATACCCATCCTAGCTAAACTCCTTAGAAACATGAAAACCATGCTTAAAAGATAAGAAGGAGTCAAGTGGACCTTAGAAGCAAAGAAATCATTTGAGCTGGTAAAACAAGCACCTACCAAAACACCAGTTCTCATTAGCTCTGATTTTATAAAGGATTTCTTCATCTTTTCATTTGCATCAGAACATACAGTGGCTATTGTCCTATTACAAAAAAACATGAAGGGACAGGAGCAACCTATTGCATTTTTTGGTAAGGCATTAAGAGATGCACCTCTGAAGTACAATATCATAGAAAAACAAGCCTTTGCCTTAGTCAAAGCCTTAAAAAACTTCAGAGTTTACATTTTACATTCCCACATTATAGCATTTGTGCCTCATTCAGTTGTAAAAGACATATTGACCCAAGATCCAGATGGAAAAAGAAGAAAATGGATTGCTGTAATTTTAGAATATGACTTAGAAATCAAGCCCACTAAGCTCATAAAAGGTCAAGTATTATCAAAACTTATGGCTGAATCCAACTTTCAAGCTCTTGATATAAGCATGTTTAATGCATTAGATGAATAGGAGGAGTTGACAACTCTAATTATTGAAGATTATTTTCTGAATTCATCTTGGTATGCTGATATTTTGTATGTGTTGCTCAACATAAATGTCCCTCCTGGTTTGTCTAAAAATAAGGCAATATTCTTAAATTTTAAAGCTGTAAATTACTGCATTTTGAATAAATGTTTATATTGGAAAAATGCTAGTGGATTATTGCTTAAATGTTTGCCTGAGAATGATGCTGATAAGATCAAGCACGAGTTTCATGAAGGAGAATGTGGAGGCCACCTGTACTGGAAGTCAAATGCTAACAAAATCCTTAGAGCTGGTTACTACTAGCCCACCCTCTTTCAAGATATCCACAAAATGATTATTGCCTGTCACAAATGCCAAATCTTTGAAGGCAAAAGAAAGCTGCTTCCCTTACCTTTGCAACCAATCACTGTTGAAGCTCCTTTTCAGTAGTGGGGTCTAGAATTCATTGGGGACATCCATCCTACCTCATCTGCCCAACACAAATGGATCTTCACAGCAACAGACTATTTTACCAAATGGATAGAAGCCATCCCTTCTAGGAATGCCACAGAATCAGTTATCATTTCATTCCTTGAAAACCATATACTGTCTAGATTTGGTTGTCCTAGAAAGATCATAAACGACAATGCTATTGCATTTGGATCTAAAAATATGGTGGAATTTTGTCACAAATATCATATTATATTGGGTCATTCTACAGCTTATTACCCTCAAAGTAATGGGTTGGCAGAATCCTCAAATAAAATTTTGGTGAACATAATCAAGAAGTTGCTGGAAGAAAACAAAAAATCATGGCAGAACAAGCTAGTATATGCATTATGGGCAGACAGACTAACAATTAAAAAATCATTTGGAATGTCTCCCTACCAGCTAGTTTATGGAATAGAAGAAATATTTCCAACCAGTCTAGGAGTGCCAGTCATAAAGCTGATCCAACAAGTACAGTCTAAAGATGATGATATGACAAGAAGAATAAACCAGATTATACATCTACAACAAACAAGGGAATAAGTATACATCAAAGCACAGAAACTACAAGAAAACATCAAGAAGCTGTTTGAAAAAAGAACCAAGGAAAGTGACTTCAAAATTGGTGACAAAGTATTGAAATGGGATTCAAGGAGAGAAGATAAGGGAAAACATGGAAAGTTTGATAATTTATGGCAAGGCCCTTATCTTATTCAATCTGCTATTGGAAACAATGCATTCTTTCTGCAAGAATGGGATGGAGCTGAATATTTTGGAGGTCCTGTCAATGGTAGGATGCTCAAACATTATTTATGTTAACTGATATTTTGGTTTCAAAGCTTTTTTTTCATTGTGTATAACACTTGTTTTGAATTTGAAAAAGAAAAAATACAAAAACAATAGAAAAAGAGAAAAGAGGGCAGATTAAAAGAAGAAAGGTACAACCCCATACCAAAAAAGAAAAGAAAAATATGAAAGTGTGCAAGCCTAAATGCCACTACTTGAAAGAGCACTGCTATTTAGTCATATAGCCTAATCATGACTAGATAGATTTCAATTTACTGCTAATAGGTTAGTGAAGAAGATTTGCCAAACAATGAAATCTTTGCTTATCAGTTGAATAGATTAGGATAGAATGAAACGACTCTAATCAAACCAAAACTTAAGCCAAAGATAAAGAAAGAATGGTTCTAATATGCTAAAAAACTGAACCAAGAAAGAAGAAGAAGACAACTCTAGAAAGATCAAAACCAAAGCTGAAGAAAGAATGAAGGATGCTTTTAATTTTTAGATCTTAAGCCTTGACAATTTTGTCTCAATTTCTTTTAAATTTTAGTCTATGTGCAACTTGTGTTTATGTCATAGTCTTAGAGCAAATCAGACAGTTTAATCCTAGTTTGTCTGTATTTAAATTTCTATTTTAGAATATAGAAAATAAGATCTGTTTGACAGCTTAATCCTGACAGATAGTAGTTAGGTAGAGAAGCTAATGAGTTCAATTGTTTAAACTGAACTCATGGAAGTTATAAGGGTAGATTTAGATTAGTTCCCTACTTTCAATAAAAGAATAAAATGTTGATGTCAAAAGATTTTCAAGTCCAAGTGCACCTTATGAAGAAAAAATGTTAGAAAAGTAGGTTGTGTAGGTAGTTGTTTGGGCAAAGAAATCTGTTTGTTGATGTAATTTTGATCATCCTTCTAAGCAGCATGATCAAAGAAGAAAGAGGGTTGTCAAAAAGTGTAATGCATTGATCTACATTCCAGAGATAAATCTCTGAGGTTCTTGACACCTCCAAGGAGCTGCCCTCCCCAAGTGGAGCCACTGTTAGCCATCAATAAATTTTGTCATATATGATGATGGCTAAATAATTTTTTTTAGTCTTCAAGAAACAAGTTTTAAGCAAAATTGTGAGTTCTTGAAGCCTTGGTGTGTACCTTGTCCAAAGATCCATTCCACTGATATCTTCACTTAAAAAATTCTTCGAAGAAGCCCTGCTGATTCAAAAAGAAAACTGCCTTCAAAGCCATAATTCCCACCATTTCTCCATTTCAAAATATTCCCTTCATGTCACCCATTTCCCTCATTTTACCCTTTATTTCCTTCAAAATCCCCTTAAAACCTTATAAATCCTCTTTATTTTTTTTTAAACCCCTTTTTCTAACTTATCAAAACCCCTTGAAAGGCCTCAAAAAACCCCATTTCGGCATATTTTTCCAACCTTTTAACATTAGGCCTTAAGCACCTTTACCTTAAGCCCTTAGTCCTTTTTCCACCATGAGACCGAGGCCTATGACCACCCGCTATGAGCCTTGAGCCCCCATCGCTGTCGCACTTCGGCGATTTCAAATTCCTTGTTCCCAAACCTTTTTTCTGCCGATTCAGTCTGGATCGTTCATTCTCCCAGATCCTATGGCCATCGCATCGCACTTCGCTCTTTCCCATCACATCGCACTTCGGTGATTCCCATTTAAACTTCCCAAACCCCTTTTCCCCCACCGATATGCGCTCTGCTGATTAAATCTTGGTCGTTGATCCTCCAATGAACCAACGGCCAGCAGGGTCCTTCCCTTATTCTTTCATCCACCCTTATTTTTCTCCTCGACGTATCTCTGTCGTTGATCCTCAAGATCTAACAGCCCTCGCTACCCCCATCATCTGATCTCCCAACCCCATTCATTACCCCTTTGATTCCCCAATTCATCCTCATCGTCGATCTTCAAGATCCAACGGCTGTTGCTTGTTCTGACCTCTTAAACCTGCCCAATGAACCTCCTGCTACACAACAAAAAATATGATGTCATTGATGGTCCCAGCCGACTGCGCATCTCCACCTGTCGCATTCATCCTCAACTGTACATATGGATCTTCCAGATTGGATGGCCATCAATCATTTTCATGCCCGATCTCACCAAATCTCCTCAGTACACAACTCCCACGTGAAATAGGTGGTTTTTATGGGGCATGTGTCATCCCCTAACGTGTATCGCGTTAAATCAGAAAAATACCATTTACTGCCTAAACCCAGCACGAATACCACCCTGGTATTGCGCAAAATCACTCATTGCCATTTTCGCGCTAGATTCAAATGTTTCCCTAGTTTTTTCACGGTTTCACCATGAAACCCCTTCTCTACAATTTCCCTTCCCTCCGCAATGATCCATAACCCCTCCCTGAGCCTCTGAAGCAGTTTAATCCCATATAACACAGGTTTTTCTTAATATTTTGTTGTTTGGTTACAGGTTTAATGGCGGAAAGTAAAAATAAAGCCATCCCACAGCAAAATTAGTTGCAGGGCCGAGGATGACGATCCTCTGGTGCTCCAAAAATGCAGAAAATGGATAAAGAGGGTTAATTCCATGTGTTGACCAATGTTTCATGAGCATTGGTCACACAATCAAGCCCTCCAGCGCGCCAGCAAGCCACCTATGCAGCTGACAGTGAAGACATAGATGAGAAGAATTGAAGTTAAAAGGGATTAAGCGCAAAGTATGAAGATCAAAGGCTTAATCCACAGTTTAAAAGATAAAGAAGTATAAAGCCAAAGATGATTCGAAAAGGCCTGATGAAGCCTTAAAGCACAATTAAAGTTAATATCAGTGATTAAAGAATTAAAGACAGACATATCAGTAAAGGAAAGCCACCAAATGCCAGATCAGTCAGGCAATTAATCCTTAGAAAGCCAGAAATGCCACCTTCCAGCTTATTTTACCTCAAAAGAATACAAATTCAATGCACAGTCAGAGATATTTTCAAAGACAACTCAGAAAGTAATTGCTAGCTACCAAAAACCTCAAAATTCAACAAAAGTGATTGAAGTAGAGGAAAGTTAATGTAAAAATCAATTAATAGAGTTAATACATTAGATATCTTCTCCATTAGGCCTCCCAAAGGTCGAGAAGCATTTACTCTGTATTAATTGAATAGTTAGACCTTCCTTTCACTCCACCTCATCAATTTACCTATATATATATATCATCTGAGGAGCCCAGTATTGTTGTTGGTTGGATACTTATTGAATGTAAATAGTTGCTGAAGCTGCTGAAGCTCTATTGAGTAAATGAAAAATATTAGGCAGAGAAGAGAAGTTGGAGCTATAAAGACCTATTGGACTTAAAGATTGTAACTGGTTTGAACATCAAATATACAAGCTAATTGATGGGATCCTGGTATATGTTAATGGTGATGTTTTTCTTACTGTAATCATTATTTTTCTTATGTTTTCATACTTTCCACTTTCTCTAATAAAGAACAACAAATTTAGATTAGGATTTATTGTAAAATGTACCCTAATTCTCACTGATAAGATTTAACTTATGTTTTTTTCTAATTGTGTGTTTGAGGATAATTCAATAGAGTATAATCAGTCAAGAAATGTTGGTGAGCCCATGTCTTGTTGAATAAAACTTGAGAAATTTTTCTTCATTGATATTTTCACTACATGCTAAGTAAAGTTAAACTAGGGAAGTCTATGGTTAGCCCTATCCTCTAGTGCTTTCTCCAACAGCTGTTTTGAAATTTTCCCTTGAAGAGTATGCCAAAAGTAGGATAGGTTCAAAATCCTTACTTGATCTTAGGTTGCCCTTTTTTTTCTTATATGTTTTCTTCTTTCTGAAGGTAATATGTTAGATTTCTGGATTGTTGTCTAAAAAGTGTGCTTTAGTAAAAGTTTTCCCGAATAAGTCTATGGTTTGTCCTGTCCTTTGGCCTGCTTCAAACAGTTACTTTGAAAGGATTTTCTTGTTTAGTAAAGTTAATAGATTCTTAAATGGTTATTATCTTTTCTTCTTTCACAACACTTTAAATGTTCCATTTCACAAATCAATCTAAAGAGATCCTTTGATATATATTACTTTCCCCATGGACCACTCTTGAAACGTGTTGTGCAATTAAATCCTTTTGTGACTCCATAGCCCAATGGATTGATAATGTCTCTTACCTATCCTATCAACTAAACCATTCTTTCAACTTACTCACACCTTTACCCTTCAAAAGACTTCCTTTATTTTGATGATATCCTACCCAACCAAAACCAATACAAGTTCCCTTGAGCTTCATACCTAGCCTAATATCATAATCAGGTATAAATATATATCATTCTAGGAAACCAATATAGAGATCCCTCTTTGAATCTAACAAGGCTATATCCTAGGATTCCAAAGTGGTTCTGATGTAGGCCCTGCAGTCTTTTTTGTTGCCAATCTTGAAAACTACGGGAGCCTAACAGAATATATCATGATATCGTCAATGAATACAATAACAAACTTGTCCAAATAAGGATGCAACACACTATTCATCAAGCATATAAAATTAGTTGGAGTGTTAGTCAAACCAAAGGAACTACAACAAACTCATAATTCCAATACATGATCCTGAAAGTGGTCTTATAGATGTCTTCTTCTTTGATGCGTACCTGATGGTATCCTAATCTCAAATAAATCTTTGAGAAAATTGTTTCTCCCTTCAACCAATCAAACATGTCATCAATCCTGGCAAACGGGTACCTGTTCTTCATCATCACCTTGTTCAACTACCTATACTCGATGCATAACTTGAGAGTACCATCCTTCTTCTTCACAAAAAATATCAGTGCACTCCAAGGCGATACACTTGGTATAATGTATCCCTTATAAATCATTTCGTTCAACTACAACTTCAACTCTAATAACTATGGAATGCTCATCCTGTAAGGTGCCTTTGATGTTGGTGTTGCCCCTGGTACCAACTCAATAGAAACTTCCAATTATGTGTTAAGAGGAAACTCTAAAATATTTGTAGGAAATACATCCTCAAACTACTGTAATAATAGATACATATTGAATATTTTTTCATCCTCAACATCCATACCCTTGTCACTAGAAATATGAACTGAAAAATTACACACCCCGTCCTACAAATGTGCTTAGCTTGCATAGCTCTTGTTGATTAATGGTTGTTGATGCTTGCATAGAGCAAGCATCACCGGGGGCTACTCCGATCTTGCATGGGAATTTTCACTTGCCAACTTGCTCTATTCCGATTCAAGGATATTTTGGATGGTTTCTACTTGTCGAGATATTCTTCACGGTTTGACAGATATTCGTGTTTGAAGTTAGTAACCGCACTTAGTGGGATAAAACCACATGGAGTTGTAGCATGAAACTAATCATTGGTTGTGGTCCTTGAATATTCAATAATTAAGCATTTTTTAAACTCCTAAAATACCTCCAATGTTCACTTGTTTAAGACACTCTCAACCTAAGAATTTATATAAATTGTGACCCTCATATCCTCCTGATGCAAGGATTTCACTACTTAAAATAGGTCATTGTGGCATTATCACTATAAATTGTTTTTGTGAAGCTTCAGATGCTGAAAAAAATCCATTTG
Organism: Pinus albicaulis; assembly: GCA_034641835.2. Lineage (NCBI taxonomy): Eukaryota > Viridiplantae > Streptophyta > Pinopsida > Pinales > Pinaceae > Pinus > Pinus albicaulis. The sequence goes on along the minus strand of CM076580.1, from coordinate 1,020,490,494 downwards.
AGCTGAAATCTTGATGAAGCGCGTGACCGACGTTCAGATATTGGTTCTCTATATTTTCGGAGATATGATCTGAGGAAGTTAGGGTTTTTATAGGCTCTCGAATTTCATGTCAAACATGTGACCTTGGGAAAATCGTCATAACTTTTTCTCTGAGAACTGGATTGAAATTTCATAAAAAGTGATAGAAATAGGACAGACGATAGTTTTTTGGGTATCGTTTTCAGGATCAAGGGTTGAAATAGTGACACATGGCACTTTGTACAATTTTCCTCTATTGAACTAGTCTATAATCACGTCATCGTATGAGATTGGGCATAACTATTTCTTGAAGAATCCAATATTGATCAATCCTACAAGGTTGGAAAGAGGACTTAGAGGGCTACCACAGGACGCAATTTCAGACCTTGGAGATCTGAAATTACATAGATACATCATATTCAATATCGAGCTTCTGGAAGGAAAGAAAAAAATATGCATTCAAGGATCACTACAGTAAGGAAAACACATTAATAGTCAAGGGTAAGTCCGCTACAAAAAGGTATGTATGATTAGTGTTTGAATTTTAATTTGAATATAATCTTTGACATGTGTTTTTTTAGGACAATTTAGGTATTTTTGATGTATGTTTGATTGGGTTTGTTCATAAATTTTGAACGTATTTATATTTGAATTTTTAATATTTCTTTGACATGTGGTTTACAGGACAGTGTAAGTATTTTGTTTGTATATTGGTTTGGGTCTTGTTCATTAATTCTTGTGTAGGAAGGAGGACATAATAGGACAACTCAAACACATACTAGAAGGACAATGCAACACCAAAGTACAATTATTTGAAGCAAGCACAACAATACCACAACAGTTGCTAGTGTTCAAAGAAGAAGTGTCAAGTAAAGTATCAGGTCGTCTCAAAAGTCAGTATTGTAAAAATAATCATTGTAAAATTGTAAAAGAGTCATTATTGTAAAGATTCAATATGCCTAGAGTTGGAGAGGCATTGTTGGGAGGTATAAGTGTCATTGTTGGATAATGTGATGGTTGGGTTACAGGTCATAGTGTGATTGGGTGATTGGTCAAGTTCAAGAAAATCATTGTGAATCATATTGTATCATGGATCATTGTCCCTGGTACCGGACTCCACACTCTTGTCTTATTTATGATCATTATAGGGTGGCAGGGAGGTGCTAGTTTGGTTCATGAAGTCCCCTATAGGTTGGATCATGTGAACACTTCAGGGTGGTAGGTCGGTTTAGGATGTCAGAGCCTCCATTTAGTTGACTGCTGAAGAAAATAGAGTGTTTGGTCATCCTTCCAGTGGAAGATGGAGAAGAATTATTTTATATAATTCTAGGAATTTTTCCCTTTCATTGCATTTGGGGTTGAAGATTAAAGAATTTATTAGAAAATCATTTGGTGGTTTTTGACCCAGAGGGGGGTTTCCACCTAAAATTCATGTGACTATTGTGTTATATTTTTTACTGTTGTTACTGGATAAACATCAAGAATAATTGAATATTAACTAATGCTCTGAAAATATTTAAAAGTGATAATTGATAATAAATACTGATTCACCCCCCCCCTGCTTTCAGTATTTCCAACAATTGGTACTAGAGCATGGTTCCTTCAATGGTACTCTAACAAATGTAAGGGGATCATGGAGTATATTAAGAATAGAACTCCTCTGCTCAATGGAAACAACTACACACTTTGGAGTGGAATAATGTAAGTTCATTTGCTGGTGCAAGGATACGAAGTATGGGAAATCATTGAAAAAGGATTTACAACAACCCGAGATGAACAAGGTAAGAAAAATATGGTATATGATGCAAAGTATAAATATATCATTATCATTGGACTTATCGAATCTGTCTATCTTAATGTACTAAGTTGGAAAAATTCTAAAGAAGTATGGAGCACGCTTGAGATTATATATGCAGGTGACTCAAACGTGAAAGAAGAAAAGCTTCAAATTTACAGGGAAAAATTGAGCAACTCAAAATGAAGGAAGATTAAAATATTGATGCATACTTACAATGTGTATGAAATAAAAAATGAATTGGAAGGTTTGGGAGAACCTTTCAACACGAAAATTGTTTTCTGAAAGATCCTTAGAACCTTCCCGGCAAGATCCAACCCAAAGGTATATGTCTTGGATTATAGTTCGAATCTAGAAAATATCGGAAAATATGAATTGCATGGAGTGCTTATGGCATATGAAACGAGGAATGAAGAAGAGGATGACACATGTCACCTAGAAACATCATTCGCCTCATCCAAGAAAACTAGTAAGGACAAGCATAATCCAAAAGAGAAAACTTGTAGTTGTAAGGAAGAAGAAAAGGAAGAAGATGAAGAAGAATTTTCAGATAAATAATTTTCCTACTTCACTCAAAAAATTAGAACATGTAAGGGGAAATTCAAAGGTAAAATTCGATTGATATGTTTCAATTGTGGTGAGGTTGGGAATTTTTGCAGCCAAGTGTCCTCACAAAAATGAGGCTGTTACGAAAGGAAGGAAAGGCCTGAGGAATTTCAACATGAAAGGCATGAAAAAATGGTTTAAGAAGAGTTTCTTCTCCAAATACGATAACTCCTCATCGAATGAAGATAGTGATAACGAAGAATAAATCAATGGAAGAGTATTTTTTATTACCAAGCCTAACAAGAAAGAAGCATTTGGCGAAGAAGAAGAGATGACTAAGGTTGAATTTCAAAATGAAGTGATCATGGTTATCAAAGAGCTCAAGGTCGAGAAGAAGCATCTCAACACTCTTGAAGACAAATTAAAAATATAAAGGGAACTTTCCTAAATCTTAAAATCAAGGTTGAAGAATACAAATGAGTTGAAGAATCACTCAGGGAAGAATTAAAGGAAATCAGCAAGGAAAGAGAAGCATTGGAAGCTGAAATAGTTTCTCTACAAAAGAAAGTAAAAAATGGAAAAGCTCTTCAAAACTGCACCAAAAGCTCCAAGGAATTGGAAGAAATCATCGACAATCAGTGATCAAATAGTGACAAGACTGGTCTTGGATAGAAATAAAAATATGAAAAGGAGCTAGGTCCTTCTATGAAAACAAAATAAGATGGATATGAAAAATATAACAAGGAGGTAGACCTCTCAACCAACTCAAGGGATCAGGACTCACAGGAAGAAACATGGAAGGAAATTCCTCGAAGAATATTTCCTCCTAGGTATTAACCTATCTTCTATGGCCGTTGTTATTCATGTGGAAGGTTTGGACATAGAGCTATATAATGTCACATGTATTTTTGGAATAAATACAGCTTCCAGAGATATTTCAAAAATGGATATTCTGGAACTCAACAGAATATTAATATATTTGATCATTTGAGAGATGATGTCGAATGTTACAAATGTAACAATTTTGGACACCTGGCTAAAGATTGCAGACTTAGAAGTTCTTCAAATGAATTCTCACAAAATCAGAATGAACAAATATGGAAAAAGAAGACTGAAAAATGTGCTATCCCTCTCAAGGCTCAAATCAACATAAACTTTTGGTATGTTGATAGTGGTTTCTCAACTCGTACGTCTAGAGATAGGAATAAGTTCATATCCTTGAAGGAAAAGAAGGATCCTTGAAGGAAAAGAAGGATGGAACAATATATTTTGGAAATGACGGGTCTTAAAATTTCATACGAGTAGGTGCAGTCACACTTGGAAGCAATAATGCATTAGCGAAAGATGTGTTGTTGGTTGAAAATATGAATCACAATCTTCTCAGTGTTTGGAAAATGTGCGATCAAGGACACACAATACTATTTAACTCTAAGAAATGTGAAATTGGGAAAGGCATGTTCAGTAAAATTATGGCTACAGCAAGAAAAGCTCCAAATGGAATATATAGTTTAGAGGAGACACCTAAAGGATGATTTTTGGTGAAATAATAAAAAAGGTGGTTATGGCACAAACGAATGGGACATATAAATTTCGACAATTTGGTCAAGATCAGCAAAAAGGAAGCAGTAAGAGAAATGCCTAAAATTTCAAAACCTACCAATACGATATGTGAATCTTGTCAGCACGGAAAGCAGACAAAAGTTGAGTTCAAGACAAAAGAATACTTTGCATCGTGTCCATTGGAATTAGTACATACTGATCTATGTGTTCCTATGACAACAAAAGGTTTAGATGGAGAATTATATTTTATGCTAATGATAGAATATTACAATAGAATGACAGTTGTTAGGTTCTTAAAGAAAAAGAATGATGCATTTGAGTGTTTTATAATCTACAAGGAATTCGTTGAAAAAGAATATGATTTGAAGTTCAAATGTCTGAGATCAGATAATGGCGGAGAATTCACTTCCAAGGTATTTCAACAGTACTGTGATGAAAATGAAATAAAAATGAAATTATCAACAGCCAGAGCACTGCAGAAAAATGGAGATGCTGAAAGAAAAAATAGAACCGTACTAGAAATGGCTAGAACAATGTTAAATGACCCAAAATAAGATGATAAATTATGGGTTCAAGCAATCGATACAATTGTATTATTTATAAACAGAAGTTTCCTACGGAACAATTGTAAAATGACTCCATACAAATTTTGGAAAGGAATATCGACTAATGTCAAATGCTTCAAAATATTTGGAAGAAAATGCTACATCAAAAGAGAAGATAAAAAATTGGGCAAGTTTGATGCCCGTGTCGATGAAGGTATTTTCATTGGTTATTCACAAAAAAGGAGTTATTATAGATGCTACAATATGAGGCAAAAAAAAATAGTGGAAAGAATAAATGTTACTTTTGATGAAGATTGTGCTACAAAGGATGACGATGAGATTGTCCCTTCAAGAAAATCTGAGGGATATGAGGGACAACCTGTGAAGAATGAAGAAAAAGCTCCAGAACAATACCAATCAAATAAGGAAACAAAATTCAACCAAGAGGAAATAAGAAATGATCAGTAGGATGTACAAGAAAATTCTCCAAAAGATTTAAAATAATGGTGTCAAAAGGATCATCCATAAAATCAAATCATCCACAACATTAATGAAGGAATTGTAACTGGAAGAAGTCAACAACTTCATTCATCACAACAATACCACCTTGATTTTTTAGCAAAATTTGAGCCTAGCAATTTTGAGGAAGCTAGTCAAGATGAACACTGGGTAGCATCTATGAATGAAGAATTGGATCAAATTGAGAAAAATGATACTTGGGAATTGGTTCCACAACCAAAGGATAAAAATGGTATTCAAACTAAATGGGTCTTTAGAAACAAATTGAATGAGGATGGAAAGGTTACCACGAATAAGGAAATATTAGTCTGCAAAGGATATGCACAATTTGAGGGAATTTATTTTGAAGAAAAAGTTTCTCTCATTTCCAGAATGGAAGCTATTAGAATTTTTACCACTTATGCATTCTCAAGAAAAATCAAGGTCTACCAAATGGATGTTAAGTCAGACTTTCTAAATGGTGAATTGGAAGAAGAAGTTTCCATTGAACAACCTAAAGTTTTTCTACTCCCTGAAAATAAAGACTATGTCTGCAGATTAAAGAAGCACTCTATGGTCTCAAGAAATCTCCTAGAGCTTGGTATGCTCGTCTTGATGGATATCTACATCAACAAGGATTCAAGAAAGGAATATCTAACAACAATCTCTATGTGAAAGTGTATCAATATAACCTAAAAATTATTGAGGCATATGTAGACGATATAATTTTTGGAAGTAATGATGACATATTAAGTAAAACTATTTCCACATAGATGCAAATTGACTTTGAAATGTCTCTACTTGGCAAGCTAAAATACTTTTTAGGGCTTTAGATATCTTAGTAGGATAAAGGAATATTTATATATCAAACCAATTTCATCAAGGAAATGCTCACGAGATTCAACATGGAAGATTGCAATCCTATCCTTACCCCAATGATAACAGGTTGCAAGTTAAGTTTAGATGATTCATCAAAGGATTTAGACCAGAGGTTGTATAGATCTATGATTGGTAGTCTTCTATATGTGACAGCTTCTCGGCCAGACGTAATGTAGGCAGTTGGACAAGTAGCAATATTCCAAGCATCACCAAAAGAGTCTCATATTATTAACGTCAAAATAATTATTTGATATCTTAATGGCACAACATAACATGGTTTATGGTATCCCAAAGTAAATATTCTAGTTATCCAAGCTTATATAGATGTAGATAAGGCAGGAAGTGTTGATGATTGAAAGAGTACCAATGGAGCAACATTCTTTCTAGGTGGTTGCCTTTTTTTTATGGTTAAGTAAAAAGTAGTCTTCAATCTCATTATCCACAACATAAGTAGAATATATCGCGGCAACAGCTTATTATACTCAAGTTCTCTGGATGAATAAAAATTTGCAAGATCTTCAAGTCAAGTTTGATGAGACTATTCCCATATTTTGTGATAACACCAGTTCCATCAGTATCTCCAAGATTCCTATGATGCATTCCAAAACAAAGCACATTACAATCAAATATCATTTCTTTAGAGAGAAGGTCACCGAAAATAATATCAAGCTTGAATATGTTGGCATAAAGGAACAAATTGCTAACATCTTTACCAAACCATTACCTCATAAATAATTTGAGTATCTTTGCCTAAAGCTTGGGATTCTCCAAATTTCTCATTAGACTCGTTCTCTTATCTAAATAAGTAAAAAAAAAAATGGATTTTAGGTTTTTACAAGTCCACAGGTTGACGTTTGTCAGGGTGAGTTACCCTTTCCCATTGATGAAAAAGGGGGAGAGAATTTTGTAGAAAGATGTGTCATGATTGCAAGGGGAGTAATTGTGTTTCCATCAATGCCAAAGGGGGATATTGCTGATCAGTGGCTATCATTGATGTCAACCCAAGCAGCACTAGGGGATACCTCGATCTTGCATGGGAATTTTTACTTGACAACTTATTCTATTTCGAGTCAAGGATATTTTAGATGGTTTCTAATTGTTAATATGTTTCCGTTGATATATGGCATGCCACGTAATTCTTCACGGTTTCAGAGATATTCGTGTTCGAAGTTAGTAACCCTAGTTAGTAGGCTAAAACCCCATGGGGTTGTAGCATGACACTAATCATTGGTTGTGGTCATTGAATATCAAATAATTAATAATTTTTTAAAATTCTAAAATCCCTCCAACTTTCACTTGTTTAAGACCCTCTCAACCTAAGAATTTATACAAATTGCGATCCTCAAATCCTCCTGATGCAAGGGTTTCGCTACTTAAAACAGGTCATCGTGGCATTATAGCTATAAATTTTTTCTGCGAAGCTTCGAATGCTAAAAAAACCCATATGAGCCAAACTCCTAATGATGCACATGATCGAATTTCAGATATTGGTTCACTATATTTTTGGAGATATGATCTGAGGAAGTTAGGGTTTCTGTAGGCTCCCAAATTTCATGTCAAACAGGTGACCTTGGGAAAATTGTCATAGCTTTCTCTCTGAGAATTGAATTCAAATTTCATAAAAAGTGACAGAAATAGGACCGACTCTAGTTTTTCAGATATCATTTTTAGGACCAAAGGTTGAAACATTGACACGTGGCACTTCGTATAAGTTTTCTCTACTGAACCAGTATATAATCAGGTCATCGTAGGAGATTGGACATAACTATTTCTTGAATAATACAATATTGATCAGTCCTATGGGGTTGGAAATAGGACTCATAGGGCTACCACAGGACACAATTGCAAAACTTGGAGATTTGAAATTACATAGATACATCAGATTCAATATCGAGCTTCTAGAAGGCAAGAAAAAAATATGTATTCAAGAATCACTGCAGTAAGGACAACACATCAATAGTCAAGGGTAATTATGATACAAAAAGGTATGTATGATTAGTGTTTGAATTTTAATTTGAATATCATCTCTGACATGTATTTTTGCAGGATAGTGTAAGTATTTTGTATGTATGTTTGATTGGGTTTTTTTCATAAATTTTGAACGCATTTACATTTGAATTTTTAATATTTATCTGACATATGGTTTCTAAGATAGTGTAAGTATTTTGTTTTTATATTGGTTTGGGTCTTGTTCATTAGTGCATGTGCAAGAAGGAGGAAACAACAGGACAACTCAGACACATACTAGAAGGACAATTCAATGCCAAAAAACAATTACTTGAAGCAAGCACAACAATACCTCAGCAGCTACTAGTGTTCAAAGAAGCAGTGTCAAGTCAAGTATCAGGTCGTGGCAAAAGTCAGTATTGTAAAAATCATCATTCTAAATTTTTAATAGAGTTAATCTTCCTAGAGTTTGAGAGGCATTTTTGGAAGGTATAAGTGTCATTTTTGGATAATGTTATGGTTGGGTTGCAGTTCATATTGTGATTGGGTGATTGGTCTAGTTCAATAAAATCATTGTGAATCATGTTGTATTGTGGATCTTTATCCCTAGTATGGGAGTCCACACTCTTGTCTTATTTATGATCATTGTAGGGTGGCAGGGAGGTGCTAGTTTGGTGCATGAATTCACCTATAGGTTGGAGCCTGTGAACACTTCAGGGTGATAGGTAGGTTTAGGATGTCGGGGCATCCATTCAGTTGACTACTAAAGAAACCAGGGCGTTGGGGCATCCTTCTAGTGGGAGCTGGAGAAGAATTCTAGTAAGTTGTCCCTTTCATTTTAGTTGGGGCTAAAGATTAAATAATTTATTAGAAAATAATTTGGTGGTTTTTGACCTAGAGGGGGTTTTCCACCTAAAATTCATTTGCATATTGTGTTCTATTGTTTATTGTTGTTACTGGATAAACATAAAGAATAATTGAAGATTAAATAATGCTTTGAAAATATTTAAAAGTGCTAATTGATAATAAACACTGATTCACCCCCCACCTCTCAGTATTTGCAACAGCTCTGACCATCCTCACTGATGTAGGATTCTTCTTTCCCTACAATATTCTCTTTTCCCATTATCATCTAAGGACTCAATAGCCTTTTCATAGAATTCTACATTGGTCCTGTGAAGATACAACCAATACATACCTAGAATCATACTATATTATCCTAATTTTGAGTACATTTAGATGTTTTCTTTTTGTAGGCATACCATTCAACTCAAATACACAAGCTCTTACCCAATGATGAACTCTCTTACTAGTACATGTATCCAACTTCACCAACCAAGACTCTGCATGCACTTATTTTCTCAAGTCACACTTATCCACCAGGTTAGGATCAACATAACTATAATTAGATCCAGTATCAATGAAAATAGAAACAACTCGACCAAAAATCTTACCTTCCATATCAATAATGGATGTTTGGTGATCTTCTTTCTTGTTTTCCACAACTGCATAAATCTGATGAATGATATGACCAACATCCCAAACTGTCTGTGCCTCCTGATAATTATAGAACTGAGGCATACCTCCCTAGTACAATGGAAAATCCTTCTTGTGATGATATTTTCCACATATTCAACACTACAATGATCCTCTACCATCACCTCTACTTTGTTGCTCTCCTGGTTGTGACCCATATCCCTTGTCAACTACATTGAACTTATTGTAAGGAACCATGTTATCTTTCTCACTTGCATATTGAGGTGTTCCCCACTTTCGTGGAAAATTCCCTTTAGCCTTCTCATTTCCTTTCAAATCATGCATAGGCTCAGCGTTGCACTTTAGATTCTCATAATAATGCTTCAATTTCTGGATGGACTCTTCCAATGATCTAGGCTCATCAAACTCAATCTAGTCTCTATATGGTGTTGGAAATCCAATAATAAATTTTTTAATCTTAGCCTTCTCATCCTTGAGATAAGGCACATACCTCAACAACTCCAAGAATCTACCAGTATACTCATCATATTTCATAGAACCCACCTGCAGCTCATAAAAATCCTTAGATTTGTCATCATAATACCTCTCCGATAAGTACTTATTCTTGAATACCCCCTTGAATGCATTCCAAACAAAGTCTTCTTCCAAAATCCCCTTGATATTATTTACATATTTCCAGCATATATCTTCTTTCCCTTTGAGAATGAAGGTGATTATCTTGGATTTCATGTTCTTTGAGTAGCTATGCAATCTGAAGAATTTATTCATTCCAAGAAACCATGCCACTACATCTTCTGACTTATTCATTTCTCCATCGAATGTATGAGGCTTGAATTTCTTGAAATCCTCTAGCAAATACTCCCTCCACCTATAAGGATGATGACGGTGATGATTGTGATGATGTCTCCTCGATGAGGAACTAGAATGATTCCCATACATACTAGTCATCCTTTCAGGTGTATCCAATGATATTCAACCTCTAACTGTGTCCCGCCTATCCAAATTGTATCTGGAAAAATATATGCTACCATAGGCTCTGTTAGTCTTCTCTTCCTGCTCTTGACTAATCCTCTATTGTACTTTTTTCTGCAACTCTGACAAGCTCCAAAGAATCGCTCCATTAACCTCTACTTGCTTCTCTTGAGCCCTTGAGAGTTTTTACTGAGCCTAAACCAACCTGTTATTGTCTGCTTTGCAACTTCTGATCTTTGCCCTCAAACTCGTACATGTATCTACTATACTAGGAGAATACTGTTATCCTTGCTGCCCAATTGATCTGTAGGGAGAGTCACATGAACCTTAGTCTACCATTTTCCTTTTCATATTTGATTCTCTTCTTCCTACAAGTGTACCATGTTAGATAAACCAAATAGATACCAAAATGAAATCCTTACCTCATTGATGTTGAGGGTAGGCTTATCACATCTGCAAGATCATTCCACATTAGCATGTACATATATATTCATAAGCATATCCATGTAATAATATAACAACATAAAAAAATCATTTATAACCATACCAAATATATATCGTGACCCCATGCATGTCAACCATAACCTTGAAAACATCGTACTTTACCCAAAAAGAGCGCAACTTGTTCTGATACCACCCTGTAACCCACTCCTCCCACATTTACCCACTTTCACTAGTTTTCATGGGGTAAACATGATATGAGGGTCACTATGATAAGACTCAACCTCCTTTATGACCTTAAGGAAATGGAGACAACAACTTAATACCTTACTGACCTCCCTCAAGTGTCACCTCTAGGAGAAACTCAACCCCTCCAGGTGTCCAACCCTTGAGATAGCTCTATTTTTCACTAAACTAGAGCGTTAGATGCTCCCTTCCAAGGCATGCAAGTGACTATAGCCCTCCATTCCCTCCCATATGCCTACCTGCCAGCAAATTTGGACTTTTACAATCAGTTCTATGCACTAACACTGAATTATGAGCCAATGTTTCAGGGCTAGGGCTCATGCCTCTTCCTAGAACTTAGTGAAAACTTCTAGAAATGATGAATGACATAAAAAAAGGATTATAAACCAAAACTTGAACAAGGACTTGACCTGACCACTCCCAACCAAGACTTACATTCCATCAAACACTTGGTAAACATACAACCTATAGGTCATGAATGCATACATGAAAATAAGGATCTGGAAACTTATATGAGGTTTAACAAGAAGGCTCAATTCCTTCTCACAATAGCTATCATAACACCAATTGGGTCATACATTCACAAACTGGACATTCATAAATGAAAATTTGATAAGAGTCATACTTATATCTTTCAAATAACCATGCTTATAACTAGATAAATAGAAATGATAGAACAACCATTAAAGCCACATAATAAAAAGTACATTTACTCATTAAAAGCAAGAGAAACTAAGCTCTTACTAACCATATGCAAAATACAACCAAGTTTGGGACTTCCACATACCGCCTGACCATTGATTAGGATGAACCAAATCTTTCTTTCAACCAATCAGACCCTTTCCATATTCTAAGAATGAATGTGGGATATCATGGGTAAAACCAATCCAATGACAACCAATGGAATATAGAGGTTAAACCACCTCCACCCTCACCATATCATGATCTCACCTAAACTCTTGTCGAGATCAAAAAACCAAATTGAGCTTGGATGCCTCAAATTTCCTTCACTATCCATTGAGGAATTTTCCTATCTCCACCCACATGTTGAGGGCTTCCCAGAGAAAACCATCACCACCCAAAACCATTGGGCTTTTCTTGAGATGACATCACCCAGATCCAAAACCTTCTGTTAATCCAAAGCTCTACTGAGAAAGAATCCCATCATACTATGGATATCCAGAAATGGCAAGGAAAGGCTAAAATCCATTGTCAAATCCTGGAAAAATACATCCCAATGACAGAAGAGTAACCAAATACCAACATGCACATACCATTCATGTCAAAATATTTCTCGAAGAAGCCCTCGAGAAACAAAGGAATGTGATGATGAAAAAAATTTCCTAGATCCTTCGACGGATGTCCATAGGCAACACATATTCATCCGGCAGCCACTTTGGAGGTGCCACTCCCTTTAAGGTACAAGTCAACTTTTACATTCCCACATTTGAAGGTTAGATAGATGCATATGTCGTAGATAAATGGTTAAATATGTTGGAAGCATATTTTTGGTTCATGATTTTTACAATAGGGAAAATATTAATTTTTCACTCCTGAAAGATGCCTCCTAAGTCAAGGACTGGTGGGAAACATATTATGAAAAAAAGGACATGAGGGAAGCCTCCCTGTTCTCTATCACAGGCACTTGGAATTATTTCTGAGATGTCATCAAGGAATAGCACTACCCTATTGGGATCTATGACAACAAGTACATAAAATGGACTACGTTGCGGCAATAGAGGGATAAATATGTGCATGAGCTCATGAATAATTTTCATGCCCTACGCATAAATATAGGTATCAAATATTATAAGAAACATTTGGTGCTCAATTACTGTGGTTTTTTTCACAAATACATTGAAGAGGAGATGGATTTCCTGCCATACTGATACGCTACCAAGTTGGAGAAGAAATTCAAGAACAAGAAGCAAGAGTTTGGATATGCGAACCAAAAGAAGAGAAAAGTGCTTCCAATAATTAGAGAAAAGAACAAATCCTAGTTGGGACCCCAGGAAAACTCCTCGAATCCGCAAGCCAAGGGTGATGAGAAGGAAAATAAGGACACCAAAAATTTGTGTGATTTGCATAAAACTCCCACTCACAACACGAATGAATGTCGCGCAAAGCAGTCGTTGGTGGCCGAGATGAAATAATTAAAGATAGATGCATGATCTAATTCTTAGTTAGAAACTAACAAGGGAACTGACAAGGGTAAGCAGGTCATTGACACAATCTACTGCGACGAGAGACACCACCAAGTTCCAAAATGTGAAACCTGAAGATCCATAGGAGGGGAAGCGCCTCTTTCACTCACAGATGTGAGTGAAGGGTTCACCGTTGTGATTCATTTTCAATAGAAATGGGAGCCAAAAGAACCTCATTTCAGCAGAGGTTTTGAATTTTTTTGGCCTACAAACCACACCACACCTGCAACCATACAACATCAGGTGGCTTCTGTTGGAAATACTGAGAGGGGGGCTGAATCAGTATTCCTTTCAATTAGAGCATTATTTAATCTCCAATTATTATCAATTTTTGTACAATGATAGCAGCAAACAAAAGGAACACAAATGCACACAATTTTTAAGGTGGAAACCCACTCTGGGACAAAAACCACCAAATTCGTTTCTAATAATTCTTTAATATTCAACTCCAATTGAAAATAAAGCTCCAACTTCCTAGAATCTAGAAAAGAATTCTTCTCTAGCTCCCACTGGATCAATGCTCCAATTCCCGAGATTTTCAGTATTCAATTGAATGGATGCCCCAACACCCAACGAGTTACAACTCACCCTAGCACAACCCTACCACCCTATAGAAGAATAAAAGAAGAATGGGCTCTCGTACCAGGGAAAATGGTCCACTTTACAATGATATAGAATGATGTAGAAGAAGAATATATACTATAACATAACCCCAACTTTGACACAACCACCTAATGATGATCCTAGACCTCCCAACACTGCCTCTTCAACCCTTGGTAGATAGATACTAGTACAATTTTTACAATAATGTATTTATAATGACTTAATACAATGATACCTTTACAATGATTGTACGCAGTGCTGCCCACTTGAAGACTTCATATGATGAAATTCTTGTTTTTGTTATGCAACTTGGTTGCTGCTCTTTTCATGCTTCCTTATGCTACACCTTGCTTTGCTTTTTTGCCATAGAAAGTCTGGTCCTTTGCAACCCTTGACAACACATGATCTAGCTTTTTCTTCCCTTCTAGGAGCTTGATATTGAATTTGGTGTATCTCTATTATTTCAGATCCTCAAAATTTGATTTTTAGTTCTGCAGTAGTCCTTTGAGTTGTCTTTCCAATGCCATAGGTCAGACCCAATTTGGATTCTTCAAGAGAGATTTATACCCAATCTCTAACAATGCCCTAATTATGGAATGTTTCAGCAGAGAGAACTTGTATGGCGTTCCACATGTCACTGTTTCTTCATTTGGATCTGAAATTGATAGAGAGAAAGCTACAGTCTGTGCACTATCTTTCAATTTTCACATAATTCCAATCTGATACTCAGAGAGAGAGTTATGAAAATTTTACAAAGGTCACTTCTTTGAGATTAATTTCAGGAGCCTACAAAAACCCTTACTTACATAGATCATATCTCCAAAAATATTGCGCAACTTGATCTAAAATTTTTACAGCAGCTTCATCAAGATTTTGGCTTCACCTCATAAAAATTTCAGCTTCTGAACCTTCGTAGAAAAATAGTTAGAGCGACAATTCCACGATGACCTATTTCATATGGCGAACTCCCTTGCATAAGGAGGAAATGAGGATCACAATTTATATAAATGCTTAGGTTGAGAGGGGCTTCAACAAGTGAAAGTGGGAGGGATTTTATGAGCTTAAAAAATATTAATTATGACTTTTCAATGACCCATTCCCCAACCCCATGGGGTTTTAGCCCACTAACTGGGGGTAGAAACTTCAAACATGAATATCTCTCAAACCGTGAAGAATTACATGGCATGCCATATATCAATGGAAACATCTTGACAATTAGAAATAATCAAAAAAATTATTGACCCAAAATATATTAATTTGGTAGGTAAAAATTCCCATGCAATATTTGGTTAGCCCCTCGTGCTACTTGGGTTGACATCAATGACAACCATTGATCAACAATCTCCCCCTTTGGCATTGATGGCAACACAAGTACTCCCCCTGTAATCATGACACCTCTTCCTACAATTTTCTCTCTCCCTTTGACATCAATGGCAAAGGGTAACTCCCCCTGAAACACAACCATCCTACAGACCTGTACACACTTCCACTCCCGCTGACACACAATTGTCCTGCAGACCTGTAATTTAATGATGTAATTTAATGATAAATTGGGAGAATCCCAAGCTTTTGACAAAGATATTCAAATGCTTCACGAGGTAAAGGTTTAGTGAAGATATCAGCAATTTTTTATTTTGTACAAACATAATCAAGTTTGATATTATTTTCAGCGACTTGTTCTCTAACAAAATGATATTTGATCGGAATGTGTTTTGTTTTTGAATGCATGAAAAGATTCTTGGAGATGCTGATGGCACTAGTGTTGTCACAGAATATGGGAATAGGCTCACTGAATTGTACTTGAAGATCTTGCAAAGTTGGTTTCATCCAAAGGACTTGAGTACAACATGATGCTGCTACAATGTATTATTCTTCCGCTGTAGATAACGAGATTGAAGTTTGCTTTTTGCTCAACCATGATACGAGACAACCACCTAGATAGAATGCTGCTCCACTAGTACTCTTACGATCATCAATGCTTCTTGCCCAATCTACATCTATAAAGGCTTGAATAATGATATTGTTACCCTAGGGATACCACAAGCCATATTCTTTTGTGCCCTTTAGATTTCGAAGAATTATTTTGACGGCAATAATATGTAATTCTTTTGGTGCTGCTTGGAATCTTGCTACTTGTCCAACTTCTTGCATAACATCTGGCCGAGAGGCTATTACATATAGAAGACTACCAATCATAGATTTGTACAACCTCTGATCCACATCCTTAGATGAGTCGTCTATGCTTAATTTGCAACCTGTTACCATCGGAGTAAGGACGGGTTTGCAATCTTCCATTTTGAATTTCTTGAGCATTTCCTTGATGTACTTGGCTTGACATATAAGTATTCCTTTCTCTTGCTGAGATATTTGAAGCCCTAAGAAGTATGTCAACTCACCAAGTAAAGACATCTCAAACTCACTTTGCATCTTTGTAGAAAATTTCTTACTTAGTCGATCATCATTGCTACCAAATATTATATCATCCACATATACCTCAACGATTGTTAAATTATCTTTATCTACTTGTACATAAAGATTTCTATCGACAATACCTTTCTTATACCCTTGTTGATGTAGATATCCATCAAGACAAGCATACCATGCTCTGGGAGCCTAATTGAGACCATATAGAGCCTTATTTAACCTGCAGACATAGTATTCTTTTTGTGATAGTAGAAAACCTTCAGGTTGTTCGATGTAAACTTCTTCTTCTAATTCCCCATTCAGAAATGCTGACTTAACATCCATTTGGTAGACTTTGATTTTTCTTGAACATGCATAGGTGAGAAACATTCAGATGGCTTCCATTCTGGAAACTGGTGCAAATGTTTCATCGAAATCAATTCCTTCCACTTGTGCATAGCCTTTGCAAACCAATCTTGCTTTGTTTCTGGTAACCTGCCCATCTTCATTCAATTTGTTCCTGAACACCCATTTAGTCCTAATGACATTTTTATCTTTTGGTCGTGGAACTAATTCCCAGGTGTTATTCTTCTCAATTTGATCCAATTCTTCATTCATAGCTGCTACCCAATGTTCATTCTGGCTGGCTTCCTCAAAACTACTAGGCTCAAAGGTTGCTAGAAAAGCAACGTGAGTTTGTTGTGATGAACGAAGCTGTCGACCTTCATTTATGTCACCAATGATTTGATTTGATGGATGGTTCTTTTGAATCCACTCTTTTTTTCTCCTTGGAGGAGCTTCTTGTTGTTGTTATGGTATATCTTGATGATCATTGTTTACTTCTTCCTCGTTGATAGTTGCTTCTTGTTCTACAATTTTATCTGTGTCTTTTTTAGCCTCTGTCTCAAGTTTCAAAGATTCTAGATCCTCATCATTACTCACTAGAACACCTTCTTCGTCAAATGTAACATTTATGCTCTCCACTATCTGTTTTCGTCTTAGATTATAGCATTTATAGGCCTTTCTTTTGCATGAGTAACCAACAAAGATACCTTCATCAACACGTGATTCAAACTTACCCAAATTTTGATCTTCTCTTTTGATATAACATTTGCTTCCGAAGATTCTAAAATATTTTACATTAGCTGGTTTTCCTTTCCATAATTCATATGGAGTCTTGTTGCAATTATTTCTGAGAAGACTTCGGTTGATAATGAATACTGTCGTATCA
This sequence comes from Pinus albicaulis, assembly GCA_034641835.2. Lineage (NCBI taxonomy): Eukaryota > Viridiplantae > Streptophyta > Pinopsida > Pinales > Pinaceae > Pinus > Pinus albicaulis. Next base: position 1,020,473,109 of record CM076580.1, on the reverse strand, counting down.
ATTGCTTGAACCCAGAATTTTTCATCCAATTTTGAGTCCTTCAACATTGTTCTACCCATTTCCTGTACGGTTCTGTTCTTTCTTTCAGCAACTCCATTTTGCTGAGGTGTTTGTACTGTTGAAAATTGCCTTTTTATTCCATTTTCGTCACAGTATTGCTGAAATAATTTGGAAGTGAATTCTCTACCATTATCTGATCTTAAACACTTAATTTTCAAATCAGTTTCATTTTCAACCAACTCCTTGTAGATCTTAAAGCACTCAAATGCTTCAGATTTTTTCTTTAGGAAACTGATGGCTGTCATCCTGGTATAGTCATATATCATTAACATGAAATATAATTCTCCATCTAAGCCTTTTGTTCTCATAGGACCACATAGATCAGTATGTATCAATTCCAATGGATGTGATGCAAAGTGTTCTTTTGTTTTAAATTGGACTTTTGTTTGCTTTCCATGCCGACATACCTCACATAGTGTGTTGGAAGGTTTTGAGATTTTTGGCATTTCTCGTACTGCTTCCTTTTTACTTATCCTGACAAGATTTTCAAATTTTATGTGACCATTTGTTAGAAAATTATATATTATGGAGCAATGCAACACATAAAATATATGGAAAATACAAGCACACAAAACACATAAAACTAGAGAGACACAGATATACGTGGTTCACCCAATTTGGGCTACGTCCACCCCGAACAGCCAGTCCTTCCTTCTTATTATCCAGCAAAAATGAAGAGACAAAACCTACAGCAGATCCGCTGTAATATCCTCTGTTCTCTCTCACAGTCTCCCTCTCTATTTCTCGCTCCGAGAATACACACATACTACACAGCCGCAATAAAATGCCCTCATAAAAGCGAGGGGTTGCCTTCTAGGGCAAAAAACCCTAATCTAAACATAACTTCTACTGTCAGATCATTTGCCTAATGAACGGTCCAGATTGACTAGAAATTACTATACTTTTACAAGGCAATTTTACATCTGTTTTTAGCTTCGGGGGCGCTGCCCCCGAACCCCCACCAGGGGGGGGCTCTGAAAAGCGCTGCCGGCCCCCCCTGGACCCCCCACGGCAGCGATTAATTTCGGGCGGCATTGCCGCCCCTTTTAAGGTACAGGGGTCCAATGCTGTGATACAAAGTAAGGAAGATAATCAGGCTCCACACCCAACAATCTCCCACTTGGAGACTGATTGTAGCAACTCCATCGCTGCTTCATTTGCTGGAAAATGATTCCTCTTTGGACCTGGCTAATTCTCATCTTCATCGTCGTCCTTGAAGACCAATTGAAACTGAGCATGTTCTCAATTTCTCCCTGGTTACAACTTTTGTTAGCATATCTGCAGGATTCTGGCTAGTGTGTATCTTTTCCAGCTTCAACTCTCCATCTTCCAATACTGACCGTATGAAATGGTACTTGAGATGTATGTGTTTAGTTCTGGAATGAAATGATGAGTTCTTTGCAAGATGAATAGCACGTTGGCTATCACTGTATAGTGTGCCCATATCATGCTTCTTACCCAATTCATCCATAAACCTTTGTAACCAAATCATTTCTTTACTAGCCTCTGTAGCAGCAACATACTCGGCTTCTGTTGTTGAAAGTGCAACAACACTTTGGATTTTTGAAACCCAAATGACATCTGTTCCACCTACAGTAAATACATATCCTGTAGTGCTCCTCCTGTTATCTCTGTCACCTGCCATATCTGCATCAACATATCCCTGTAGAGCAATGTTTGGACCACCAAAGCATAATGCTTGATTTGTGGTGCCTCTCAAATATCTTAGAATCCAATTTATTTCCATCCAATGTTCTTTTCCTGGATTATTCATGTACCTGCTTACAACTCCCACTGCATGTGCAATATTAGGCCTTGTGTAGACCATTGCATACATTAAGCTTCCAACTGCTGATGCATATTGAACTTTAGACATATAATCCATGTCTTCTTGGGTCTTTGGGCACATCTCCTTACTAAGTTTGAAATGGCTAGCAAAAGGTGTACTAACTGGTTTTGCATTCTGCATATTAAATCTTTTCAACACCTTTTCTATGTACTCATTTTGAGACAGTGTTAATTTGCGACTTTTCCTGTCTCTAGTTATCCTCATACCAAGGATTTGTTTTGCAGCTCCCAAATCCTTCATTGCAAATGAATTTGCCAATTTTCTTTTGAGCACATTTATTTCCTGCATGTTAGACCCTACAACAAGCATGTCATATACATACAATAACATTATAATATAGTTGCCATCATTTTTCCTTTTCAGATAAACACAATGATCAGAGTGACATCTAGTATAACCTTGTTCAAACATAAACTTGTCAAATTTTAGATACCACTGCCTTGGGGCCTGTTTTAAGCCATACAAGCTCTTCTTTAACCTGCACACCAATTTTTCTTTCCCTTTTACCTCATATCCTTCTTGTTGCTGCATGTATATCTCTTCCTCCAAATCTCCATGGAGAAATGTTGTCTTTACATCTAACTGTTCGAGATGTAAATCTTCCGCTGCTACAAGACTTAAAATAGTTCTGATTGAATTCATCTTAACAACAGGAGAAAATATTTCATCAAAATCAATACCTTTCTTTTGTGCAAACCCCTTCACCACAAGTCTATCTTTGTACCTCTGTTTTCCTCCATCTTCTTCCTTTAGCCTATAAACCCATTTATTCTGCAATGTAGTTTTACCTGCAGGCAACTTGACTAAGTCCCAAGTCTGGTTATGCATTAAGGAGTCCATCTCTTCTTCCATGGCTTGCTCCCACTTCTTCTTGCTTTCAACCTGCATTGCTTCTTCATAACATTCAGGTTCACCAGAATCAGTCAGCAATAAATAATATAATGAAGGAGAGTATCGTTCAGGGGGTCTACTTATCCTGGTAGATCTTCTAACACCACTTTCATGTGTTTGAGGTGCCTGTTGCTGTTGCGGTGGTTGCTGCTGCTATGGTTGTTGATTATTATTATTTTCAGGCACCTTTAATTTTTCAGTTATCTCATCAAGAACCGTGTATTCCTTGCTTTCTTTTTCCTGTTTCTTTTCCTGCAGCTGATTCTTATACAAGACCTTTTCATTGAATATTACATCTTTGCTCCTAATGATTTTGTGATTTTCATAATCATATAAGCGATAACCAAAATCATTAACACCATATCCAATAAAGGTACATTTCTTTGATTTTGCCTCAAGCTTTGTTCTATTTTCTTTATTAATATGAACAAAGACCTCACAGCCAAAAGGCTTTAAAAAGAGTAGTTTACCTTTTTACCTGTCCATGCTTCCTTTGGAATACCACCATCCAAGGAACTTGAAGGCCCTCTGTTTATTAGATAAATAGTAGTATCTACAGCATCTGCCCAAAATTGTAAAGGCAATCCTGCATGCAATCTCATGCACCTTGCACGCTCCATGATTTTTCTGTTCATCCTTTCTGACACACCATTTTCTTGTGGTGTTCTTGGAACTGTCTTCTCTCTACGAATTCCATGCTCTGAACAATACCTATCAAACTCTTTGCTGCAATACTCACCTCCATTGTCTAATCTGAGACACTTCAACTTCTTTCCTGTCTCAATCTCAACCAAAGCTTTCCATTTCTTGAAAGTATCAAATACATCAGATTTATTCTGAATACAATAAATCCATGTTTTTCTAGTTGCATCATCGATAAAAGTAACATAATAACGAGAGCCACCGAGAGATGATACCTGAGCAGGTCCCCATACATCTGTATGCACAAGTTCCAATTTTTCGCTCTTCTTTTCTTTCCCAACTCTGAGAAATCTGACTCTCTTCTGTTTTCCATAAATGCAATTCTCACAGAAATCCAAATCAACATTATTCAAACCTGGCAGCAAATTTCTTGAGTGAAGAATTTTCATCCCCTTCTCACTCATGTGTCCGAGCCTATGATGCCATAATGCTGCATCTGCTCCTTTGGAAGTTAAAGCATTAACAGAGTTAGAAATACCATTGCATAAATACAATGTACCAACCTTTTCACCTTTTGCTATTACCAGCGCTCCTTTTGTGACCTTCCAAGTTTTATCTGTGAAAGTTGTCACACAACCTTCACTACCTAACTGCCCTGTTGAAATCAGATTTTTCTTCAGATCTGGAACATGCCTTACCTCCTTTAGTAGCCATTGGTTTCCATTCTGTTGTTTTACAAGAACTTTACCCATTCCAACAATTTTACGGGGTTTATCATCACCCAAACGAACTTGTCCAAAATCTCCTTGAACATAGTCATGAAAATATTTCTTATCAGGTGTGGCATGGAATGAAGCCCCTAAATCTACAACCCAAGAATCAGTAACATTTTCGAAAGAAAGAATCAAAGCATCTTGTAACACATCACCTGTCACATTTGCTTCATGATTGTTTTCTTGCTGTGTGTCTCCTTCTTTTCCCTTCCGAGATCTACAGTCTTTCTTTAGGTGTCCTTTCTTTCCGCAATTCCAGCACACTATCCCTGATCTAGACTTGGATATGCCTTTCCTTGATTTACTGTGATATCCCGAGCTCTTTCCTCTTTCCATTCTTCTTCCCCTAGACTCTGCACTCAAAGCATTACCTGATGTCTCACCGGAGATTTTCTGTCGCATTTCCTCGCTAAGGATATCACCAACAACATCATCAAACTTTAAAGTACTAGATCCAGAGACAGAGTTACTAATGGCCATTACTAAACCATTCCAACTCTCTAGCAATGAGCACAAGAATAACAGAGCTCTAACTTCATCATAAAAGTTTACCCCTACATAACTTAACTGACTGGTAACTGTATTAAATTCATTTAAATGGTCTGCAACAAATCCACCTTCTGACATCTTCATATTAAATAGTCGTTTCATAAGAAATACCTTGTTTGAGGCCGAGGGCTTTTCATACAGTTTCGCCAACGTCTGCATCAAACCCTCTACTGTTGTTTCCTTCGAAATATTGAAGGCGCCTGATGCCGCAAGACACAACCGTACTGTTCTGAGTACCTTTCTATCGAGAATGTTCCATTCCGCGTCTGTCATGGTCGCCGACTTCTTTGTTTTTCCGCTCAATGGTAGGTACAGATCTTTCTGATACAGATAATCTTCCATCTGCATCTTCCACAACGCAAAGTTTTGGCCGTTAAATTTCTCGACCCTAAACTTACCATCGTCCGCCATTGCTCCCACTCGAACCAGGAACCCTTTTTTTTCCTACGAGTTTATCAGCCAAATATACCTTCGGCTCTGATACCAGTTGTTAGAAAATTATATATTATGGAGCAATGCAACACATAAAATATATGGAAAATAAAAGCACACAAAACACATAAAACCAGAGAGACACAGATATACGTGGTTCACCCAGCTTGGGCTACGTCCACCCTGAACAGCCAGTCCTTCCTTCTTATTATCCAGCAAAAATGAAGAGACAAAACCTACAGCAGATCCGCTGTAATATCCTCTTTTCTCTCTCACAGTCTCCCTCTCTATTTATCGCTCCGAGAATACACACATACTACACAGCCGCAATACAATGCCCTCATAAAAGCGAGGGGTTGCCTTCTAGGGCAAAAAACCCTAATCTAAACATAACTTCTACCATCAGATCATTTGCCTAATGAACGGTCCAGATTGACTAGAAACTAATATACTTTTACAAGGCAATTTTACATCTGTTTTTAGCTTCGGGGGCGCTGCCGCCGAACCCCCGCCAGGGGGGGTCTCCGAAAAGCGCTGCCGCCCCCCCTGGACCCCCCACGACAGCAATTAATTTCGGGCGGCGTTGCCGCCCCTTTTAAGGTACAGGGGTCCAATGCTGTGATACAAAGTAAGGAAGATAATCTGCTCCACACCCAACACCATTCATTTGTGCCATATCCGGCTTTCATCTTCTTTAGCTAGTAGACATGCTTTAGTTGCTTCATCCAAAACATATATGTCGTTCGGAGCTCAACTTGCTGTAGCCACAATTTTACCATACTTGCCTTTCCTAATTTCACATTTTGTGGAGTTGAATAGCATTGTGTGTCCTTGATCACACATTTGTCCAACACTGAGCAGATTGTGTTTCATGTTTTCGACCAATAAAAATTCTTGGCTATAATATCTTTGCTTCCGAGAGTGACAGTACCTGATCCTATAACATTTGAAGATCCATCATTTCCAAAGGATATGGTTCCATCCTTCTTCTCTTTCAGAGATACAAATTTCCTCCTATCTCCAGTCATATGCATTGAGCAACTGCTGTCAACATACCACACATCTTTATTTTTTTGAGGCTTGAGAGCGAGAGCACAATTATTAGTCTTCTTCTTCTTCCATGTTTGTTCATTTTGTGGCTTAGAAGATTCTTCTGGAGGATTTTCAGGTCTACAGTCTCTGGCTATGTCTCCAAAGTTATGACATTTGTAACATTCCATATTATTTCTTAAATGTTCAAATCTATTGATGTTTCGTTGAGCCCTGGGAGGTTCATATTTGAAGAATATCTTGGAATTGTATTGGTTCCTAGGGTACGTGTGACATTCCACAACTTTATGATCAAATTTTCCACATGAATAAAAATAGCCATGAAAAATATGTTGGTACTTGGATGAAAATCTTCTTCGAGGAATCGTCTTCCAAGGATGTGCTTGCGAATCTTATCCAATGAAGTCTACATGTATGTTAGATCTCATAGGTTCATTGTATTTTGTTGTAGAAGGTCTTGCTTCTTCTTCTTTGTAACCAAGGCCAGTTCTGTCATTGTAAGATCGTTGATTGTTGATGAGTTCTTCCAATGCCCTTGAGCTGTTGGCATAGTTTTGGACAGTTTTTCCCTTCTTCACTTCCTTACGCAGCGAGACTACTTCGGATTCTAATGCTCCCCTTTCTTGGTTGCTTTCTTCCAACTTCTTTTGAAGTGACTCTTCAATACATTTGTGTTCTTCAACCTCAATTTTAAGACCTTGAACTTGTTCTTCAAGAGTATTGGAACAGATCTTCTGAGCATTGACCTTTTTTATAAGCTTGATTTCCTCCTCATATAATTCTTCTATGGTCAACCCTTCTTCTTCATTTTTTGATACTTCTTGTTTATTGTGCTTGGCTATAAACAATAATTTCTCATTGGATTCTTCTTCGCTGTCACTTTCTTCATCGGATGATGAGCTATCTTCTTTAGAGAGAAAGTTCCTTTTGGATCCTTTCTTTTTGCCTTGCTTGTTGAATTTCTTAAAGCCTTTCTTTCCTTTTGAGTTTCCATCACTTTTGTTCGGACATTTTGCTATGAAATTCCCAACCTCACCACAACCAAAACATATCAATGGAAGTTTACCTTTGAATTTTCCCTTACCAGGTTTTAGTTTTCTCGTAAAGTAAGCATATTATTCATTTGAAAGACCTTATCCATCATCTCCCTTTTCTTCACACTTACAGGTGCATGTCATTTCAATTGAAGGTTGTTTGTCCTTATTAGTTTTCTCAGATGAAATGAACGCAGTTTCTAGATTTGAAGTACCCTTTTCTCCATCAAGTATCATTTCATATGCTACGAGAACTGCATGTAATTCTTCCTTGCTAAGTTTTCCCAGATTTGCACTGTATTCTAAGACCAATACCTTTGGGTTGAATCTCCTTGGTAACGTTCTAAGAATCTTCCGTATAATAGTCTTCTCATCAACTGGCTCTCCCAATCCTTCTAGAGTATTGGTTATTTCATTAATGTATTGGAAGTATGCAAAAATGTTGCAATCTTCTTTCATTCTGAGTTGCTCAAATTTTTCTCTATAGATTTGAAGCTTTGCTTCTTTGACATTTGAGTCACCTACATATATATTCTCAAGCTTGTCCCATACATTTTTGGTAGTTTTACAACCCAAAACCTTATGAGAAGCAGATTCAATAAGTCCATTGATAATAATATTATTTTCTTTTGCATCATTTACCAAGTTCTTCTTACCTTGTTCATCCGTGGTTGATGTAAATCCATTTTGAACAGTGTCCCATACTTTGTAACCTTGCGCCAAGAGATAGACCTCCATTCTTCCTTTCCAGAGTGCATAATTATTTTCATTGAATATAGGTACACCATTCTTGGTATGCTCCATGAACTCCTTCCAGCTGTTAAACTGCTATTGAAGGAACCAAGCTCTGAAACCAATTGTTGGAAATACTAGGGAGGGGTGGTGAATCAGTATTCCTTTCAATTAGAGCACTAGTTAATCTTCAATTATTATTAGTGTTCGTACAATGATAGTAGCAAACAAGAGGAACAAAAATGCACATATTTTTTAAGGTGGAAACCCACTCCGTGACAAAAACCACCTAATGATTTTCTAATAATTCTTTAATATTCAACTCTAATTGAAAAGAAAGCTCCAAATTCCTAGAATCTAGAAAAGAATTCTTCTCCAGCCCCCATTGGATGGATGCTCCAATTCTCGAGATTCTTCAATAGTCAACTAAACATATGCCCCAACACCCAATGAGCTACAACTCACCCTATCACCACCCTACCACCCTATAGAAGAATAAAAGAAGAATGGACTCCCGTACCAGGGAAAATGGTCCACTTTACAATGATATAGAATGATGTAGAAGAAGAATATATACTATACCATAACCCTGTCTTTGACACAACCACCTAACGATGATCCTAGACCTCCCAACACTACCTCTTCAACCCTTGGCAGATATATACTAGTACAATTTTTACAATAATGTATTTATAATGACTTAGTACAATGATACCTTTACAATGATTTTATGCAGTGCTGCCCACTTGAAGACTTCATATGATGAACTTCTTGCTGCTGTTATGCACCTTTGTTGCTTCTCTTGTCATTCTTCCTTCTGCTGCACCTTGCTTTGCTTTGCTTCCATAGAAATTATGGTCCTTTGCAACCCTTGACAACACATGATCTAGCTTTTTCTTCCCTCCTAGGAGCTCGATATTGAATCTGGTGTATCTCTGTTATTTCAGATCCTCAATATCTGATTTTCAGTCCTGTAGTATTCCTCTGAGTCATATTTCCAATGCCACAGGTCTGACCCAATTTGGATTCTTCAAGAGAGAGTTAGACCCAATCTCTCACAATGCCCTAATTATGGATTGTTTCAGCAGAGCGAACTTGTACGGTGTGCCACATGTCACTGTTTCTTCATTCGTCTTTGAAATTGATAGATCTAAAGATAAAATCTGTGCACTATCTATCACTTTTTACATAATTCCAATCCGATACTTAGAGAGAGAGTTATGACGATTTTACCAAGGTCACTTCTTTTAGATTAATTTCAGGAGCCTGCAAAAACCCTGAATTTCGCAGATCATATCTCCAAAAATATTGTGCACCTTGATCTGAAATTTTTACAGCAGTTTCCTCAGGATTTCTACTTCATCTCATAAAAATTTCAGCTTCTGAACCTTAATAGAAAAAACGTTAGAGCGAAAATTCCACGATGACTTGTTTCAGATAAAGAACTCCCTTGCATAAGGAGGAAATGAGGATCACAATTTATATAAATGCTTAGGCTGAGAGGGGCTTCAACAAGTGAACGCAGGAGGGATTTTAGGAGCTTAAAAAATATTAATTATGAATTTTCAATGACCCATGCCCCAACCCCATGGGTTTTATCCCAATAACTCGGGGTACAAACTTCAAACATGAATATCTCTCAAACCGTGAAGAATTACATGGCGTGCCATATATCAATGGAAACATCTCGACAAGTAGAAACCATCAAAAGCATTATTGACCCAGAATATATTAATTTGGTAGGTTAATATTCCCATGCAATATTAGGTTAGCCCCTGGTGCTTCTTGGGTTGAAATCAATGACAACCACTGATCAACAGCTTCACCAAGGACAATATCTCCACGTCAGTCAGTAGTGGCACCTTCCATACAACATCAAGCCCTTCATAGATGAGATATTGTGTGATTTTTATCCTCTTGAATTTTTTTCTCTACTATTAGGCCAACCATACTTGTGTAAGTGTCATGTCATGTATGAGTCAAGGACTCACACTATTATTATTTCCTTGGGTAATAATTTATACAAGATACTAGAGGTAGCCCCACCTATATCCATATTTTTGATCTCTGCTAAGCAATGCAATAAGGTCATATCCCAGAATGGGAAATTTGTTTTCTTTCTGTTTTTCTATCAAAGTGATCTGAAATTGATTGTTAGTTAATGATGGGCTAATATCAGTTTTAGATTTAATATGAAAGTGCTTTTGTTTGCTTCATGTACACTGGTTTATACATGTGCTTATGATTGATAATAAACAAAAAATTGACGAGATTAAGTGTATTTTATGCACATAAAAGCATGGAAACTAAATGTTGAACAACAAGGAGTCGAGAATTCGAAAATATCGCTTGCGATAGGGTTTCTATCAACCTCGCTATTGTAGTCACCGCCGATACTCAAACTATAGCTCTAGACACATCTTGCTTCATCATCAAGGCTGGGGATAAGCTTGTGGCTACTAAGGCTGCAACTCCTTGCCGAGAGGAGGCCCCTTCTCGGTTGATTACTCCCCAACGCATTGTATATGTTTCCATTGATCATAGGGTTGTAGATGCTATCATTTCCACTAACAGGGAAGAACATATTGCCACATACAGCCAGGCTATTGCGCCGTTAATACCAGAGGAATCCAGCGTTAACATCAAGGATGAGATCCAAGACCAGTTTTGTAAATTTGTTCTCCAAAATTCTGCTAAAGCCACCACATATGCCTCATTGCAGCCGTGCCTCTCAGATCTGTTCTGTGGTTGCACAGAGGAGTCTCAACCAGTAGGAAAAAATATGTCTCTAATCAGCATTGGTAGGAACAAGTCTCTCCTCACCATGAAAACTGATAAGGCTTGGGACATCGAAGACTAGGCTTCCACTTTGATACATGGCAGCCAAGATTTCTCAAATCTACTCTCTCCCGCCTTTCAAATCCAGATCTCTCTCCTCTCGAGAAAATCCATGCTGCTTTGGGTCTACTCAACTGATAGAGTTCAGAAGATCTTGCACGCCCTTGAGCACAGGTTGGGGATTCCCACAGATCTTCAAAGACTTATTTACGAAGGTAAATAACTTAATGCCTCTTTCACCATTTCATTCTACAACATTGAAAGAGATTCTTATTTAGTTTTATCCCTTCGTTTGAGAGGAGGAGCCACATGAAATTCCTCTTCTGCTCCAACCTTCTCCTATAAGGATGTTTTCCATGCACAACCCAAGAAAGTTGCCCAAGCCCCTGAGGCCCCCAACCCTTTTCTAGTTGATAAATTAGAAGATGTCTCCTCCATTGAGATCTCCCACCCAGGTCTGGTAGATTAGCTTCAAAAATTTGCAGAAATTGCTATCATATGCAGATTCAATGGACTATGGCCTCGCACAAAGGAACTCTATGAGTGGATCTACGGAACCTGGACCCATAACTGCAAGATCAAATTCTGCTCAAAGGGTTTCTTCATAGTATTGTTTGATCACATCGAGGATTATCAACAGGCCGTAACAGAAGGCATGTGGTTTTGAGGAACAACAGAGCTTTTCATCACCCCTTGGTTCCTTGATTTCAACCCAGCTCCAATAGTCATAACCAGGACTCTTGTCTGGGTTAGGCTTCCCAATTTACCTTCCCATTTATGGCACCTTTCAGTCTACCGAGGAATAGGAAACACCCTGGGATGCTATCTGACTACAGATCACTTTCAGGAGTCCCAAGGCCTATACAAATACTGCAGAATATGTGTGGAAATGGACATTATTAAAGGTCTGCCTTACCAAATTAATCTCAATATTGGTGACTTCATATGGACACAGATCCTAGATTACGAGAATACTGCCTTTCACTGTTGCCATTTTCACCAAACAGGGCACCTTCAGAATTACTGCCCCATATTCCTTGCAAAGGAAAAGGAAAATAATTTAAAATCTAAATCCAAAATATGGATACCTTGTAGTCCACCTACCATGGAAGACTCTGAGTCCTCGAGTTCAGAGGATGAGGAGAATGAGGTAGAATTGTATCATGTACAATAGATGAATGATTTGACATTCACCATACCTAAGGATCCTCCAGACACGACGCTTGCTCAGAAACACACTCATGAGACCTCCTCCTCTGATAAAGATAAGGAGACTCCTTTCGCAGTCAACACAAGTCTACAAGTGGTTCTTGCCCATCCACGTCAAACCGGATGGGTAAAAGTTACCAAAAAGAAAGGGAAAAAGCCTTGCATGGAGGCTTCTGCCCATTCTGGGTAGAATCAAGCACATTTATTCTAGTTCTCTATGTCAAGCTTCATAGCTGTTTTTCTTGTTTCTTTTACTCTCTTCGAGACCGAGGTTGATAGTTCATCATTTCCGGTTAGCCCGTTTCTTGCCTATCTTGGTTGTAATCTCACCTTGTACTATATTTTTGCTTAATAGAATTAGTCTCATTCAGAAAAGAAAAAAAAATGTTGAAAAAAAACATATAAAACACAGCAAACATAGATAACTGAGTCAAATACACATGGTTTTGTTGAAGGAGTTCACCCATCTTTGGTTACATGTCCTTGGTATAGCTTCCATGGCATGGGCCTTTGTATTAGATTCAATTGTGAAAAAATTAATGTTTACAATATTTTGTTTCCTCTGCCACCTCATACAATGGCTCCAAAACATCAAAATCTACCAAGAAAGACTCTTCCTTAGCCAACATTGGTAAAAAATTTCCTCAGTTATGGCAAAACCAAATTTTCCTACATTTTCTCCACTAAAACTAGAAGTTCGCGAGCTAACTCCACTAAAAGTGGAGCTTCCACCGCATTTGGTAGTTCATTCAAATCCTTTGCTAAGATAAATTGTGAATTAGTGGTGGATAAGAATGAGTTAATGGTGTGATTAGTGGCAGGTTTAGAGCTTAAGCACTATTAATGATAATCTGCAACTTATGGAACTAATCTTGGATTAGTGGCATATATAAGTGCATTTAAGTTTGTTAATTCTTTCACGCTGGAATAGTCTTAGTCTTTGGTCATGGTGCTTGGACATGTGGGAGGGGGTTGGCCCCCTCCATACCCCCAACCATGGTGCAATGTAAATTCAAATGTAAGTGGAATCCTTATGGGGTAAGGAACTCGGTGATGGTGTAACAGTTTGTGTTGGCACTTATATGGGGGAGGTCATGAGGTCGACCCCGACCTCCGCCCATCCTTCGACATAAAATTTTTGTGAATAGAACTTTGGGTTCAGACCATAGAGTTGAACTTTGGATAAAAATTATATATGAAAATAATATATGCTCCCTTCCAACCTTTGATATAACATTGGATTTCGATCTTGGATTAAATATATATGTGCCTATACAACCATGCCATGGGGGAGGGCATGTGGCAGCCTCTGACTACTCCATGTGGTCCTTCTCCATTGGTTCCAAAATCACCATAAAAAAATTAATCATCTACCATAGAAGAAATTTCAACCGTACGATTAGGAGGAATAATTTAATTTGCCAAGAAACATTGGTGAATCTGACAGTGACACTTGTCACAGTGTCATTGGCTAAAAATTAGAGAATATTCCCTGGATATTCCTAAGGTGCTGACTGGACTTCCAAGGCATCATTCTGTCACTTTTCTTCACATTTTTTAACTGTTTGAGAAAACAGAAAATAGACCGTAACTTACTCATACGAACTCAAATTTTGATGAAACGAGTTGCATTAGAATCCTGGTGACGAGCTCTATTTGGTCGTTTTGGTTTGTATCATTTCTGAGCACTTTCATTTTTGAGCTAAATACTAAGCCTCTGATCATTCCTCCCCACTAGAAGCATTTTGGACCCCAAAAGATACTATAAATTGTTCAACAGGTGAGGGTATAGCTCCCTCGCCCTTTCACTCTCTATCCATTTGGCCTTGGAAGGATTTTGTCCCTTGATTCCCACTCTAAGGTATTTGACATTCCCTCTCCTTGAAGTTATGAGTCAAGTATGAGATATTACTGAAGTTCATCAAGATATTCTGGAGATAAATCATCTATTGATGGTAGCTGAACATGCTCTCCTTGATCATCAATCAAAGGAGGCTCAAACAATCTCAAATTCTCAATATTAATGACAAAATATTTTTGCATATAAGGAGGCAAATCTAGCTTAAATGCATGACTACCAATATTTTCCTGAATTTTAAATGGGCCATAATGGATTGGCTTGAGATTTTTACCTTCTCCTTGAAAGATTTATTTTCTAATATATAACTAAACTTCATCTCCAACCTGGAATTTGTGATCAACATGGTGTTTATCATGCCTTGCCTTGTTACTGCTTTGACTCCTTTCAAGTTTTTCTTGCACTGTCTGTTGTACCAACTGAGTTTTTTCAATGAACTTCCTTGCCTTATCTATGTCACTATGACCATATATAGCGACATATTTCTTATAGAAGTAGATGACATTAGTTATTATTGATGTTAACTGTTAGAATATGTACAATTTAATCTACATGTGTTCCAAATATAAGAGGTTTTCATTGTAGCACTTATATATATTTTATTTCACATTAAGGATTGTATTTCTTCGTTTAATTTTAATTTATAATTTCATATATAAATTAAAATTAGGAATTTTTTTTTTTATTCTTTTTGTAGATAATTACAATTTTATTCTTTTGTACCAGTTATGTTTCTATTTTGGTCTTTATTGTAATGTATCATAAATATTTGTACATATTTTGATGTTTATAACCATCATTTAATTCTTGTATATTATTTATTTAATTGATATTCTATTTTTAAAATGAACAGTTTAATTTTATTATAGTTCTCAATTATTATCTTGTAGATTGTATTTAATTTGTCAGCTCATAGTTTTAGAAATATAACATTACTTTAGGTATATATAGTTATTATGGGTTAGGATTAATTTTTCACTTGGCTTCTTCGAGAGAGAGGAGGAATCCAAAGGCTAATATATCCTATAAACACATCGAGGATGACCACACCAAACAACTAGGGATATTAAAGAACTATGGTTTGGGTCATTTCTCCCTTGTTGAATAGGGTACCTAAAACCCGCGTCTATAAAATGATGCTAGAAGGAGGGCCCATCCAAATGTAAATGAAAAAAGGAAGTCATAAACAACAAATTTTTAGGTCATCTATTATCACTAGGAGTCATACAGACCCTCCTCTTACTGAGACAACTTCTAGTTCTAAGCCACAACTTAAACAAACCAATAGAAAACCTACCTCTCCAACTCGAGCATATGTTTGGGATGAAATTGATGAGGTTATTTATAAATATCATGAGATTCTCTATCAGACACTAGAAAGATTAGAATGAAATTATTCAGTCCATAGAATATATTCTCACCACTTAGTTATTCCTCTCAACCTTTAGTTACAAAAACCCACAGTATTGGATCCACGTGATACCTCTTAGCCTACTCCAGTTAATGAAATATTCCATAATTTTTTAAATTGTAGAATCATTGATCTCAATAAATACACATATGAACAACCAGCTAGTGAAACTAGTAAGCCATCTTTGTTTCGAGTATCTAGTTCTCCCCCCTCAGGCTCCTATTTTACCCTCTTCTTTAGGAGACTCCTCCAATGAAGAAGGCTCTTCTAAGTCATTGGAATCTGAAAGAATTTCAAGGATGGAAAATAATCAATGTAACCCTAGTAACAGTTAAAGAAACCATAAAACAATCTTGAAAACCCTTGGCTTGATTGGGATGTTGTAGTTGTCTATAGAATACAACATTCTCTGCTAGGGAACCCTCATAAGTTTATTCCCAAATTAGACCCTAATCCCAAGAAGACATTTATGGATGATGCAAAATAATTTATGTTGGCTATCAAATGAAAGAGTGCCTAGCATGAGGATGTAGTTTTTATATTTTTCCCTTATACATTTGAGGGGAAGGCCGCTACTTGGTATTTCACTCAGCCTCCCCAAAGTATTATTTCTTGGGAATAGTTTGAATTACTGTGTTGGGAGAAATTTGGAGATGATAAACATCATGAGTTGTTGGTTACAGAAATTTCAAATATTAAAATGAAAGGTAAAGAGTAGGTGAAGTATTTAAATGTTTAATTTCTTTAATTAAAAAACAAAGTTCCTATTGAATCTATGCCTTCTCATAATTTAATTATTTCCTAATATGTGAAATCCTTACTGCACGATATTGCCATGTGGGTTAAGAGAGCCCAAAAAACTACTCTATAGGTAGTCTTTGAGGAAGCCTTTCTTCTAGAAAAATATATTCTCAGTCTCAATCCCGATACTGATAAACAAACCGAAATGGTTTCTTCTGATAATAAATCAGAAACACTAAAGGATTCCTCTAAAAATAAGGATCCCTCTACTTTTGATTTGGAAAGTCTACAAAAGCCTCTGAGGTATACATCTAATCTATAAAATCACTCAGCATAAATTTATTCAAATAAATCCAATTTTAGGAATCCTTATAGGAAGACTTTCCAAAATAAGCCTGCTACTCCAGATGAGGGATTTTCTATTGAAGGTTTACTTGAAAAAATACAAACAATCATTATTGAAACTTCCTCTAATGAAAATAATGAAAAAGGTGGTTGAAACCCATAGTGAAAATGAAGATGATAAGATGTTGATCCATTGGATCAGTCAGGTGCTTAAAATTCAAAATGTTCAAAAGTGATCGAAACTAGTGCCAAAACGAATATATTGTCGCCTCAAAACCAAAGAAATTTGAGTCGCTCAATATCAATATTGTATGCTCCCGATATCATGTTCCAACCATTTTCCCAAAAAACAAACACTTTTACAGTTGAGTTGTAGGTACGCACAGTCAGTAGTCCATACACTGACTAGGTAGGTGACTGGACAGGGTGGTTGTGTATTTCTGGGCCATGGATGCTTCTCTAAGTGTCTTTATTTGATTGGTTCGTGACTGGTGTTTTATGATTGGTTGTTGGCTCATTGATATGGACCAATGAATGGAGGCCAAGTGGGCCAATGGATGGCTGCTACGTGACCTCTCTATGGTGGTGTAAAATTTTGTTATGGGCCTGACTGGCCCTGAAAGAATTTGAACACACGAATGAATGACTAGAAACACATAGTCTTACAATTATGCCTACATTAGTTCTTAAGGTGTATAGGCTTCGACTTATATTTAAAGTTTCATGGTGGTCACGTTGGGGGACGAGGTCGGGGTTAACCCCTGGACCCCGGTCCACCCCAACCCATGAGACTGTAGGTCGAGGCATCGAGGGCACGAGGTTAAACCCAACCCCAAATCATAGTCTATGCAACCAACCAAAAGTTTATATGTAGTTGGAACCAGCGATAATCGAAAACAATACCATGTTCAAACAACAGTAATAGTCATTGAAGTTGATTAAGTTTAATTATTTTTGTAGGTATTTCAAACCCAAAACCATAGTAATAACCACAGTTTGAATGTGGGGTTGGGTAAGGTTTGAGAGCGAAAGGTGGAGCCCAACCACAGTTAAACCAAACCGGCCACAGTTCCGGGGGGTTTGATCGTTGGTGGGATTTGTTAAAATGCCCACATCCTAATGCACCAAAAGCACCATGTGGCCTTGATCCTTTGGCTCATGGGATCACCGCGCTTTTAAAACATTCAACAAATTTCACCCAATACGACATGAACCTCACTGATGCGTGGTGAATTTTTCGCTCCATGATGCTGAAATGGGCAGAAATTGTAGGATGCATGGCAGGTGGGTGCAGATTGTAGAACAATTAATAGAAAAATTACACAAGAGCATAACTCAGACATTTTTTGCCCAAATTGAGTGTAGAAAGAGCCCATATAGGGGTTTTATATTGTTCTGGAGCCATTGCAGACATTAATTTTACATTCTGCACACTTCAAATCCATGTAAACACATATTTTGAGCACATAATAAAATATTCCCAAAATTGGAAGCTGGACTAGGAGATGTAGCCCAAGAGGGGTGAAATCATTCATCATTTTGTTGTCTTATATTTCTGTTATGGTATTATTGTCTCTGTTTATTGTCGAAAAACAAAGTTTAAATACATAATTTATGTGTTAATGAAACTTCCCTAATTGCACAAAATGCATAAAATTTCACTTCCAAACTTCCATCAAACCTTCAAGTTTTCTAATATAAATCAGATGCTAGCTGTTATGGTTCACTTCTCAAACATGTTGTTTGAATAATACGTTGACCCAATTGCTTTCAATTAGCACCAGTACAATATACATACTAAAGGATCTACGGAAAAGCAAGATTCACTTCCTACTGATAAAGTTAAAAACACTAAAAAGAAGTCAACATGTATGCATAAATTTGTTGTTATAAACCTAGATTATGACCCCATTGAAGATCTAAAAAAATTATTTCTCTGTTTGAATTGTTGAAAATTCATGTAATTCAAAAGAAGTTTCAACAACACTTTGCTGAAAATTCTACCAAAAATAAAGTTGTTTTAGGCAAAGATGTAGCTAGCTTTAAAAGACCTCCATATGATCAAATTCGTATTTTGAATCATTCATCAAAAAATACTCCTACTCAAAGAAGAAAATATCCTCCGTTCTTTCTTACTTATGAGATATTTAATCGTAATGTGCATAATTTTATGATAGATTTAGGTGCTTCCCTGAATGTCATGCCTCTTTCAGTATGTAAGAAATTAAATGCCAAAGTGCAGCCTTCCAAATCCAAAATCATCCAACTTGATAGAACATACATGAAGGTAGTACGAGAGGTTACTAACGTACTTATTAGGTTGTTATTTGATCATAGGTTTCATGAGACCATTGACAAAATCATTACATATATCCTTGAGGCATATGGTATGTTTTTAAGTCAAGATTGGTTGCATCTTTTGAAGGGATACATGTCTACATATCTATCACACCTATGGTTACCTTGGAAAGGAGAACCTAACAACATTAGAGTAAACAAAGAAAAATACATGCGACATGTTGTAACTAGTCCTAATGAACGAGAAATGTTCATTGATTCCTTTCGTATTGATTCATTCTTTGGTAATTTTTTGTTGATCTTTATCCTTTTATGGATAAAAAACAACTATTTGAATTGGTGATTGTTAATAAGTTAATAAAAACAGATAAAAAATTTATTGCTGTTAATTTTGATCCCAAATCTCAGTGGTGGTCTTTGTATTTTGATGGGTAAAAATATGAAGAAGGTGTAGGTTGTCTCCACTTGGATCCTAGAGTAAATAAAATTTTTATTTCTTGTAAGTTTGAGTTTTAGTATACTAATAACATTGTATATTATCATACACTCATACAAGGACTCAAGAAGGATTTAGATCTTGTAATTTAATGTTTGAAAGTGCATGGTGAGTATGAAATAATAATCAAACGGGTAAAAGAGTTATATTCATTGCCTTTCATCTCATTTGATAAATTATCAAGCAGGGATATGAAACTTGATTTCAAAGTTTTTTACATTTACTATTGTTTCTATACCGAGACATTTAACTCAGGAAGCTAATATGTTAGAAAATGTTTCATCTAGATTGATTTTGGTAGAAGATTTTGAGCCTAGTTCTTTTCTTGTTGAATTGATGTTTAGACCATATATACCATACAATGTAACTAATTGGAGGTTATTTGATCATGATTATCAGATTCTTGAGTTCCTTCATTCAAAATAGAGTTTTTTTGATACTGTGATTGAAGAGATGACTCATGAGGAGAACCTTCACGACTTTTCATAAATTCCAAGACAACATTCAATGGAGGAATCATCTAATTTAGTAGTTCCTCCATTCAAAAGAATTTTTTTGTGATACTGTGATTGACAAGATGACTCATGAGGAGAACCTTCACAACTTTTCATAAATTCCAAGTCAACAATCAATGGAGGAATCATCTAATTTAGTAAATTCTATCCCATAATCTATTATTAGGCTCCAAAAATTTTATGATTTGTAGGATAGGTTTAAGAAAAATGTAATTTGTAAAACTAATAGTTATGCCACACAATATGAGGTAATTAATTTTGGAACTAAGGATATACCACAAGACATAAATTTTGGTGTTGACTATACTCAGGAAAGGGAAGATTTTATTTATTTATTTAAGGAATTTAAGGATATATTTTCTAGGGATTACAAGTAACTTAAGACTTTTGATCCCAATACAATACAAGACATCATTCCCATTAAGCCTCATACTTAGCCTTTTCAAGAGAAGCTCAAGAAAAATCCATCCTATCTTGGAAACAACTTTCAAGAGTGAGTTGAAAAGAATCTCGATAGCTAAGATCATCTTCCTTGTCCGACAATACCCAATGGGTTGCAAACTTAGTCTCAGTGAGAAAGAAAAATTAAGACATTGTGCCTCCCATGGAGCAGATACTTTAAGTATTTTATGGTCCCAAGATGTTTTTCCTTTTATATGGTTTCTCAGGATATAACTAGCTTATGGTTACTTTCTCAGATCAATTAAAAACAACCTTTAGAACTCCATGGGGATCTTTCACTTATAGAAATATGCCCTTTGTCCTAATTAATGTAGGGGAAACTTTCCAAAGAGAAATGGATATGAATTTTTAGGGGTTAATCAATGAATCTGTGATCATTTACTTAGATGATGTTATTTTCTACTCAAAACCAAGATTTGATCACCCTTCCCATCTTAAAACAATATTTTAGAGTTGTAGAAAATTTTCCATTTTACTAAATCATAAAAATCCTATTTTTGTAGTCAGAGAAGGAAATTTTCTAGGATGCATTGGATCAAAAGACGTAATTATGATTGACACTGAAATAACATAGGAAATTGATGGTTTGTTTCTTCCCAATTCTAAAAATTCCATGCAGTATTTCCTGGGTAAAATAAGTTTTGTCAAACGATTCATCCCAAGATTTTCTAAAATAGTTAAAACACCCTAGAATCTTGTAAAGAGGAATGTTGTTTATAAGTGGGTTGACCCAGAAAAATAGGCTTTTGCTACCATAAAACAAGCTATTTTTGATTCTACACTAACGAGCCCTTATTTTTTTAAACATTTTATATTATACACTTTTTCTTCTGATTCTGCATATGTTTTTGTTCTCGCAAAAATAAAAAAATAAAAAAATCTAATATTGAAATTCCCATTGCATTCATGAACTCTGCTTTCAAGGGAGATAAACTTAATTAACCAAGAGTGGAAAAGAAATCCTTTGCATTTTTAGGGTTGTAAAGCATTTCAGAGGGTATTTACTTAAATCCAAAACTAAGGTAACAGTTCCTTATGAAATAGTGAGGAATTTACTTACGAAAAAAGAGTTGGAGAGAAAAGGACCCATTAGATGACATCTATCAAGGAATATGACTTGGAGATTAAACCAGCCCAAGTGGTAAAAGTCCAAAGTATTTGTAAGCTTTTTGTTGATTTTGTAAACCCTTCTAATCAAGATTATTGTTCTAATGATGGAAATTCTTTGTTGCAAAATGAAGCTTGTTATATTCTTAATAATTCTAATTCTTGGTATACTGACATTAGCTTTTATTTCTAGAATGGTACAACACCCTCACATCTTCCACCAAATAAGAAAATAGAATTAAGGTTGAAATATTCCCCTTATCAATTGATTAATAGTGTTATGTTTTTAGAAAATTATGATGGTGTTTTACTTCGTTGTCTAGAACAAGATGATGCCCAACATGTCCTTCAATAACTCTATTCAAGGTTTGTTAGTGGTCATTTTGGCAGAGAAAATCTCTCACAATGTACTAAGGGTTGGATATTATTGGCTGACATTGTTTGAAGACGCCCATTCCCTAGTATGAAAATGTGAATCTTTCCAAAAGACTATTGGTAGGGCTAAAAACTAGTTTTTCCCCTTCATTCCATTATTGTTGAAACTCCTTTTCAACAGTGGTGTCTTGAATTTATTAGCCCTGTGAACCCTCCATCCTCTCAATAACAAAGATACATTTTAACATCTATATATTACTTTACCATATGGGTGGAGGCAATACCCTTACGAATAGTCAATGCAAAACAAGTAATTTCTTTTCTTAATTCTCACATTGTCACTTGTTTTGGACTTTTGGAATCACTAGTGTTTGATAATGTCACTTAATTTTCTTCTCAAGAATTGTATTCTTATGCTTCTAATAAAGGAATTAACATATTAAATACTCAACAAACTATTACCCTAGGGGAATGGTCTTGTTGGCTCATCAAACAAGAATTTAATTAAAATAATAAAAATAATTGTTTCTAAACACCGCAAGAATTGGAATACTTCCCTTTTCAATGCGCCATTTGGGATGATAGGGTTACCCTTAAAGCTTCCATTGGTAACTCCCACTTCTTCATTATTTATGTTAGAGAATCCATATTACCCCCAAATATTTTTCTTCCTTCTCTGCAATTGTCTTAGAAGGTCTAAGAAGTCAAGTATTCTGCCATGTAGAACATAATAGATGCATCATTTAAATTAGAAGAAGATAATAGTCTAGCCATAAAACTAAACAAGACTAGCATCTTGTCAAACATTGGTTTGATAGAAAATATTCTTCTAACAAAAATATATAAGTGGGAGACTTGGCTTTAAAATGGGATAAATCCTATGAGGACAAAGGGAAACATTCCAAGTTTTAGAGGCTATGGCTAGGACAATTCATTGTTACAGAAATGGCTCATCCCAATATGTTTCATCAGTAAAGTTTGGAAGGACATGTTGAATATCTCCTAGTCAATGGAAAAATTTTAAAGAAGTATTTTTCTCGAGTCCCTTTTGGGATTTTGTTTTTTTGTAAATATGGTTTTTCCTTGCATTTTTCTGTTTTTTTTCTTTTCTTATATTATTCTGGTTTGTTTGATTCATTCCACAACCAAGAATATTAATAATATTGTCTGAAAAATTGTTTCATGGAAATATGAAAAGATATGCTAGTTATTTGTGCCTTCATGATTTGATTGGTTTGTGGTAGCATCACCTAGATTTTTTGTTCAAGTATTCTGATCATTTCTATTAACATTACATAAAAATAAATAAAAAAATCTTGAATTTATTTGTTAAGGGATTCCATATTTCTTTTAACAAAAGAGTATAATCATTATGAAGTTGGTGACTTTTTAGGATTTTCATGCAATTCCATATCTTAAGGAGATTTATATCTGCTTCCCCATCGTCTGGGCTATTCCGGTAATGAATAACAATAATTATCCATGGGATCATATTTTTGGTGATTATTTTACTATGATAAAAGAACTTCAATAAATTTGGTGAAAAATAAGTCCCTAGCGAGGCTACAGATGCATGTTGGAAGAAGTGGCTCTACCTATGGAATTTGAGATTCCAAATTTAAATTGTTACTCAAAATGTAATCATAATTTTTAGGATCTTCATGTCATCTATGCCTTTAAGGGGCTTTTGATCCTACTTCCCCAACAATTCAAAAAATCAGGAAGCTAAACCATGAATTCATAATCAGCCTGATGGGATCCTAGTGTCTAAATTAGATTAATGAGTATCCATGTCAAGGTTATAGATGCCTGTAGGTAGTAGAGGAAACTCTCATGGAATTAAATTCAAAACCATATCATCATCTTGGTTTTACACTATCTTTAACTCTTTTGATTACAAGACTCTTTGAAAATTTATATGGGTTCTACTTAGAAAGTTTATGTTTTCTAATTATCATTTTAACAGAATTTTATGAACAATTTAATTCAATTCAAGTAGGGCTGCAACAACCATACCCAGATCATTGAGGATTTTCACTCTTCTAAAGAATCTATTTTTTACCCTTCATCTAATTTATTTCAGTACAGAGATAACTGATTCTCCCAATTAGTCACAAATTTTTAACGACCTAACTGACTCCCTTGTCATTTTGGAAATGACTTGTGTCTCATTTTATTTTCCTTTGATTAATAAATAGGAGATTTTTTAGCTTTAGTTAGTATCTAGATTATGATCAATCTAGTTATGTGGCCTTAACCAAAATTTGATATTTCTTACTAGTAATTTGTTTTATTATATCAATTTTGTAATGACCATGTACCTTGTCTTTTAATGCCATTTCATTTTTAGCATCCTCATTTGATCTTGCTCTAGATCCTTGGTATTGCATATAAATTTCTCTTTTACACTTGGTTTAAATATTGGTTATATATTATCAGGAGTGCATATTGTATATTCATATTGGATTATGAGTTTTGGGGAATGATTTTTTTAAACCCTTATATTTGACCTGTGCATTATTTTCAAATCATTTTATAGATATATGGTTCAATGCATGTTTTATTATATTTCTACATTGGTAATTTTTTATATTGTTCATTCAAATATGTGACTTTGGTTTTCTTCGAAACTATGCTTATATCATTTTGGGTTATGGTGAGATTTATGTAATATGATAATGTTTTGGCCATGATTAAATATGCCTATCATTTCTATATTCTGATTGATATATGGTGGTACGAGATGGATTGGGTATGATTAACTTGAGATGTTCTGCTTCCTATTTGGTGCTCCTGCCTCTTGACACTTGCATACAGCATAACCTAGAGTCTTAACTCAACCTTGAAACATTAAAACATTCCTTAGTCATGATTTACCTATGGTACTCTCTCTCAACCACTCGTTTTGATCTCTCGAATTTCTCTAAATGGCTTTCCTTTAAGTTATTTCTCTAGTTTCCATTTCTCTTTTCATCTTTCCCAGTCTCTCTGAAAATTTCCAAGACTTTGGCATTCTATACACCTATTTTTTAGTATGTCGAGCAAAACCTTGGCTAAAATTTGGTTTTTGCAAACACCCATGCCTATAATGGGAACGAAACCAGTAGATTATAATCTTATCAAAGTTTATAATGAATACCAGTCCATTTTTTAGAAGGTGGGTTGGTGGCATTTTATACATTAGTTACAAGTGTTTAATGATGCCATTTTCAAAGCCTTAAATTCCACTTTTAATGGAAAGAAAGCTAATATTAGCAACTTGGAAATGTCTGCGAATGTTTGTTTGATAACTGAAGCTAGATCCCTTCCCACCAAAGTTGAGAAGTGTCTAGGAACTATCATGTTCAAGACATACCACAGTGAAAGCTTTTGGAGCATAAATACAATGGTTACTCCATAAAAGGTATGCATGTGAACTATCTCAAACTGAAATAGAGATATTTGGTGTACTTCATATGCCATTATATAACTTGGAAGGGTCGATATGCCATGATTTTTGTGTCAAATTCAGTCATTGATGGTTTTTCTCGGTCATGATCTTAATTTACCCCTTTTCCTCCACAAGATTTTAGCCAATGTGGATCAAACCTAGAATTCAAACCGTAAAAACCCAAATAGGTCATTCTTACACCATGGCATTGTATGTATTTTGGTTAAATATAGTTTGTCCAAAGTTGTCCAACAGTGGGAAATTTTTATCTTGTGAAATGTTTTTCAGGAAACCTTATATTCAGGTCAAAATGAGGTAGCACTAGAGACTCCAGTGTTAACCCTCCCTCTCTATTTTCAACTCCACCTGATGCTCATGCCAATGAGGTGGATATTTTTGAACATTTTTTTCATGAACAATAGTTTTATTCCTTCAGTGATTGCAGGGGAAAATTCCATGAACCTCCATTGGTTCATGTCACTAGGAGCAGGGTATAGGATACTTTATTTCATCATACTGAATTAAAACCAAATTTTAAGAAACAGTTTGAAAATTTGAAGAAGGCGAATATTGACCCTAATATATAACCTTCATGTCAAGAAACAAATAGTTAGAGTAAACAAAATCTTGAGTCTAATGTCAAGGTTAGTCAAAGAGAGAGAAAAATATATAGGCTTAGGAAAAACAGGAAAATGAGTCCTCTGGTTAAAGACATATTTATTAATATTGAAGGTAATGTGAGCCTACAACTAAAAATACCAAGCTCGAGACTTGAGAAAGCTTGAGTTTTTCTGAGAATAAAAATTAATACACTTGAAATTAACAGTGACTCTCAGAAAGCTGCTTTTGAAGATTTGTTAGATATATAATGGCATAAATAGTACATGTTCATTGTACCACGCTTAAACAGTCGAATTAATCAACTTACGAAGAAAAATGAAAGTCTAAGAGCTTCCTTTCAAGCTAAAAAAACACACCGAGAACAAAATTCTTCCAACTCATTAAAGAAATCACAGATTTCTGAGATGCGCATTGTTGTAAAGTCACCATGGGTCAAATTCATAATTTTTCTAGATCTTGATGTTATGCAACCGGCTTACAAAATAGAAGAAAATAACAGATCAATGACTTAGAAATCAACCACTTTGAGGGGGAAACCTCCTTTACATTACATAAATGAACAATTCTTGGATGAGTCAAATGAAAAAACTTCCTTTCTATATATTGGAGTCCAAGGGGTCATAATATAATCCTAGCCGACATAACAATGATAATGTATGGGCACAACATTAAGAATAGTGGGCTTTTATGGGGCACAATAATAACATTATTGGGACTACATGGGCACAATAATAACAATATGGGGACTACATGGGCACAACAATAACAATAAGGGGGCTACACTAGTATTATGGGGACCTAACATGTCCCTCTCCTTCAAACAAGTGTTGTCTTCAATGCTTGAGTAGTTATGGATGCTTTTGTATAAAATTCTCATCCTCCCATATCGAATCTTTGGCGAGTAAGTTCTTCAACTTGATGAGATATTCTTAAATTGATTAATTTTGTAGCTGTAAATTTCTTGTTTCCGTGACTGCTTCAAGTTCCAATATTATTTTCCATTCCTCATCAAGTTATGGAAATATTGTTTGAACTGGGAGCTTGTCACATATAACATTCTTTAAGCATGAGACATGGAAAAATTGGTGCACTAGGGAAGATGCAGGAAGGTCCAATTTGTATGCCATAGTACCAACCTTTTGCAACACCTTCTAAGGACCATATTACTTTGGTGATAATTTATTATCTTTCTTAGCTTGCTTGAGGGAAATTTGTTTGTATGGTTGTAGCCATAGAAATACCCAGTCACCTACATTAAAACTTATTTCGTTGTGATGTTGATCTACCTGTTGTTTCATTCAATTTTGTGCCAAAGTGAGGTTATCATTTAAGAGTTGGAGAACTTGTTGTTGATGCTTGATGTGATCTTCCATTTCCTGAACATTAGAATTGGATGGTGGATGATATCCATAAAGTGCCATAAATGGGGTCATTTTTTCTACAGTATGGAAGGAAGTGTTGTACCACCATTAAAATAGAGGTAACCACTTGACCCATTGTGTTTGTTTTTCAGATACAAAGCAACAAAGATATCCTTCCAAACATTTGTTCACTATCTCAGTTTGCCCATCATTTTGAGGATGATATGATGAGCTATGAGCTAATTGAGTACCCAAACAAGAAAATAATCTTGTCCAAACATTTCCTGTAAAAATTGGATCTTTATCGCTTATAATAATCTTTGGGTTTCCCTGTAGCTTTTGAATTTTTTCCATAAATGCAGTAGAAACTGTACTGGATTTAAATGGATGAGATAATGCACAAAAATGTGCATACTTGGTAAGTCTATCAACTACCACCATGATGACATTCTTTCCTTTGGACTTTGGTAAACATTTGATAAAATCCATTGAAACCTCCTCTCAACATTGACTTGCAATGGATAAATTTTGTAACAGACCCGGGGTCTTAATTGTCTCAACTTTATTTTTTTTGAAAACCAAAGATTTCGCCAGAAGATTTTGAATATCATATTTAAGGCCATCCCAAAAAAATCCTTCTTAACCCTGTGCTAATTTTTCAAAAATCTTGAGTGTCCTCCTAAGGGAGAGGTGTTCAATTCCAAAAGAATCTTTTGTTTGAGTTGGGAATTCTTACAAAGATATAAGCGATCTTTGTACCATAATGAATCATTTTTCCAGCTAAATGTTTTAGATGTACTAAGATCTTTCTACGAATTTTGAGTGAGTGTCCACACCTCTTCATAATTATTTCATTCATCCCTTGCTTTTCTTATCCACTGAGGATGGATAATAGAAATGGCACAAAAAAATGCTTCTACATCCTCATCCTTTATTGAGAGTGCATCTGCAACAAAAATTTTCTTCCCTTTTTTGTAGATGACTTCAAAGTCATAACCCAACATCTTTGTGACCCATTTTTTCTGCTCTTCTAAAGATAATATTTTTTCCCAAAAGTATTTAAGACTATCATGATCTGTTTTTACCTTGAAGTGTCTTCCCATTAGGTAAGGTCGCCATTGCTTTAGTGCATGTAATATTGCCAACATTTCCTTCTCATTAATAGGTTTCTGTAAATATTTTCCTTTGATTGGATGAATTTCAAAAGCAATGGGTCTTCCTTCTTGCATTAAAACTGCACCAATTCCATTTCCCGAGGCATCACATTCCACAATAAAAAATTTTGTGAAGTATGGCATAGCTAAGACCGGTGCTTGGCACAGTGCCTCTTTAAGATTTTCAAAGGCCTTAGTTGCTTCTGGAGTCCAATAAAATGCATATTTATTCAGTAATGATGTTAGATATTTCAATATTTTCCTATAATTCTTAACAAACTTGCGATAATACCCTATTAACCCTAGAAATCCTCGAAGATGCTTTATGGCTATGGGTATTTTCCATTCCTTAATGGATTTAATTTTGTTAAGGTCTACTGTAACATCCTCATGAGATAAAATATGACCCAAATATTCCACCTCCTGTACTCGAAAGAAACATTTGGATGATTTTGCATATAATTGTTTCTCCTCCAATAGTTAGAGCACCCTATCAACATGTTGAACATGATCCTTCCAAGACTTCTTGTAGATTAGTATATCATCAAAAAATACTAACACAAATTTTCTAAGGAAGGGTTTGAAAATCGAATTCATAAAACCTTGAAATGTGGAAGGTGCATTAGTAAGGCCAAAAGGGATGACCAAAAATTCATAATGACCCTCATGTGTCTTGAATGTTGTTTTCAAATTGTCTTCAGTCTTCATTATAATTTGATGATATCCAGAATGAAGATCCAACTTGGTGAAATAAATTGCTCCATGTAATTCATCCAATAATTCATCAATGACAGGGATGGGAAATTTATCTTTAATAGTGAGCTTGTTGATATCCTTATAATCTGGACACATACGCCATGATATCCTTATAATCT
Source organism: Pinus albicaulis (assembly GCA_034641835.2). Lineage (NCBI taxonomy): Eukaryota > Viridiplantae > Streptophyta > Pinopsida > Pinales > Pinaceae > Pinus > Pinus albicaulis. The sequence goes on along the minus strand of CM076580.1, from coordinate 1,020,444,001 downwards.
GGACACATACGCCATGATCTATCCTTATTGTGCACCAATACTACTGGAGCAAAGAAAGAACTTTGGCTAGGTTGAATTATAGCAGCCTTTAGCATTTCTGTAACCAGACTGATGCAAGAGCATTCTTCAAGATTTGTAATACCTAAGAGTATTATCACATATTTACTAAAGGGAGTGGGTTCCCTTAATTATTTTGTTTATTTTTCTAAAGTTTAGTTTGAGTTTGAAAGAAATTTAAATGTGATTTGATTAATGAAGAATATCTCATGAGTTGTAGAGATCTTAGGGATGAGTGAGTAATCCTACGAAGAGTGAGTATTTTGTGGATCTAGAATATCTTATGAGTTATTAAGGAGGATTTTGTGGATCTGAACCAGAATCTAGTATCAGAATCCTTTTCTTTAATAATGTAATTTGGTGAGAAAAAAAAAGAGTTGGCTAGTTGGATGTGCGAGTGCGATGAGATGTATAGGGATGCCATTTTTACTGTTGAAAACTAGGCCATAAATAGATATGAGACATAAGCTTTGAATATAGATACATGTATAAAATTTGTATGGAAGATATAGTATTCAGATTTTGCATTACTCTATGTAGATGTATGTATATATTTCTATTATGTTGATTAGCATACAATTCTGTTAATATTGGCTTGAATGATTCTGATAATCAAACCCTACACAATATGCCTAAAATCACTGTTGTCTAGATCAAGTATGAACCATTCGTCAAGATGATTGAAGGTTTCCAATCATTTGGATATTCAAGGGTATGCGGGAATTGTAGATCTCACAATCAGTTACGTTCATCACTGTTTTCTTTGGCGTGTTTATTCATGATTTATATCTGCTTGAATGTGTGGTAGCTTGGATTTGAATTGGAGTGGAGCCATGGAGTAGAAAGCCATGGAATAATTTGCGGTCACATAATTTCATTGATGAGTTATTGCAAAGAGTAGCATGGAGTATTACTATTTGTTGAATGCTGCAACTGTGATTTTCCCTAAATTCTAGAGGGTTCGAAACAATAGCCTGACGATTGAATGGATAGATGAGATCATATCATAGAAGGAAGTGGAAGTTGAACGGTCAAAATCACATCGCAGAATTACAATGGAAGATGAACGGTTGGGAAGCCATATCGCAACTGGAGTAATGATGTCGTTAGAGGATCTAAAGACTTCCATGAGGAACCACGTCTTGGTCATAGGATTCAACACATATTGCATTCAGTAAGAGAATTTTTGGGTTGGAGATATAAGTGGGAACTTGCGATATTGTGATGCGATATCATCATCGCATTTGGCATTTCGAAGGAAGAGCATGGGGAATGTGAAAATTAGTCTTGTGTTGAGGTTTAATATAGTGATGCACGATGTGTGGTATTGCTTAGTACTGCGATATATAGAATGTTATGGTTAGAAATATGTGAAGCCTTAACATTCCCGATTTGAAAAATCGTAAAGTCTATGATCTGTGATATTGTTTGACAGCCGACTTGCGATGAAGTCTAAAATTTAAATAATGCAATCTGCTGATGCACTAAGGAAAATTTTGTGAGCCCATAAACCATAGGTCCATGCATATTGTGTAATTATGCAATTTTTTTGCATCAAAATTCTGCAAATTGTGAAAATTTGCAGGTGCGCTACATCAAATACTTTCAATCTCACTTTTTTGAGCATAAGGATATCTATAAGGCCTAATGTTTGGAGGAACACTTTCTAGAATCAAATGAATAGCATGATCATGCTTACAAATAAGTGGGATTCCTTTGGGAGTCTTAAACACCTTGGAATGATTGTCCAAGAATTTTTTGAGATCTAGAGAAATAGATGATTTTGATGTTTAAACCTCTAGTGATCATAATTTTGAAATTACGCCTCGTTTTTATTTCTTCAGAAGCGTTTTCATGACATTAGAGTTGATTATCAATCTTGGCATCCCTATAATACCCCGCAATTCAACTTCCTTTCCTTTCAAAAAAAATTTCAAGAAAAGTTATTGACAATTAAAAGCTACCGTCCCCAAAGATTGTAACCATTGCACTCCTAGTACAACATCAACACCACCCATTGGAATGGAGAGAACTATATTCAATACATATTCCCCCATGGTTAGCTTTATATTATGGCACTTTCTAGAGAAATTTATAGTTCCTCCATTTGCAGACATCACTTGACACTCTGGTGCTGGGTATAGGAAGTAATTCAATTCCTTGGCTACCTTACAATGAATAAAAGTATGGGTACTACCCGAATCAATAAGCACTATTACATTTTTCTTCTTGATATTTCTTCTATATTGCGAGTTTGAGGAGTGGTAATTCCTGCCAATTAATTATAGGATATAATCGGATTCATTTCTTCTTACACTATGGTTAGTTCCTAGTGTATATCTTCTTCTTTTGAAGTTTCTTGTTCCTTTTCTTCCTCCTCTTCATAATCTATGTAAAATAATTTATTATCGGCACACTTATGACCTTTAGTGTATTTTCTATCACAAATATAGCAAAGCCCTTTTTCTCTTTTTTATTCCAATTGTTGTAGTGTCAAAATTGTAGGTTGTGGAATTCTAGGAGTAGAAACACTTCCATCTTTATAATTGTGAGTGGTAGGTTTCCTTGTCGCCATAATTTTTCTTTCAATTTTTCTTGCCAAACCTAAATTCCTTCTCCAATGTATCAGGTTCCCAAAGGCGAACCTCATGTTGGATGTTATCATTTAGAGTCCCTATGAAGACATCAATCCTATGTTCCTCTGGAATATTATTTAACCTTATATTCAATTTTTGGAAGACCTCAATGTGCTCCATCATTTAACTCTTTTGTTTGAGGTTTATCAATTGGCTAAAGAAGGTGTTTCCCTTTGTATCTTCATAATGTGTTATCATTTCCTTTATAAAATTGAAAAAGTGACCAGTGGTTTATGATAAAAAATACATCGATACCACACAAACTAATTTTATTCTAAATATAAAGTTGCAATGCATACATTTTGTGTGTTTTGCACATTATTAAGTTCAAAATATTGCTCCATTTGTAGTATCCATGTTATCGAATCGTTGCCATCAAACTTCCTCATATCTATCTTTGGAATATGGTGGGTCTTAAATACAACATTAGAGTCTATGAAATCATGATTAACATTTATTTTGTTCTCATCATGAGTTTCCTCTACTACCTTTTCGACATTAGGAAGATTTTCCTGTAGCAACTTTGCCGAACCTTCCTTCAAATATTGCATGTTTCCTTCTATACCATCGATCTTAGCTTCCATGCCTTTCTTCAACCCATCCATGTATTTTTCAAACCAACCATCTTAGCTTCCATTTCATTTTTTGTTACACTTTGCGAGAGCGAAATTTCTTGCACTTGGTCTCGTAATTTTGATATATCATGTTGCACTTCTTCCTCTTCGTGAGTCATAGTAGAGCCTTATGAGGACTTAATGTGTGTGGAATTATTTTTTGGGGGAATTTTAGAACCCAATACTAATATGTATTCTTAAATATTCCCTTGGAATCACTTCAAAATGAATTTTCAAACAAGACATATGCAATTTAAAAAACAAAATACACACTTTTTTCTTGCTTTTGAGGAGCTCGATATTGAAACTGATATATTTTTGTAATTTCAGATCCCCAAGATTTTATCTTTGGTCCTGTAGTATCCCTCTGATTCTTATTTCCAATGCCATAGGTCAGACCTAATTTAGATTCTTCAACATAAAGATATTCCCGATCTCCCACAATGACTTGAGTATGGACTAGTTCAGTAGAGCGAAATTGTACGGTGTGCCACATGTCACTGTTTCCTCCTTCAACTCTGAAATTGATACAAAGGAACGTACAGTCCATTCAATTTTGACCACTTTTTATAGAATTCCAATTTGATTTTTGAAACCAATTTTATGACACTTTTCCCTTGCCCACCTGTTTGAGATGAAATTATGGAGCCTGCAAAAACCCTAACTTCCTCATATCATATCTCCTCAAATATAGAGAATGAAGCTTTGAATTTTTTACACGAACTTCCTTCGGTTCTCAACTCAAATGGGTTCTTGTTTTAGCTTTTGAACCTTCGTAGAAAAAAACTTATAGTTAAAAATCCATGATGACCGGTTTGCAGCAGCGAAACTCTAGAATCCAATGCTCTGATACCAAATTTTATGCAACCAGCTCACAAAATAGAATAAAAGATAGATAAAAAACTTAGAAATCAACATATTCGAGGGGGAAACCTCCTTTACATTACATAAATGAACAATTCTTAGATGATTCAAATGAAAAAACCTCCTTTCTATATATAGGAGTGCAAGGGGTCATAATATAATCCTAGCTGACATAACAATAATAATGTAAGGGCACAACATTAACCATAGTGGGCTTGTATGGGGAACAATAAAAACAATATGGGACTACAAGGGCATAAAAATAATAATAAGAGAGATACACTGATAATAATAAGGGACTACACTAGTATTATGGGGACCTAACACTTGATGATATGAATGATTCTAAATAAAAGTTTTTATTGTTATTTATGTTCCATCCTTTAGAGATGTTAATTCATGTTGTTGGTTTGAATTTATTTACTAAAATTAAAAGTGTGCTACTAAATCAAAGATTCTATAACAACCCTCTTTCTTGATTATGTGGAATAGGAATTTCATTTTCTTAATTTGTCATAGGTATTATTTTTGGTTGAAACATTGTTATCACCTTTTATAACACACCCCTCCCCAGAATTACCTACTTTTACAAGCCCTCTGATTAAATGTGAAGTTAAGTGCTACTATGGCGTTACTCGACCTCTAAGTTCCTGTTATTGAAGTGGGGAAAACAAACCAACAACTTTAATAACATCCCTCAAATACCATAGACCACTCAAAAGGCTACAAACCACCCCAGGTGGTCAATCTCTGAGATGGAACCATTTTTCACTAACCTAATGCCCCAAATATTTTGGGAAATGTTACCCTAAAGGTCTTGGGTTGATGAACCTTCACAGATTAGGGGCATGTAATTACAAGAAGGACTCACTTAACCAACTTTTATGCTAATAACTAGAATCTATAGGTTGCATACCCTACCCGGATATCCCTCGGTTGTAGGAGATCCCATGGGGTGCAAACCCCCTACAACACTTTTTGCTCTGTAATCTATAAATCAACAAAAAAAAAACATAGAATCCTAGTTGTACAACATATATATGTTCTAGATTTTAGTAAAAAGCATGCATAATCTCATAAAAACAATATTAAATGAACCATTTACGATCATTACACATGTATAAAAGATTATTGACACGTAAAAGTCAAGAACAAGATGGTACTTATGTTATTAATGACATGTACAGTAAACAAACGTGGAGAGATCACCTGAAATATGCCACGGCCTTCGAGCATACCGTCCTCTGGATCCGTCTAGCCCTAGCCTCTCAATATTTCTTCCAAGAATAGTGCACAATGGATGTCACATAGGGTGGTGAGCATCTCAAGGAAACAAGGGTTTCCTGCAAATATCTGGGAAGTGCAGGAGGCACTTGAATATATCAGACTTCGATAGGGCTCCAACAACGTATAATATCTATATTTCTCTATCTCTTCCTCCCTTAGGCCATTCCCTTGAGGGGATTTTATACTCCCTCAAATTATTTTTTGCAGTTGGGAATAGTTAGGCCATGGGCTGGGGTGGTTAAGTTACCGGAACAACCGTAAACCTTGCCTCTAAAATAGGGAAAATATATTATTTTTAATTTTTAAAATGGCATACATGTTTCTCTATGTATGTAATCACGTATATACGTGAAAAATTCTGGGTAGAGTCACGTATGGGTTTTAAGATACTGTTTTTTAAGAAATATGTCCAAGCCTGAAGGGAAGGGTTGCCCAAGGCCAATGTATAAATTATCAAGTATAAGCTGGTGATATATGATTCTATAATAGATTCCTCCTAATATATGAGGTCAGAAGGGGTACATGATGGCCAAAATGTATTATGTGCATAGAAAGAACCTTGCGAGGACTAGAGAGGACTTCACAAGATTTCAGCCTGCCAAAAATGAACGAGAGAGATAAAAAAGATAGCTCATGTTTGACGTGGGAATACCCATGCTCAGTGAAAGAAAATAATATATGCATATGAAGTATAGATCGGATCCAATATGTATACAAGAATATCTGAAATGTAAAGTACATAGTGAATCATCTGATCACTTCCTGGAAGTACAAGTCAAAATCAAGTCCAAGTATCACATATATAAGACTAATCAATGATGCTACAACATATATATAATCACAAAAGTCACAACTGAATCTCCAATTACGAAATCATAAGTGGTGGAACAAATGGTACAACACGCAACTTGGGATCCAACATATAAGATGTTTCTGTGATGAAACTACAACATATAAGGGTGGATGGTGTCACTAGCAGGAAACTGAAAAAACTGTCAAAGTGAACCAAAGAATGCAGATGCAAACCTGAGGTCTTCACCGATCACCATGCCAAAATTCTACACAATGGGAATAAATGAGCTAAATTTGACCATGTGAGAAATCGTTTGATTACCAGTCATTGATGTATACTGTTAAAAAACGCGAGACAACCCACCGATAATGATAATGAGTATCAAGGTGCCCCAGTACAATCTATCAAGTGCGAATGAATGAGTTGAAGTCAAACACTTGAAAGAATCTATCAATCAGGAGGCAATGATGTATCCTCACTATCGATAACAAAGAGTCTGCCACTAATGACTGCAAACCCTAAGCTACTAAAAAAGGAATCTAAACCTTATTCCTAGAGAAATGAGTTAGAGTCGATGGGAAAAGATCTATTGGAAGGAAGGCATTAAGGCATCCCACATTAGTCCAGCGCGAGTATAACCTACAGGCCAATATTTGGAAGGAATCATATGAAGTAGAGTGAAGTAACCAACCTAAAGTACGTTTCTGGCATGCACAAGATGAAGCTAGTTCACGACAGAAACCCTCTGAACCAACCAATAATGAAATATGACAAAGGGGCGAGATATCCACTGATAGTGTCAAATGGAAATCAAGGTACTGCACGAATCCCAGGTGTGATAATGTAGGTTGATATCGAACACAAGGGAAACCACTCAGTCAAAGACCCATGATAATGGTCAAATGCTAAGTACAAGGTCACCTATCAATGATGTAAATAGGGCGAGGGTGCAGCTCTAGGTTTACTCTTAGAGCAATATGTCATAGTCGATAAGAGCCAAACCCGCCGGAAAGAATTTAGTGGAGACCTTCTCAAACCAACACGAGAAAAGGAACAAATATCTAATGTGATAGAACAAGATACTAACAAGAACAGGAAGGTTGAATGAAAAATGAGTCAAGAGACACCACAGAAAGGCCGACTTAGGTTAACTTCCCTTGAACAAAAGTACGACTCATGTTTGACTATGGCAGCAAATGATAACTTTGTATAAGCTTGTGATGCAGGAGGCATAAAAAAACCCTCCATATGATTGGAAGAGATAACCAACTGGGGGAGTACTGACTCATAAAATAAGGTTATGGCTTCTCCTAAGTCAAAAACTAAAACCATCCCAAATGGAGAAAAGACTTAGCTTTTTTGTGCTTTGTTCAAGAGAAACATAACTGACACTGTAGCTGCCATAAAATATGGAAGTAATATCCTGTTCCCGTTATTTTTAAAAATATTTTTTTTTTTTTTTTTCGTTTTCATATTAAAATCCTGAAAAAAAAGAATAAAATAATTCTATAGTACAAAGGATAGAACGAGTGTCATGACACAAATTCTCTAGTTCCTGGGATAGGAACAATCCTATGCTTAGTGCAAGGTGGTGAAAAATTCTAAGTGACACTCAGAGGAATGTTCTATCAATGGGTAAAGGTGTCAAGTTGCAGAAGCTAAGTGATTGCATGGTTAAATTGTACAGAAATACATGGTCAAAAGATGGCTTAAACACGAGTCCATATGAAGCTGGCTAAAGGCCAAGATAAACAAATAGTCAATATGCAATGCAGTAATACAACTCGACAACATGAGGGAGCCTCTAGGGTAATGGCCAGAAAAATGATAGTGAAGAAGAAGAAGAATGAAGCTTCAATGCATAAGGAATTGCGGGACTAAAGAGGACTCCCGAGATGACAACTATTGCAGCATGGGTGACAAATGCTAGTGAGGAACTAACTAGGAAGCCCTTGTAAAGGGAGGCTCTCCCACCAAGTCATGATTAAAAAATCAGTGAGTGAAATGGGTTAAGTACTCATGACATGATGGGATAGACCCTATGGCAAGTGATCAGAATGGAGGCTAGTATGAAAAATGCAACGGAAAATGAATTCCCTAACCTATATGCTAGTTTGAAATCAGATACCTGCCATGACAGGTCAACAGTCATGGATCCAAAGGAAAAACTAGGAAAATCTTGAATTCAGCAACATGTACATGAAAAGATAACTTTCCCAACACTTACAAGCCAAACACCGTTATACAACCATAGTCAAATTCGAAAAATAAGCACAATGAAAATTTGCAAAAAAAATTAAATTCTGGGCATAAATACACCATATGACTCACATTTGGATCATTTTCACACTGCAGAAGTGGAGAAGGAGCTTTTGGGGAAAAAATTCCTCTTCTCAAATCTGGAGCAATCAGCCATCGAATTGCACCATATCAGTCAAGTAAGCTCTAAACTCATCCTTTTCATCAATTTCGTTCCTGTCTAAGTAAGAATTTTGGAAATTTGACTGTAGAAAAAATATTTTTTGATGAAAACCTCTGCACATATGCGGGTTCGTGCGGATGGACCTACGTATCATACACGACTGTGTACAAGAGAGGTCGTGTATGCGTAGAGCGAAAATTTAAAACTTGAATATAATCAACCACTTAATTATTTTTCTCAGGATTTCCATCAGCTGGAGAGAGCGTGAGGATAGTGCAATTGACAATGAGGTGATGGAAGATCAAACTTCGCTAGATGTTCTCCAAAATTGTGGATTGCTCAAATTTTTGAAAATGCCCAATATGAAAAGCAATGTATGTTTGCTTCAAATGTTGGTTGATCATTGGGAGCCAGAAGAAGACTGTTTCATGATTGATCAGATGCCACTACGCATAGAAGTGGAAGATATATACTTCATCACTGGACTCTCTCAGAGAGGAGACCCAATAGACTTACACAAAAAGCCTATTGGAGGGTTTACCGTAGAGGATTATGTCCAAGTCTACTGTGTAGAGGATGCACAAAAGGCAGGAACTTAGATTCCTATCAGAGATCTGAAGGATTTATACATGAAGGTCCTTCTCTTTACCATTGGCAGAGTAGCAGGATTTGCCTCTTCGCATTAGTCTTCACAGACACAAATGAGCATAGCAATAGAATGCCCGATTCATCTCTTTGACTGGTGCACAACCTTGCTGGGAAATATGAAAAAACAGTTGAATTCAATTCGGAAAGTGAAGACTAAAAATTTTGGGTATGTTACAATCTTGCTGAAATTATTCTTTGAGAGGGTCCCAGGGCTTCAGCCCAAATTCATCTCAAATATCAGCAACCCAAGAGATCCAAGAATAGCCCGATGGGAAGATCTGATGAAGAGATTAGGGGGGAGTGAAGTTCTCTGGACCACTTGGGATGATGAGTTCTTGCAATGGTGGGAGGAACAAGTCATCACAGTGGAAGATTATCCCTATGCTGGGATGGACTTTCGTGTAGATCCAGATCTAGTCCTGCCACCTGGTGCAGCATGGGGCGCAATCGGTGAGATTTTATTTTTTGATTTTTTGATTATGTGATTTTTTTGAATTTTTCAAAGTATGAAATTGAAAAAATGTTTTTGATTGGACCAAATGACTTACAAAATTATGATGATCATGATGCAGACATGGGACCAGTCAGGCCTGAGGGGTACCAAAGGCACAAGCACCATAAAGGTGAGGCAGATGCTGAAGACCTTGGTAGGGCACTCCAAGTAGTACAGAGGAACTTTGAGAGCTTGACTCGCCACGTGCCTATGGCCGCTATAGAGGACCTACCGGAGGCTATGCAAAGACGAGTGGTAGGAGTACCACGAGGCTAGGTGCAGTTATTCCGCCATGTAGTGACTACCATTGTGTTTTATAGGAACACAAATGTTGGGCAGGGACCTCAGGAGTAGATTTATAGATATGATCGGCTGACTGTAATATTTTTTTATGATAGAAATGACCGGGCATAAGCCCTAATTTTGTAGGACATGATGGTCCATATTTTTTATATTTTTGAACACTCTAACTTTATCTATATATATATATATATATATATATATATATATATATATATATATGCAATGATTTATATGATGTGATGACTCAAATGTATGATAATGAATGATGTATTGATATATTCTTTAAAGTATTGAATGATTAATATGCCAATCAATTCCTTGATTAGCCAATAAGTCTACCATCCAATTGTCAGCTCGAGGAATATGAATGAATGTTATAAATTGAAATTATCTTTGTAACAACTGTACCCTAAAAAACAACCAATGTAAAAATGGGTCTCAGACCCGATATGTGGTGTTCAACTGCAAAACCACCAACTGTGAATCCAAGAAAACTACTAATGAATAAACACCCAAGAATATTGCCTCCAAGAGTAGATTAATCACTATAGTGTATTCTGATACATTATTCGAAGCAGGATAAATGCAGACACCTCTTGAAACTAACAACTAACTGGATGGATAACGGAGTACCCAAGTCGCGGAAGCCAAGTTCTGGGTATGTCTACTAGCACCATCGGCAAAACCAAAGTGACTCATGTCATCAAAACCTACCAAAGAAGATCAAATTCGTCAAAATCACACCAAAAATTGGAAACCTAGATATGTACAAAAACAAAATATATACAACAAAGCAAGATGCTAGGCCAAATCCTAGGCATAATACTTTTTCAAATAGAGCCGATTTCTGGGCTCTGCCAACTCATTTCCATAAAAATCAATCAACGCATAAGCTCCTTTATTTAGGACTTTTTCAACGATAAAAGGGCCATACCACATAGATTTAAACTTACCTACCCCCAAGGCATCCTTCTCTTGGGCATAAAGCAAGACAAGGTCACCTTTAGAGAAAATCCTAGGTTTGGCCACTTATCATACTGAACCTTTACCTGTTTCTTATGTGCCTCATTCATCGTATCTGCATCTTGATGCTACTCTTTGAGATGTTCCAGATGAAGGAGGAATTCTTCGATAATAGAAGTGTCAAGAAGAAGCTCAAATGCTAACTTAAGAGAGAAAATTTCGCACTCAATAGGAAATATAGATTCCAACCCATAAGCCAGTTGAAACGGAGTAAAACCGGTTGCATTTTTTACTAACATCTGGTATGCCCAAAGTGCAGGGTACAACATAATATGCCAATTGGATCTAGCTTTATCAATCGTCTGTTGAAGAATTGTCTTCAAGGATTTTTTCACGGCTTCAACTTTCCTATTTTCCTGAGGATAATAAGGAGATGAATGCTCCTGCTAGAAACCTAATTTCAAAGCCAATTTAGCCATCATGTTGTTCTGAAAGTGACTGCCATGATCAGTGACAATCTCTTTGGGAATAAAAAAATGAGAAATGACTTGATTAAAGAGGAAAAGAGTTTTTGTCTCACCATCATTCCAAAAAGTAGGCATAGCCTCAACCCACTTCGTGAAGTAGTCTTCAGCTACTATAATCTACTTGTGACCTTTAGCTAAAGGCAGGTTGCAAGTAGTAAAATTAATACCCCACTTTGTAAAGGGTCCGACAGTAATGACAGGAAAGAGTGGATCTGGATGAGCGCACATCTTTTGAGTATAAAATTGACACAGATGACACCTTTTGACCGATTCAATACAATATTTGAAAATCGAAGGCCAAAATTATCCTACATGCAATATTTTTTGGGTTGTAGCAAGCCCAAATAAATGACCACCACAGGCTCCACTGTGGCAATCATTCAGCACAACCTCAGCTTCTTCGAGATTTGAGTATCTTTTAAGGATCGAATCGACCTTGTGATGATATAAAGTGTCACCAATAATCAAATAAATTTTGGCTACGTGACGTAACTTTCGATGCTCATCTTTCAAAAATGTTGAGGGAAACTTCGCAGTCTGGAGATAAACTATGAGATCCCCGTACCAAGGATGCTGTGAAGAAATGAGAAAAAGATGTTCATCAGGTAATGATTCGTCATAAACAATATCTTCTCCATAGGACAACTCAGAAATAAATTCTGCAAAAACTAATGATTTCCTGGATTTGGCAGACATAAATTCAAGATCAAATTCCTCCAGAATCACAATCCATTGATTTTATTTTCCCCCAATCACTTGCCTACTGAGAACAAACTAAAATGGATTGAATAATACCAAAACATAAGTTTTGCGAAGGAGAATGTAATGTTTGAGCCGATGAACATCATGAAAAACTGCTAAAGCAAGCTTCTTTATTGGAGAATACTGGAGTTTAGGTCCTACCAAGCCTCGACTAAGGTAGTATATAACATGCTCAAAAAGAGCATCATCTTCCTAAACAAGAACCATACCAATGATATATTCTTTTGCTGCGAGATACAAGAGTAAATCCCTGCTATAATGAGGTGGACTTAGTAAAGGAGCAGAGGTCAATTCTTTTTTCAAAGCATCGAATGAGCGTTGAGCAAAGTCATCCCAAAAGAATGGAACTCCTTTCCTTAATAATCTCATAAATCCTTCCATAATCTCGACATTGTTTACGATGAATCTCCACGGAAAATTATCTTTTCCTTGCAGACTTTGAAGTTGACAAATTGATGAACGGGGGAGGCAACTAAAGTATTTCCTCAACCTTGAAGGGATCTACCCAAATCCCTTTTTTAGACACTATGAATCCCAACAATTGACTGGATGTGATAGCGAAAACACACTTGGTCGGGTTCAACCGGATTTTATATTGTCGACATCGTTCAAAAACTTGATGGAGGTGAGAAGGATGATCAATTATCTTGTGAGAACGAGCAGCTAAATCATCCAAATATGCCTCAATAATATGTTTTATGTCATGGAAGGCGTAAGAAATGGCCCGCTGAAAAGTAGATCCAACATTTTTGAGGCCAAAAGGAATTTACTTATAAGCACAGGTACCCTAGGGACAAATAAATGCAGTCTTATATTGTTGATCTTCAGGACGAATAGTAATTTGGTTATATCCAGAGAAACCATCCATGAAGGAGAAAATTTCATTCCTTGCACACTCATCGATAATCTGATCTATAAACGGTGTGGGGTAGTTATCTTTAGGACATGATTTATTTAGGTCCCTGAAATTGATGCAAACTCAAATTTTTCCTTGTTTCTTGTCCACTGGAAGTGGATTTGAAACCCACTTATTCAAAGGAATTCGGTAAATGAACCCTGCCTTTAGCAACTTATCCACCCCAACTTTGATAGTTGTGGCCTTCCTAGGGTTGACTGGACAAAGATTTTGCCTGATAGGCTTAGAATTTCCGTATACCTTGATCTCATGTTGGACAATAGATGGATCTATACCAGGAATTTCCTCATAATACCAAGCAAACACATCACAAAACTCTCGAGAGAGATCAGTGTAAGTCTGAATATCTTCAAGGGAACACTCGGCTCTGATGAAGACATTCTCTATGATGTTGGGATCTCTGGAGATTTTCATCGGGATAGTAGGAGAAATCACATCCATGTTCCCTTCAACAAAAAATTGTGCTGGTGCTAAAGGGTTCAAGACTGGGTGAACAGGACCAAAAGACTAAGGGCTAGGGAAACTTGATTATAATTCACTCAAGTCCGGGGTAAATTATGACCGATGATGCAAATCATCCCATGGTCTCTCTACACCAGTCATTTCTTCAAGGATGGCCTCTTCAAATGGAAGAGTGCTATCAAGGAAATCCTAAGCCAAAGATGAACTGAGAGTCCAAACCGAAGCCACATCTCCATCCAATTCCTCTGGCAAAAGAGAAACTGGAATGGAATCTACAAAGTCAACAATAGAGATATAAGCAATCTCAGCTATAGACATAAGAAATTCCATTCCACCCACTTGACCTTCTTCTAATGTGGAGGTAGGAGAAGGTAAGGTCTAGGGGTCTGAAAAATAATGAGTTATGAAGAACTCTCTTCAAATAGGAGCCCTGGAGGATGAAATAGCATTGTTCTGAACTGAAGGAGGTGGAAGATCAAAATTACCCATCAAGGAAGTGTACATTCAAACCCCTAGATTCTCAACAGGTAGCTTGGTATCCTTCACCAAAGGAATGGTTGAGTCAGAAGATGCATTCAGATCTATAGGAGAACAACCTAGTTAGTCAACTATGACAATTATCCCTTCGTGAGGGAAACAAACAATACAAAATAATGAGGACGCTATGGCATCCATGTCATAGATCTAGTTTCACCCCAACATAAGGTTATATTCTAAGCTTGCATCGACTATCTCAACTTCGATGTTAACAATCTTGCGCCCAACACAGATGGAAAAAGCTGGAAAAATACCATGCAGCCTATGAGAATTTCCATTAAACGCAGTCAGAAGAGTGGTTGAAGGAACAAATGTGGGAGATCCAATACCCTTCCAGCATGCAAGAGACATTACACTCATGGAAGCGCCCTCATCTATGACTGTTCAAAAGATATTGAATTTCTGATACATCGATCTGATATGGAAGGCCATATGATGAGGGAGACTCTTTTTAAAATTCGACATATAAAATGTGATCATAAGAGAATTATTTGGATCAACAGCCCCAATAGTAGTGAGCAAAGCACTCCATTGAGCCGGAAAAGACTGGAGAACCTCTATCACAGACATGGCATAAGGACTTTGAGCCAGATCTTCTACAATCGAGTAGCTCTAGGAAGCCTAGGTATTAGGATTGATCATCAAACATTTTGAGGGTGTTTTCAGCATCCAAGGTATACGCTCAACAATACGCCTCATAATATGAAGTGGCTCAATACTATTAGGAACACCCTTGGCTTTCGAAGACTCAGCTTTGCCATAGTCATGAGATCTCGTAGCGATATGTGCGTGAGCACTCATCATATATATGTTTGATGTATTTTCCCCTTCCTGGCTACCCTTAGAGGGAGCCCTAGTATTTGAGTTCGCACCAGCAACTAATTTTTGCCCTTAGGGAAAAGGGTTTTTTAGCACATACTAGGAACTTGAAGAACCCTGTTGAGCTAACAAGCGCTGTGCATCTTGAATTTTAGGGAAAAGGTGCGTAAGATGATCTCTAATGCACAATTTGCATGCAAATTTCACTTTCTTTTTATTATCCTTTTTACCCTCTCCAACATGATCGTTGGATTTGTTTGCATTCCCCTTCCCATTCTTATCCTTTTTCTTGTTATTCCTTCCCTTCTTCTTCCCATTGGATTTTTTAATTCCTTTGGGGTTGGAAGTTTGGACAACACTAATTGCCATAGACTGGGAAGGAGTTGACACTGAAGGCACAGTCTGACCAGAAGAAGCAGATTGTATAGACAACTGCTACAATTGACTTAGCAATTTCTCCATATCGCTATCAATCGAACCGATAATCCCATCACCATGAGGACTAGTTTTACTTTTGGCTAAGTCTAATTTGGAGTGAGGAGCATCTGGAAATTTTTTATTAAGGATTCCAGACTAAGAATAAATCAGTTCTAACTGCTAAGCCCTAAAAATAGCCTACTCTTCGGAAAATACCCCTAAAAGGGATACATCCTTAGAAATTTCTGCCTGTAAATATTTAAAAAACCACTCAAGAAGGAATTAATTCAAGATTTCAGCCTTAATGATCCTTTTCCTTCTTCGCCATTCTTGAATATGATCAGAAATATGAGTTGCCTTATCCTGCTGAAAATTGGCTAGGAGGTCAGTCCCGGCGTCATAATGGAAAAGTAACTGAAAATGATTTAAGAACATGGTAGCCAACTCTCTAAAAGTGGAAAAAATTCCCCCAGTTAACTCAATGTACCATTTGGCCACATTTCCAGCTAAGATTCTTTGAAATAATCTCAACCTAATCGAATCGTCAATCAAGGAGTTCAAGGAACACCATAAATGGAAAGTGGTGATATGATCTACCAGATCCTCACCAATATTCCCTTCAAACTTTGGAATGTTTAAGGGGAGCTTGGTGGGGACCCGAGGCCAACCCAGACTATACCAAATAGGATTTTTAGTCAATTTTGATAGATTTGGCAAGTTTGACATTGCCAGAAATGGCAAGCAAGGAGGAGCTTTGGAATTCCATCCCCCATAGGAAGGATTCCCCACTTTCTGAAAAGAATAACCTGGATTTGTTGAGGCACTAGGTTTCCAAATGTTTTTTTTAGAGAATGTTGGGCCATAATAAAATTCCTGCGACCCAAAATTCAGAGAAGGACCCTCCCCCCCCACCCAACATAGAGTTACTATACACAGGACCATTCCCTCCAACTGAGATATTGAATGAAGAAGAAACCCCTTGGGAATGGTTCCAAGAATTTGCAAATGGAGAAAAATCCTGAGAAGTACTCGATGAAGGGAAAGGAACATTCCCTTGTTGACCAGTGAAAAACTGATTCCCATCTCCTAACAC
Source organism: Pinus albicaulis (assembly GCA_034641835.2). Taxonomy (NCBI): domain Eukaryota; kingdom Viridiplantae; phylum Streptophyta; class Pinopsida; order Pinales; family Pinaceae; genus Pinus; species Pinus albicaulis. The sequence goes on along the minus strand of CM076580.1, from coordinate 1,020,427,388 downwards.
TGTAAAAACAAGGTTCCATACCGAAAAGACATTAGAACTTTGACCTCCTTAAAATGGATTGAAACCTTGAGTCTGAGAGGTAAAATTTAAAGATTCTAAGGAAGGGGTTGAATGAGGGATGTGCCCACTTCCAAAATGGGAACCCTTGAAATGAAGCTGATCCACTATCCATAGAAGGAATGGGTGTGGAGACAGTTGAAGCAACAGAAAAGGAGAAAGAAGGAATTCCACTAGTAGGCATTCCATAAGAAAAGGGACCAGATTGAGAAGCATGTGCTTGGGAATTTCTAGAGCCAAACACAACAACACTAGACGTGATTGTTGATATAGAAATAGTTCCCCCTCCTTCAACTAAAAGAGGAGTCTAAACACTTGTAGTGTTCACAGCCGAAACTGTGTTCCTAGTCGTGGCCATCGAAAGAAAGGGATATGATGGAGAGGGACTAGCCGATCTCTGAGACTCAGGCCCTATGTATTGAATAACATGAGGATAACTAGTAGGAAGAGGATATGGAAGAGACTCAGTAGGTTCAGGGAATTCCTCTATTTCTACTTCTTCTAATAGAAATAAAACTCTAGAGATGAGTGGAACACTCCTCTCTATACTGACACCGACACCAGAACCACCCACAGAAACAACATGCCCCAATGGAGGATCTCTCTCCACTGCGTTCGAAACCACCAGGTGAATATCACCCACCGAATTAATCCTATGCCTTCTTGAAGAAGGCTTGACACTTGCAGGAGAAAACCCACGAAGCCTCCTCGATCGACGAGACGATCAGTAATCCACTTTAAGAGATTAATTTTAGACTCAAAAAATATATGAAGCTAAGCAATCTAGGAGAAAATATCACACTCTAAAACATTCCTAAGATATAGCCAGACAAGCATCTCTCAGGTATTTCCGCTCCGGGTGAATAGGACCAGACACCAAAATACAAGAAAGCGAAATAATAGGACCTTCTGAAAATAGTCTAGGGTAATTACACGCCATGCCTACTAGCGAAGGTAACATAAATAGTTACGTTGACCTCCTAACAACAACCTTTGTTGGTGCAAGTCCCCAAGCTTTGCAAGGGCACCCTCCATAAGTACTGATGGAATTTATGCAACATTTGTTTCAGGTACCATGGGTATTCCCCCTCCCCCCCCGCAGTCACATGTGTGGTCCCTAGGATAGGAAACTAAGGGCACCAATCCATATTGGAAGCCAGGCGGAACTGTCTTAGGTCAAGATTTACTAAATAGGAGAGGGGGTATCTCTCTTCTCTGCCTGCACTATCCCTCGCGCTTGACTCTCTGGAGGAGAGATTTCCTGGTCCACTTAATGGTGTTGGATTTTACTCATTAATAAAATTTCTATGTTTAACAATTTGAGCGGCCTTGGAGAGTTAAATCTCCACTCACCTAATCCAAGGCCCTACAACCTTGCTAGTTGGTGTATGATTAATGACAATGATACAAAAACCTCTAGTTTTTTTTAGTTATATCGCTTGTTTTAAATTAGTTGTTACTTAAGTCAAGGGTACATGGAAGTGAAATTGATGGTGTTTTATGACGTAGAAGAAATCAATGAAAACCTAGTTACATGCAAATGCAACAATATCCTTTCGATGAAAAGTGATCTCTACATGGGTTCTATGAAACTAATAAGCAAAAAAATTGTTTTTTTTCTTTTCAAACACTCACACTTCACATGATCCAGAAAGTTATGAAAAAGACTAAAATTCTCAAATGCACTTAATGCAAACTACCAATAATATGCAAATCCTAAGATGCTAACTCTAAAGAAGAAAAAAAGAGTCCCTAGTAAGACAATGGTTCGATCACTTTTTGACAGAAAAACAAGGCTAGTTCCAAATAGAACTCCTATGCATAAGAATTCCAAAATGCACTTGATACAAAAGAGAGAAATCAAGAGAAGACTTTCTTCGAAATCAAGCCAAGACCAAAGACTAGAAACCAACTAAAAATCTTCGAAAGACATAATGAAACTGTAAAAACAAACTCAAAGAAAAAGCTACAGAAAACAAAAATGCTTTTGGGCGTTTAACTTATAATGGAAGAAAAGATATTTCAAGAAGACAAGCAAAACTACCCAAGAACTGGAATCAAGAAAATGAGTCTCAACAAAGGCTTCAAAGTGCTCAAGCCAACTGTGCTACTTTCGTAGTAGGACTTAAATGAGAAAAAAGAGTCACGAAACTCAATCAATTGATTCAACACAGTAGCACAATCTTGCAACAAACAACAACTCAAAAAACCAAAAAGCGATTCTTCAAGATTCGCAACAAGACAAGTTCAAGAAATCAAGAAAACCAAAATAGACCAAGGAGGCAAAAACCACAAGTGAAGCAAAGAATAGGGCCAAGAAGATAAAGCAAGTAGAGGCTCACTGTTTTGAATGGTCAGAATAGCTAAGAACTCCAGGAAAAGGTCTTGGTGCTTCAACCGTAATTGCAATTCACCAAATGGCTAGGTTTTCACAAAAATAAGAGAGAAATGGCTATGAAATCACCATAGAAATAGTCCAGAGACCTTAAAGACTCCACAAGAATGGTTCAACTCAAACATAAAAGACTACATAGACTGAAAACTTAAATTTTCAAATTTTTCCAGCCATACGTGGTTTTTCAGTGTGCAACTAGCATGTATACGCGACTATAACCAAGGAAACTCACATATACGTAGGTCCCTTTGGAAAATAAAGGAGGTATTCGCGAATGTGCAGAGAAGAAGCTGTATATGGAAATAAAGTTAAGGAAAAAATAAAAAAAATCAAGCCTGATCAAGGGAACAAGTCCTCTGTCTGATTTAAAAAAGAATTACTAGATTGTAAAAAGTGATAAAACATGTAAGTAACCTACAAGATAGATAAAACAATCGAAATGGGAAATCACAAGAATGTGATTCCTAGCGGAATCGCCATTTCTATTTCGGGAAGTGTTACCCTAAAGGTCTTGGGTTGATGGACCTTCACAGATCAAGGGCATGTCATTACAAGAAGGACTCACTTAACCAACGTTTATGCTAATAACTAGAATCTACAGGTTGCAGACCTACCCAGATATCCCTCGGTTGTAGTAGATCCCGCGGGGTGCAAACCCCCTGCAACACTTTGTCCTCCGTAATCTATAAATCAGCAAAGAACAAACATAAAATCCTAGTTGTACATCATATATATGTTCTAGATGTTAGTGAAAGGCATGCATAATCTCATAAAAACAATATTAAATGAACAATTTATGATCATTACACATGTATAAAATATTATTGAAACATAAACATCAGGAACAATATGGTACTTATGTTATTAATGAAATGTATAGTAAACAAACATGGAGATTTCACCTGAAATCTGCCACGGCATTTAAGCATACCTTACTTTGGATCCGTCCAGCCCTAGCCTCTCAAGATTTCTTCCAAGAATAGTGCACAATGGATGTCACATAGGGTGGTGAGCATCTCAAGGAAACAAGGGTTTCCTGCAAATATCTGGGAAGTTCAGGAGGCACGAGAATATATCAGACTTGGATAGGGCTCCAACAGCATATAATATCTATATTTCTCTCTCTCTTCCTCCCTTAGGCCATTCCCTTGAGGGGATTTTATACTCCCTCAAATTAATTTTTTCAGTTGGGAACAGTTAGGCCATGGGCTGGGGTGGTTAAGTTACTGGAACAACCATAAACCCCGCCTCTAAAATAGGGAAAATATATATTTTTTAATTTTTAAAATGGTATACGCAGTTCTCTATATATGGACTCCTGTATATATGTGGAAAAGTCTAGGTAGAGTCACGTATGGGTTTTAAGGTATTGTTTTTTGAGAAATATGTCCAAGTCTGAAGGGAAGGGTTTCCCAAGGCCAATGTATAAATCATCAAGTATAAGTTGGTGATAAATGATGCTATAACACCAACCACAGTCAAAAGTGCAGTTATATGCCTCTAATTGTACACATAGTCTTGTTTCCTAATTTAGCTAGTTCAGTGCCTGCAGTTCCAAGATCTAAGCCAATTTTCCAGGCTAGCCTCCATACCACTACCCAAAAATTCCTGTAACTTTCCATAATCATACTTGAAATAGAAAAAATTCTAAACCTTCAAAATTGAATCATAAAATTGACCTAGACTGCCTAGAACACACTAGAAATTTTGGCAAACATATGGAAAAGATGTGAGTTACATGTCCTGAATGCATATTTGATAATAAATATCTGGACTTCATCTAAAAATCACTAATAAGGTATAATTCCCTCTCAAGTAGCTGCAAAAACACTTGTTATCCCATGCATTCATCAACCATTCAAATACTTATCAAACCATGAACAAGAGCCATAGTGAGAGCAGATCATGGAACCATGCTTATAACCAACATATAACTAGAATATTAACCATGAAAGGAAAACCATCAAATCAACATAATAAAAAGTACAAGTTCTCATAAATAACAATAGGGAAATAACTCTTACTAGCATATGTAAAGTAAAACCAAGTTGGGGACTTCCACATACCACCTGACCATTGATTGGGCTGAACCAAATCTTTCTTTTAGTCAATTGCCCTCATACCATATTCCAAGAATGAATGTAGGATCTCATGGGATAACCAAGAAATAATAAACCAGGTACTCTAGAGGTTAAACCACCTCCAATTTCAAACCACAGTGATCTCACCTAAACCAATGTTGAGATCACAAAACGAAACCAAGCTTGGAGACTTCAAAATTTATTCACCATACCTTGAGGAATTTTCTTGTCTCCACCCACCTATTGACTAATTCCCAGATAAAACCATCTCCACCCTAAACCCTTGGGAATTTTCATGAGACCACCTCACCCAATTCCAAAACCTTTTGACAATCCAAATATGAACCAAGAATGAATCCCATGACCCCATGGCTATCCAAGAAATGGAAAGGCAAGGATGAAACCATTGTAAAACCCATGCCAATGACAACAAATGAAAAAATAAAAAAATAATGAAACATGAATCGAAACATCAACTAGGAAATCACACATGCACCTTATTACCTACAAAATCTTCCTGTTGAAGTTTCTGATCCAACCTTCTCCTTGATTTCCTTTGCTTGTAATTTTCCTTCCTTTTCTTTCTTGTCCAAGTGCTTGTTCTCTTTTCTTTGCTACACCTAATCCAAACATGGGAAAAAATATATGGACAATTTCTCTCATACCTTTTTATTATTGATGTCTCTTTTTTCTTAATTTTCCTTTATTTTTCCTCTAATTTCCTTAGTATGCAAATACGTGTCTCTTCACCTTCCTTTTCTCATATTTTCCTTTATTTTCATAATTAAATTCCAATTATTGCCTCTTTTCCTTTTCAATTTCCTTTTCAAATTTCCATAGCCATAAATAAACCAAAAGTGATTCCCCCTATAGTGTTTTCCCCAAAATTAAGCTTCAAATATGTGTCACATGACCTTGGTCTTATTTTTCCTTTATTATCATATATGACATGAACTTTAACCTGGGGTTGTTACAAACCTCTCCCCCTTAGAGAAACACCATCCTTGGTGCTTTATGACACCTATTACCAGCAAACTATTGAAAACAAAACATATTTCCAATGGATATTTATAACATAGCTTGATACAGTATTTACAATGACATCATGCTGAAAGCAAAAAAAAACATATCTCTTTTTGGAGATTTATAACAAAGATCATTGTGATATATTTACAGCCATACACATACATATGCCATAAACTCATTTTCTTGAACCAAAAAATAATGAATGATATAAATCCTGCATCTGATCAACCATCTCCCATGTAACTTCATCGGGCCTAAAGTGGCTTCCACTGCACTTTAACTTGCTTTATTGTTGAGTTCCAGAGCATGAGTTTTTTTCATTGTAATATGAATTGAGGTTCTGGATGGAATTCTCCCTATGGTTACACCTGAAATATAGACAAATAAATCACATGATAAGCATCTTGCACATATATCTTAGGTAATGAAACATGGAAAACATCATAGACATTCATTGTTGGTGACAATGCAAGTCTGTAGGCCACTGGTCCAATATCTCAAGGATCGAAAAAGGCCCGCGATATTTAGGTTTGAGCTTGGAACATGAGCCAATCATCAAGGATCTCCTCTTGGTCTTTATGATCAAGTACACATTATCCCCATTGTAACACCTCCTTCCACATCTACCAAAGTAGCCGACCAACTAGGGTAAACATGTGATGATAGGCTACTATGACTTGATTCAAATCCCCATGTATATTTAAGGAAGTGGAACCGAAAAAATACAACCAAAATTCCCTTCTACGCATCCTATAGAACCTCAAGGAGATAACCCGCCCTTTCAGGTTACCAACCCCTGAGGAAACTCAAAATTTCAAGGAAATAAAGCTCTAGTCACTCCCTTGCCAAGGCATGCATGTGGCTGAGAGCCCCAGTTCCTACCATGAGCATGCTTGAGTGTAATTGTAGCCTCTTTCTACCAATGGTGTGCTAATCAATACAAGATTTAAGGCTTATTTCCAGGACCAATACCCACTCACTTCCCATAACTTCATGGAATTTACAGAAATGAAAAATAGCATAAATACAATGATGCCAATGAAAATTATTGAACAAGTGACTTGAATGGACCCCTGCTATCCATGACAGGAATTTCATCAAAAAATGTCACAAATATGCATTCTACAGGTCACAATAACAAATCTGAGCATAGGGGCCTTATATTTATTTGAGAATCGCTAATAAGCATTGATTCCTTATCAAATTAGATGAATTATCATCCATTAGGTCTTATATTCATTTCTCATTCATTTACAAATCAAAACATGACGAAAACCATACAATTTCATTTTCATGAAACATATTCATAACCAACATATAAACAACAAAAATAATGGGGATAGAACATCCAAAAATTCCACTTATGAAACAATAAATTTATGCATAGAATCCAAGGAAAGGAACTCTTATTAATGAATGTAAAATCCAACCTGGTATGGGACTACCACATTCAACCTGAACATATATTGGTTGAGCCAAATCTCTCTTCATCTAATCACTCTCGTACCATATTGCAAGCATGAATGTGGGACTCAAAACCAAAAGAATCAACTAGGGATTCCCAAGGCTAAGCCACCTCACCCTCATCAATATAACTAGGCTTTACCAAAATCCTCATTGGATCACTAGGCCATAAACATGCATGGATTCCACCATATTTTTCCACCTACTTCGTGAGGAATTTTCTTGTCTCCTAGTCTCTAGGATTTACTACAATCCACAGTCTGAGGGAACACTAGGTCATAATCGAGACAACGCCCTCCATGCTTTACTGTATATCTTGCAATTCATGAGAAAAGGATTCCTAGGCCTAATAAAGAAAACCCACCTCTAGTCTTTACTATATATACCTCCATTCACGGGTCGAGGATTCCTAGTCCCACCGAGGCACACAATACTTGGATTTAGCGCAACTCACACTCTGGTTCAAGGTTCACTAGGCTAGTGTATTTTCTGCAATACATGGTCTGGTTCAAGGATCACTAGGCCATGTGTTATTTCCTTCAAAGATCCACCTCACTCAGTTTTGAATCCATATGATAATCTAGTTCAACCAAAACATGAGAACCCCATCACACCATGGCTATCCATAAATTGCAAGGCAAGGTTTAAGAATAGTATCACACCTACAAAATCCATGTCAATGACAACAAGAGAACCAAGAACACACATGCATAACCATGCATGAAAAATCTAGTAAGGAAATCACACATGCATAACCATGCATGCCAAATCTAGTAACGAAATCACACATGCAAATTGATACTTGCAAGTAAGCCTGCCATAATTGCTTGAACTTTTCTTCCCCTTTGCCTTATTTTCCTTTCTTTATTAAAAGCTAAAATTATCCAAGAAAACTCTAATTTTCCAAGAGTGTGAGAGAGAGAGAATATATAGAGAGCCCCAAAATTGAACTGAAGAAAGCTACCTACTGATCCTCATAAGAATTTTTATTAATAACGCCTTTATTTTCTTCACTTTCCATTATTTTTCCTTCATTCTCCTCCTCACATGAACCATGTGACCTTTCAACTTCCTTTTCTCCTAATTTCCCTTATTTTCATAAATAAATAAATGTCAAAAATGCCTTTTTCCCTTTCCAAATCATTTTTCATTTCCTTTTCCATTTTACTTTAGTCATAATAAACTGAAATAAACACCCACTAGGGTGTTTTTCCCAACATTAAACTTGGAAAAAAGTATCCCATAACAATGGTTATTATTTTTCCCTTATTTACTTTTCTTACATGGAATTTTGACCAACGATGTTACACCCAACCTGAAACACCTTAAATTCCTTGTGTTGATATGCGTAGCTCTTCTAATTGTCTATATTTTCCTTTAAATTCCTCTTAATAAAATCCATTTCCTATTCCATCTCTACCAACATGTATATTCTAATAAACAACATGTTTTTTGGATCGCTCTAGCTAATAGGAGTATTAAAACACAATCTATAGAGAGCCTTAAATGGACTCATATTGAAGCACTCCAGATACCGATTATTATAAGAAAAATTTACTAGTTGATGATAATCCCCCCACTTCCTTTGTTGATGCATGAAATACATCCTGAGCATGTCCTCAAGAATCCTATTTACCCTCTATGTCTATCCATTTGTCTACAAATGACAATTTTTACTATGGAATCAGAATCATCTGTAACAAACTAGGTGGATGATTACACCCTGATTTTACCTACTAACAATATAAACACCTAGAAACAAACTCAACAAACTCTTTCTTCAAGTTCCGCCAATGATGAATATTCTTAACAAATGTCAAAGACTTTTGATATCTTGGGTGACCTGAATACGACTTGACATGAAACTCCCTCAAGATAATCTTCTTAAGCTCACTTCTATTTGGAATATAAATCATATTCTTAAATCTAACTAAGCCATATACCATGAGGTGATACTCCTCATCCATGTCACCTTCACCTTATTGTTTTAACCTATGCCTCAGATGTCGATACCCGTCATCATGTCGTCTTTCCTGCAAGATTAGTTCCCACAAATATGTCCCATAAGAACTCATTGTTGTAATTTGATTCACGTACACTCTTCTACTAATAGCATATACAACCATTTTCTCCTTTCCCTTTATGTATATTATCTCGAATTCAAACTCACTAACGGTAGCCAACCATCTATCTTTCCTTGAATTAAGATTAGGTTAGTCAAACAAGTACCTCTTTCCACTATGATCACTCATTATAATAAAACTCATGCCATGAAGATAATTATTCCACATATTTAAAGAATGAATCATATATTCCAACTCAATATCATGATTTTCATAGTTCTTTTTGTGTGCATTCAAATTCCTTGACTCATAGCATACCACATTTCCTTCCTACATTAGGAATCCACTAAGCCCTCTATTGCAAGAATATATGCATACCACAAACTCTTTTTTAGGATCTACAATGTTAAAAGCTAGAGAATCTATAAGAAAATTCTTCAACTTCTCAAAACTAGCTGCACACTCCTTATTCCATTCAAGCTTATTCCCTTTTCTCTGCAAGGATGTAATAGGATAGGCAACCCGTGAAAATTTCTTGATGAACCTCCTGTAGTAACATTATATTCCCATGAATGATCTGACCTCATATACATTCCTATGAGTTGGCCACTCCATGATAGCTTTCAACTTTTCTGGGTCCACTATTATACCTTCGTGGGAAACAACATGCCCCAAGTAATGAACTTTATTCTGAAAGAAATTGCACTTGTTGAGCTTCGCATATTCCAAGTTCTTTGCATTCTATTCCTAATTCTTAGCATATATAAATGTGTCCTTAATGAATTATATCACAAAATTTTCCAAATAAGGATGCACCACACTATTAATCAAACACATGAAAGTAGTTGGAGAATTAGTAAGACGAAAAGGAACCACTACAAAATCATAATTCCATACCTGATATGGAATGTGGTCTTGTAAATATCTTCTTCTTTGATTTGCACCTGATTATATCCTAACCTCAAGTCAATATTTGAAAACATTTTTTCTCCCTTCATCTGATCAAACAAATCATCAATTTGTGACAAAGGATATTTGGTCTTGATTGCCACATTTTTCAACTACCTATAATCAATGCACAACCTCGGAGTATCATCATTATTCTTCAAAATCAGGGAAAATTTTAAGGATGGAAAATTATATTGAAGTTTAAAACATTGGCGAATCTCACTAGTTCCTAATATGTAAATGATAATATATTTATTAATATATTTGTAAAATTATTCAAATTTATAATGATTTTATATATAGTATCTATATAATGTTGGTGATTTTTAAAGTAAAGTAATTTATATTGTAAAGTTGGGGCAAATCATTTTTAGAAAAAATGGAAATTGGAAAATATTTTTTTTGGAAAAATAATGGAAAATTAGCCCACCTACGAATATTAGCCCCTAAAATTTTCCATGTTCAAAAGAAATATTGGTGCACCCAAAGGTGACACACTTTTCCTAATGTATTCCTTATCAAAAATTTCCTTAAGCTACAACTTCAATTCCACCAACTCTGGAGTGCTCATCATGTATGGTGCCTTTGATTTGGTGCACTCATGTACCAACTCAATAGATAAATCCACTTCCTTATGAGGAGATATATATAAAATATTTGATGGAAAAAAATATGGAACTAATGCAAAATATGATACCTCTTTAATACTTCATCATCGTCAACATCCTTCCTTTTTTCACTAGAAACATGCACTGCAAATAATACACACCCTTTCCTACAACTGCGCTTAGCCTGCATAGTTGTTAAAATCCCCACCCATGTAGTTTTCTTCTTTCCCTACAAGATTTTCTTCTCTCCATCATCATCCAAGCACTCAATATCCTTCTCATAACAATCTACCTTAGTCCTTTGAGAGAGAAACCAATCAATGCCCAAAATCATACAATAGGAACCCAATGGAACCACATTTAGATGTGTTGATGTAGGCATACCATTTAGCTCAAATGACAAGCTCTCACCCAATGATGAACTATTTTCTTATTCCCTATAGCCAACTGCACCAACCAAGACTTTGTATGTAATTATTTATTGAAGCCACACTTATCCACCAGGTGAGGACTAACATAACTATAATTAGATCTAGGATCAATCAAAATGGAAAAAACTCAATCGCAAAGCTTACCTTCCATCTCGATAATGGATGCTTTATTATCTGCCTTCTTGTTATCAAGTGTTGCATAGATATGAGTGATGCTATGACCAACATCCCTAACTTTTTACACCTCCTGAGCACTATATATATGAGGTCTAGCACCCTGGTACAATGGAAAATCCTTCTTAAGATGATATTTTCCAAAAATTCGATGTTGCAACGGTTCTTTGCCACTTACTTTATTCTACCACTCTCTAGGATGAGATCTATGCCCTTTCTCAGATGAATTGAACTTCTTGTAATGAGCCACTTTTTATTTCTCACCTTCATCCTGAGGTATTTCTTGCTTTAGAGGCCACTTTCCTTTAGCCTTCTCATTCCCTTTCCAACCATGATTAGGCCCAGACTTACACTTTTACTACTCATAATAGTGCTTCAACTTCCCGATGAATTCCTACAATGACCAGGCTCATCATACTCAATTTTATCCTTAAATGCTAATGGTATTCCACTGAAGAAATTTTGAACCTTTGTCTTCTCATCCTTGAGGTAAGTCACATACCTCAATAACTCCAAAAACTTAGTCATATAATATTCATCTATCATAGAACCCATCTTCAGCTCATATAAATCCTTAGCCTTTCCATCATTATATCTCTTGGACAAGTACTTCCTTCTAAGGATTCTTTTAAACTCATGCCAACTCAATGCTTCTACCTTGATGCCTCTGACATGCTTCATATATTCCCACTAGATATCTTATTTTCCCTTGAGATTGAAAATAGTTATCTTGGATTTCATATTCTCTGTATAATCATGAAATTTGAAGAACTTATTCATCCCAAGAAGCCATTTTTCTGCACCTTTTGGTTTTTTTAGCTCTCAATCAAATTTAGGAGGCTTGGCTTTCTTGTACTCATCTGACAAGTACCCCCTTTGACTCCTCCTATAAGGATGATGGAAATGAAGATGATGATATATATTTGAACCAAAACTATAATAGAACCCATGACCACTACTACATCTCTTGTGAGGTGTATCCAACCATGTTCTACCTGTGATCATGTTATCCTTATCCAACCTATGCCTTGATCAAGACCTGGTACCATATGCCCCATTAGTCCTTTCCTCGTGTCCATAATTGTTCTATGGTTGTCCCTATTTCTCCAAGTTTGATAAGCTCTTAAGGATAATGCATTGACCTCGATTTTCTTTTCCGAAGCTCTCAAAATCCTTTCCCATGCTAAATTATCCTATCATTATCTTCCTTTCAACTTCTGATTTCTCCCTTCAGTCTTCTCAAGGTATTTTCAATGTCAAGAGAGTAATCTTCTCCATTTTTCCCAGCTGATTGGTAAGGACATTCACATGAACTGTAATCCACCATTTTTCTCGTCATCTCCAATCCTCTTCTTCTTGCAAACATGCCATCATGTTAGATAAACCAAATAGAAACATAATCATAATAATATCTTAGTGAAGTTCAAGAGAGGTTATCTCATTTGAAAAAATGATTCCAGATTAGCATGATATATATATATATAGTGACACAAAAATATCAACCTACCTACATCATGTCAATCATCATGCATGATACCACAAACTATAACACCGACTATATACATGAAAACAATAGCCACTAGAATCCATCCATATAGCTGACATGGATGCATAACAATCATATAACTCCCATCCAATCCTTTTGAACCTGGAAGCTCTCATACCAATATGTAACACACCCCTCCCCACATCTACCCACTTTTATAAGCCCTCCGGGTAAATGCGAAGTTGAGTTCTACTATAACATGACCCTACCTCCAAGTTCTAGCTATAGAAGTGGTGTCGAAAAAATGACAACTTCAATGACATCCCTCATAGAAAAAATGTAACTCACAAGGTTTCCAACCACCCTAGGTGGTCAATCCCTAAGCTAGAACCTATTTTGACTAAAATATCTCCCAAACGACATGTACAACAAGACAAGAGTGTAGTTATAGGCCTCCAACTGCATGGATAGGCTTGATTCCATATGGCTATGACCTGATTTCCCCAATTAAGTGTCTGTGGTCCCGATATCTATGTCACTTTTCCAGGCTAGCCTCTAGTCCACTACCCAAAACTTACTATAAATTTCCATAATCATATTTGACATAGTAACAATTTTAAATCTTAAAACTTGAATCGGAAAATTGACCTAAACTACCTAGAACATAGTAGACATTTTTTCAAACATATGGAAAACTAGTGAGTTACATGTCATGAATTCCTATCTGATTATAAATCTCTAAACTTCATTTTACAACCAATGATAAGGTATAATTCCCTCTTAATTAGCTACAACAAAACTTGTTAGCCCATGCATTTAAAAACCATTCAAATACTTATCAAATAATGAACAACAGCCATAGCTATATCACATCATGGAATCATGCTTATAACCAACATATAACTAGAATAGTAACCACGACAAAATGTCATCAAATCAACATAATAAAAATTACAAGTGATCATAAATAACAATAGGAAAATAGATATTATTAACATATGCAAAAGGAAACCAAGTTAGGGACTTCCATGTACCATAAGACCATATATTGGGCTGAACCAAATCTTTCTTTTAGCCAATCACCCTCGTTCCATATTCCAAGCATGAAAGTGGGATATCATGGGATAACCAAGACATAATAAACTAGGGACTCCATAGTTTAAACCACTTACACCCTCAAAATATCGTGATATCACCTAAATCGTTCTCGAGATCACAAAACCAAACTAAGCTTAGATGCCTCAAAATTTATTCACCATACCTTTAGGAATTTTCCTGTCTCCACCTACCTATTGAGGGCTTCCCAAAGAAAACCATCTCCACCCCCAAACCTTGGGAATTTTCCTGAGACCAAATCACAGAGTTCCAAAACCTTCCAACAATCCAAATCTTAACCGAGAATGAATCCCATCACACCATGGCTATCTAGGAAATGTAAAATCTTGAATGAAATCATCATAAAACAAAGAAAAACCAATGTCAATGACAAAAAATGAATCAAATAAACAAATGCATGAACCATGCATCCACACGTCAACTAGGACATCACACATGAAACTTTTTACCTACAATATATTCTTATTGAATTTGCTGATCTAACCTTCCCCTTTCTTTCCTTTGTGTGTCCTTTTCCTTCCTTTTCTTTCTTGTACAAGTGCTTGTCCTTTTTTCTTTGCTACACCTACTCTAAATATGGAAAAAAAATTATGAACTAATTCTATGATGCCTTTTTTTTATTGATGTCTTTTATTCTTCATTTTCCTTCAGTTTTCTTCTAATTTCCTTGGCATGAAAATTTGTGTCTCTTCACCTTCGTTTTCTCCTATTTTCCTTTATTTTTATAATGAAATTCCAATTGTTTCCTCTTTTCCTTTGTCAATTCCTTTTCCAATTTCCATAGAAATAAATGAACTAAAACTTATGCCCACTATTGTGTGTTTTCCAACATTCACCTTCCCATGACCTTGGTCTTATTTTCCCTTTATTATGTCTTATTACATGAAATTTAACCAGCGTTGTTACACCTTTCATGGAATGGATTCTTGTGGATAACCTCCATCTATTATGGATACTAGAAAAATGATTTTTTTAGTTATCTTTTTGATTTCTTATATCCATTTGGATATTTCCAACAAGCCAAACACATAATGCTTATTAGTTTGTAAAATACAATTTCAATTTGAGTCTATTTTTAGACATGGATAGTAAAAATACCTCTATATAAACTTATTGTTTTGTAAAGAAATGGTTAGGAGGAGGGTATCTATAGTATGGTAGAGGGAAACTCTAGAAATGAAATATTTAAATTGTTTCATAGTCATTATTATCTATCGTCTTCTACCTTTTGTGTGATTTGATTCATTGGGATACTGATGAGCTCCATCATTAGGTACATTTGGAGGGGTTAATGGTCACCTTTTTGCATTATTAAGTCTCTTTTTCTTGCATTTTAATTATATTATGGTATTATGATGCTAGTTTAGGTGGTGATTGAGGCTTAACATACTCTGAGTAGCTAACATGAGTTAAATGTAGTAAAATCATGAACATACTGCATTTTTGTGGATATTTTGTCATAAAGACTCAGAGTAGACAACAAGGAGATATTATAGGGGGTTTTCCACCCTCCCTAACTCCCAAAGGCAGCCAAGGGATCCTCGAGATTCCCTCCAACAACTTGAAATCAAAGGCAGCCAAGCAAACTAAAGATCAAGTGCACTCAAGCCATACTTCAATTGAAGTCAAGTGGACTCATCACCTATTTTCTATGGAAATGTTGGTAGCTACCCTTTTAGGTTAAATAGATCTGAGCAAGAGCTCATTAGGATTCAAACTTTGGAGAAAGACATTAGGCTCTTTTCTCTTGTACTCAGTTTTCAAGACTTCTGTATTGATATAATAATACTATATTTTGAAATAAAACAGGTATTCATACTTTTCCTTACTGATCTAGTTTCAAAGAGATAGGCTTGTGGGTTAGGTACCAATCCATGTTCCTCAACCTCTCTTGTGTAATCATTCTTTAATTTCATGCCATTTAGCTAGTTTTTCTTATGAATATTTAGATAGTTTGTTTGTATTTTCATTTACTATTTTTAGTTTTCTTCCATTTATATTTTGTTGTAGATTTAGTTTGCTTACATGTTGGTAGAATAGGTTATAACTTCAAAGAGTTGTGAGTCAAGCCTCCCCCTCTCATCTCTGTCAATAGAGCTTGAGGAGGGTAGACCTTCTCCACAGACCAAAAATGCTTCTTAGCTTATGATTTCTTGGAATGGATGAGATTCGTTGTTGTGATTCCATGTATATGTTTAGAAAGTTGTGTTATATCTCTGTTTGTAGATTAGAGTAGATTTTATTTACAAATTCAAGTCATCTTTTCCATTGTCTTTATCATGAATTCTTCCATTTATATTGTATGAATAGGTAGTTTTTTTGCAGGCATAAGTAGCACAACCAAGAAGAACTTCACCAACACCTTCAGATTCATCTCTCATCCTTCATCAACCCTTTTTTCATCAAAATCACCATCAACCCTATTTTCAGATTTTTCATCCCTACACTGTGAGAAAACCCTAGGGGTGCAAGATAGACCTCCCAAGAGGTTATGAGCTTGGCCAAGGGGTGGGCCACATTCCAATCATCCTAATACACCTTCACACCACCATCCCTACCCTTTTTCCTCCTATTTTTGGCCTTGGATTTCACTTGGACTGTTTCCTCTAGAAATTCAAGACTTTCCTGTAGCACTAGAGGAAACTTATAGCAGCACTTGAAATAGCACCTGTGGGCCCCTCCTGAAGCCCAGAAACCACCATCAACATCCTCTAAACCTGAAAAAAATACTCATACACCTCCATATTCCCCCCCATGTGTTCAAGCCTTCCACGAGCCACCTTAGCACTATCTTCTCCTAGCCACAAAATAACACATTTTCAAGCATAGTTAGGTCATGAGTAGTTGCATGAATAAAAAACATAATAGATAGAGCATAGGGTAAGTAGAGTTTTTTTAGCTATTTGGCCCGGAAAATTTTGATTATATTAGTTTCCTTTATGCCATTTCAATTTAGGAATTTACTTCATGCAAGATTCCTAGGTTTTTTTTCAATTCTTATCATAGTATAATAAGTAGATTTATTTCATTGCAGAATAGTTAGATGTAATTGTTTGTTGTAGTATAGTTCTGTACTTGCTGATAGTTGCATGGATTTGAATCATTTGTAGCCCTAGGCCTAAGTTCAGAAGTGTGAAAAACTTCACCTAGGAACCCTAGAAGTAGCAACATTTTGTAAATCTCAGAAGAGGATGACATGAGTAGAATGAATCTATTGTGTATATAGCACTGTCACCTCCAAGTTTCTACAAACAGTTAACACATCATCATTTTTTTTTTTGGTATTATACTAGTTCAATTCATATATATTTTTATTCAATAAGTATAGTCTCTTGTGACTTGTGTCCTGATACTAATTACTAATTTGGGCATATGTCTAGTCTAGGTTCTGAGGTTTTATTCTAGTATTTTAGAACTTATATTATGTTAATTTCATCATATGAAATGAATTTATTTTCTATAATATTTTATGTTCTTATATGCTCATGTTGATTATTTTATTATTTTTCTTATTCATAAACGAGTAATTGGATGAAAGTTTCTTTTATGAAATTTTTACAGTAACCATGTACATATCGGTTGAGTAATAGAAGTAGATTGCATTGGTTAGTTCATTTTGCATTTATTCTTGATGTTAATCATTAAAATAGGTACATTTTAATCTGCATCTGTTCAAAATATAATAGGTTTGCATTTTAGCAACTAATTGTCTTTTATTTCACATTAAGGATTTTCTTTCTTAGTTATAATTTTAATTTATAATTTCTTATATAAATTAAAATTAGGAATTTTTTTTTTATTCTTTTTGCAGAAAATTATATTTTTATTCTTTTGTACCAATTACATTTCTATTCTAGTCTATATTGTAATGTACCATAATTATTTGGAAATATTTTGATATTAATAACCATAATTTAATTCTTGTCTATTATTTCTTTAATTTATATTGTATCTGTACAATTAACAAATTAATTTTATTATAGTTATTGTTTATTAGCTTGTAGATCATATTTAATTTTTTAACATGTAGCTTTAGACATATAACAGTATTTAGGTATATATATTTAGTGTAGGTTAGGATTATTTTTTCCCCTAACTCCTTCTTCACAAGAGGAGGAATCCAAAGGCTGACGGAGCCTATAAACCCATCAAGGTAGACCATACCAAACATATAGGGCTATTAAGTAGCTTTGATCAGGGTTGTTTCTCCCTTATTGACTAAAGTGCCTAAAACCCACATCAACAATATCCTTCAGTAAAAGGAAGAGAATAGAAATAAAAATCTCTTCTATATAAAGATACAAGATAAAAAGACCAATATTGATGATATGCTTTACTTAGTATCACAAGTGAATCTCATTGCAACAGACGCGGTAAAAAAAATTCAGATTAGAAGTTCATGATCATAGAAGCTCATATCCATTGGGTTGGGAAACTAAGGATGCAGAAATAAAGGTAGCCAAACAATGGAAATTTATATTTTCTATCAGTGCTAATTTTATTGATGAAATATAAGTAGATATATTTCCCCTTGATGTATGTGGAATGGTGTTTGGAAGTCCCAACATGTAAATTTGGGATGCAATATTCTTGTGGAGTGCTAACCAATACCAACTAGTCAAGGATGGAAAATTGTTCACCATGAATGCACACAAAGGTAATTCGAAAATTTCTCTAGTATGTTCCAACTAAGCCAAGGAACTAATCAGCTCTAGAATGAATTGTGTTTTACTATTTTTAATAGAAAATCAATGTATATAAGAGTCAATTATAGCTAAGGAATCCATAGAGGGGTGTACTAAGAAATATAAACAAAAACTCAAAGAGTTTCTACAAACATATATGGATGTTTTCTAGGAGCCTAAAGGGATACTACCCAAGAGGAAAGTGGAGCATGGGATACAACTATTGGTGGGCTACCCATTTCCAAACATTGAGCTATAAAACAAGTCTATTATAGAATCAAGTGAGGTGAAGAAATAGTTACAGTAGCCACTACAACATGGTGTCATTTGACTTAGTACATCATTGTGTGGGTCACTCGTCCTCATTGTGCCAAAAACAAGGATGACACTTGGTTAATATGTATAGATTGCAAGGTAGTGAACACAATTACACTCAAATAGCTACCCCCTACATATAATAGATTATTTTTTGGATCAATTATAGCAAGAAAAATACTTCACCAATCTGGACTTAAAGTCTAGATATGATCAAGTTTGAGTTAGAGAAGAAGATACTTGGAACACTGCCTTCAAAAATGTAACCCACTCCACCCATAGTTACTCACTTTCACCACTTTTCATGGCATAAACATGAGATGAGGGTCACTATGATAATACTCAACCTCCTATATGACCTTGAGGAAGTGGAGTCGATAACTGAAGACCTTAATGACTTCCCTCAAGTGCTACAGGACCTCTAGGAGCAACCCATCCCCTCCAGGTGTCCAACCCTTGACATAAATGTCTTTTTCATTGAACTAGAGCCTCAATTGATCCCTTTACAAGGCATGAAAGTGGCTATAGCCCTGCAGTCACTCCCAAAGGCCTACCTTCCAATGAATGTAGACTTTTTGAGTAAGTTCTATGCTAGTGACCCAGAATATTGCACCATGTTTCAGGGTTAGAATCGAGGCCTCTGCCTAGAACTCATTGAAAGCTTCCATAAATGATGAATAACATAAAAACAAGGATTATAAACCAAAAATTGAACCATGACTTGACCTGATCTCTCCCATTCGAGACTAACGTTCCGACATAAACTTGGTAAACATGCAACCTACAAGTCATGAATGTATATTTGAACATAAGGATCTGGAAATGTATCTGATGTTTAACAAGAAGAATCAATTCCTTCTCACAATATTTGTCATAACACCAATTAGGCCATACATTTATGAACTGGACATACATTAATGAAAATGTGATAATATCCATACTTAGATCTGTCAACTAACCATGCTTATAACTAGCATACAACCATATAAATAACAATTATATAACAACCACTCAAGCCACATCATAAAAATTACATTTACTCATCAAAATGAAGATAAAATTAGATCTTATTAGCCATATGAAAAATCCAACCAGGTTTAGGACTTCCACGTACCACCCAACCATAGATTAGGATGAACCAAATCTTTCTTTCAGCAAATCACCCCTGTTCCATATTCCAAGCATGAATGTGGGATCTAAGGGGATAAATGAATCCAAAAAAAAAGGGAATCCAAAGGTTAAACCACCTCCACCCTCACCATACTGTGATCTCACCTAAACCGGTGTCGAGATCATAAAACCCAACTGAGCATGGATGCCTAAGAATTCCTTCACTGTCCCTTGAGAAATTTTCCTATTGCCACCCACCTATTGAGGGATTCCCATAGAAAACCATATCTACCCCCAACCCTTGGAATTTTCTTGATACCACCTCACTCAGATCCAAAACCTTTCAAAAATCCAAATATCAACCGAGAAAGAATCTCAACACACCATGGTTATATAGAAATGAAAAGGAAAGGCTAAAATCCATTGTCAAAAACCAACAAAATCCATGCCAATTATAACAGAAGAACGTAATACCAACATGCACATATGATGCATGTCAAAACCAGCTAGAAAATCATACATGCAACCTGTTACCTGCAAGTATTCCTGTTGAATTTCCTTGATCCAACTTTTCCTTGCTTGATCCTTGTTTTCCTTTTCTTTCCTTGTCCTTCCTTAGATTTCCTTATCCTTTTTCTTGATTTATTTCCTTCTCCTCTCTTAGACTAGTTCCAAAATTGAACTGACAAAAAACTACCAACTAATTCTTTGAGCTCTTTTTATTATTGATTCCTCTAATTTCTTCATTTTCCTTAATTTTCCTTCAATTTCCTCCTCACATGCAATATATAACCTTTTACCTTCCTTTTCTCCTAATTTCCTTTATTTTCATAAATAAAATGCCAATAATACATTTTTTCATTTTCAAAGCCTTTTCCATTTCCTTTGCTAATTTCCCTTAGCATTAAACACATCAAGGGACGCCCACTAGGATATTTTACCCAACATTTAGCTTGGAATAATTGTCCCTTGAATATGGTATTATTTTTCCTTTATTAATTTTATTATATGAAATTTTAACTCGAGGTTGTTACAGACCCCTCCCCCTTAGGGGAAAAGCATCCTCGGTGTTCTATGATACCTACAACGAGAAAATATGCTGAAAACCAAAAACATATTTCCTTTGAAGCTTTATAAACTAGGTCATTGCAATATTTACAATAACATTATGCTCAAAAGAAAAACCATCATTACAACCATACCGCTTATTGGATGTTTATAACATATATCATTACGGTATTTACAATAGAAACAATACATAAATATGCACAAATACCAAGAATTATTTTCCTCCACCGCAAAACAATGAAGGATACATAGTCCGCATCTATTTAACCATCTACCATGTAGCTTCATCAGGCGCAAGGTGCTTCCATTACACTTTAAATTTCTTGATTACTTGGTTCTAGAGGATGAGTTTTTTCTGTTGCAATATGCATTGAGGTTCCGGTTGGAATTCTCCTTCTAGTTCCACATGCAATATAGACCAATCAATGACATTATCAAAATCCATTACAAATATTTTAAGCAATGAATCATGGAACATATCATGGACATTCAATGGCATATGCAGTGTAAGGCCACTAGTCCAATCCTCTCAAGGATCTCAAAAATCCCGCAATACCATGGTGCCATCTTGCCACATGATCCAATCCTCGGGGAGATTTTCTTGGGACTGATGTACAAATACACATGCTCCCCAAATTAAAACTCCTTAAATGTCATGTGCTAGTTTGCATAACTCTTATGTATCTCTTGTGTTTCCTTCAGATTCTTATTTATAACCTACCTTTCTTGTTCCATCTCTCCCAACATGTTTGTTACAATAAGTACCTTGTTAACTAGATCTCTCCAGTTAATGGGAGTGTTACAACTCTGCCCATAGAGTGCCTCAGGTGGAATCATCCTCAGTGACTCATGATAACAATTGTTTTAATAAATCTCAACCAATTGAATATACTCATCCCATCTCCCCTGATGATTCATGACATGCATTCTCAACATATCCTTCAAAATCCTTTTGAACCTCTTTGTATTTCCATATGTCTATGGATGATAAGCTATGCTGAAGGAAAAATATATTCCCAAAGCTAAAAATAGCTCCCTCCAAAACTTGAAAATGAACTTAGAATCCATGTCTAGCAAAATATTTCTTGGAACACCATGAAATGTCGTGATCAACTTGATGAAGATATGCTCTACCTCACCAGCTGAATAAGTATCCTTTACTGGAACGAAGTGAGCTAATTTTTTCAACCTTTCTACCACAACCATGATAGAATCATACTGCCTCTATTTCATCAAAATACCTATGATAAATTCTATGGAAATGACCTCTCATTTCCACTATGGAATTAGAATAGGTTGAAGAAAACCACCTGGATGCTTGCACTCTATTTTCACCTGTTAGCAATCTAGAAATATGGCCACAAAATCTACCACTTCCTTGTTCATATTCAGCCAATAGTAGAACTTCTTCATTTTTGTCAATGTCTTCTAATATCCTAGGTGACCTGAATATGGTTTGGCATGAAATTTCATCAATATAATATTCTTGAGATCACTTTCATCTGGCACATAGATCTTGTCCCTGAATATCACCAAGACATCTATTGTGAGAATATAGTCCAAATCCGGATCACCTGTACCATGTTGTAACATGTGCATAAGATCCCTATACCCATCATCTTGTTTTGAAGATCCAATCTTGTAAATCTGTCCCATATGAGCTCACTGTTGCAACATGGTTCAACTGCACTTTCCTATAGAGAGCATATGCGACCCTATTCTCCTTTGCCTTAATGTATCTAATATCGAAGTCAAACTCACTAAGTGTAGGAAACCATATAGCTTACCTAGAAATTAGATTCAATTGGAAAAACAAGTATCTCAACCCACTGTGATTTCTCATCAATAAAAACCTCCTGCAAAGAATATAATTCCTCCAGATATTCAAGGTGTGAATAATAGTTTCTAACTAAAGACCATGAGTCACATAAGGACTCCACCAAGCCCTCTCCTGAAAGCATTTATACAAACTATGAAATCTTTATCCATATCTATAATCTATAACACTGTAGCATTTTTCAATAACTACTCCAACTGGTCAAAATTGGTTGCACATTCCTCCATCCATTCAAACTTCTTACCTTGTGTCTCCAATGATGTAATAGGATAGGAAATACGTGAGAAATTCCTGATGAACCTCTTGTAGTAACCTACTAGTCCCATGAGTGATATAACTTCATCCACATTTCTAGGATTTTCCCATTCCATGAAGTCTTTTAACTTTTTTGGATCTACTGATATTCCTTCCTTGGAAACAACATGTCTCGAGTAATGTACCTTTGTCAGAAAGAAACTGCACTTTCTAAGCTTGCCATACAACAAATTCTCTCTTACAAATCTCAACATTGTTACCAAATGTTCGACATGATATTCCTCATTCATAGAATATAATAGGATTTCATCAATGAATACAATAAAAAACTTGTCCAAATAGTGGCGCAACACATTATTCATCAAGCACATAAAAGTAGTTTGGTAATTAGTAAAACCAAAAGGAACTACAACAAACTCTTCATTCCAATACATGGTCTTGAAAGAAATCTTGTAGATTTCCTCTTCTTTGATGCGTACCTGATGGTATCCTAATCTCAAATAAATCTTCGAGAAAATTGTTGCTCCCTTCAACTAATCAAAAAATTCTTCAATCCTCCCCAATGGGTACATTTTCTTCATCATCACCTTGTTTAATTACCTATAATCAATGCATAACATGAGAGTACCATCATTATTCTTCAAAAACAATATCGGCGCACTCGAAGGTGACAAAATTGGATTAATATATCCCTTATAAATAATTTCGTTCAACTGCAACTTCAACTCTACTAATTATGGATTTCTCATCATGTAAGGTGCCTTTGATGTTGGTGCTACCCTTGGTACCAACTCAATAGAAAC
Organism: Pinus albicaulis; assembly: GCA_034641835.2. Lineage (NCBI taxonomy): Eukaryota > Viridiplantae > Streptophyta > Pinopsida > Pinales > Pinaceae > Pinus > Pinus albicaulis. Next base: position 1,020,403,466 of record CM076580.1, on the reverse strand, counting down.
TTTCACTTCTCTATGAGGAGGAAACTCTCGAATCTCTGCAGAAAATACATCCTGGAACTACTGTAATAATAGATACCTCTTGAAAATTTCTGCATCCTCAACATCCATACCCTTGTCACTAGAAATATGAACTGCAAACATTACACACCCCTTCTTATATACGTTCTTCGCTTGCATAAATTTGACCATCCTCAATAATGTAGGATTCTTTTTCCCTTGCAAGATTCTCTTTTTCCCATTATCATCCAAGCACTCAATAGCCTTTTCATAGAAATCTACATTGGTACTATGAAGGTACAACCAATTCATACCCAAAATCATACTATATGATCCCATTGTCAGTACATTTAGATGTGTTGTTTTAGGCATACCATTCAACTCAAATCCACAAGCTCTTACCCAATGATGAACTCTCTTATTAGTAACTGTACCCAACTTCACCAACCAAGACTCTACATGCACTTATTTTCTCAGGCCACACTTATCCATGATATGAAATGTGGAATTGACAAGATCTTTCCTAGCTCTTGACAAAATGTGAATGGTAAGAAACAATTAGTGAACAGTTACTTTTAAGTGAAATTAATTGTTAGGCATTAAGTGTTTTTAAGTATAAACCTGTGAATGTTAAGACTTAACAACTACACATCATGCACATCAATAATACCAAAAGACAAATGAATTTTTATGATGGAGTTCGTCTCTCCTAGACTACATCTCCAGGTCCGCCTCAGAAATGTGTGTCCGTTGTATTGCTTAAGCCAAGAGAAATAGGACTACAAAGAATTATTAGATGACTAGTGCCAAGTAGCACTTCTGATGTTGCAGAATGGAAAAGCTCCTGATGAAGCTATATGAATACAAACTCTTTTCTTCCAACGACCAAGAAAATATGACGATGATTTGCACACTTTATCTGAAGAACTGAAGCTTAAAGGACCTTGAGCATTATGGTAGCTGAATAGAGTTTGGAATATCGAAGTAGATCACATTGTTCAACAATGAACTTCAATATTGAGCCTGTGTAGGAAGGATGAGCTCTCCTTCTTCAATGAACATGCAAAAACCACAACTCTCCACCAAGTATTTGAGAAATCTTCTTAAGAGAATTCACTTCTTCTTCTTGAAGTTGAGGGAACTCTCTCTTTTCCTCTCAAGCCACTCTCCTCTTACAAAAATCATTCCCTCTCTCTTTTATAAAATGAGAGCATAAATATGGCATTCAAATCCTCCATTCATATCTCGAACATGGATTATATTTCCATTTTTAACCATTTGGATTAATGGTTCCTTACTTATTTCAAGCATATTAGCTTTAAAGAGATTCCACCTCATAGTTTCTCTCGGGTTTAGGTGACACATAATCACTTAGGATAATGGTGTTGGTTCAATACAACACCTTTATTTCCTGCAAAAACCCACTTTTAAACTTTACTATATATATTTAGCCCTGATGGCTAGCTAACCCGGTGGAGGATCTTCGATCTTCGACATGTGAACAGGCAGACAGTTGACATTTACTGTGGCTCCGGCGGTCTTGGTACAACTGGAAGCTTATCCCGACAATATCTGCTGGCTAGCGGTGCGAATAATGGATCTCTCGCATGTGATCTGGAAGACAGGATGGTGGTAACAGTGACTCCGACAGTCATGGCTTATCCCCAGTGGTTCCGGCTTACCTGTTCACATATCACAGCTTTCACAACTGTCAGACTTTGACTCCATCAGTTCCAGCTAACCTTATCTACCACTGCGTTCATATGACTTTTTTCTTCTGGCATATAACACTGACAACTTAAAAACCCGATGCAGTTCGATCGCCTAGAACTTTGACACCATGGTTCCACTACATCTTAACATCTACAGTTAACTGTCGTTACAATGGTCATACTTGTCACATGAGTTATTCCTTCGACAGTTGGCCGTTTGGATGGTTTACAAACTCATAAACAAAACCCCGACAGTTCGTTTGTCTGCATTCACATGGAAGAATGGTTCTATTTCCATTTAACTTGCATGGTCAACTGTGTTTACATTACCTTTGTAATGTTTTCACATATTTTTAAAACCCACTTTCATTACATTGATTTTCTAATGTTTCACAACATTTAAAACCCGTTGCTTGTAATGTTTCACAACATATAACAACTCGACAATTTGATTATGTTTAGTCCTAAGTCTGAAAGGTGTATTGCATAGTTTTTGACACCATGCTTTTAGACTTAGATTAGGACTAACACATTAACACTAGTCTTTCACCTTAGGACTTTGATTAAGAATTAGACCTAGGAATTTAGATCTAGGTTTAGAATTTAGTCCTTTCACCTTAGGCTTTGACTTTTAGGTTTACATTTAGGACTTTAAACCTTTTACATCATCTTGATATAGTCACTTAGACATTTTAGTCTTTAACCAACATTTTCGTCTAACTTATCACTTAGACTCATAGTGTTATTATTTTAGACTTATGATAATGTTTTCCTTAAGTCTTTAGATGAACATAACACATGAATAATGTGTTTTATGTCACAGGTCGACATAATGATGACTTTTCTTTGATGACAGTTTTGACTTAGAAAAACACTGATGCTGATGTCGAAGTCATCGATACTGTTGTCAAAGTCACAATGAACATTTGAACTCGAGTCGATGAATCCTTGTTCATATGACCATCTTGGTCGAAACAATTTCATCTCAACATGTTTTATTACGAAATAGATAATTACTTACTTAAAAATGACCATCTTGGTCATTTTGTAATTTCGATACAAATTTGGGAATCCAAATTAGATCACTCCTTGCCACAAAAATAACTTTTGGTTCTCCAAAATTTCCATTATAATGCATTGAAGAAAAATTAACTCTACAACCTAGTTACAACTTATCTAGATCTAGACAAATTTTTACAAACTCAAATTAGGCATATGGCATAAAGTCTGCCCAATTCCATTTGGCATTTGAATGTTCTCCAGTAGGTGAATTGGATGTATCCTATGCTGCTAGTGTCGATGCTATTTCTGGTGGTAGGATTGGATAGTTGCCTTTGGCATGCCCCAACAATTTACAATGTCAACAAATTCTCTCCTTAGAATTTGTACTTATTGAGTTTTATGATTTTTGTTCCTCTTTAGTAGATTGAAGTGATATTTTTCCTGATCTCTTCGTCACCTGAAGTGTCTCGCCATCTTTTGGCAGTTGGATTTTAGTAGCTCCGACTTTTTTTTTGTAGGCTCTATGCTTCCAGCAATGCTCTACGCAATGCCAAGAACTACCACACAATGTACATGGATATATTATTTTAATAGTCACTACCACCCAATTCTGATAAAATAAATCACTTCCAGAATCATTACTGCTATAGGATTGTTTTTTCATACCATTTTTATCTTGGAGCTTATTTGGAATAAGCTCAGGATGCAAGGACCAACATTGACTCGAAATGTGGCCCATATTTTCACAGTAGTCACATTTCATCATACCATAGCCTACACCTTGATACTTAGGTCTTTCTTGGAAAACTATCGGTAGAAGTCTCCCTTGACCATTCTTTCTAAGGCCTTCTCCTTCCTAGTACCCCATGGCCTTCATCATTGAAAAATATTTTCTTTCAGAAACTGCACTGGGCTTTTGACTAGAAACTTCATAAGAGTCTGAATCACTTTTAGGTGATATCAGTATCTTAGGAGTTTCCTCAGCAGGTGAGGAAAAAGATCCAATGGCCTCTCTGGATGACTTTGGTGAGGATGAAAGGGAAGAACTATCTTCATCTTCCTGACGAAGAGATATTGTTGGATTCTTTCCATTAGAAGTTGTATCTTCATTTAGAGGGTTGCTTCCTCTTTTATTATTCTTCAAGACTTCAAGTTAAGACTGCAGGATTTGCTTGTCACTCTTCAGTGCTTGCACCATCCTTTGTAATGCAGAATTCTCCTGCTGATATTGTTGATTAAACTTCTCGAGTTATTTCAACCTTAGCTCCTGTCTCGAGTTCTTACCAATTTTGTACCTGAAAAAAGCTAGTATGCGTTGATACCAAAATGATTTGAAATGCAGAATTGACAAGATCTTTCCTATCTCTTGACAAAATGTGAATGGTAAGAAACAATTACTGAACAATTAATTTTAAGTGAAATTAACTGTTAGGCATTAAGTGCTTTTAAGTATAAACCTGTGAATGTTAAGAATTAACAATTACACATCATGCACATCAATAATACCAAAAGAAAAAAGAAGTTTTGTGACGGAGTTCGTCCTTCCTGGACTATGTCTCTGGGTTCGCCTCAGAAATGTGCATCTGCTATATTGCTTAAGCCAAGAGAAATAGGACTACAAAGAATTATCAGATGACTACTGCAAAGTAGCACTTTTGATGTTGCAGAATGGAAAATCTCCTGATGAGGCTATATGAATACAAAATCTTTTCTTCCAACAACCAAGAAAACATGAGGATGATTTGCATACTTTATCTGAATAACTGAAGCTTAAAGGACCTTGAGCATTATGGTAGCTGAATAGATTTTGGAATATCGAAGTAGATCACATTGTTCAACAACTAACTTCAATACTGAGTCTGTGTAGGAAGGATGAGCTCTCCGTCTTCAATGAACCTACAAAAACCACAACACTCCACCAAGTATTTGAGAAATCTTCTTAAAAGAATTCACTTCTTCTTCTTGAAGTTGAGAAAACTCTCTCTTTTCCTCTCAAGCCACTCTCCTCTTAAGAAAATCATTCCCTCTCTCTTTTATAAAGTGAGAGCATAAATATGGCATTCAAATCCTCCATTCATATCTCGAAGATGGATTAGATTTCCATTTTTGACCATTTGGATTAATGGTTCCATACTTATTTCAAGCATCTTAACTTTAAGAGATTCCACCTCATAGTTGCTCTCGGGTTTAGGTGACACATAATCACATAGGATAATGGTGTTAGTTCAATATAACGTCTGTATTTCCTGCAAAAACCCACTTTTAAACTTTAGTATATATATTTAGCCCTGACGGCTAGCTAACCGGGTGGAGGATCTTCGGCCTTCAACATGTCAACAGGCGGACAATTGACATTTACTCTGGCTCTGGCAGTCATGGTACAACTGGTAGCTTATCCTGACATGGTCTGCTAGCTAGAGGTGTGCATAACATATCTCTGGCATGTGATCAGGAAGACAGGATGGTGATAACAGTGACTCCGACAGTCATGGCTTATCCCTGGCGGTTCCGACTTACCTGTTCACATATCACGACTTTCACAACTATCAGCCTTTGACTCTTTTGGATCTAGCTAACCTTATCTTCCATTGCATTCATATGACTTTGTTCTTCTGGCATATAACACTGACAGCTTACAAACCTGACGCGGTTCGATCTCCTGGAACTTTGACACCATGGTTCCACTGCGGCTTAATATTTGCGGTTAATTGTCATTACAACGATCATACTTTTCACATGAGTTATTCATTCAACAGTTGGCTGTTTGGATGGCTTACAAACTCATAAAAAAAACCCCGACGGTTTGTTTATCTGCGTTCACATGGAACAATGGTTCCTCTTCCATTTAACTTGCATGGCCAACTGTGTTTACATTACCTTTGTAATGTTTTCACATAGTTTTAAAACCCACTTTAATTACATTTATTTTCTAATGTTTCACAACATTTAAAACCTGTTGCTTGTAATGTTTCACAACATATAACAACTCAACAGTTTGATTATGTTTAGTCCTAAGTCTGAAAGGTGTATTGCATAGTTTTTAACACCATGCTTTTAGACTTATATTAGGACTAATACATTAACACTAGTCTTTCACCTTAGGACTTTGATTAATAATTAGACCTAGGAATTTAGATCTAGGTTTAGAAATTAGTTCTTTTACCTTAGGATTTGAAATGTAGGTTTACATTTAGGACTTTAAACCTTTTACATCATCTTGATATAGTCACTTAGAAATTTTAGTATTTAACCAAAATTTTCGCCTAACTGATCACTTAGACTCATAGTGTTATTGTTTTAGACTTAGGATAATGTTTTCCTTAAGTCTTTACATGAACATAACACATGAAAAATGTGTTTTATGTCATAGGTTGACATACTGATGAATTTTATTTGACGACAGTTTTGACTTAGAAAAACACCGATGCTGATGTCGAAGTCATCGATACTGATGTCAAAGTCACGACGAACATTTTAACTTGAGTCAATGAATCCTTGTTCATATGACCATGTTGGTCGAAACAATTTCATCTCAACATGCGTTATTACAAAATTGATATTTACTTATTTCAAAATGACCATCTTGGTCATTTTGTAATTTCGATACAAATTTGAGAACCCAAATTGGATCAATCCACCAGGGCAGGATCAACATAACCATAATTAGATCCAGATCAGTCAAAATAGGAACTACTCGATCACAAATCTTACCTTCCATCTCAACAATGGATGTCTGGTGATATTATTGATTTTTTTCCAGAACTGCATAAATATGATGAATGATATGACCAACATCCCCAACTATCTGCACCTCATGAGCACTATAAAACTGAGGCATACCTGCCTAGTACAATGGAAAATCCTTCATGCGATGATATTTTCCCCATATTCAGCACTGCAATGGTCCTCTTCCATCACCTCTACTATGCTTCTCTATAGGTTGTGACCCATATCCCTTCCCAACTACATTGAAATTCTTCTAAGGAACCACATTATTTTTTTCACTTGCATATTGAGGTGTTCCCCTCTTTGGTGGCCACTTCCCTTTAGCATTCTAATTTCCTTTAAAATCACGCATAGAATCAACTTTGCACTTTAACTTCTCATAACAATGTTTCAATTTCCGGATGGACTCTTCCAACGATATAGGCTCATCAAACTCAATATGATCTCTATATGTTGTTGGAAATCCACTGATGAATCTTTGAATATTATCCTACTCATCCTTGAGTTAAGGCACATACCTCAAGATCTCCAAGAATCTTCTAGTATACTCATCATCTCTCATAGAACCCATTTGCATCTCATAAAAATCCTTGTATTTTTCATAATAATACTTCTCTGATAATTACTTCTTCCTGAACAGCCCCTCAAACTCATTCAAAATTAAGTCTTCTTCCCGAATTCCCTTGACATTATTTACATATTTCTAGCATATATTTTCTTTCCCTTTGAGAATGAATGTGGTTATCTTGGCTTTCATGTTCTTTGAGTAGCTATGCAATAAAAATAATTTATTCATTACAAGAAATCATGCCTTTACATATTCTAATTTATTCATCTCTCCATAGAATGTAGGGGGCTTGAATTTCATGAACTCCTCTAAAAATAATCCCTCCGCCTATAATGATGATGATGGTGATGATTGTGATGATGTCTCCTAGATGAGGAACTAGAATTATTCACATACATACTAGTCATCATGTCAAGTGTATCCAATTATATTCCACCTCTAATTGTGTCCCATCTATCCAACTTGTATATGGACCAATATATGCTACCATAGGCTCCATTAGTCTTCTCTTCCTACTGTTGACTAATCCTCAAATCTCCCTATTTCTATAACTCTAACATTCTCTAAAGAATCATTGCATTAACCTCTACTTTCTTCTCTTAAGACTTTGCATGTATTTCCTAAGCCTTAACCAACCTGTCATTGTCTAATTTCAACTTTTGATCTATGCCCTCAAACTCCTCAATGTATATTCTATACTAGGAGAATACTCTTCTCCTTGCTGCCCAATTGATTTGTAGGGACAGTTGCGGGAACTATAGTTTGCCATTTTTATTGTCATATTTAATTCTCTTCTTCCTAAAAGTGTACCACGTTAGATAAACCAAACTTGATACCAAAATAAAATCCATACCTCATTGATGCTCAGAGTAGGCTTATCACATCTACAATATCATTCCACATTAGCATGTGCATATATATTCATAATAATATCCATATAATAATATAACAACATAAAAACATCATGCATGACCATACCAAATGTATACTATGACCCCATGCATATCAACCATAACCTTGAAAACATCATAATTTTCCCAAATAGAGTGAAACTCATTCTAATACCACCTTGTTACCAAATCCTTCCACATTTACCCGCTTTCACCATTTTACCTGGCGTAAACATGATCTAATGGTCTCTATTATAAGAATCAACCTCCTATATGACCTTAAGGAAATGGAGCCGAAAACTTAATACCTTACTAACTTCCCTTGGGTGCTACAATACCTCTAGGAGCAACCCAACCCCTCCAAGTGTCCAACCCCTAAGATAACTCTCTTTTTCACTGAACCAGAGCCTCAGCCACTCCCTTCCCAAGGAATGCAAGGGACTATATCCCTCCAGTCCCACCCATAGGCTTACCTGCCAGTGACTGTGGACATTTCCAGTCAATTCTATGCACCGACACTGAATTATGAGCCACTTTTTTAGGGCTAGGACTCAAGCATCTGCCTAGAACTTAGTGAAAAATTCTAGAACTTATGAATGACATAGAAACAAGGATTATAAACCAAAACTTGAACAAGGACTTGACCTGACCTCTCCTAACCAAGACTGAAATTCCATCAAACACTTGGTAAACATTCAATGTACAGGCCATGAATGCATATCTGAACATAAGGATCTAGAAACTTATCTGAGGTTTAACAATAAGGATCAATGCATTCTCACAATAGCTATCATAATACCAATTATGACATACATTCATGAACTGGACATTCATTAATGAAAATTTGGTAAGAGCCATACTTAGATCTTTCAAATAGCCATGCTTATAACTAACATATAACAAGATATATAAGAATGATAGAAAAACCATTAAAACCACATAAAAAAAAGTACAGTAACTCATTAAAAACAAGAGACACTTAGCTCTTATTAACCATATGAAGAATCCAACTAGGTTCGATACTTCCATGTGCCACCCGACCATACATGGGGATGAACCAAATATTTCTTTCAACCAATCACACCAGTGCCCTATTCCAAGCATGAATGTGGGATATCATGGGATAAACCAATCCAAAATAACCAATCGAATCCATAGGTTAAACCACCTCCACCCTCACCATATCATGACCTCACCTAAACTGGTCTCGAGATCACAAAACCAAATCGAGCTTGGATGCCTCAACATTCCTTCACCATCCCTTGAGGAATTTTCTTGTCTCCAGCCACCTATTGAGGGCTTCCCGGAGAAAACCATATCCACCCCCAACCCTTGGGATTTTCTTGAGAGCACCTCACCTGGATCCAAAGCCTTCCAAAAATCCAAAGCTCAACCAAGAAAGAATCCCATCATACCATAGCTATCCAGAAATAGCAAGGAAAGGCTAAAATCCACTGTCAAAACCAAGAAAAATCCATCCCAATGATAGAAAAAGAACCAAATACCAACATGCACATACAATGCATGTCAAAATATTTCTCAAAGAAGCCCTCGAGTGACAAAGGAACACGATGATGGACATCACTTCCCAGATCCTTCGGCAGATGTCTACATGCAACGCATATTCATCCGAAAACCACTCTGGAGGTGCCACTCCCTTTAAGGTACAAGCCAACTTTGACATTCCCACATTTTAAGGTCAAATGAATGCATATGTCTTAGATAAATGGTTAAATGTGTTGGAAGGATATTTTCGGTTCATGATTTTTACAATATGGAAAAGATTATTTTTTCACTCCTAAAAGTCGCCACCCAAGTGGAAACGAATAGTGAGAAGAAGGACGAGAGGGAACCCTCATTGTTCTCTGCTTCACCCACTTGGAACTATTTACGAGATGCCATAAAGCAATAGTACTACCCTATTGGGAGTTATGACGAGAGGTACATACAATGGACTACGCTGTGGTAACAAAGGGATAAAGATGTGCATGAGATGGTGAACATTTTTCATACCCGACGCACAAAGATAGGTATCAAATATTCTGAGAAACATATGGTGTTGGGCGTGGAGCCTGATTATCTTCTTTATTTGTATGTATCACAGTGTTGTACCCCTCTTATTAATAGGGTAGGAACATTGCCCATCATTTGAACACTGCCTACAGGGTCCTACGGGATGGGGGGGCTAAAAAATGATGTAAAATTTCCTTGTAAAATATTGTAATTTCTAGTCAATCTGGGCCATTCATTAGGCAGATGATTTGATGGTAGAAGTTATGTTTAATTTAGGGTTTTTTACCCTAGAAGGTAACCCCTCTATTTTATGAGGGTATTGTATTGCGGTTGTGTATGGTATGAGTATTATGAGTGAGAAACAAAAATGGGGATTGTGAGAGATAATAGAGGATATTACAGTGGATCTGATGTAGGTTATGTCTCTTCATTTTTTTGAATAATATAAAGGAAGGATTGGTTTTTCAGGGTGGACGTAGCCCAAATTGGGTGAACCAAGTATATTTGTGTCTCTATTGCTTTATATTTTTTAAATTTTTTTTGTTTATCAATATTTTATGTGTTCCAATGCTCTGTCACATATAATTTTTTAACAATTGGTATTAGAGCCTAAGGTCTATTTGGTTGATAAACTCACAGGAAAGAAGGGTTCCTAGTTCGAGTGGGAGCAATGGCAAAAGATGGTAAGTTTAGGGTCGAGAAATTTAACGGCCAAAACTACCTGCTATGGAAGATGAAGATGGAAGATTATCTATATCAAAGATATTTGTACCTACCATTGAGAAAAAGAAAAAAAGGTCAACGAGTATGACAAATGCAGAATGGGAGATTCTCGATAGAAAGGCACTTGGAACAATATGGCTGTGACTTGCAGCGTCGATAGCCTTCAATATTTTGAAGGAGACAACAACAGAGGGTTTAATTAAGGAATTGGAGAAACTATATGAAAAACCCTCGGCCTCAAATAACGTATTTCTTATGAAACATTTATTTAATATGAATATGTCAGAAGGTTGATATGTTGCTGACAGTTTAAATAATTTTAATAAGGTTACCAGTGAGTTAAGTTTTGTAGGGGTAAAATTTGACGATGAAGTTACGGCTCTGTTATTTATGATTTCATTTCCAGAAAGTTGGAATGGTTTAGTTATGGACATTAGTAACTCTGTCTCTGTATCTTTTAGTTTAAAGTTTGATGATGTTTTCGGTGCTATCCTTAGCGAGGAAATGTGATGAAAAATATCTGGGGAGACATTGGGTAATTATTTTAGTGCAGAGACTAGGGGAAGAAAAATGGAAAGAGGAAAGAGCTCAGGATATTGTAGTAAATCAAGGAAAGGCAGATCCAAGTCTAGATCAATGATAGTGTGCTGGAAATGTGGAAAGAAAGGATACCTAAATAAAGACTGTAAATATCAGAAGGGAAAAGAAGGAGACACACAACAAGAAAACAATCATGAATAAAATGTGACAGGTGATGTGTTACAAGATCCTTTGATTCTTTATTTAGAAAATGTTACTGATTCTTGGGTGGTCGATTCAGGGGCCTCATTCCATGCCACACCTGATAAGAAATATTTTCATGACTATGTTCAAGGATATTTTGGAAAAATTCGTCTGGGTGATGATAAACCCTAAAAAATCGTTGGAATGGGTAAATTTCTTGTAAAACAATAGAATGGAAACCAATATTTATTAAAGGAGGTAAGGAATGTTCTAGATCTGAATAAAAATATGATTTCAATAGGGTAGTTAGGCTGTGAAGGTTGTGTGAGAACTTTCAGAGATAAAACTTGGAAGGTCACTAAAGGAGCCCTAGTAATAGAAAAAGGCGAAAAGGTTGGTACATTGTATTTATGGAATGGTATTTCTAACTCTTTTAATTATTTAACTTCCAAAGGAGAAGATGTGGCATTATGGCATCATAGGCTTAGACACATGAGTGAGAAGGGGATGAATATTCTTCACTCAAGAAATTTGTTGCCATGTTTGAAGAATATTGATTTGGATTTCTGTGAGAATTTTATTTATGGGAAATAGAAAAGAGTCATATTTCTTAGAGTTGGGAAAGAAAATAAGAGTGAAAAAATATATTTTGTGCATACAGATGTATGGGGACCTACTTAGGTATCATCTATCGGTGGTTCTCGTTGTTATGTTACTTTTATTGATGATGCAACTAGAAAAACTTGGATTTATTGTATTCAGAATAAATCTGATGTATTTGATACTTTCAAGAAATGGAAAGATTTGGTTGAGATTGAGACAGGAAGGAAGTTGAAGTGTCTGAGATCAGACAATGGAGGTGAATATTGCAGCAAAGAGTTTGATAGGTACTTTTCAGAGCATGGAATTTTGAGAGAGAAGACAGTTCCAAGAACACCGCAAGAAAATGGTGTGTCAGAAAGGATGAACAAAGAAATCATGGAGTGTGCAAGGTGCATGAGATTACATGAAGGATTTCCTTTAAAATTTTGGGCAGATGCTGTAGATACTATTTTTTATCTAATAAACATAGGGCCTTCAAGTTCCTTGGATGATGGTATTCTAGAGGAGGCATGGATAGGTAAAAAGGTAAACTAATCTTTTTTAAAGCCTTTTGGTTGTGAGGCCTTTGTCCATATTAATAAAGAAAATAGAACAAAGCTTGAGGAAAAATCAAAGAAATGTAACTTTATTGGATATGGTGTTATTAATTTTGGTTATCGCTTATATGATTATGAAAATCACAAAATAATTAGTAGCAGAGATGTAATATTCAATGAAAAGGTATTGTATAAGAACCAATTGCAGGAAAACAAATAGGAAAAAGAAAGAAAAGAGTACATAGTTCTTGATGAGATCACAGAAAAAGTAAAGGTGCCTGAAAATAATAATAATCAACAACCATAACAAAAAAAAAAGCAAAACAAAAAAAAAAACAACCACAACAACAACAGGCACCTCAAACACCTGAAAGTGGCATCAAAAGATCTACCAGGATAAGTAGACCCCCTGAATGATACTCTCCTTCATTACATTATTTATTGTTGACTGATTCTGGTGAACTCGGATGTTATGAAGAAGCAATGTAGGTTGAAACTAGAAAGAAGTGGGAGCTAGCCATGAAAGAAGAGATGGAATCCTTAATACATAACTAGACTTGGGACTTATTCAGGTCGACTATAGGTAAAACAACATTGCAGAATAAATTAGTTTGCAGGCTGAAGGAAGAATATGGAGGAAAAAGAGGTACAAATCTAGACATGTTGTGAAGGGGATTGCATAGAAGAAAGGTATTGATTTTGATGAAATATTTTCTCTTGCTTTTAAGATGACTTCAATAAGAACTATTTTAAGTCTTGTAGCAGTGGAAAGTTTGCATCTTGAACAGTTAGATGTAAAGACAAAATTTCTCCATGGATATTTGGAGGAAGAGATCATATGTAGCAAACACAAGGATATGAGGTCAAAGGGAAAGAAAATTAGTGTGCATGGTAAAGAAGAACTTGTATCTAAGGCTCCAAGGTAGTGGTATCTAAAATTTGATAGGTTTATGTCCAAACAAGGTTATACTAGATGTCGCTTTGATCATTGTGTTTATCTGAAAAATAAAAATGATGGAAGCTATATTGTATTGTTATTGTATGTAGATGACATGCTTGTTGCAAGGTATAACATGTAGGAAATAAATGTGCTCAAAATAAAATTGGCAAATTGATTTGCAATGAAGGATTTGGGAGCTGCAAAACAAATCCTTGGTATGAGAATATCTAGAGACATGAAAATCCGCAAATTAACATTGTCACAGAATGAGTACATACAAAAGGTGTTGAAAATATTTAATATGTAGAATGCAAAGCTCCAATATTTAATATGCAGAATGATAGGTTTATGTCTGAACAAGGTTATACTAGATTTCAATCTAATCATTATGTTTATTTGAAAAAGAAAAATGATGGAATCTATATTATATTGTTATTTTATGCAGATGACATGCTTGTTGCAGGGTGTAACATGCAGGAAATAAATGTGCTCAAAAGAAAATTGGCAAATTGATTTGCAATGAAGGATTTGGGAGCTGCAAAAAAAATCCTTGGTATGAGAATATCTAGAGACATGAAAAATCGCAAATTAGCATTGTCTCATAATGAGTACATACGAAAGGTGTTGAAAATATTTAATATGCAGAATGAAAAGCCAGTTAATACACTTTTGGCTAGCCATTTCAAACTTAGTAAGGAGGTGTTCCTCAATACCCAAGAAGAAATGGATTATATGTCTAAAGTTCCATATGCATCAGTAGTTGGAAGCTTAATGTATGCAATGGTCTACACAAGGCTCGATATTGCACATGCAATGGGAGTTGTAAGCAGGTACATGAACAATCCAGGAAAATAACATTGGATGGTAGTGAAATGGATTCTCAGATATTTTAGAGGTACCACAAATCAAGCATTATGCTTTGGTGGTTCAACCATTTCTCTATAGGGATATGTTGATACATATGGCAAGTGAAATAGATAACATGAGGAGCACTACAGAGTATGTATTTATTGTAGGTGGAACAATTTTCAGTTGGGTTTCAAAAATGAAAAGTGTTGTTGCACTTTCAACAAAAGAAGCAGAGTATGTTGCTGCTATAAAGGCTAGTAAAGAAATTATTTGGTTAAAAAGGTTTATGGATGAATTGGGTAAGAAGCATGAGATGGGCATGCTATACAATGACATCCAAAGTTCCATTCATCTTGCAAAGAACTCAACATTTCATTGCAGTACTAAACACATACAGCTCAAGTAACATTTCATATGGTTAGTGTTGGAAGATGGAAAATTGAAGCTGGAAAAGATACACACTAGCCAGAATCCTGTAGATATGCTAACACAAGATGTAACCAGGGAGAAATTGATATTATGCTCAATTTCAATTGGTCTTCAAGCATGATGATGAAGATGAGAAACAACCAGGTCCAAAGTGGAGTAATTTTCTAGCAAATGAAGCAACAAAGGAGTTGCTACAATCAGTCTCCAAGTGGGATATTGTTGGGTGTGGAGCCTGATTATCTTCTTTATTTAGATGTATCACAGTGTTGGACCCATGTTCTTAACGGGGAAGCAACACCACCCATCATTTGAATGCCGCCTGGGGGGTCCAAGGAAGCGAAAAAAATAGATGTAAAATTTCCTTATAAAATATTTTAATTTCTAGTCAATCTGGTCCATTCATTAGGCAGATAATATAAGGGTAGAAGTTATGTTTAATTTAGGGTTTTTTTCCATAGAAGGAAACCCATATTTTTTATGAGGGTATTGTATTTCAGCTATGTATGGTATGAGTATTATGAGCAAGAAACATAAAGGGGGATTGTGAGAGATAATAGAGGATATTACAGAAGATATGTTGTAGGTTTTGTCTCTTCATTTTGCTGGATAATATAAAGGATGGACTGGCTCTTCGGGGTGGACATAGCCCAAATTGGGTGAACCAAGTATATCAATGTCTCTCTTGTTTTATATTTTTTTCTGTGTTTGTGTTTCCACATATTTTATGTGTTCCATTGCTCTGTCATATATAATTTTCTAACATATGGTGCTCAAGTACCGTGTTTGTTTGCAAAAATACATTCAAGATGATATGGAGTTCCTATATATCTCCTCGCTTGGTGCAACATACTGATATGCTATCAATATTGAGTATAAATTCAATCAGAAGAAGCAATACTTTTGATATGCAAACTAAATATAAAGAGAAGGTGCCCCCAATCCACATAGAGAATGATAGAGCCTGGTTGGGAGCACAGGAAACTCCTCAAATCCACAAGCCAAGGGTGGTGAGAAGGAAAATAAGGACACCAAAAATTGGTGTGAGTTCCATAAAAATCCCACTGACAACACGAATGAATGTCACGAAAAGAAGGCACTGGTGGCCTAGATGAAAGACTCAGAGATGGATGCATGCTCTGATTCTAAGCTGGAACTTGACAAGGGAACTAACAAGGGTAAGAAAGTCATTGATGCAGAAAACATTGCGATGATAGCCAATACCAAGTTCCAAAATGCAGAACCTGAATATCCAGAGGAGGGGCAATGCCTCTTTGACTCACAAATGTGGGAGAAGGGTTCACCACTGCAATTCATTATTGATAGCAGGAGCCAAATGAACCTCATTTTAGATGAGGCCGTGAAGTGGTTTGTCATACCAACCACACCACACTCACAACCATAAAAAATTAGGTGGCTTCACCAAGGACAAGGTCTCTGCGTTAGCCAATAGTGCCACCTTCCCTACAACATCAAGCCCTTCACGACTAAGATATTGTGTGATGTCATCTTGAAGTTTGGGATGTATTATTAGGCCAACCATAATTTTTGAAGCATCATGTCGTGTATTAGTTGGGGCCTCACATTGTTATTATTTATTTTGGTAATAATTTATACAAGATACTGGAGGTATCCCCACCTACCGCAATCTCTTTGATATTTTCTAAGAAATGCAATAATATAATCTCCTAAACTGGGAAATTTGTTTTCTTTTTATTTTCTCTCAAATTAAGGGGAATGTCCATGGCCCCGAGGAAGGGTTCCTCCACATAACAGAATCAGGTGGATAAGGTCATGGAAGAATACAAGGACATCATCTCCTCACCCATAGGGGTATTATTGAAGTTCCAAGTGAAGCATTCAATTGATCTTACTCTCAGAGAACCTCTATCCAGTCGACTGATATTTTTCCACTACATTATGGAAAATGAAGAGATCAATTGGAAAATCCAAGAATTTCTACAAAAATGGCACATTTGACCAATTTCCTTGCCTTGTGGTAGCCCAATTGTACTTGTATAAAACAAGGATCAGACCTGGAGGCTTTTCATTGATTATCAGGCACTAAAACAAATCATTTTCAGGAACACATATCCAATCCCATAGATCGATGACCTTCTGGACCAACTTAAGGGGGCCAAGTATTTCAGCAAGATTGATATGAAGTCTGGCTATCACCAAGTTCCCATATAGGCCACAGATGTATGGAATAATGCCTTCAAATCCAAGGAATGCCTTTTTTAATGGTTGGTTATGCACTTCAGGGTTAAAACTGCCCCAGCTACTTTTATGAGGCTAATGGATGACATCTTGTGACCCTTCACCAAATCATTCGTGGTTTTTTATCTAGATGACATCTTCATATTCAGCAAGCTTTGGAAAGATCACTTGCAACACATTCGATAGGTCCTTAAAACCCTATGGCAACACAAAATATGGGCCAATTTGGATAAATGCACCTTTAGCATGAGCTTGGTCCAATATCTAGGTTACATCATAGATGAAAGAGGTGTGCATGTGGATCCGACTAAGATCCAAGTCATTTGGGATTGGCCAACCCCTACCACTCTAACAGAGCTTTGCAACTGTTTGGGCCTTGAAAATTTTTATCATAGGTTTGTGTTGGTATTCTCCCATATCACTTAGCCTTTGAGTCTAAATACCAAGGGTGGAGTGAAAGAAAATTTTTCTTAGTCTGAGTCCCAAAAGAAGGCATTCGTTGGGTTGAATCACCGCCTCTACTTTGCACCAGTACTCACATTTGCATACCTATAGTAGCCATTTGAAATAGAGACAGGCACCTCCAACTATGCTATTGGTGTAGTCCTCATCCAGTAAGGGCATCTAGTGGCCTATCACAGTGACACACTTTCTGATACAATTCATAATTACCCCACCAATGATAAAGAGATGTATTCCATCATTCAGACTTGAAAATAATGGAAGCATTACATTCTGGGTAAGGAGATAGTCATCTGCACCAATCAACAACCTCTCTAGTTTATACAAACACAAGGGAAGTTGCATCACGATCACCATCATAAGTGGTGTACATATCTGCAACAATTCCACTTAAACATTAAATACAAAAAGGGAAGCACCAATTATGTTTTATTCAGCCTTAGTCGGCCCCCAGTGGCAGCACTAACTATTATTCTCAACTCTTGCGGCCACGATACCTCTAGATGGTCGCGACTATACAAATATGATCTAGATTTTCCCTCCACATACCATATGCTAGTAGATGGAAAGAAAATTCCTGAATTCCACCTCTAGGATGCATTATTATCCTACCTGGGCCACCTTTGTGTTCCTTCAAGTGAGAGACCCAAGTTGATTTGGGAGGTGCACTATAGTCGGGTCGCAGGACAATTTGGTGTGGAGAAAACTATTTGTACTACAAAAATACTTTTATTGGCCAAAACTATGACAAGATGTTGGAAAATATATCAGATCCTACACTGCCTATGTCATCACGAAGCCAACCATAAAGAAGTAAGTCTTGTACACTCCTATGCCTCCTCCTAGCCGCCTTGGGAATAAATCTCCATGGACTATATGTCTAGTCTCCCTTCTACCAAGCATGGTAATGACTGTGTATTTGTCATCATGGAAACATTTTCGAAGATGACTATATTGGCGACTTGCAAGAAGAGTATCACAACATAGGACACTACCAAAATCTTCTTTGAATGCGTGTGGGTACATTTTTGTATCCCACAAAAAATTCTATCATATTAGGATAGTACGTTCTTGAGCACATTATGGTCAACCCTATGGACACTATTGGACAACAAGATCACCAAGTCAACTGCATTCCATCCCCAGATTGATGACCGTACATAGGTCTTCAAGAGGATTATAGTGCATTTAATCCACATGTACAACTACAAGCATCCATGAACCTAGGATGATATCCTTCCCTATGCACAACATAGTTATAACAGAGCTCTCCATAGCTCGATTGGTTGCAGCCCCTTTCAAGTGGGTCTAGGATTTCAACCATTTTATTTGATACCTCATGCGACTATACATACATAATCCCCACATGTACTATCCGAGGCTGATAAAGAAACCATATTTATTTAACCCATCCATCACATCTTCCAAAAAATTCATGACATATTGGAGAATTCCAATGCCAACTATAAGCAGCGACATGATCAACATCGGGTGCCACACATGTTTCAGGTGGGAAATAAAGTTTGGTTGCATTTTTAGAAAGAACGCCTTATTGGAGCCCATTGAAAGCTTATACCACTCTTATATGGGCCTTACACCATCACCAAGGCTATGTGAGACTATTATTTTGAGATCAACATTCCCCCATTCCTTGGCCTACACCCAGTGTTCAATGTGGACCGCCTTCGGCCATACTTTCCACCATTATTGGACACATCAGACATTGTAGAAAAACTCACACCAATATAGCTAAACCTTGAATTCATGGAATAGGCCACAACTAATTGGATCATGGACATGCAAATCAAGAATAATGTCCAGTAGAAGATCCAACCGTATCGGGTTTTCAAAGTTGGGCAACCACTGTGCCATGGAAAGTGGCTCACCAGTTACCAAGTTCAGCAAAATTTTCCCCATTTCATGAAGGCACTCAACGCAATGGGGACCATTTCTTCCTAAGGGTGGAGGACTAATCCAAGTGAATATGGGTGGCCACCTACATATTCCACTTGCACCCCCACCATTGTTTCTTTCACTTTTTCAATTTTCTTAATTGCAGTAGAGTTTACTATTTTTGGAATTTTTTCGAGTCGTGAACTTCTGGAGCTGTTTTAAGTCCCTAAATGACATTTTTTGGAAAATGGGAAAACATAATTATTTGACTAAAAATTTTATTTTATATTTATTTTCCTTGGATATATATTTCTAACGAGGTATTGTGTGCTTCAAACAGAGATCGTTTGCCAAAGTTACGACCTCAGGAAGTTGATCCACCAATTTACCCCAACATGGCCCATAGTTTTTGCGATTCATCTCCTAGGGTTAGGTTTTTGGATTTTTAGGGTTTTCCATTGTTTCTTAATAATAAATAGGCCTTTGAGACTCATTGTAACATATTTCAAATTCATGTGGCTGCCACATCTCTTCTTAGAGATAAGCTACCATTGCCCGAGCTAGTTTATCTCCATTTTGTATGTAAGCATATTTTAGTTATTTGATATTAATGAAAGGAAGTGTTATTTATGTTGCACCTATGTATTTATGGTTATATCTATATTTTCTTCCATTCTATTTTAAGTTCGGATCAATATGAGGGGTTACTCATGCAATTCATCTTGTGTAATGCACCAACTACATTTATGATGATAAGGAATGATATATTGTGCCCTTTTATAGATCCATTTTTTAGTTCATATTTAGATGATATACTACTATATAGTGCTACCTAGGAGGAGCACATGTCACACTTGATGTAACTGTTTAATACATTAAAGAAGCATACAATACTAGAAAATCTCAAAAAGTGTGAGATTGCATAGCAATATTTGGTGTATTCGGGGTATCCGATACATGGAGGAGAGATTAAAATAGATCCTTCCAATATGGAGGCCATAATGAAATGGCTGGGTCTTACTAATTTTTTTGAGGTTAGTAGTTTTTTTGGGGCTTCATAGTACCTAAGGAAATTCATAGCCTCATTTCAACAGTATCAACACGACTCCATGCCATAACAACAAGTGGCAAGAGTTTCCAACAGAGAAAGATGTGTAGAGGGTCTTTGAGGAGCTAAACAAGAAGGTTTTCCAAGCACCAATTCTAGAAATACCAGACTTTTAGTAGCCCTTCGAAGTGCAGACAAATCTGAGTGGGCATGGCATGGTAATAATATTTATGTAGTAAGGAAGTATTGTATTCTATGATTCTCAAGTATTTCATGCGGTGGTTCATAACCACCCTACCTATGAGAAGGAGCTCTATACCCTAGCACATGCTGTGAAGAATTGGAAACACTACCTAATGGGAAAGGAGATAGTAATCCACATATATCACCAACCATTGAAATACATTCAAACCTAGAGTAAGCTATAGCGAACCAGTAATTACATGTGGATGGGGTTTCTACAACATTTTCATTTAATGATCAAGTATAAGAAAGTTAGCACAAACAAGCTAGATTCCATTCTTTCAAGGCCAGTGACATAAAATATCACAAATTTGGGAAATCTAATGCACATGGATCCATTTATCCATGATGCATAGAAAGAGGCATATTCAGAAGATGAGGAATTCAAGGAGGTGTTTCAACAGTTGTATAGCTACATTCATGTGCACGATGGTGAAAACATCATTGAATACCATATATGATATGATTTACTCTACAGGATATATAAGTTATGTGTTCCTAATGGTGAGAGATTACAACTAATTAAATAGGTTCACAATGTTATTACTTTCCCGTTTCTCAAGGCTGAGAATGGAACTGAAGGAAGGTAACCAAAAACCAACCTTTATCTCAGGTAGCTAGCCCTACCAAAACCATAGAGGGATCTCTCAATGTCACTTTACAGAAAATGATATTGACTAGATATATAATGATTTTAGCCTAGTTATGATGCTCAATATATTATGGTTTTGTTTGTTTGAAGTTTTTGCTAGATAGGAATGACAGACAAGGAACAAGGTGTAGGGTTTAAGTCTGATTTCAAAGGTTTAGTTTCAGAGACAAGGATGATTCTAGGTAAGTAAACTCATGAACATACTTAATTTGTCATTTTTTATAGGTTTGAAATATAAGGAATCAAAATGAGAATTTAAATGTATTCATTAATCAGAAGAGTAGACACATCCATGAAAATATTATAAAACAAAGCATAGAAAGAAATGATTTTTGTTATAAACACATAATATTAACATATAGAAGCATACATGTGATGGAAAGGTAACATTTTATTTTATTTGATGAAGTAATAGAGAAGAAAAATTCTCAAAATCATACCACTGGATTCCAAATATTATAGCTGCAACATTCCTTGATTTCACTAAAAAAACAGTTTGTACAATAGCTCCACTACAGATAATAACTATCTAACATTTAAAATGACTTGACATGGACTACATGTAGAAACTAGAGTTCATGACACACGATTGGGTCGAAATATGATCCAAAACACATCATAAATGTACTATATGATTCATTACCTAGAATCTAGGGAAGTTAGAAACCACTTCCTCAAATTTGGCTAATAACTAGGAGTTCATGTCTCTTGGATTAATTAAACCATTCCTCCATAAAAAGAGGAAAAAAAAATATCCTACCAAAAAGAAAACTCATGGGATAGTTAACCTTGAATTTTGGAGTTTTCTAGCTTCACAACTATCTAAGGGAATCCAATGACAAAAGTGCCATGCATGCCACAGAAGCGTCGCACCTCCCAGCAGAAACGTCGCGCCTCCCGTCAGAAATGTTGCACCACTTTGGAGCTGATTTTGATTGCCTTTTAGGAACCCATTTTCACATATGATAGTTATGATAGGTAGCCATTTGTTTCTTCTTTCCATTCCATCCTCAAAACTGATAAAATACCCACTAGAAGGCCTTCAAAAACTAATTCTCCCAACCTCACTCCAGAAGCATCACACAGAAGTAAAAAAGGTGGCAAAAGCATGAAAAAAAAGGGATGTTTTTTGCACTTTTATTTAAAATGGGAGGGTGACATGTTGATATGATGTACAGGTGAAGAGGCATCCAAAAATGTATATTTTTCTCCATTTAAGTGCTCTAAGAAAAAGCGCCACGCCACTGCGTGACGCGTTTGGTAAAAGCCAAATCTCCAGAATATTGAAAAAATCACCAAAAATGAAAAAATTGCTCAAAATAATCCAAAATTTGTTTCATGGTATCCTATGATGATGGTATAAACATATAAGGATTCCTTGGCAAGTATACCTAAATTTTCCTTCTCCTTAAGCTTCATTAGGGTTTCCTTTAGCTTCTTTCTCAAGTTTTTCACCCTCACCTTCGAGATTTGGTTCCTTGTGAAATAGTACCTCACCATATGCCTCTGAAGATTTTTATCTCTCTCTGCCTTCTTCAAGATCCTCTCCAGATGAATTTTTACCCTATCAAGCCACATCTCTTTATCTTCTTCAATTTCAATAAATATTAATTCATCAAAGGTTAATTGAGCTGGTGCTGACAATGGCTCTCTTTCTTGCTCTTTTTGTTTTTTTAACCCTCTTTTTCTTCGACTCCTAGGCTTTGCTACAACCTCTGTTTCTTCTAGCTACTCAACATCCACAACTTCCTTGCCTTTATCCTTGTCTGCCTCAAGGTTTTCCTTTGGTTTGCTTTGGAGGATATCTTTTACCTTCAGTTGCATATTATCTTGTTGTACAAAGGTAATCAAGAGGTTTTCCTTTGAGAGGATGTCTCTCAACTCTACTATCTTGGCATATTTTTCTCTTATGATCTGCTCAGTTGTCTTATCCTTTACTTTCTCTACCATGTCAACATCCATGGGGGATTTTTCTTCATGTTGCTACAGTGGTGACTCATCCTCATGCATGAGTGGCTCACTATCATGACTAGGTGGTTGATCTAATGTTTGTCTTTTTTCAGCTATGGTATCAGGTACAATTACTCCTTTGATGGTCTTGGGAGAAAAAAGCATCCTCTTGTCTTTCTCATAGGTTTGAGTGATCTCAACCTCAGATGCCTTTGATATCTCTGCTTTCCTACTTGAAGATCCAACCTCTTTTTGTTGTGTTGATGATTATGGTGTGCTATCGATGACGAATGGGCTAGTAGTAGGCACTGATGCAACTCTCTCCATGAAATTTTCCCAAGACATATTGATTGTTGAAAGATGATGCAAAACGATAAGCTTGAAAAATCCATGATGGAATAAACTGGGGTGATGATCTTTACCTTTTCTATGTACCTTTTCAGTCATCTTGACCAAACTTCTAAACAAATAATTGGGCAAATTGAGTGGTTGAGTAGCAGTGAAGTGCATCAATAACTTGACATGATACTGATACATCCTTGAGAATATCCCTTCACATGTAAAATATTTCATAATTAACTTCATCAAAGGGGAATATTTATCAAGTAAATTCATGAAGGGGAAGATATGTTGAGGAGCATCTTTGTAATGAGGTTTCAGGAACATTTTGTAGTTTTCAAGGTCCAATTCCATCCCTTTGAACCAGATTTCTCCATGGTTTGAGATACTTGTTGTTGAAGAAATGACATATGTTGATATGGTGAATGGAGAGTAAAAACTCTGGTAAACCTTATAAGTATATATTATTATTGATAAAAGATGAGATTATTACAAGTGAGGATCACCAAGGCTTTAAATACAACCTTATGGTTTCTCTTGGCGAAGAGGCATGATCGTTGATCATGCCCTTCCACATTAATAAACCTAAGATAACTATATTTAACTAATAATTAATAAAATATACATAACATTGCCCCTCTCTTAAAAATGCTTTGTCCTCAAAGCATACGTAATGATGAACAATGTTGACAAATGCTTGGGTTTCTCGAGCGTCAGGCTCTTGCTTCCCACATTTTAAAAAGATCGTGGAGCATCTTCTCGAGTTCAATATTTTGGTGACGTGGATAGCGACAATATTTGATATTGACAGGGTTAGATCCTATTCCCGGTACTGCTGGTGATTCTTCGTTGTTCCTTTTTAGATTTAGAGGTAAGTTACCAACAATTATCATTTGATGTAACTTATCCTCATCATCAAATGCTTCCTTCTTAACAACCGTATCTGCTTCATCATTGAAGGCCTCAACAACTTCTGGCGCTGTATCAGTGGCTTCGGATGTGTTTGTCTCTTCACATTTTTCTCTCAAATCTGGCAATGAAAATTTTTTTTGTTTATAAGAATCTGTATTTTCATGGTTTCTTTCATTTTCAACGACTATGTCTATTGTTGAATTTGTGATAGCAGTCACGTTGAATTCTTTATGTGGCCCCTTCACCAACATTGTTTCTTTTTCCCACAGATGCGAGTGATTAATTACAATGGTACGTGGTTGAGGTTGTGGGTTGGCGTGTGGATTCAACACTTTGCCACCCAAACTCATGCTATGTTCCTCATTAATATACCCACCGTCATTTGCATCGCTGCATTAATGCAACATAGAAGCCCACACTAGCTTGCATCCATAACGAGCATGGATTCCTTCGGAAGCTTCATTCCAGCTTTGCCTCCCTTGTGTTCTAGCTACTCCCCTGTTGCTACAAAGCCCAACTCTCGAACTAGCACAGGGCGTCACTGCTCCATCATTTGCTGCATTTATTTAGCTCCTGGCCTTCACATTTCACAGAGCTCCCTCTGCAATTTGTGGCTCAGTTCGCCCAATGTGAATTCCCCTGCTCTGCGAGAAATCCCTCCCCTTATCTCTCTTCCCTCCACCGTTAAAACCCTCTCCATCCCCAATCACTCTGCTAGTCACACCCATCACTTTGCTCAGAGAATCATGCCACACCTTCGACAGCGTACGCATTTCCGGAGAGGAAACAGTCGTGGTCATCTCACCTGCCAGCCCTCCACTTCCACTACTGACTCTTCATCTCCCTCTTCTGATAATTTCACTAGTCATTATCCTAACACTAGAAGTGGTCATGGTTGCGAGCGTGGGCATGGGAAATCTCAATTTTAAATGGGCTCACCCCACATCCCTGTCTCTCCAATTATCAACCCTGGGCATCTCCACACCACACATATTTGATTCCCCTACTCTTTGAACCGGCCTACAATCACAGCCACCATTACCATCGAGCTCAAGGAGGAGCCCCCCGATTTGGAAGCTGAGCATTTTGGTGCTAGGTTGGAGAAAGGCACTAGCGACAAGCATTGCACTTCACAAAGTGTCGACTTCAAGAGGAAAGCTCCTAGCTGTAGTGATACTCAGGACATAGGCCAAGAAGACAACCTGGGCGACATCAAGCGAGGCTGCTACAACTTCAAAGATAACAAGCAGGCGGAGGAGGATGACTTGTATGCCTATGGCTGTCATGTTGTTGAGGAACCCCCCTCAATCTCTCATGACACCTTTTCTGGTCAGAACTCGTAGTTGTTTTCTTCACAGTCTTTCGGTTGGGTACACTCCTAAGCTCTTCATGTTCATTTTCTCATCGCTTCATAATTTTGATAATATTTCATTGTTCCAAGGTCGGTTTCCCCTGCGTGGGCAACATGTTTCAGTTTTCTTAGATTAAGTCAGCAGGATAGTTTTGTATGTATGGGATGTCTGGTAAAAATTTTTATGTCATTTTTGCAGTGTAAGAATGCCACTACTATGGGAAAGCTCCGTTGAGGCCGGTGCCTCTTTGTAAAAAAAATTTGTATTATAAATAGAATAGTTAAATTCAGAAAAAAGAAAAAAGAAAAAAAACATTTTTTCTTTTTCTGCCATTGGATTTTCATTTATATAAAAGTTCTCACTAACTTTTGTTGCTGCATTACTGGCTTTATTAGTGGATTGAGTTGCATTTTCTTCTCTTGGTTTCTCAACTCTATAATTTTCATGGTTGATTTCAAAGTCTCTACTTCTAGGTAGTTCTGTTAGCACCCAATCTGGACCTCAGGCTGAAAAGGAAAATTAGGGTAATATCTAAACCACGCTCAGCCTTGTAGCTAGCCCTACAAGGACAGGAGAGGGATCTCTCCGTAAAAGGATCTTCAACAAAGTGCAATAATGGACTGATATTAGGCTAGGTAAAATGATTGGAAAAAAGGTTTAGTAAAATGAATGGATTTTCAGGGATGTGTGGGATAAAAGGAAACAGTTGAAACTAGGGAATTAAATCAAGATACAGGGTATTTCATTGGGCAAGATAGGCAGGAAATTTTAGCAATTAAATTAAATAAGGATGGGATGGAAAGACTGGTGAGGAGCTGAAAAGGGCATAAAGGATGGATCCTTTCAAAATAGAAGAAAAACACAGAGTATGAATGATTTCCCAAGGCAGAGCATAAAAATGGATTCTACCCTTCTATCTTGAAAGCATTCAACCAGAAATGTTTATGAATGAATGGAACACATAACACTTTTACATATGAACACAAAGAGAGAAACAAATGCTAAAACTCATACCACATGGATCCCACAAATTAGAGCTGCATCTCTTATTAATTCCCTGTCAAACTGTGCAATGGAGCACAGAGCGTTCTTTTCCACACTATTCCCCTACTTTCTGAGTTACAGACTGCTTTACAAATGATTTACAATTACATTAAATAGGCTAAAATGTGGGAACATAGATCCATAGAAAAAGGGAGCTATTTTAACATCTCAAGAATAGAAATTTAATCATAGTAAGGACATCCAAAAATCTGGCCCTGAAAATGAGGAATAGCTATACATTTTTTTGACCATTTGAAAATTTTGTTGTTATACTAGATGAAGGAAAAATAGGAAAACCGGAAAACAGATTTCCTACTCTATTGTTGTTGTAACAATCTCTGTTTTATTTTATCTCTCGATCCTTTAACTGTCACTTTGCTTTCCGTTATTTTTTTAAAAAACATTGACTTTTTTAATAAAATGCTTTGAAACGAAATTATGCCTTTAGTGAAGGGAGAAATCGATTTTTCAAATAGAGGGATCAAAGGGAAGGAGGTGGGGTCTACGTCACAATCAGAATCGGAAGGGGTAGGAGGGGGGATACAAAATATAACAAAACTTTATAATATGCTGAGTGGGACATTTCAATAATCGCAATCAGGATCGGGGGTCGGATGCATTTGGAACACGCCACACAAAAAATCCGATGTGATGGGCATAGGCCTGATGGAATAATAGAACAAGCCAAAGGGATAGTGAAAAATAAATCAAAATGTTTTCAGCGCTTTTACAAAGGGAAAGGGTGATTTTGTATAAAGGAGCAGAGGGATTTTAAAAGTGGGGCCTGTGGGAGTCGCCATCGGAATCAGGCTCAGAAGGGGAGTGGGGTCAAATGGATTACACCACAGAAATTTCCAGATGCGATCGGGGAAACCCTTTGTATAGAATGAAATAAACAAAATTTAATTTTAACAAAGGCAAAGGCCCTTTGTATTATGAATGGGTGGAAGTATTATGTGGTGGGCCCGAGGTCAATCGGAATCAGGAGGTGAAAGGGGAGCAGAAGCGAAACCTATGTGAAAACGTCGATGCCGATTGGGCGATGGGATGTGAACCATCGGATGGGATTGGGTGATCGACGGTTGAGGAAGAATCGGAGGGTGTCAAAGAATCAGAGGGTGTCAATCGGGGGCTTGCAATCGGGGAGGGGCTCTTTGGAAGCACTGATGAGGATGTTCTGATTGGTTGTGGGCTGTCAGATCGGGTGATAAGATCGACGGTCAAGATGTACATCGAAGGGGTTCTATCGGAAGTTTTCAATCGGGAGACATTTAATGCAATCGCATCGGAGGTTTCTCAATGTGCCAGTCGGGGTGCACTTATAAAGATTTGCGATGCGATGGGAAAGGCTAGGCGGGGTTTTATAATATGAAACTTTGAGTTTTATTATAAAGTTTCAAAGTATGGTGGGGAAGTGGTTAATAAATAAATCACATATTTATTTAAAAGATTTAATAATGCGATTTTGTAATCGGAAGAAGAAGAAAAATTGGTTTATAAGAGAAAATAATAAACTTAAATAAAATAAAGTTTAGGGAAAGGAGGAAAAAGGGAAAGGGTTAGGGTATAGAGGACTTTTTACTTCACTTACGCATAAATTTCAATCCAGAAGTCAGTTTTGAGAGTGTACTATACCGTTGGAAAGCTCTTTCCAGGCTCTTTCTAATAGATCTACTTAGAACATGATTTGATGCTAAACATGCTGTGGAAAACTTCTCTGAAAGTCAGGGTGATGACTTTGTGGAGATGGTAGCTTCTGATTTGTGACTTATTACATATGCTGACATAAAATTACATAATGAATGATAATAAAAGAAAAGTATCATGTTTTCACCTCAAAACATGGTTTTGAGGTGAAAATTACATCAAACTGAATAAAAAATCTCTTTGATCTCCCTAGGTGCTATCACTTTGAGTTTATTGACTTCCTCATGACCTTGCTGATATTTATTGACACTTGACTTATTAATTTGACCATGGTGAGATCCTAGAACCTAATGAGACCCATCAGATGACCTACTGACATGATTTACAAAGTGAAAGTAGCTCATGAATAAAGACCATAGAGAGGAGAATAAACAAGTTTGCATGAGGGAAAAATGATGACACAATCAATACCATCAATAAATCCATGACCTAGAGGAATGGTGAAATTTATTGGTATGGGACTCCTAATATGCAAATGCAAAAGAGAAATTTTGATCATTGATGGTAGTGTGACTAGACTAACACTAAAATTGGCTCCAATGGGGATGGTAGCTCCTTGGAGGTGCCAAGAACACCATAGACCGAGTAGCCTTATCCATTGGGCATGGAGTCAAAAAATGCGGAAAACTGATACAATGCAGACTGACTCTGACTCAAGACTAAGACTAAAAACTGAAATAAAACCACACCATACACATATCATTCAAGTTTTATAGCCTTCACCTCGAGCCCCAAACTTCAATGACTGTGTACTTGAATTCTGACAAAAAATAACATGGTATATACAATTATTATGAAATGGCTTCTGATCCATTATCTTCAACAATGGTAGTTCTTTAAAAGCCTACCATTCACTACTCCTCCAGGGAAATCTTGGCCATCCATCTCTGAAATCAAGAAAGCATTATGTCCCCTGTATGTTGAAATCATGTATGGTCCTTTACAAAGGTTGTCAAACTTACTATGCTTCCCTTTGTCCTCATTCCTTGCATCCCATCTCAACACCACATCATCTAGCTGAAACTTTTCTTCTTTGGTCTTTCGGTTATCAATATTTGTAATCTTCTCCTGCAACTGAACAACATTCTATGACTCTTCCTCTCTTATTTGCTAAAGGTGGATCATCTGATTGATCCTTCACTGATCGTCATCATCTTCGCTACCAAATTCTTGCAATAATCTCATAACTAGGACTGTAAGAGATGTAGGAAAGACATCATCAGTACCATAAACCAATTCAAAAGGTGACATACCTATGGATTTCTTACTGCTAACTCTGTCTACCCACAGTGCGTTAATGATTTTTTGGTGCCAATTTCTTTTGTTTGCCTCTAGCATTTTCTTAATTATGTTTATCAGCAATTTGTTCGATGAGTCTACCAGGTCGTTGCCTTGTGGATAATACGTTGTTGAATGGCCCAGCACAATGTTGTATTTGTCACAGAAATTGACCATTTTCTTGGTTCTAAATGCTGTTGCGTTATCTGTTACAATTTTGTGAGGGCAGCCAAAACGAGATAAAATATTCGATTCCAGGAATTGAATAATTAATGTATTTGTAGCCTGTTTTGTTGGGACGGCCTCGATCCATTTCGTAAAGTAATATGTACTTGTCAGGATCCATCGATGCCGCACTAATGATGTGGGATGGATTTCTCCTATGAAATCGAGTCCCCACTGCTGAAAGGTAGCATTCACTGCAATTGGTTTCAAAGGAAGAGGAAGTAATCTCTTCTTCCCTTGAAAAATTTGACATTCATGGAAATTCATCACTGTTTTATATAAATCAGAAAATAACGTGGGCCAATAATATCCCACTCTTAACACTTTGTTAGCTGTAGTCTTCGAAAACAAATGACTGCCACAATCACCTTTGTGAAAATCATGCATTACCTTTTGAGCTTCTTCTTTGACCAAACAATTGAGAAAAACACCTCCTGGGTCTTTCCAATATAGAGCACTATTCAAAATATAGTATTTAGCAAACTTAAGTTTCAGTGATATACCTTTACTCTTAGACATTCCTAGAGGAGGTGAAAGATGCTGAAGAACATAAACAATATCTGAATACCATGGAGATTGTAGAAAAATGTCTAAAATTGGAACAAGCAAACCTTCATCTTCATCCTCTAACATTGCTGTAATGAGGTTTACATCCAGGGCACGCAGATTTTATTGGGCCATCAATTTCTCCAAGCCTTGGCCTTTAATCAATTTCGTGGGCTTGATCTCGAAATCATACTCCAACATAGCTGCTATCCACTTAACTCTTTGACCTTCTGGATCAGTTTGCATCAACACATCTTTCACTGCTGTGTTAGGGACATATGCTATAGTATGTGAATGCAGAATATATACCCTAAAATCCTTCAATGCCTTTATAAGAGCCAATGCTTGTTTCTCAATAATATTATACCTCAAAGCAGCATCTCTAATATTTCTACTGAAAAAGGCAATTGGCTTTTCAATCTGATCTCTCTTTTGCATTAAAATAGTAGCCATAGTATGCTCTGATGCAAGTGAAAAAAATAATAAAATCTTGAGTATAGTTGGGACTAATCAAGACTGGGGCATTGGACAAAGAAAACTTTACCAAATTGAATGACTTAATAGCTTCTTCACTCCACTTGATAGTGCTATCCTTCTTCAACATATTAGTCATTTCTCTTAGATGTTCAACCATATTGGGTATAAATCTGCGTAAGAAGTTCATCTTACCATTGAAGGCCTGAATCTCCTTTCTGTTTCGTGGAAGATCTATGTGTTGAATTGCTTCCACTCTAGATGGATCAGTGTGGATACCATCTTTAGAGATGATATGCCCCAAGAATTTGCCTTCATCCATGGCAAAGAGACTCTTCTTAGGATTGAGAGAAATCCCAAACTTTCTGCATCGCTGAAAAACAACTCTCAAATGGTGCAAATGCTCATCATCTGAACCTGAAAATACTGTCAAATCATCCAAATAAACAACAAGAAAAACATCTTTTTCATTGGCAAAAGCAATGTCCATTGCTCGCTGGAAAGTAGCTCCAGCATTCTTCAGTCCGAATGGCATTTTAGTATACTGGAAGGTTCCCCAGGGTGTTGTGAAGGTAGTTTTGTCTTGGTATTTCTCATGCACCAAGATCTGGTTGTAACCTGAGTAGCCATCAAGTAGTGACATCCTATATGCTCCAACTACTCTCTGCAGAATGTGGTCTATATTCGGAAGTGGATAATTATCCTTTAAGGATGCCTTATTCAAATTACGAAAATCAATGCACAATCTTATCTCTCCTGTCTTCTTACGTACCAGGACCAAATTTGAAATCCAGTCAGAAAATCTAATGGGGACTATGATACCTGCTTTGTACAAAATATTTACCTCTTTTTCAATGGATGGCAGCAACTTTGAATTGATTCTTCTCAGCTTCTATCTAAATGGCTTCTGATCTGGCTTGATGGGAATAGTATGCTGGATTATGTTCTTATCATACACCTTCAAATATGAATAATCCCATGCAAACACATCAGAAAAATCAGAAATAAATTTAACATACTTTTCCTTTACCTCAGGGGACAATGCCTTTGACAACTTCACAAACTTGGGCTTTTCAGGTGTTCCAAGATTCACATCTTCAACTCCTTTCTCAGTAGGCACCAAGCTTGGTTTTTTTGCAACATCATCCTGATCAAAAAGCTCCTCTAAAGGTATAAGACCTCTAGGAATTATATTATCTTTCAGCTGCAATATGTCCATCTGATTTGCTTCCAATTATTGATCATCAACCTCATACTCACCTTCTATTGGAGTGTCTTTGAATTTTCCATCACCATGAAAAAATGCATTAATCTTGTTGTCATCCCAAAACACTTGCCATCTTTTTCTTCTGAGCATCATTCTTCATTTGAAGCTCTTTCCTCCTTTGAATGGGACTAACCAGAACATATTTGTTCCACAAAGAATATTTATTTTGTTGCGCTGATAAATCATTCATGTACCCTCTCTGGTAATCACCGGATTCTTCTTCTAACACTGCATCATTAGATAATATAAAATATTCATCCCTTTGAACATCTGCAATCACTGTATATTCCTCGTCTTTAGTAAGAAATATGGGCGCACCATCAGTTGTGAAAAAGTGATTGGCTTCAATCACAGGATCATCATACTCATCTATCTTTGTTCCTTGCACTTAATTCTACTGCAATGGGGTCCTGATTTTTTGTTGTGGTGGCGCTTGGTCCTACACTCTCTATTCTCTTTATTTGATTATGAATTGTGGGTGTTGTCCTCTAAAATTCAGATTTCTTATTTGAGGCTCAGGTCTATCTGAAATGGTTAATCGATCAACCATATTTTCAACTGTTCTGATCAGAGTGCCCATTTTTCTATCTAAAGGAGAGGCTTCCTCTTTCACCGTGACTCTTTTCTCAGCTCTCGTTCATGCTCTTTTAGCTAGAAGATTGGCTTCAACACTTACCGCTATCTTCTGCATGTCTTCAAACGTAGTGGGATATCTCTCTCTCGCAGCTGATATTTCATATCGACATCAAAACTATCTGGAAATTTGAGCAATGCTAATCCCATAGGAGGTCTGAGGTTAGCTGGAATAGCATTATATACAGTATCGAATCTTAAACAATAGTCCAGTACAGTTTCACCCACATTTATTTTAATATTTTCATACTTATATAGAATTTGAAGTGGGTTCCTTTTTACCTCCCACCGGTCTAAAAACTGTGTGTGTAATTCCTGTAAAGTGTGAATTGAGCCTGCTGGTAAGGCCCTAAACCACTTTCTAACTTCACCTCCGAAGCTTTGGACAAACAATCTTGTAGTTACATTCTCTGCCTCTACCTCGTGTAGATCAAAAAATTCATTCATCTTATCAACATGCTACTGGGCTGTAATGCTTTGAGTGGCATCAAAGATAGGAATTTTACTTTGATAATCAGCAGGCATATCATTGAGAACTTGAGGTAAAACTAGGGGTGCATACCGAGCAGCCATGGCTCTGGGTGGATTCAAAACAGTGTTTGTGTTACTAGTATTTAAGGGAGGTGTTGATGGGGGAGATAACAACTGAGGATTGACTGATGGGAATGCTGATGTATTAGGAGGAGGAAATGTTTTTCCTGATGACTCTGAAGGCTCAGGGATATTAGTTCAGTGATAGATGACTGAGGAGAATTCAGAATATAATCATCAATTGAGGAATTTTCCCTTTGAACTTCAATATCTACAAGGAATTTTGGATCTAAAACTGTGTCCTCAAGTGTAGTTTCAGATTTATTTCTAAACAAAGAAAGCTCAAAACTCTCATCAAAAGAAATATCTTCTACAAAAAACCACTCACTGGGCCAAGTATGGGATCTGAAGATAGGTCTGGGACTTAATGATCCTTCTTGTCTTCTGATAATTCTTGGGATAATATTGGGATTCTCAAACATAGGGGCAGGATTTGGAACTGGATTAGCCCTTGTGTATCTTCTTGAAGCCAATGTGGTGGAAATTTATACTGTACAATATTTATTTCAGCCTATCAGACTCTGAAACTCATTTCCAGAATCCAGAAATTTACAAGAAAACATTTACTGGGGTGATTTGTCTTTAAGCACTGATACCAGAAATATTATGACTGTGGAATAAGTGGGTGTAATTATATTCCCTTCCAATGTGCTTTAACAATGTCCGCTTGGAATAATATTTCAAAGCTCTCAAGGAAATCTCTTTAATGTGATTTAGGGGAACACCTTTAAAAATCTTTGAGCAGACCTCACTCCGGTCGTAATATCAAAATGATATAACAGTGGCGCAATTATTTTTAAAAAACCATCAAATTTTGAGCTTATATCATGAAATATTTTCATTCTAGCAGCGCGACATAGATTTCATTCAACAGGGGCCCACGCATCCATATTTCACTTGTTTATGAATTAAATAAACATATAATATTGAAAAATCTGCCAGATCATACCTCGATTATCTCTTGTGCACTTCGCTGCATTATTACCATCAGATCTAAGGTTGTCCAGATTGGACGATCCTTGTGAATTTTGTGTTTTTTCAAAGGCCGAGGTTTAACAGATGAAAGCTGTGCAATATGGGAGGTATTGGGGAGATGACGTGCCCAAATATTATTTGATCACGTAACTTTGAAGTGGTTTTTCTTTTGGACAAAAGCAGCGCGATGAAGGCTGTATTGGTTTCCGAAACCCGTTGGTGGTAATTAATCCGCGCTTTAACTAAGGTTTGGCACTTTAACTCTTCGTGTTAATTCAGGCTAGGTCCCACTAATATTATTTCTCCACTGGCTAAAGAATAAATCTTTAACTTTCAATTACAGAGCTTTGTAAAGGTTTTTCGCATTCAATATAACCAAAGTTTAACCTTAGAGAAAGGTTTCGATATTCTTCATTTAATAGAGCCTAACTATGATTTTTTCTTCAAACAGAATAAACATAGTCAATGAGCGCCAAGAATATAAGCTCATAGACAGTTAGATCAGCTTCCCTAGTGGAGTCGCTAGAGATGTTAGCACCCAATCTGAACCTCAGGCTGAAAAGGAAAATCATAGTAATATCTAAACCATGCTCAACCTTGTAGCTAGCCCTACAAGGACAGGAGAGGGCTCTCTCCATAAAAGGATATTCAACAAAGTGAAATAATGGACTGATATTAGGCTAGGTAAAATGATTGGAAAAAAGGTTTAATAAAATGAATGGATTTTCAAGGATGTGTGGGATAAAAGGAAACAATTGAAACTAGGGAATTAAATCAGGATACAGGGTATTTCATGGGGCAAGATAGGCAGGAAATTTTAGAAATTAAATTAAATAAGGATGGGATGGAAATACTGGTGAGGAGCTGAAAAGGGCATAAAGGATGGATCCTTTTCAAACAAAAGAAAAACACAGAGTATGAATTATTTCCCAAGGCAGAGCATGAAAATGGATTCTACCCTTCTATCTTGAAAGCATTCAACCAGAAATGTTTATGAATGAATGGAACACATAACACTTTTACATATAAACACAAAGAGAGAAAAAAATGATAAATCTCATAACACATGGATCCCATAAATCAGAGCTGCATCTCTTATTAATTCCCTGTCAAATTGTACAATGGAGAGTGGAGCGTTCTTTTCCACACTATTCCCCTACTTTCTGAGTTACAGATTTCTTTACAAATGATTTACAATTACATTAATTAGGCTAAAATGTGGGAACATAGATCCATAGAAAAAGGGAGTTGTTTTAATAGCTCAAGAACAAAAATTTAATCATAGTAAGGACATCCAACAATCTGCCCCTGAAAATGAGGAATAGCTATACATTTTTTTGACCATTTGAAAATTTCGCTATTATACTGGATGAAGGAAAAATAGGCAAACCAGAAAACAGATTTCCTACTTTGATGTTGCTGTAACAACCTCTGTTTTATTTTAGCTCTTGTTCCTTTAACTGTTGCTTTGATTTCCGTTATTTGTTTGAAGAACATTGACTTTTTTAATAAAATTCTTTGAAACGAAACTATGCCTTTAGTGAAGGGAGAAATCGATTTTTCAAATAGAGGGAGCGAAGGGAAGGAGGTGGGGTCTACATTGCAATCGGAATTGGAAGGGGTAGAAGGGGGGATACAACATATAACAGAACTTTATAATATGTTTTGTGGGGCATTTCAATAATCGCAATCGGGATCGGGGGTCGAATGCATTTGGAACACGCCACACAAAAACTCCGATGTGATGGGCATAGGCCCGATGGAATAATAGAACAAGCCAAAGGGATAGTGAAAATTAAATCAAAATGTTTTCGGTGCTTTTACAAAGGGAAAGGGTGATTTGTATAAAGGAGCAGAGGGATTTTAAAAGTGGGGCCCGTGGGAGTCGCCATCGGAATCGGGCTCAGAAGGGGAGCAGGGTCAAATGGATTACACCACAGAAATTTCCTGATGCGATGGGGGAAACCCTTTGTATAGAATGAAATAAAAAAAAATTAAGTTTAACAAAGGCAAAGGCCCTTCGTATTATGAATGGGTAGAAGTATTATGTGGTGGGCCCGGGGTCAATCGGAATCAGGAGGTGAAAGGGGAGCGGAAGCGAAACCTATGTGAAAATGTCGATGCCGATTGGGCGATGGGCTGTGAGCCGTCGGATGGGATTGGGTGATCGACGACTGAGGAATAATCGGAGGGTATCAATTAGGGGCTCTTTGGAAGCGCCGATGAGGATGTTCCGATTTGTTGTGGGATGTCGGATCGGGTGATAAGATCGACGGTCAAGATGTACCTCGGAGGGGTTCCATCGCAAGTTTTCAATCGGGAGACACTTAATGCAATCGCATCGAAGGTTTCGTGATGGGCTAGTCGGGGCGCACTTATAAAGAGTTGCGATGTAATGGGAAAGGGTAGACAGGGTTTTATAATATGAAACTTTGAGTTTTATTATAAAGTTTCAAAGTATGGTGGGGAAGTGGTTTAGAACAGCCGGAGGGGGTGGGGGTATTTATAATATGAGACTTTGATTTTATTATAAAGTCTCAAGGGCATGAGGGGAAGTGGTTAATAAATAAATTGCATATTTATTTAAAAGATTTAATAATGCGATCTTGTAATCAAAAGAAGAAAAAAAAGGGGTTTATAAGAGAAAATAGTAAACTTTAATAAAATAAAGTTTAGGGAAAGGAGGAAAAAGGGAAATGGTTAGGGTACAGAGGACTTTTTACTTCACTTAGGCATAAATTTCAATCCAGAAGTCAGTTTTGAGAGTGTAGTATACCATTGGAAACCTCTTTCCAGGCTCTTTCTGCTAGATCTACTTAGAACATGATTTGATGCTGAACATGTTGTTGAAAACTTCTCAAAAAGGCAGGGTGATGACTTTGTGGAGATGGCAGCTTCTGAATTGTGAATTATTACATATGTTGACACAAAATTACATAATGAATGATAATAAAAGCAAAGTATCATGTTTTCACCTTAAAACATGGTTTTGAGGTGAAAATTACATCAAACTGAATAAAACATCTCTTTGATCTCCCTAGGTGCTATGACTTTGAGTTTATTGACTTCCTCATGACCTTGCTGATATTTATTGACACTTGACTTATTAATTTGACCATGGTGAGATCCTAGAACCTAATGAGACCCATCCTATGACCTACTGACATGATTTACAAAGTGAAAGTAGCTCATGACTAAAGACCATAGAGAGGAGAATCAACAAGTTTTCATGAGGGAAAACTGATGACACAATCACTACCATCAATGAATCCATGACCTAGCAGAATGGTGAAATTTATTAGTATGGGACTCCTAATATGCAAATGCAAAAGAGAAATTTTGATCACTGATGGCAGTGTGACTAGACTGACACTAACAAGTTCAATGTTATAGTTTTCATGTGAGCTGATTTCCAATTCAACCTCATTTAATTGCTCTTTTTCAAACATGTTATATTCATGATTATCATCTGAATTAGCTGCATTGTTCAGTTGATTATGTTGAACATTCGGGAATATTGGTTCTTGTGTCTGACTTATCTTATCTATCTTATCATTTAACTTATCGAACAGTTCTGTCATTTTTTTCATTTCTTCGCTATGATTTTCTGTGGCCTTATTATGATTTAGCCACATTTGTCTTTCTATTCGATTTTTCGTATCATGAACCTTTTTGATATCATTGGAGTTTCCTGCAACTACACCTTTGAGATTCAGCAATTTTTTCTGGAATCCGGTCATCGAAATTGATGACGACATACTCTTCATACTCCTTGTTAGGACTTATCCCCTTTTCCTTAAAAGCTTTGTCCTCAAAGCTGTATTTTTTGACAATTTTCTTCACTTAAGATTGATCTTCTTTGGCATATGTCATTCACCACTGGTACCTTCTCTTGTGAGGTTGTCTTTGAAAATAGGTGTTTTTTTTTTTTTAATAATAATAATAATTATTATTATTATTATTGTTATTATTTTATTATTTGAACTATATATATATATATATATATATATATATATATATATATATATATATATATATATATATATATATATATATATATATATGGGGAAAAAATTTTGTTAACTTTGAAAAGTCACGTTGTTTTGAAAAGGGGGAATGGGTTTTAATACCATGGGAAATTACCATGGGCTTCCAAAACCACGAGCTTGTAAACCACGAGCAATTACTCTTCCTTATTTCTTTTTCCTTTTTAATTTTAATTTGTCTTGATATGTACGTATATGTACTTCTTTATATATATATATATATATATATATATATATATATATATCTCTTTTTCTTTTTCTTTTTTCCTTTTGGAACTATTTTCTTTTAAATATTTTTTTTTTCCTTTTAATTTATTTCCCCCTTTATGTTAAATTTCCTTCTCTCTTTTATTTTTTTTCTCTCTCTCTCTCTCTCTCTATATATATATATATGGCAGAAAGGGACGGCAAGTGTGGGAAAAATCAACAATTCTGGAATTTTCTTATAATTCCTTAATTCTTGGTAATCACATAGATCCTAAAGAGCGACTACTCCGATACCAATGGAGTGTAAAAACTCTGGTAAACTTTATAATTATATATTATTATTGATAAAATATGAGATTATTACAAGTGGGGATGTCCAAGGCTTTAAATACAGCCTGATGGTGTCCCTTGGCGAAGAGACATGATCATTAATCATGCCCTTCCACATTAATAAACCTAAGATAAATATATTTAAATAATAGTTAATAAAATATACATAACAGTGAACTCAATGCCTACTATGATGGCCTTTCCTTTTCTGAAGCTAGTGGAAAAAATGCTTTTCAATTGAGCATGACAACCCACCATCTTGATCCTCTCACAAAACCTCAAAAAACCACTGTTTTCAAAGCATCTCTTGGAAAAAGGAGAGGCATTTATTTCTTGCAAGGTAGATGGGTCAAAACTAAAATGGGGGCCTCCCTTATGAACCTTCTTTTCTTCCTACATGGTGTTTTTCAACAAGATGAAACCCTATATGGATGAAATGGGTTGGGGACATGTAGAATTAAGAAAACAGGGCATGGTGGTAAGGTGGCTTTAGGGGAAAAAATGAGATAGAAAGAAGCTAGGGAGAATTCCCCCAAAAATTGAGGAGGTAGGGTGATGATTTGAAAATAGGATGCGAGTGAAATTTCTGGAAATGGCTATGAGGAAGGTGGCTAAAATATCAAAACACGGGAATTTCCTAGTTTTCTGCCAAAATGTAGTGAAAATTAGGGTTTTGATGAAATTGATGGAAAGGAAGGGTATGAGTGATAGGAAGTGTTAAGGTATGATGTGTGAGTGTTGTATGAAGGTTTCATATGGTTAGAGTATGGTTTTATCAACTGAAACAAGTAAAATATTAAAAACACCAAAAACGTAGTGGAGGTAACCTAATGAAGGAAACCACTCATTTTCTAATGAAATTTGACTTGAGAGAGCTAGGAATGGTGTCCGCTTACTTTTTAGGAGGTGTATGAACCCTTGTGAAAGTGTTTTGAAGTTTAGATGACTTATTTGGATCTCAAACACCAAAATCATAGCGCATTCCAGAAACGTAGTGCAACACCTAAGAAGCGTAGCGCAACACCTCCAGAAGCATAGCAGGAGAAATTTGGGACAAATTTCTAGTTTTTTATTCAACCCTTGGAAGTTGTGGAGTATCATGGTGAGAAGAGAGGAGCTCTATCGAAAATAAAAGGATAAAATGAGTTGAGTAATTCTCTTTTTTCCCTTTTATAACATCATAAAATCATTTT
Organism: Pinus albicaulis; assembly: GCA_034641835.2. Taxonomy (NCBI): domain Eukaryota; kingdom Viridiplantae; phylum Streptophyta; class Pinopsida; order Pinales; family Pinaceae; genus Pinus; species Pinus albicaulis. The sequence goes on along the minus strand of CM076580.1, from coordinate 1,020,363,171 downwards.
TTGTCTTCTAGTGAAATCACAAAAATTTTGAAGAAATTTCTCTTTTTTGAAAGACGCTAATGAAGAAACACACTTTATTTGAGGAAAGATAAAGTGTCTTTACTTATTTCCCTATATTTTATAACTCCCTATGCAAATTACTTGTATGGTGAAAATAAACTTTTATTCGCCTTCTTTCATGACATAATTGACTCTTATGGTGGCGAAACAAAAGACCTAAACTCTTACCTAAATGAAGGTGTGGTGAACGACCACAAACCCTAGATTATTAATGGATGACATGAAATATGAAATTACGATGACCATGAATGGAGTGAAGGGGGCACCATTTTAGACCTAGACATATTTAGTGAAGAAAATGTTATTTGAAACTTGACTTGAAACATGAAATTTTGGCCCAGGACCACTACTAAGTAAACCTGAAAAAGAACATTTGATCACTGAAAATTTGGACATTAACATTGGCTCCAGCTGGGGCTGGCATCTCCTTAAGGAGGAGTCAAGAAAACTATACATCAGGTAGCCTCATCCATTGGGAAATGGAGTCAAAACTAGAAACGAAAAAAACTTCGACAAACTAAAATGATTAACTAAATAGAAAATGACACTGACTCTAAAACTAACTTGACTTTTTGAAATTTTAAAATAAAAAAATCAGCTGATCATAGAAGCCTCGTGGCCTTCTCCTCAGGCTTCAAAATTCTGCAACAACTTCCTTATTCTTTGACAGAAAATAAAGATGATATATACAATGAAAGTGAATCTTTTTCTTCAACATTAGGTAAGGTAATGTTTGAGGAGACTACCATTCATAGGTCCTCCCAGAATTTCTTGCCCATCAATATCTTCTAACAAAAATTCCTTATTACCCATGAATGTTGTAATCTTATATGAACCTTTCCACTGGTTATCAAACTTACCATGCTTACCTTTGTCTACAGTTTGGGCATCCCATCGCAGAACAACATCTCCTAACTTGAAATCATCATCTTTGGTCTTCTTGTCATAGATATTCTTGATTTTCTCAGGATGTTTTGAAGTATGATTGAAAAATAATTTCTTGATTGCTTCAAATGAATCATTTGACTGATTCTTCATTGAATATCATTTGGCTCACTGTCGATCTCTTGCAGAATTTTCATCACCGGTACTGCTAGAGAAGTGGGAAACATTGTGTCGAGACCATACACTAACTAAAAATGTTACATGTTGATTGATATTTTTGTGTTAACTATGTCCGCCCATAGAGCATTTATGAGCTTCTTGTGCCAATTTATTTTATTCTCTTGAGAAATTTCTTGATTATGTTCACCAATGATTTGTTTGATGATTTAGACAACCAGTTGCCTTGAGGATAGTATGATATAGAATGCCTAAATATTATATGATATTTATCAAAAAATTTAATCATATTTTTGGAATTGAAGGCAACTACATTTTCATTGATAATTTTCTATGGGTAGCCAAAACGAGACAAGATATTACTCTCCAAAAACTGAATAATGATGGTGTATGTAGCTTGCCTTGTGGGGATGGCTTCAATCCACTTTGTGAAGTAATCGGTGGCATTGAGTATCCACTTATGATGAGCTGATGGCGGAGGATTAATCTCGCTAATGAAATCAAGACCCCATTGTTGGAAGGGTGCTTGAACTGAAATTGGTTTAAAGGGAAACGGTAAGAGTTTTCTTTTTCCCTGAAATATTTGACACTCATGAAAGTTCGTGACAGTCTTATAAACATCGGAAAACAAGCTAGGCCAATAAAATCCAGCCCTCGGTATATTTTTTGTTTTATTCTTCTAGAAAATATCACCACCACAATCACCTTTATGAAAGTCTTTCATCACCTTATCAACTTCTCCTTCTACCAAACAATTCAGTAAAATTCTACCCAGGTCTTTCCAATACAAAACAGAGTTAATAATGCAATACTTAAGAGCCTTCAACTTCAAAGATATACCTTTATTGATAGGAAATACAAGAGGATGATTCAAATGTTCCAACACATGAATAATATCAACATACAATAATGATGAAGAAAAAATTTCAGATACCTGAGGTAATGGATCAGCCTCTTCCTCCTCAGATAATGAAGCAATAAAATTGATATCCAAGGCATGCATTTTTGAGTCTGCCATGAGCTTGGCCAAGCCTTTTCCGTTTATTAGCTTTGTAGGTTTGATTTCCAAGTCATACTCAATCATGGCAGATATCCACTTTACATGTCAACCTTCAGGATCATTCTATGTGAGCACATCTTTGACAACAGTGTTTAGGACATATGCAAGAACATGAGAGTGAATAATATAATCCTAGAAATCCTTCAATGGTTTTACTAGCACCAAGGCCTATTTCTCAATGATATTTTACTTCAAGGCTGTGTCTATTATGGTTCTACTAAAGAAGGAAATGGTATTATTTATTTCCTGATCTCTCTTTTGCATGATGACAACAACTAGAGTATGTTTAGAAGCGAAGGAAAAGATGATAAAATCAAGTGTATAATCGAGGTTGATAAGTATAGGAGCATGAGATAAGGAAAACTTAACTTGATTGCATGATTTATTTTCCTCATCGGACCACTTCATCTCACTGTATTTCTTCAACATATCATTGATTTCTCTTAAATGCTCATAAAGGTTAGGAATAAATCTTCTCAAGAAATTTATTTTACCATTGAATGACTAAATTCGTTTCTTGCTTCTAGGATAGTCCAAATTCAGAATTGTCTCAATCCTTGAAGGATATATCTGGATGTCGTCTTTAGATATGATATGACCAAGAAATTTTCATTCTTCCATCATGAACAAACTCTTCTTTGGATTCAGTGATATGCCAATTTTTTTGCATTTGTGAAAAAATGCCTTCAAATATTTTAAGTGCTCTTCATCCATCTTGGAAAACATTGTGATGTCATCGAGATAAATGACCAAAAAGACATTATTTTCATTGGAAAAGGTGATATCCATTTCTCGCTTAAAATTCTCTCCTGCATTTTTCAATCCAAAGGGCATTTTAGCATACATAAAAGTACCCCATGTCGTTGTAAAGTTTGTTTTCTCATGATCATCTGGATGAACTAAAATCTAATTTTACCTGGTGTAGAAATTATACAAAATGCATGTATATCTTGGATTCACCCAATATAAAAATGTACTAAAGTTAAATATTGAATCACTTCTACAAATATTTTACAGAATTAAAAACACAATCACTAATCACATGAACATGAAGAAAGATCAATCACACACAACACAGATAATTTCCCAGGGAAAGCTTACAGCTAAAAACCCCACTATCTTCTATTTTATATTAAGCATGGATCATGAACAATTGCATACAAAAATATTCTCACAAGATCCCTCCACTACTCAGCTAATTGTCTCACACTGTCATATGCAAAATTGATGAACACATAGGAAATTCTCATCTTCCAGAAAGCCTGCCTTGCTTGCGCAATACTTGATGGTAAATGTCCCTAAAAGATAGGAATTCTTGCCTGCCTTAACTGCGCAAGTATCATGGGAACTCCAATGGTTGTTTTCATGCATGTGTGCAAGTAGATAATCCTACAACTTGTTGGGGTTCCCATGTTTTGGCCAGATTGGCAAGACCAAAAGATGAGACAACATCATAACCACTTTAAGGCCCTAGGATCTAGCCCTCCTAGACCTGGAGATGGATATATCCAATAAAAAAAAGAAAGATATATATTTGAAACTCAAAATGAGATGTTAGGCTAGGTATGAAGCACAAAGGGAGGTTTGAAATGATTTGATTGGTTATCGGGTTGATCATAGGATCACAGACTGAGAAGGTAATGGGAAGAAAGGGGCAGATCAGTAGGACGTTTCGGCAAAGGAGGATGGGTTAAGGCTATGTCATCCATTGGGATTTGGATTCATGAAAGGAGATTACTTGCAAACAACTAAGCCAAGGCATTCATAGGGCAAGTCATCTATACTAGAGGATATTTGGGATAGATGATGGAATGGAACATTAAGGAGGAAAGGTAAAAACAAAGGGCAGCTTTGAGATCAGACCAGAGGTCATCTAACTCCAGATTTTCTTTAGCATACTCTTTAAGGGAAAACACATAAGATTTAAATGTATAACTAGGCCTGAGATTAGGGAAGGTCTTTTAACCTTCAATTATTCGACACCAACTCACAAGATCTTGGAAAGGCCAATCTATCGAACAAGGACCCCAGTGGACAGGGCTTACACTAAATACCCAGTATCCCAAATCCTCTAGCTTGAACCCAAACAAGAACAACCAAGCAGCAAACTCCGAGTTCACACGTCAGCTAGCAGTGAATAAAAACTACTACACTGGTTAAACCACATGAATTTTCCCTCAGATTTCACTATCAGCAGAAAACATTAAAGGTAGGGAGAGAAAAAAAATAGGGTACCATGCGTGGGAAAATCCTATGTTATATTTCTGATGTGTACTAGAAGACTAATGAATAGCATGAAAAAATGTAATAAAAAAATTTAAAGAGAAAACATCACCCGTAGTAATAGACTAGGATCTTGTGAAATTTTCTTGATTAATTGATGCAAAACCAATCACATACACTAAGCTCAATGTCTGATTACAGTCCTAAATTTCTTGTCCCAGCCTACTATATTACAGACTACTCTGCTACTCTCTCCCACAACTGTTTCTAATAGTAAAAAATGAATCCCTACAACTACAACCGCAACAACGTAACCCAACCCTTTACAAAGTGTTCTCTAGGATTCTTTATAGGAAGAATGGATAGCAGGAGTAGGTGATACAAATTAACTCGATCCATTAAGACAGAGTGGAGGAGGTGTTTCACACCCACTCTGCTTAATAGCCCTGCGCTATATTTGGTGGTCTAGTCTGGAGTCTTTGTCAGGTTGGATTTGACCTCTGATGTTTCTTTGAAGTTATTTATTGCTGTAAGGCTCTCTGTTTTATCTTTTGAAGCACGTAGGGTGACTGGAGGTCTTCTGGGCTTCCATACCTCCATTATTGTTCTCCTGATAGTATTTGGAAGCCTTCTGTCAGAGAGGTGGCCCTTGGGAGCTTGGGGAGGCATGGAGACCTCTGCTGAGGGTGTATTGTTCTGAGAAAATGTACTGTTGATGCTGAGAGCAAATATGGCTTGCCTCATGTGCTCATTTAATCTTCAGACTATGCCTTAATCCTTTGAACACAAGATTAGGTGTTGATTATTCTATTAACAGGCTTTAATCCTCTTAATCTGTTTCTGTTGTTACACTGACCAATGCTGAAATGGCCTCTCTACGCTCCGAATCACAGTGACTGTGATTATGGCAAATAGAGAAAATTCATTACCCTATGTACCTTGCACAATAAAACAAACCAATTATAAAATCCAGGGCAGTGACGGAAGAATGCTTTTAAGCCTGGAGGAATGGTGGCGTGACTACGGAAACAATGGCTGTAGTGGTGGTGTCAGTATGCAGTTAGGTAGAGAAATGAGGTAAAATTTAATATGGAACATTAAATTTCAATGCAGGCAGATCACAAAGTTAATGAACGAAGATGCGATGAAATGGGCTGATGTAGTGGGACCCTGAAATGGCGGAGGGTGATTTAACCTAGGCCATTAGATCATGGGAAATGGGTGGCTGCGATCTACTCGAAGGATCGCAAATCGGGAGGGATGGAGGATGACACATATTTAAGCATTGAAATTGCGATCGGAGTGAGGATGCGAGGGCCATCAGATTAAAAGTGAATCGATGGTGGGTGTGCAATCGGAGGGGTGATGAAAGGGAGATGCAGGAGTGATGGGACTTGCGACGACCATTGGATCTATTTCAAAAAACGACGGAAATCAACTCAAAGCCGATAGACCATAACACCATCACATTGGAACTTTGGGCTTTACAATGGAAAGCATGTCCCACTCTGATTTCCGATGTGATTGGTGCTTTGGACTAGCACTTGGTCTTAGCGCTCGAGCTTATGGAGGGGAAATGGTTAGGGGGCTAGCCGGAAGGGGTTGGGCCTGTCATAGATGAACATGCGTCTTAGGCCTATTTTCAATGCGTTTTAAGGCCAAAAGAGGGTAATGGTAGGGGAAATAAAGGTTTCTAAAGCCAAATAAAGGATATTATAAGGCTTAAAAGGGTATCGGGAATGATTTGAAGGGTGAGTGGGGAATTTAGAGGAATTTCCATAAGGATAAGAGGGGATAAGAACAGAGGAAAAATAGGAATAAAATAAGGGAAGTGGAGGCATTTTGGGAATTCGTGACAGAAATAGAAAGGCTTTTAAACTAGGAATAGAAGCGAGGGTTGATCAAAGGACTGAGGCACCAGAGGCTTCAAGGATGATGTTTTTTCAGAGGAAATGCATTCCTTGAAGACTCAAAAAACATTTTAGCCCCCTGTTTGCTTGTCAAAAAATTCATAGGAGGCTAACACAACTGATAGTCAACCTCCCTTTCACCTAGAAGTCAACTGGGTCTCCACCAGATCTGACATGCATGCAGCTAATAATAGTAAATCCTGAGTTGCATGTGAGATCACTGATTGTGAATTAATTAATATTTAATTCACTAGATCTCTCACTAGTGTATCTTCAGTTACAACTAGCACAAGTGAGTTTAACTCACTTAACTAAGTTAAACGGATTTACAACTTGCACCAACTCATGCACCACTGCACTTCAAACTCCGTTACAACTAGAATTACTCTACATGCCTCATCAACAACCTCTAACTCAAAATCCAATAGCTAATTATATTTATCACTTTCAATTAACTCATTCAAGTCCACATTGAGAATAGATTACAGTTTAATTTCCATCTTATTTAAGGGATAATAAAAATATACATGCACCCAAAAATATCACTGCACGCCCCACTCTAGTCTGGGTACTTAATGCAACCAAGTGTTGAATGCCACCAGGTGCTTAATGCACTAGGCATGGGTGTTGAATCTTCTTGTTGAATCTCAACACTCCCTCTCAACAAGAAATGGATTAGCCTTCACCCTGATCCTGTCTCTATGGTATTCTAATTTTCTCCTGGTGAGCACCTTCGTCAGGATATCTGCATCTTGATCTTCTGTGGGAATGTAATGAAGCAACATGATCCTTCTATGCACACAATCTCTGAGATGATGGTACCAAATATCTATATGATTGGACCTATCATGAAACAAATTATTAATCAAGATTTTAATGCAACTCTGATTATCACAATGGATCACTGTCGTATCCATCTGAGAACCAAACAAACCAACCAAGATCTTTCTCATCCAGATAACCTCACATGTAGCTTGACTTGCTGCCATGTATTCTTCTTCTACTGAACTGAGTGCCACATATAATTTTTTCCTGTTGTACCAGGAAACTGTTGTCGATCCAATGCTAAAGATACCCCCTAATGTGCTCTTTCTGTCCGATGTAATTCCAGCCCAATCTGCATTCATGAAGCCATGCATACTCACTCCATCCATTCATCTGTACCATATAGCATACTCTAATATTCCCCTCAGGTATCTCAGGACATGCTTCCCTTCCTTCCAAAAGAGCTTGGTAGGATTAACCATATCTTGACTCAGTTGGTTAACTGCATAGCAAATGTTTGGTCTCGTGTTCACTAAATACATTAGTGAACCCACTAACTATTGATAGACAGTAGCATCCACTACCTCTATAGAAGTAGCACCCTTTTTCCTCAAATTTACTAGAAGAGGAGTATCCATGGGTTTGCAACTCTCTATGTTAAAATTACCCAGTATCTCCTTTGCATAATTTCCTTGAGACACAAAATTTTCACCATCTTACTGCCATATTTCCAATCCAAGGAAATAATGAATGAGTCCCATGTCCTTCATTTCGAACTCCCTTGCAAGATCCTCCTTGCATGAGTGTATCAGATACTCATCAGCAGTCAAAATTAGATCATCAACATAAAGAACAGTGATCAATAGCTTATGCTCAACCACAACCTAGTATAGGTTTGCATCTGCTTCACTTTTGGTGAAGCCCAATCCGGTGAAATAGTTGTTTATTCGAGTGTACCAAGCATGGGATGATTGCTTTAGCCCATACAGTGCTCTTTTGAGCTTGCACACATGTGACTCACTGTTGAAGATTTTGAAACCTTCAGGTTTCTCTATGTACACCTCCTCCCCAATGATCCCATTGAGAAATGTAGTTTTCACATCCATCTGATGAATGCGCTAGCCCATCTGCACTGCTAGTGCAAGGATGGATATTATGGAAGAGTACCTTGGGACAGGCGTAAAAGTATCATCATAATCTATCCCCTTGATCTATGAGAAACCCCGGGCCACAAATTTGGCCTTGTATTTCTCCACACTCTCGTCAACAACTTGCTTTACCTTGTAGATCAATCTCGATCCAACTACTGATTTGTTGACCAATATTGGGACTATCTCCAATGCACTATTCTTGAAAATGGAGTCATACTCCTCCACCATTGCATCAACCCAAGTAGGCTGCTAAACTATTTAATGAAAGGAAGATGGTTCAATCACAATACATTTGCTCATAAGAGCCATGTATCTAGTAAATCAATATGAAGACTGTCTCTATCTTTGATGTGAAGTAGGGGCTCCTACATTCTATGCAACATCAAGTATCAACCTATCAGCTTCTATGGTGCACCTTCTGGCATTTTTTATGGATGGCTCCTCATGTTCTTGATCCACATCTTGAGACTCATCCTTGAGAACCAACAGTTCCTCCTTTGCATGCAAGTCTAACTCCCTCTCAAGGGAAAAATGCATGGATTTCTCCTCATAAAATTTGATATCCCATCGCACAACAATAATTCTGTTGTTTGGAAAATAGACATGATAATTATGGGGTGTTTCAGTGTACCCCACAAAAATCCCAACCTCAACTATTGGTTCCAAATTCTTCCTGGCATCCTTGGTCACATGCACATAAACAGATGAGCCAAAAATCTTAAAGTGTGAGACATTAGGTTTCTTACCAGCGAAAGCCTCCTCACATGTACTCATGCCAAGCACTCTATGAGAACAACAGTTTTTCCCATGTACCGTTGTATTGCATGCTTCTGCCCATAGATGCATCAGTAAGACTTGATCATGCAACATCACTCGTGCTGCACCCACAATAGTTTTGTTCTTCCTCTCCACGACCTCATTCTATTGTGGGTTATGAGGCGCTATGATTTCTCTTCGAATTCCTTCTTTTCTATAGAATCTCTTAAATTCGTTATAGATGTATTCTCAACCATTATCGCTCCTAAGAGCCCTCACTTGCTTCCCCGACTCTTTCTCCACCAGTGCCTTAAACTCACAGAACTTAGAGAACGTTTGATCTTTCTTCTGCATGAAGAAGATCCAACATTTACGAGAAAATTCATCAACAAATATTACATAGTACTTATGTTTTGTTGTTGAAGAAACCGAGAAAGGACCACACACATCTATGTGAACTCTCTACAGGATCCTCGAAGCTCGGTTTTCCTTATCATGAAATGTGGCCTTTACATATTTTCCCATACTACATCCCTTTCATGTGTTTGACTACGCAAGTGTACCCCTAGGAAGACCAATACAAATATGATGCATGACTTTCAAGGCTCCATGGTGAATATGGCCCAATCGCCTGTGCCATAATTCACCCTCATCCCGACTCACAACTTGATCTAACTTGCCCATCATTGTTGTGCAATCATCTACCTCTAGTTTGTATAGATTATTAACTTGAATCCCTATCCTCTTAGCTTGACCCATTTTTTTATGTCACATGAAAGCTTTTCCATCACTAAAAACAACGTCATAGCATCTATCCTCCAACATTGCGACTGAGACCAAATTTTTCTTCAAACCTGGTACATGCATCACATATTTTAATTGAAATGGTTTACCTGAATCCCTCTTAAAGGTAATGGTACCAATCTCGGTATCACTTTACCATTCGTCGTCGCCCATTTCAATATGCATCTGGAGTTATTTCTCCTCCAAGTCACTGAAAATTTCCTAATCTCCCATCATGTGAAAGGAAGCACCACTATCCAAATACCACAAAAATCCCACTGAACTAGACACCATGTATGCGATCAATGAAAATTCAAGATCAAATTGCAAGGCAAGGGCTTCACCAGCTATAGATCCAAGAGCCTTATTTTTATTCTTCTTTTGTGGAGAGTTAGTAGCAAAATTCCCATGCTTGTGACAGTGAAAACATTTCACCTTGGACATGTCCTTCTTCTTTCAATTCTTGGATTCAAAATTTGAATGGAATTCCTTTCCCTTCCCTTTCCTCACCTTGGTAGCCAAAGAATTTCATCCTAATTCTTAGATGAAGATCCATATCTTGTGTTCCGTCTGAACTCCTTCTGCATCAAATCCGATCACAGTCGTTCCCAATCTAGCAAATTTTCCCTTCCATTGACAGAGTATTGATAAATATGCCAACTCTTGGGAAGTCCTAGGAGAGCTAATCTCACCAAATCATCATTAGCATATATTATTCCAATGCTCCCCAGTTCATCCCGACATTGGACAACCTTTGTTAGATATTTTGGAATGGTGTCACCCTTTTCCATCTTGATCTTCCTAAGTTTATCTTTGAGTGCCAATTTCCTATGGTCGCTACTACTTTGGAATAGATATGTCAAAGCCTTCCACATTTAATATGGTGTGGATTTCCCATGGAGGCTTGATAAAATGTGGTATCGTACTCCCTCCAACAAGATCCTCCTTGCCTTTTCCACTTTATTTTGTCGTGCATCAAGATTTGCAACATCTGCAACATCGGGTTTAGGAACATATTTGTCATTGAATTCATTCAACCCATTTTCTTTGAGTACTGCCTCCATCCTATCCTTCAAGGAAATGTAGTTCGAGTTGCTCTTGAGTGCATACTCTAACCTCAAGCCATTGAAATAAATTTCGATATTGAATGAGATGTAGCACCAAGAAAGTATTTCTGCAAATTCAAATTCTATCAAGTCACAAACTCAGCTCCTTCTTCACTTCTGAAATTTCCTGTGCTCTGATACCATGTAGAAATTATACAACATGCATTTATATCTTGGATTCACCTGATATAAAAATGTATTAAATTTAAATATTGAATCTCTTCTACAAATATTTTTTGGAATTAAAAACACAATCGCTAATCACATGAACATGAAGAAAGGTCAATCACACACAACACAAATAATTACCTGGGGAAATCTTATAGCTAAAAACCCCACTATATTCTATTTTATATTAAGCATGGATCATGAAAAAATTACATACAAAACTCTTCTCACAAGTGCCCTCCAGTACTCAGCTAAATGTCTCACACTGTCATATGCAACACTGACTAGCACATAGCCAATTATCAGCCTCCAGAAAACTTACCTTGCTTGCGCAATCCCTGATGGTAAATATCCCTAAAAGATAGGAATTATTTCCTACCTTGATTGCGCAAGTATCATGGGCACTCCAATGGGTGTTTGTCTACATGTGTGCAAGAAGATAATCCTACAATTGATATTCAACCTTCCTTTCACCTAAAACTTAACTGGGTCTCCACTGGATCTGACATGCATGGAGCTAATAATAGTAAATCCTCAGTTGCATGTGAGATCACTGATTGTGAATTAATTAATATTTAACTCACTATATTTATCACTAGTGTATCTTCAGTTACAACTAGCACAAATTATTTTAACTCACTTAACTGAGTTAAACTGATTTACAACTTGCACCAGCTCATGCACCACTGCAGTTCGAACTATGTTACAACTAGAATTACTCTGCATGCCTCATCAACAACCTCTAACTCGAAATCCACTAGCTAACTGAATTTATCACTTTCAATTAACTCATTCAAGTCCACATTGAGAATATATTACAATTTAATGTCCATCTTAATTAAGGGATAATAAAAATAGACATGCACCCAAAAATAGCACTGTGGGCCCCACCCTAGTCTGGGTGCTTAATGCAACTAGGTGTTGAATGAAACCAAGTGCTTAATGCACTAGACATGGATTCTAAATCTTCTCGTTGAATCTCAGCACCAGAAATTTCCATCCAGCAATGAAAGTCTCGAAGAACCAACCACCCTTTGTAGAATATGATCCATATTTGGAAGTGGATAGTTGTCTTTCAGCGATACGTTATTCATATTTCTGAAATCTATGGACAAGAGAATATCACCGGTCTTCTTTCTTACTGGCACTAAGTTCGACATCCAAATTGAAAAACTAAGAGGAACAATAATACCAGTAGTATAAAACCTATTTACCTCTATTTGAATGGATGGAAGAAACTTGGGATTCATTATCCTTAGCTTCTGGAAGAAAGGTTTCTGATCAGGATTTAAAGTTATGGTGTGTTGAATTATGCTCTTATCATACACTTTCAAATCAAAATACTCCATGCAATAACATCAGCAAACTAAGACATGAGTGTTGCATATTTACCTTTCATTTCTGAGCTCAAATATTTTGAAATCTTGACCATTTTTGGCTTTTCAGGAGTGCCAATATTAAGGTCTTACACTCCTTATGTTGGCAACATTTTTGGTTTCGGTGCAATTTCATCTTGGTCAAAAAGCTCCTCCAAAGGTAAAATACCTCTCAGAATGGAGTTATCTTTCAACTGAAATACTTTCATTTATGATGCATGCATTTCTTGGTCATCTTCATAAAATTGATCATCTATTCCCGAACTCACAAAATCCTCTTTGGTCAGCAGGAAGTTGTTGATTTTCTTGTCATCTTGGAAGAATTTCCAATACTGAACATTATCTGGAACAACAGGGCAATTTTTTAGGTCAATTTCATAATTCTTGTTGGTATAAAGTGGAATTTTGAACATGTTGGTTGAAGTGGCAAGAGAATCAACAATAACATTGTTGTCCCTTGGAAGCAATGACAAATTATACTTATTAAAGGTCTTAAGGATATATAGCACTAAATTTTGCTAAGCTCGCATTCTAGGATAATTGGCCCGGTATTCCCCTTTAACTTTCTTTATTACCAATTCAGAGTCCTCATACACAGAAATTTTCTTGGTTCCTAATTTCTTGATAATTTTCAGACCATCTATCAAAGCTTCATACTCTGCTTCATTGTTTGAACAATCAGATTCCAATTTGTAAGAATACATATGAACATTAGGAGGAATGTTAAGTGAATGATTCATAGGGTTGTGAATCCACACTCCAATCCCATCTCCTTCCTTCCCTAAGGCTCCATCGAAATCCATGGTCCACAAACCATTTTCTTCATTGGGAAGCTGCGAATTGGATGATTGATCCTGACTAGATGCTTGAGAAATGTCTGTTGTACCAAAAGGTTATGTTTCTTTCACTGCTTCATCTCTCTTATTTTCGGCTGATGCACTTGGCTCCAAGCCACTTAGCATCTTCTCTTATTTTTATGCACTTAAAATGTTTAAAAAAGTATTTGAAAATTCTGAATTTTATGTTTTTTCTTCCATCAAAATTCCTGAAGATGTTGAACATTCGCCATTGAATAAGATAAAATACTCTAAATCCATGTGAACAGTATGTATGGGGTGTTTATTAGGCTTTTATTTTCTACTAATAATGTCTTTCATCTTGTTTTCTCGATATACTTTTCTAAGTTTCCCAAAGATGGGTATGGTAGCATAGGAAAAGTCGAGCTACAAGGTGCCTCTAAGTTTTGCTCCACATGACTGGGAGAGAAACATTCCATATCTAGGAGGGATATCAGCCACAAAAACGTCCATGAGGACATCCTTGGATGGAATTTTCTCTAAAGACACCACTAGATCTTTAATGAGGCCAAGACATTTAACCCTCCCTGAATAAAAAGAGTAAAGGTCATTGTAGGGTCTTGTGATATCCAAACCTAGTTTGTCCATGATTGCTTTATGCATAAGGTTGTGAGATGTCCCAGAATCAAGAAAGGTGTTATGAAGGATAAAATCATGAATTTTTAGGATTAGATAAAAAGGAGGGACCTCACTATCTTCTAAGTCACCATCAACAACAGGACCAAATAAAAATTCTGGGTGATCATCACTCACGTTGACCATATCAGACATCTGATCTACCCTAAGAAACTTGGCTATTTGAAACTTATACTAGGCATTCTTGACTATTTTATTTAAATAAATAGAGACTTTAAATTTTGATATTTCATTTTCAAGATTAAAAGGAGAATAATGTTTTTCTACCTCTTTGGATGGTGCATCTTTCTTCTCGAGCTGATTTTTATGTGGAGTTTCCTTTCTCTTTCTTCTGTCTTGAAATTCTTTATCTTTATTCTGACTACTGGTAGAAGCTTCATTGCCTTTCACATGATTAGGAACATCGGTTCCTTTATCTTTGCTCTGATTTGAAGTAGTCATCTCTTTGTGATGAGCCTCTATTTGAGAATTTTGTTTTTTTTTTACTTGAGGTGATAGGCACATTTCTGTTCCTCAAAACATACTGCCTCTGTACTTTAGTAAGATCATTATGATATCCCCTCTAGTAATCTTATGTTCATACTAATAGCATGTCATCATTTGAAAATGCATATTGTTGATTGTCTGGTGCATACATCTCTATAGAAAATTGATCTTCTTTAGTGAGGAAAATAGGCTGCTGATTTTCCTCAAATAAATGATTTTCACTTGAAATCTCTTCTTCTTATTCATCAAGGCCTTCGGTGTAGTTTTTTTGAAATGGAGTGAAAATTTGGTGCTGACTTTGTGGATCCTCACCGCTCTGTTCTCTTTTCTTGACGCTATATTGAGTCTATTGATTTTGACCCATGAAATTGGGATTTTTAATTAAGGGTTCAGCTTGTCTATCCACGATGGTAATTTTTTCCATCAGTTTGTCCATTGTTTTGATCAAGGTGTCAAGTTTTCCCTCAGATGAAATAGATGTTTCTTCCTTGATGGTTACCCTTTTATCTATTTTGATTTTTGACTTCTTGATAATCAGATTCTCTTTAACACTCACTGCATTTCTCTCCATTTCTTCAAGGGTAGATGGGTTTATTTCTCTTATTTGGTAAGCCATATCAGGATCAAAACCATTGGGGTAATGAATTAATGCAAGGCCTGACGGAGGTTTGATATTTTTATGAATGGAGTAATAAATTATATTGAATCTAGCTGTGAATTCTTGTACAAACTCATTAGGATTTCTTTTCAAGGCTTTGTATTCAGTTAGAATCTGTAATGGATTATTCTTCTCCTCCAATTTCACCATAAAAAATTCAATCAATTGTTTTTAATTAGTTATTGAACCAGATATTAGGGAGCAAAACCTTTTCTTTACCTCTTCTGAGAAACTCTATGCTAGGATGCACATCTTAGCATCATCATTGTCAATCTCTTCAAGATCAATGAAATCAATTACTTTGACAATGTGTTGGTGGGAAGAAACCTCTGATGTTCCATCAAAAAGAGGCAATATTTGACCATATTTTTGAGGTAGTGTAGTGATTTGTGTCAGTAGAATCAATGAAGAAAATCTGGCCATGACTAATGGAGGGGGTTGCGAAGGTGTTGATGGAGTGAATACTTGCAGAGGTTGTTAGTGTAAATTCTTAACATAAGTGTACGAAAATAGCTCACTTTAGCTGTATGTGACAAACAACCCTAACAAAAAATATGGTTGCTTAACTTCTTTAGATCTGCAATCAATGGTTAGAACAAATGCTGCAAAAAACTAGATCTATGCAGTAAAAGAAGTTAAACAGTGAAAAGAAATAAGAATTGCTCCATGAATCCAATAGAAAAGACAATATATATAGAATTTTGAATATATTATAACACATGGGAAGGGAAAAAATAACAATATTACCAGTCCCCCTCAATGGGATGGGTTCTTGGTTGTCCTCAATGCTTCAGATCCAGAAGTTTCTCTCTGTGAATGGTGTAGAAAACCCAAAATGTGTTGAACTCTATGGGAGCTCAAGAAGAAAACAAAGTAGTAGCAGCAATCAAAATGATCAAAGCGCGACAATGAAAGTGATCAAAGTGAAGAATGAATGGAAAACACTCCTATTTATAACAAAATATTGAGTTATTCTTGATAATGGCACATAATAAAATATTATTAACCAAGATATAGATCTAACCACTTGGAATATTTTATTATATTTTATTGGAGGGAAAAGGTATTTAAATAGGTTAAATACCTTTATTTAGAAATAATAAACAAATATATTATTTATTTATCATTTCAAGAATGTGGTTAAGGAATAATTAACAAATAATGATTTTTTTAATTATTTCTAGGCGATTTAGTCAAATTTAACAAGGAATAATAACTAAATAATTATTTAATTAATTATTCCTAGAGAAAAATAAGAAAAATAATGATTCATCTAATTATTTCTCATAATTGGGTTAAATATGACTAGTAATATTATTTAAACAATGGTTTAATCAAATAAATAAGGATTTATTTAATTATTCCTCATGGTGTTTCTTTTTTTAACCATAAATAACTTCATAAAATATGGTTTTTTAAATTATTTATTATAGTCAAAGAAATTTTACAATGGTAAAATTAGTCTTACATGGTGTACTTTGATCCATCTAATTGTAAATGGTTAGATGACCAAATTTTGGTGTAACAGAGGTAATGATGGAATGAAAGTGAGAGATGATGATGCCGCTAAGTGAGAAGGTGTGGAAGGAGGCAGTGAATCAAAAGTTTGTTTTTGGTATTGGAAATAATGTTTTTCAGTATTTACTTGAAACTTATCGACCAAACCCTGAAGTTTATGAAAATTAGACTAGACTTCACTATCAAGCTCAAAATAGGAAGACTCGGAAAATGGCAAGTAGGTGTCAAAATCGATAGGGTAAAAGATAGTTTTTGAAAGAAAGGATTCAGACTTAGACCTGAAAAAATATGTCTCGAATTCAAAATTGAAGGACAAAATTTTTGGAGCAATTAGCCTGGAAGGCAAGGAGTTTGATTACACAAGTGGAGCTATAGCCTTTCATATTTTCCAAGACTTTGTTTTCTTTCTTAAAATACTCTCATGGTCATTAACAATAAGCTAAGGATTTGAGCATGGATTTGACCTAGTGTTCCTTTTGGGAGCCAACTTTTTAGATAATTTTCACTTTGGCTAGAATTTAGGAATTCAACCTTCTTTGAATGTCATAACTTGTCACCCACAATTCTAACTTTCAATGAACTAAATTAGTATCACAAGGGAAATTTTTACAATGAATCGCCAGTAACGGTGCCAAAAATGTTATCACATCCCCCATTTCCCAAGGCTGAGAATGGAACTAAAGGAAGGTAACCACAAACCTACCTTTAATTCAGGTAGTTGGCCCTACCAAAACTAGATAGGGCTCTCTCAATGTCACTTTTCAGGCAATGAGATTGACTAGATATATAATAATTTTAGACTAGTTATGATGCTAAGTACTTAGGGTTTTAATTGTTTGAAGTTTTTGATGGATAGGAATTAGAGTCAAGGAACTAGGTCTAGGTAGGGTTTAAGTCTTATTTCAAAGGTTTATTTATAGAGACAAGGATGAGGCCAAGTAGGTAAACTCATGAACGTACTTAATTTTTCATTGTGTATAGGATTTGAAAGAGAAGGTGTCAGAATGAGCATATAAATGAATTCATTCATCAGAAGAGTAGACACATCCATGAAAATATTATAAAACAAAGCATAGAAAGCAATGATTTCTATTCATAAACTCATAATATTAACATACAAAATCATACATGTGATGGAAATTTAACATAACATTTTATTTGATGAAGTAACAAAGAAGAAACAATGTTCAAAAGAATACCACTAGAGTCCCAAGATTATAGCTACAACATTCTTTGATTTCACTAAAAAAAAGAGTTTGTACAATAGCTCCACTACCAATAAAAACTATCCAAGCTATAAAATGACTTGAGGTGGACTATATATAGAAAAAATCTTTCATGACACCTCATTGGGTTGAAATCGGATCCAAAACACATCATAATTTTATTGTATGAGTCATTACCTAGAATCTAGGGAAGTTAGAAACCACTTCCTCAAATTTAGATAATAATTAGGAGTTCATATATCTTGGATTAATTACATCACTCCTACATGTTAGTACCCTATAAATTATAGGATCTCAAGGTGACTGGATACTTCATGTTTCTCGCTAGGTTTTCATTCTTTAAAGGATTTTCAAAATTCAAATGATTTCAAATAAAAAGGAAAAAACGAAAAAGAAAGAAAATAGGGTATAAAATAAAGAAAAGGAAAAGAGAAAAAAATGAAAAGAGAAAAAATGAAAAAATAAATAAAGCCCCAAAAAGAAATAAACTAAAAGTGTTGCAAGCTCAAATGCCATACTCATTAGATAGGTTTATCCAATCTTACAGCTTAATCATGATTGGACATTGTTTTAATTTCCGTTGATAGTTTAGATAATAAATATTTTCCAAACTGTTTAATCTTGGCTTATCAGTAGATAGTTATAAAATTAGATTGGATCAATAGTCTAAGCTAAGCCAATGGCTAAAATAAGGTTAGGGGTTAGGATAGAAATTCAAAAGAAGAAGAGTTATGGGTTTGCTAGTCCAAATGCACCCTGGAAAAGAAGAGAAAATGTTAGGTGAATATTTTTTGGTAGGTAGGTAGATTGAAGAAGGATAATGGAACGAAAATTTGAAGACTATTACAAGAAGGTACGATATCCCAGTGTCAATTCTTCTCTTTTTTGTAATAATAAATCCACGACAGAGATTTCTCACTACACAAAGGATGGGAAAGGGGAGATGTTTCTAAATATGGGTTTTAATGCCACCCTGGCATACCTTATGCCAAGTATGATACAAAGTATCAACGTTAAATTCATTATATGCAAACCCCCAAACCCACATTATGCACTTATCATAAGTCCTCCCCTATCCCGACACTCAGTTGCGGACCTGGGCCCATAGTCCCATCACCCCATCACGTCATGCACTATACATTCCCCACCTCTCTTGCAATCTCCATTCTGTGGCCCACATCTGATGGTCATCATTCCATTTCAGTACCCCCTCAGCCATCATACATTAACAAAGGGGTGGGGGGGTCTGAAATGGGTGGTATCTATTACCGCACACCCTGCTACATGGCGCGCCCATACAATTTCGCAACCCCCCCCCTCGCCATTACCACTCACTGCCTTAGACCCCCTTTGAAAATTGGTTTCCACTATCCTCCAAACCACTACAACCCTGTGGCAATTACCTATCCCGTCGTGCCACATCCTCCGCCGTGTGTCCTCCTCGTCCTATCATGTCCCTTCCCTCCAATGGCCCTGAATCCTAAGAAGACATTATTTGGATTAGAAGAAGGAAAAATGTTAGGTCATATTATCTCTAAGGATGGAATCAGAATTGACCCTAGCAGAACTGAAGGAATACTAAAAATTATTCATCCCATAAACCTAAAGGAACTCCAATATTGCATTGGTAAAATCAACTTCCTAAGGAGATTTATACCCAACTTAGCAGAAATTTTAAGGAACATCACTAATATGCTAAATAAGGGATCATAAATAAAATGGACCATAGAAGCAAAATAGTCTTTTGATTTGGTGAAGCTAGCATTGAAAAAGGCCCCAGTACTAATTAGTCCAGATTTCACTAAAGATTTCATGATTTTTTATTTTTCCTCTGATCATACTATTGTTGTTGTTTTATTACAAAAAAACAGCGAAGGACAGGAGAAGCCCATATTATTTTTCAACAAGGCATTAAGAGATGTATCTCTTACATATAATGTCATGGAAAAGCAGGATTTTTCATTGGTTAAATAATCGAAATATTTTAGAGTCTATATTTTACATTCACATATCATTTCTTATGTTCCAATTGCAATTGTCAAATACATCTTAACATAGAACGGTCCTGATGGCAAAAGAGGGAAATGGATTGCAGTGATCTTGGAGTATGACTCGGAAATCAAGCCCACCAATTTAATTAAAGGCCAAGGGCTAGCTGAATTGATGGCAGAATCTAATCTTCATGCACTAGACATCAACATGGTACACGCATTAGATGATCAAGAGGAAATGGTGACTCCACCCATTGATGAATCATTCCTGAATTCTCCATGGTATGTTGATATTTTTTATGTATTTTCACATCTAAATGCTCCTCCTGGCTTGTCTAAAACCAAGGCCAGATTTCTAAAACTAAAAGCTTTTAAATTCTACATTTTGGACAATGCATTGTATTGGAAAAATATTGGAGGAATTATTCTTAAATGTTTAATGAAGGATGATGCAGATAAAGTAATGCAAGAGTTCCATGGAGGTGAATGTGGTGGCCATCTATATTGGAAAACCACTACCAACAAGATCATGAGAGCTGGTTTTTATTGGCCCACCCTTTTCCCTGATGTCCATAAGATGGTTACTTCTTGTCATAAGTGTCAAATATTTGAAGGGAAGAGAAAACTACTGCCCCTACCTCTGAAACCTATCTCTGTAGAAAGCCCTTTCCAGCAATGGGGACTAGAATTCATTGGAGAAATTCATCCCCCATCCTCTGCACAACATAAATGGATCCTTACTGCTATAGATTATTTCACCAAGTAGATAGAAGCTACCCCTTGTAGAAATGCCAGTGATTCTGTCATTGTAAAGTTCCTAGAAACCAACATCCTTTCTATATTTGGTTTCCCAAGAAAGATCATTACAGACAATGTTGTAGCCTTTAGATCCAAAAATATGGTCGACTTCTATCATAGGTATCGCATAACGCTGGGGCATTCAGAAGCCTACTACGCTCAATGTAATGGATTGGTTAAATCTTGCGATAAAATCCTGGTGAACATTATTAAAAATATTCTAGAGGAGAATAAGAAATCATGGCACAATAAGTTGATCAATGGTCTTTGGGCTAATAGCCTCACCACAAAGAAGTCCATTGGCATGTCTCCATACCAATTGTTTTATGGAATGGAGGAATTTTTCCCTTCTTCCTTGGGATTTCTAATAATGAAGATAATCCAAGAAGTCCAAGCTTAACCAAATGACATCCAAAGGAGAATTAATGACACCATCCAGCTACAGTAGTCTAAGGAAGAGGTCTATAATAGAACACAAGTGATGCAGGAGAATATCAAAAGGATCTTTGACAAGAGAACCAAAGCCAATGATTTCAATCTAGGTGATAATGTTCTGAAATGGGATTCTAGGAGAGAGGATAAAGGCAAGCATGGAAATTTTGAAAATATTTGGCAAGGGCCATGCATCATCCATGCTTTTAGGCGAAACAATGCTTATTTTATCAAATATTTGGATGGTTCAAAAATATATGGAGGTCATGTCAAATGGCAGGATTCTAAAACATTATTTCTTCTAAACTCATGTCATATTTTCACCATTGTAAACAACACTGTCTTACAGTTGTCAATAATTTATGGGACAAGGTCGAAGCCTAAAGTTAAGGCCCTAAGCCTAGTTCGATGAGCATGTATAAAAACAGAAAGGAATCAGTTGAAGGAAAAAGGAATCAGTTGAAGAAAAAAAGAAATCAATCAAATGTTTTAGAAAAAAGAGCATCCAAGGCTACTGGTCTCAAGTTCTTGACACTTATTTTCAAAGAAGCGCCATCCCCAACTGGAGCCACTATTAGTACCCTAGAAATTATAGGATCTCAAGGTGACTAGATACGTCATGTTTCTTGCCAAGTTTTGATTATTAAAAGGATTTTCAAAATTCAAATGATTTCAAATAAAAAGGAAAATATGGAAAAGAAAGAAAAGAGGATAGAAAATAAAGAAAAAGGAAAAGAGAAAAATTAGAAGAAGAAATAAAGACCAAAAAATAAATAAACTAAAAGTGTTGCAAGCTCAAATTCCACTACTCATTAGATAGGTATTTCCAATCATACAACTTAATTATGATTTGGACAATGTTTCAATTTCTGTTGATAGGTGAGAGAATAAAGATTTTCCAAACTATTTAATCTTGGATTATTAATAGATAGGTAGAAAATGAGATTGGCTCAATAGTCTAAGATGAGCCAATGGTTGAAATAAGGTTAGGGGTTAGGATAGAAATTCAAAAGAAGAAGAGTTAAGGGTTTTCTAGTCCAAATGTGCATTGGAAAAGAAGAGAAAAAGTTAGGTGAAGAGTTTTGGGTAGGTAGGTAGATTAAAGAGGGAGAATGGAAGGCCAATGTGAATATTCTTACACCAAGGTATAAAATCCCAGTGTCAATTCTTCTGTTTGTTGTAATAAGAAAGCCACGACAGATATTTCTCATTGCACAAAGGATGGGAAAGGGAAGATGTTTCTAAAGATGGGCGTTAATGCCACCCGGGCATACCTTATTCCAAGTATGATACAAAGTCCCAACGTTAAATTCATTATATGCGAACCCCCAAACCCACATTATGTGCTTATCGTAAGTCCTCCCCTATCCCTATTCTTAGTCATGGACCTGAGCCCATAGTCCCATCACCCCATCACGTCATGCACTAAATATTCCCCACCTCTCCCACAATCTTCGTTCCACAACCCGCATCTAATGGTCATCATTCCATTTTGGTCCCCCCTCAACCATTGGAAATTAACGAAGGGGGGGGGGTCTGAAATGGGTGGTATCTATTACCTTCCACCCCGCTACGTGGTGCACCCACATAATTTCACACCACCCTCTCCATTACCACTCACCACCTTCAAACCCCTTCGAAAAGCAGTTTCCGCTGTCCTCCAAACCGTTGTAGCTGTGTGACCATTACCAATCCTGTCGTGCCACACCCTTTGTTGTGCGTCCTCCAGTCCTATCACATCCCTTCCCTCCAATGGCTTGTTGCGCCATGAATGGTCAGGCAGTTATCCAACGGACCCACACCAACTCAATGGTAAACCCCCAAACTACATGTTAAAGCCAAATTTCGTCATTGCGCCGAAGTTTGCATTGTTAACACTATAAAATTGTTATAGGTTTTATATTTGTAGATAAATATAAAAGAAAGCACAGACCGGCCACCATGGCTGAAGGGTAAATTGCGCATCAAAGAAGAAATGATCAGAGCTCAGTGAGCTTGATTTTAGTTCTCATTTTAGCTAATTTAGTTTTGATCCTGATCCCCTTCAATCTTATCCCTTACCCAGTACCAATTCATACCATTTCCCCCCTTATATATTCCCCTTCTCTTGCAGCCCATTCTCCATTGTAGGTGAGACAAAAAGTGAAAAAATAAAATCATGTCTCCCAAGGTAGACCAACAGCCTTTCAATCCCATGGTCTACCCTTAGGTTTATTTATACCATATTCCCCTAGCTGACAGTGACTACAAGATCCACGAGACCGAGTCAGACCTCGACCTGTTCAATGGCTACTGTTGGCTCGAGGATAAGCTCCTTGACGAAGAAAATAATATTAGCCTGTGGGAGACCAATCTTCCACATTACATCTTTCGTAGAACCCATAGCTGCCCTGAGCTAATTAGGAAATTTCAATCTATCTATGAAATTAGACAAAGAGCCATAGTGAACTCTGCAGGAGAGATTTTGTTTTATGTAAATTCCCATCCATTCAGGAGTTGTTGTAGGCCCCCATTGTTGAGAACATTGTCCCTTTTTCATACAAGGTCGTTAAATGATTGTACCAAGGATTAGATTTTTCCAGCAGGGCCAAAACCTTGGAGCTTTTCATGACTACCAATGCACCAATTCCTACCACAAATCCCGCATATCCATCATCCACCTTCCCGGAGAGGACCAAGCACATTTTCACTGCTCTATCTTATTTTTTAGGTTATCATAATGATCAGTGGGTCGATGAAGCCATGATTGGTTTCTTGTCTATTCTCTCGACAGATGCTAATCCCACTGTTATATTCAACCATGCTTAGTTCCTTGTTAATGAAATCAAGGATTAGTTCTAGAAATTTTAGAGAAAAGGGTTATTCAAATACACCTCTGTGTTGGTGTACATGTTTTCCTGTTTTCAGTCCAGCAAGTTCAAATTCGACATGATAAAGCAAGATGAAGACTCTCAATCCCAATCTGTAATTTTCTAGACAAATTTATTGAGAAAGGAGTAGAAAGAATATTTTTTCAAGAGCTTTGTAGGCCTATTTGTTCATCTAGAAATCAATGCACTCAGCAGCACCACATAGCTCAGGTTCAGTGAGGAAATCAAGAAAGTGATGCAGTTAACATAGCAGTTCAGAACAACAGACTGGTATCTCTACCAAAACTACATAGATGTCATGGTTTATGGTAGTGAATTGACTCCTATAAACCACTGAAATACCTCTCCATGAGGATATTTTCCCTTGATTATATCACAAAAATGATAGATGTTGATGAGGTGCATTTCGTTTCATCCAAGAATAAGTCACAATTGAGGATAAAATCCCAAATTGGTCCATTCATCTGCAACAATAGGGTAGCAAGGGAAGACGCAAATAAAATGTTAAAGGAGATGAATTCCACACATAGTTTCACTTGGTCCTATGATCTAATGGGGATCATCTCCAAGAAGAGTGTGGAAAATAAGTCCACACCCTACTTTCATACCCACAGACTGTTTATAGAGAAGTACATGAACCAAGAAAAATGGGTGGAAAACACACTCCAGGAGGTCGAAGAGCAGGTCATCTCTACTTCAGGAATCCAAACACCAAATACAAAAGAGAGGAAAGTTGTAGGAGATCTATATGACAAGGGAGAGGAGCTTGAAAACGAAATAGGGAGCAAGAGGACTAGGGAGGATCAAACAGACATAGAAATTGATTCCTCCACTAAATAATTCAAAATGAAGTATAGGAAGAGGGCCAGAATCAACATGGGCCTTGACCAAGGTAGTGAGAAGAACCAACAAACTGTCATCACAGTTGGGGATTCACCAATTTCATCTCCAGCAGGTGGCGAAACAATATTCTCTGCATCCTCTTCCATTGTGTCATTCCAAAACCTACAATCACTTTTGGAAACAAATAGGCAACTCCCATAGTAGACTCCTATCAGCTTTTAACTACGAGAAAGGAAGAATGAGGATTTCATTCTTGGAGGCACAAATTCCTCAGCCCAAAGGTGTAGGAGACTAAAAGAAGACCTCTTTTGAGTTTTATGCCAAGAACATCCACCCAATAGACCAGATGGAGATACACAAGAAGACTGGGGAAATGATCTCCTCCACCCTAACTAGCACAGCCATGAGCCTCTCAAAACTACAGGTGAATTTTTCCAACACACAATCACAATTAAAGGTGGAAAAGATCTCACCCATGGCCAAAGATTCAAGGATAAAATCTCTGGAGGACTTAGTGATGTACCTCGAGTACAATCCATCAAACATAGCAGTGTCAGAAACCCTTATGAAGAATAATAATGGAGACATATCTTCTTTGTGGAGGTATCTTAATATGCCATTAACAGAAGACCCTATGGTCAAGGAGATAGAAGCAACTAAAACACAGAAAGCAGAAATGTTGCAATTGATTGTGGAACAAATAGAGTAGATCAAGAAAATGGAGAATGAGATGGATAAAATGATCAAATAAAGGAAGAAATGTATAAGGGATGTAGTGAAAGGAACAAAAAATGAATCAGCTAAGGCCATGATCCCCTTAAAATCAGTTCCTCTCACAGTGATTCCAACATCCACAACATCTATAAGTGCACAAGGGAAAGCACTGAGAAGCTAGCCAAGGTGATGGAGAGCATGTATTTACAGTCAGTGGAGATTAAAAAGCCACGGGATCAACTCAGTGACCTACAAGAGAAATTCAAAAGTAAATACTCTGCCCATGCCACAGAGTTGTAGATTAGAAAAAATCCAAATGAAATTTTGCAGAAGTCCCTTCAAGAGTCCTCAATTGGCAACATGGTAGGTAGAGTGAAACAAATTATATGGTTGGATATAATTGAAATTGTAAATGATATATGGCCATGAATTCAGATTATTTTTGAACAAAGGGATCTAGTTGATTTGGTGAAAGTTTCCATTGAAAAAACAAATGAGGAACTTCGAGATAAGCCCCAAACTGCTAACAACATCATCAGGTTCTTGAATTCTAAAAGTAGTCATGAATTGGAGAAACTAGAAGTGGCTGACAGAACAACCTCTGTTCTTGAGGTTAAAAAGGTGTTTAACAAAAAGAGTCTGGTCACATAGCTAGAAGAAAGATTCCATCACCTGGAGATTAGGATGAGTATATTTGTCAACAGGATTGAGCCACCGAACAAAAGAGGCTTGCCCTCCTTATTTTTCATCAATGATAAGTTGATGCATAGGACTGATTATGTAAAAAGGCTCATGGAGATCTCAAAGGACACATCCAAGCTCATAAATATGAATAACACCATGAATGGGAAAGAATTTTATGAAGTCATTAGCAACGATGTCCTCATATAGAATTAGCTTAAACACATTTTTCAGCTAAGACCAACGTTTGTGAAGTACACCGAGACTAATAAATTCTATAGAAATTTGAATAGAACCAAGATTCTAACACCAGACAGTTGGGAAAATTTATGCAGACTCGAGGAAGTATGACAATGTAGTTCAATGACAAAGAAGGCAATGTAGTGAATTGTTAGTATCGGCACATCTAGTGTAACAGATCCTCCAGCACAGTAGACTGCCACGACACTAGGTAATGGCTTCACTAGGACACCTGAAATCTGTCAAAAGAGTCGTTACAATGAAAGGATTCTCCTACAACAACTTTATACATCTGGTACAGAACAGTCACAACACGTCCTTATGGGAGACACACAAACCCATTTTCAGTTACTCTTGTAACAGTTGAATCGATTGCCCTTTTGATAACGACAATCTGGTGCGAGTAGTTTAAATATAAGTTTTCATTCTATAACAGGGGTTGGACCTTGTTTTTGTAGGCACTTTCCCATTGCAAGTACTTGTAATTTTCAATCTGGAGCATCAACAAAGAAATCATTTGGCGAGATTCATGTGTTTTGGTGACCTGGTGATGTTTTCTTTGTTCATGTTTAATGTCTTTCTGTTGTAATATTTTCATGCATACCATATAGATTCTAATTGTAAACAGGAAGGTTAGAACAATATTTATTGTTCGAAGTACCTTATTTCTGACTATATTTACAATTTATGTGTTTTCTTTTGATGTATGGTTTAATAATTCTTAGTTTCTCTTAAGTTATTACTGAAATAACTTTCTCCACCTCATACTCCCGTTCATTTACAAACAATAGTATTCACAGCTAGCTTTATTTTCTTATTCTCTTGGATTTTATGCACCTACCCAACCTTTTGACTCCATAGCCCAATGGAAATTGTTTAGAGAAAACCTCTCATCTCCAACCATGAACAATCAAACAAACAACCCTCAAAATCAATTAAACTAGCCTAATATCAGAAAACTTAATCAAATATAAATGTTATAGAGAGATCCCTCTCTGAGTCTGGGAGGGATATATCCTAGGCTTCAAGTGGTTTGATGTTGTGCTTTATAGTTTAGTATTGCCAATATTATAAATTATAGAGTGATAACATATTGGTGACCATAATAGGGACAATAGCTGAAAGTTTTCAATTTTCATTCGAATTTAGAAACCCCAACTAAAGAGAATTATAAGATATATCTTTCCTTCATATATTGGTTCCTTACAACCTTAAATAATTAGTTGGTTTGTGATTTTGGACTAAATTCTGGCTCCCAAAAGAATATCCACTAGATCCCATCCAAATCAAAATCCCCATCCTATTGTGGAAAATCCTCAGAAGATCTTGAGGAAAACTCCTAGAACAGACAATCCAACCAGTGACAAGATTCTTTAAATTTCTAGCTCCTTGCCTGAAAAATTTGTTACTTTGCAAGACATTCAATTCAATTTACAATTTTAACAAGGTCTCTTCAGAACCAAATCTAAAAATTGGACTGACCTCACAGTTTTTGACCCCTCCATATTTCATACCACTAACCATCCACCTTCACCCACTGTTCATCTCCCTCCACTACCTCCACCTATCATGACAACTAGGTATGCCCCATTGGTGCTTCCAGTATTGTTAGCTCCTATGCCACAAGAAAACCAGTCCAAGATTCTGAAGTTTGACAATACTAGTCCTATGATTTCCCAGAAACACATAGATAAAATGAATGAATTCTTTGACCTATAAGAAACTGATGATGACTGTGTCAATTTGATGATGTTTTCCCAAAGTTTGGGCGATGAGGTCAGGAAATGGTTTAAAGGTTTAACTGCTAATAGTATCCATGATCCCCCTGCTTTTCACTAGGGATTTATCAACATATGAGAGGCCAAGGAAAATCCACTACAAATTTTATCAGAGTATGAAACCATCAAAATATTCCCCAAAGAGAGTGTGCAATACTATTGTACTAGGTTCAACAAGTTATACAATGCACTCCCTACAAATATGAGACCACCCCAAGGGATTGTTCTACTTAAATTCCTGGATGAATTTGATCCAGACATGGCCTATCAACTTAGGGAAAGGGACTCGTCAACCTTAGAGGAAATGAAAAAAAATGTTGTGAGTGTGGAAGCTAATTTATTAGCTAAAAGGGTTAGTATGAGGACTGAGAGGAGAGTCACCATAAGAGAGGAACATGTAGCTTCTACCTCTGATGCAAAGATTGAAAATTTAGTAAGGACTATGGAAAGGATGATGGAGAGAATGAGTTTGAATGAAAGGTAAATACCCAGAGACAATCAACCACCACCCCAAAATAGAAATCAAAACCCAAGAAGAAACCCTCCATGAATTAGGCAGAGAGAGAAAAGAGGTCTTGATCGGTAGATCAGACCTCCTGTTCAAGAAAATTATGCTGATGATAATGAAGGGATAGTGGAGGAAGATGAGGAAAATCATATAAATTTGATGGGGATTAATGAATAATATCGTGTCTTCCTCACTAAAGAATATTAGGACCTATTTTCACTAGCCTGAGCTGACCTGAGACCCGAAGAATCTGATGACTACAAACTGGGTTTTTAGAATGCCATTATGTAGGTCCACATACAGTATAACTTAAGGAGAAAAAATAATTTGGATAATTCAAATAAAGGGAATTCAAAAAACTCTACCAAGAAAGTATCTGAATCTGAACTCAAGAAAACAATTGAAAACACAAAGAAAATTTTAAATAACTCAAAAAAGAAAAAACATATAGAACACTGTCAAGAAATTCGTAGATATTCCTACCAGACACTTTCAAAAAGAAATCCCTAGTACAAGAAAACAGACTAAAAATACCCAAAGAATAGAGGCTGAAAGGATTGATATGTAAAACCCATTGAGAAGTAAAACTCCCTTCAGTATTGAGAGTGAACTTGCGAAGGTAAATATGTCTATCCCTCTCACCAAATCGATAAAAAAAATGTCTACAGAACTCAGGCCTTTAAAATATTAAAGATAAGGGAGATTACAGACACTGTCAATTTAAGTGATGACCAGCCTCAACTCTTGTTTGGGCCATAGGTCGATGGCAGACCATAGGAAGGAGGGGTTCCCCATTTTTATGTCAATTTAAATATTCATGACAAAATACTTCATAATTCCATGTTGGACTCAGGTGCATCACACAACCTTATTCCCCAGGCTATCATGGAGAAACTTGGCCTCGAAATCACTAGACCCTATAGATATTTATACTCTCTTGATTCTATAAAAGTTAAGTGCCTAGGTCTAATCAAGGATCTTTGTGTCACTCTAGCTAAAATACCTGAAAGGAGTTTAGTGATGGATATTTTTGCGGCTGACATTACCCCTAAATATGGTATGCTATTATCTCACTCGTGGGGAGAAAAAATACAAGGAACACTGCAACTGGACATGACATATGCTACCATTCCCGTGTTTGGTCAATCGAGAAAACTTTATAGGAAAAATCTAATGAAATACATGGTGAGTCTCGAAGAGAAGCCTCACAATTACCCTCTCTACTTGGTTCACACTAACCTAGATTCGTTCATTTTGTATAATGATGGAATCATTGATTCACAGGTTTCCTAGTTAGAAAATGATCCCACAGAAAATCCTGATAGTCGAATATCAACAGAACAACCAGATCAAGCCAAGATACCTCTTTGTAACATGAGTTTTGATGGCTCAGGTGGCTAAGCTAGCTCCGAGGTAGGCATTTGGATGTATAACACAGGAAACAATAGTGCACAGACTCATTCATACAAGTTAAATTTCGAGTGCACAAACAACATTGCGGAATACGAATCTTTGTTGCTAGGACTAGAAATGTTGAAGAAATTAGGAGCAAAAAGGATCTTTGTACATGGGGATTCTGATTTGGTCATAAAAAAGGTTAAAGGACTATATGCAGCCAAAAACCCTAGACTGAGAGCTTATAGAAATGTTGTCCTTTATTTCTTTAGGACCTTTGAGGAATACGATTTGGCAGTAATCCCCAGAAACTAGAATGTCCTAGGAAACGACCTATTTGTTTCAGCAAGTACCTGTAAACTGCCTCACCCTAACAAACAGCATACAATTGAGGTCAAACATTGTCCTTCAGTGCCAAATAACATGATGTACTCGCAATTTTTTGGTAATGATAAGAAAATTGAAAGCTTCCTACAATCCAGAGATGAATTTGAAGACAATAATGTGGATATGGATTGTGAGGAGGACAGTCTTACCTAGGAAAAAACTACTAAGGAAACATAATCCATTGTTCTGGAAGACATTGTCCTAGATGTAAATGCCACTATAAATATTCCAGCTCACAACAATGTATATAATCATGATAAACAAAAAGACCTGGAAAAAGAGGAGTTCAAAATACTCCAACTTAAAGACAATAATATGCTTAGAGGGATGGTCCCTTTATAAGAACTATTTGACTTTAAAAATGTGGCATAAAACCCAAAAATAGATCCAACTAAAATAGACATTGAAGAATGTAATATAGGCATAGAACAAAACCCCAAAATCATCAAACTATGTAGATCTATGCCTACTGTTACAAAGAAAAAATATGTAGCCGTATTCAAAGAATGCATTGATGTTTCTACATGGAGCTATGAGGATTTGAAATCCTATGATACCAACATCATTCAACATAAGATTTCAATTAAAGAAAATCAAAAACCATTCAGGCATAAATTGCGAAGAATAAATCATGTTTTAATGCCTTTAGTCAAGAAATAGGTTAAAAATATGTATGAAGCAAAGATCATAGTGCCACTGGGATACTCCAAATGGGTTTCCAATATTGTCCCAAATAGAAATAAAATAGGAGAAATTAGACTCTACATTGACTTCAGAAACCTCAAAAAGGTATCTCTTAAGGATAACTACCCTTTACCTAAGAGCGATCACATATTGCAAAGGGTAGTGGGTTCTAGTAGGATATCTTTGTTAGATGGTTTCTCTGGTTACAATCAAGTGTTAGTACACCTTGATGACCAAGATAAGACAAATTTTACAACTCCTTGGGGGACTTTCATGTGTGTGAAAGTGCTCCTTGGACTAATGAATGTTGGAGCTACCTTTCAAAGGGCCATGGAAATTTCCTTTTTTGATGACATTGGCCACTTTATTTTTATTTATTTGGATGACATCACTGTGTTTTCTAAAACTGATGAAGAACATTTAGCACACTTGAGAAGAGTTTTTGAAAAATGCAGAAAATTTGGCCTCTCCCTGAATCCTAAGAATACATAATTTGGATTAGCATAAGGAAAAATGTTAGGTCATATTATCTCTAAGGATGGAATCAAAATTGACCCTAATAGAACTGAAGTAATACAAAAAATTAGTCATCCCAGAAACCTAAAGGAACTCCAATCTTTCAATAGTAAAATCAACTTCCTAAGGAGATTTATACCCAACTTGGTAGAAATTTTAAGGAACATCACTAATATGCTCAAGAAGGGATCAGAAATAAAATGGACCATAGAAGCAAAATGGTCTTTTGATTTGGTCAAGCTAGCATTGACAAAATCCCCAATACTAATTAGTCCAAATTTCACTAAAGATTTCATGATTTTTTCTTTTGCCTCTGAACATACTATTGTTGTTGTTTTATTACAGAAAAACAACGAAGGATAGGAGCAACCCATAGCCTTTTTCACCAAGGCATTAAGAGATGCATATCTTAAATATAATGTCATGGAAAAACAATATTTTTCATTGGTTAAAGCATTGAAATATTTTAGAGTCTATATTTTACATTCACATATCATTGCTTATGTTCCAAATGCAGTTGTCATTAGGGGAATTTTGAGGTCTAAAATGGGCCTACTAAGTACAAGAAAAATAAAATTTATGAGAACCAATAGGATTCAAGATAATGATGTCAACCATAGGGGATGATTCACCATTTTTGGTGTGAAAAAATAAAAACATTAAAAATTAATAAAATAATAAAACTACTTTTTCAACTCGTATTTTCAACTTATCTCCCTAAGGGTTTACTGAAGCTGAGGCTTATATATATTTCAATGAAAGAATAACACATTCAGTAAAATTTCAATAACTTGAGGTTCAAAGGAATTCAGATCATGTGACACACAAATTCTGAGTAATGAGACATCAAGGTATTGAAAGACAAATATTAAAAGAGATACACCATAGCTTAATACTTAAAGGAAGTTAGAGCATGAACAATCATGAATTCTGAGTAATAAGAATTAAGACATTGGAAGAAAACATTTCAAAATATAGGACAGAAACTCATGAAACATAATAAGAATCTCAGGTGAAGAAAATTTTTATTGTTACTGTATATAGCAGAAACTCCAAAAGCTTTACAATAAAATAGCCTTCTGAGATAAAATTTCCAACCCCTCATAAATTGAAGTACTCATTAATTATAGGCATATAGCCTTTACATCTAATCTTCCAAGTGGCTAGATCATTAAACTCTATTATTGACACCAAATCTGGCCACTAACAAGACATTTAAAACTAGAAACTGACACCTTCATAATTAGGATTTATAGTCCTACTACGACTCAAACACCTACTTATTACACTTTTAATCTAAAGATGATCCAAATATTCCTCGAAAGGAATCATGTATTTCAACCATACTGGACACAATAAAAACATTAATACCCTGACTGTCTTCATGAAACTTCTTTGCCTACTATTAAGGGACCTCAAGTTGATGATATGGCAACATAGGGAGCTGGTATCTTTGAACTATATTCATAACAAAAAATATCTCCACTTAGCAATATTCTGATCTGATACTCTTTATAATTTCCCTAATACTCTTTGTCTTTTCTCATGGAGAACAGCTTTCAAATAGTTATTTAACCTTCACCTTCTTCCAAAATTTTACCTTGCCATCAAAACAGAGTTTTGAGCTACTTTTATAGCGAAATTTCGTAGCAAAAATAATTAGGCCACATGTGTTGTACCTATGCTATTTTGACCATTGAAGGATTTTGAGTGATAAAAAATATTTAAATACAAACTTTAAATTTCCTTAACCAGGTCGATTTAAGTGACTTGAAACCAAAAAGATGTCTTCAGAAATTCCACAGCAAAAACTGGGCTTCAAGCCTGCGACATGCTGCAGAATTGCCTAATTGCCCACAGACTTCACATAATTTGGATTTTAAGCCTAGAAAAGCTCCATGGTTGTGTGAGATGATAGCATGAAGAATTATAAGGAACATTTGGTTAAAAATACCTCTTACCCTCCTCAAGAAACAACCTTTTCACCTTCAACAACTTCATCTACCAATAAAAATGACTCTATTTTTCCTAAAAAATAAGGTTGCACTCGTGAGCTTCTATCTCTCGATCCCTGATAGTTGTTGGAAAAATGGAGGAGGTTTTTGTAGATAATAATTTTTAGAAGAAAAAAATCTCTTTTTTTTTAAACCATCTTCATTTTTCTGGAATCTTTATTATAAAATCATGTATAAAATAGGAAAATTCATAATTCTGAAAATAGGTCCCAAAGGAAACTTTGAATCTACAAATTGGTAGCATCTGGGAGAAAATTGAAAGAGGTTATTGTTCCTTTTTTTGTTCTTAGAAAAAACCTCATTCATATTTTTTAAACTCATCTTCATTTGCTTGCAAATTCTTCTTAAAACCAACATCTTAAACATTCCAAGAAACACAACAAATCCCCTTGTAGCTCCTGGTAGAAAAACATGTAACCTATCTGGATGAAAACTTGTGTGAATCTGAGGTCATCCATGATGAGTTTAAGGTTCATGGGCTCCTTTTATGCTTTCCTCTTCATGAAAATTTCCTTTTATAACCCAAACTGGCCTCTTAAAAATATGACAATTGTAAAAAAAAAATTGGACAACAAGTTGTTTGCCACAAAGCTAAACTTTTCAAAGGTGACAACTAACTGATACATGCATAGGTTGAAAAGTAAATTACAGAGAGGAGCTTGGGTGATTTCTTTAAGGAATGAAATATGAATGTGGAGATAAATATGACAAAATGAGGGAGTGGAAAGCAATGATGAGTGGTTTTTATGCTTTTTCATGTTTGGATGATTATGAAAATCAATTGTACGACCTTACCTTTACCCTAAACCACTAAATACTTAACAGGTCGTCATCCCATTCATTTTTGCAGAAAAACATAATTTTGTGGCATTCTCAGTTATAAATTTTACATATTTGTTGCAGAATTATTAGGTGATTCTCCAATGAAAATCACCATTTTTACATAGAATTCGCTGCAGAATTAGGAAAAATCAGACATGTGACTTAAAAATGAATTTTAAATCAATGAATGTGAACCTAAAGTGAAACTTGATATATATGACTGAGATGAAATGACCAATGAGGTGTATTGGAATTAGGATAAAGACTTATTTCATGAATTTTCATCAATTTCATGGACCAACCTTATGAGACATATGAAACCTAGATGAGTGACACTAGTCAAAAATTAAAAATTTATGTGTGATAATGTAATATCCAAAAATGGGACTGTTAGCTATGCATGTATGAAAAATGCACTTTTCATAAATGGATGCTATAGAAGTGAAATTCATCCCTTGGATTCCTTAGATCTAACAATATGACATCTAAATCCAAGAGGAGATCAGAAAAAAAATCATTATAGGTGAGGTAAACAGGTCTCCCACACCTAGTATGACTGAAAAATACCCAAGAATGGGACTGTAGCACATATACAAGCAATACTACAGTAAAATAATGGAGTTTAGCTTAACAGCAGTAGGAGGCCAATATGGAGGCTCAATAATGTCATATGCATTAGCAAATCAGAATTATGTTGAAGCCCATGAGTCATAGAATAGAAAATAGAAGACTTTACATGAAGAAATGCTCAAAAATAAGGGGCTACAACCATATGATATGACTGTACAGCTTGACAATGTTATTTATTAGCTAAAAAGAGCTGTATATTACACTTCATATATAGAGCAGATCTGTGTACAAAAATATAGATATGTTTCAAATCTGTACACTATAGAGTCTCCTCTTCAAATGCCCCTTGGGGTTTTCAGCAAAAAGTGAAGTACATGGAGTACATCTAAGATCTAATGCAGCAGATCTATAGAATGATTCAGAAATTCTGAAGCAAATACAATAGTATTCAAATCATATCTAAATATGACATGGATTAGATCTGTAATTCACGGATCACCACAGTGAAGGGCAAACTCCCAGCACTAGATATCTCTCCTCCAAAATGTGCCAAAACACCCTGCAAATTTCTCAGTTCCAAATAACGCAGTCTAGGAACATTAACTACACTGTAGGCTCTAGAACATGGTTTGGCCTCAAGCCAATATCTGAAATTGTGGTCTAATCATCCAATACTCTCTTTCCAGGGGGATAGAAGGCTTTCCAACTGAAAAGAGGCACTAGAATGGCTTAGATTTGAATAGATCTAACCTCCACTTGCTGTAGATTACAAAAAAAACCAAACCCTCAACAGGATCTGCATTGTAGTTGCAAGAAGAAGCTTGGCCTCAAGCCTGATAGTGGACAAGAAATGAAAGTCTCTTCCAAGAGCTCCTCAAGGAAAGATCAGAATTCGTAAATAGGAGACCCTTGTGCTAAACAACACTATTCTCTACTAAATATCCAAGAGAATGAGAAATTTATAAATAGAAAAATTCTTCAGAAATAATATGGTCATCAACCACCTCCTTTTGTTGTCCTCCTCTTCCTTTTATAAGATTGAGATCTTTCAAAACCCTAAACCATCTCAATGATTTAGCTCCTTTCATCTATGTAGCCTCCATCTAAAACTACGTTGTGCATCTAGGAGGTTCATTGCATCTATACAACGCTGTTGATTTGGCCTTTTTGACCTAGTCAAATGCCTCAATCCCTTTCACAACTAAGGGTGTTTTATTAAGGAAGCCCAGATTTAGCCTTGTTCACATGGGGCATTGATTTATTCATTGATTTTAGGAGTTTTTATGTTCCTCCTTTATACAGTTATTCATGAACAGAAAAGTAAAGAAAATTTTAATATTCCAATTAGCTTGAGGCTGATTGCAAATATTATAGTCTTCCCCTCCAAAATGTTGCTTGTCCTCAAGCAACTGATAAGGTGAGTGTTGCAACTTCTTTCCTCCTCCATTGCTGACACCATCAAATCATAAGCTTCTCCCATGAGCTAAGTGATCACCAATCCATCCATCCATGAATGGCTCCACTAAGGTTCTCATGAGATGCAAACAGATCATCCCATAAG
Source organism: Pinus albicaulis (assembly GCA_034641835.2). Taxonomy (NCBI): domain Eukaryota; kingdom Viridiplantae; phylum Streptophyta; class Pinopsida; order Pinales; family Pinaceae; genus Pinus; species Pinus albicaulis. The sequence continues at coordinate 1,020,326,565 of CM076580.1, read as the reverse complement.
GAAACAATAAATCACATGAAAAAAACATGGTTTTACCAATGCCCTCCTTGAAATGTAAGAATAAAATACAAGGAGTGTAGTCATCCCATAGGGCACATGCATGCCTTCCCTCCTACATCTATACATCCCCATAAAAAGTACAATTACATCGTCAATATAGGGGATCAAAACAATGTACATACAAATAGAAATTTATGCACATGGAGGTGGATCATAGTCCCACATGTGGAACCAGCACAGAGCATCTCTTGCCTGCATCAAATCAATATGTGGTAAGTGGTTTTCCCACCACTTACTTTCTGCCCATACCATCTCACCATATCTAAAAGTGTGAGATATATTTGGTGCCTTAGGGAAGCACACATAATGTTGAAAAATCTCTCTTCTTCTTCCAAGGGAGTGGCCAAATTCAGAAATTTTTGTGGCCCATTGTTTTCCATGAGATCTACCAGATGTATCACTCCTCCTTGGAGTCATGGCCTACACAAAAATCGTGAAGGAATGCATACAAACAGAAAATGAAACATGTTTTACATATGTATGTTCTTCACCAAAAGTTCTCCTTATACAAGTGGAGTGGTGTATGGATCTTTCCATCTCATGCAAAGGTTCTGAATTTTTTGGCTTAGTTTGTTTACCCAAAGAAATTTCAGATGGCATAGAATCAAATCTTTTCACTAATCTCCTAGTGAACTTTGCATAAGTAGAGATGTTTACAATTTTTCATTGAGGAAGATTCAAATAACCACCAGGCATAAGCCTTACCTTGGAGGTGCAGCGCTGCTACTCTTATGTCTTCTTCTTCTGAAACTTGATGCAGCTGGAAATATGTGTCAATCTTCTTTACCCAAGACTTGGCTGAGTTCTTAGGTGATCCATCAAATGTAGGTAGAAAATTCCTACCCAAAGTGGGCTGCATGAACCCTGTTCTTCTCTTGTATATGCTGGATCTTCTTTCTTCTTTGAGTTGACAAAAATATAGGAATCTTAGATTCTTTTTGAATATTTTAGACTGAGATTCATATTCTTGGAGATAGTCACCAAGAGTCTCCTCTTTTGGTGTCTCTCCTTCTGCTTCTTCTCTTGCTAGGAATGTAGGCATGCTACAACATTGTAGATCTGATTGTGTGGTTGAATGCTCACACACAAAGTATGAAGAACTATGTCTTCCTTCATGTGCGAATATCTTCAAGGGATCTGCATGTCTTTCTTTCCTCATTCCCCTGATTTCATTTTTAAGCTCATGCACAGTTTGGAACAGAGTTTTTGAGAACTCTTTTTCTTTCATTCTTCTAGATAAAGGGTTTGACCCTTGTATTCTTTGTCTTTAGTGTAATCAATCTTCTTCTTCAGTCTCTTATTTTCATGAAAATACATATTGGCTTCTTAGAAAGCAAAGCACAGGCCGTGCCAAGATTATGCTCTGATACCACTGTAATATCCGAAAATGGGGTTGTCAGCAATGCATGTCTGAAAAACGCATTTTTCAGAAATGGATGCCACAAAAGTGAAATTCATCCCTTAGAACCCTTAGATCTGAAAATCTGACATATGAATGCAAGAGGAGATCAGAAACAAATCATTCTAGGTGGGGTAAACAGGTCTCCCACACCTAGTATGATAGAAAAATACCTAAGAATGGGACTGCAACACATATACAAGAAATACTGCAGTAGAATAACGTAGTTTAGCTTAACAATAGTAGGAGGCCAATATGGAGGCTCAATAATTTCATATACATCAGCAAATCAGAATTACTTTGAGGCCCATGAGTCATAGAATAGAAAATAGAAGACTTTACATGAAGAAATTCTCAAAAATAAGGGGTTGCAACCATATGATATGACTGTACAGCTTGACAACGTTATTTTATTAGCTGAAAGGAGTTGTAGATTACACTTCAAATATAGAGCAGATTTGTGTACAAAAAGATAGATCTATTTCAGATACGTACACTATAGAGTCTCCTCTTCAAATGCCCCTTGTGGTTTTCAGCAAAAAGTGAAGTACATGGAGTACATCTGAGATCTAATGTAGTAGATTTGCAGAATGATTCAGAAATTACGAAGAAAATACAACAGTATTCATATCAGATCTGAATATGACATGGATTAGATCTGTAATCCACGGATCACCATAGTGAAGGGAAAATTCCCAACACTAGAGATCTCTCCTCCAAAATGTGCCAAAACACCCTGCAACTTTCTCACTTCAAATAACGTAGTCTAGGAATATTAACTGCACTGTAGGCTCTAGAACATGGTTTGGCCTCAAGCCAAGATCTGAAACTGTGCTCCAATCATCCAATACTCTCTTGCCAGGGGGATAGAAGGCTTTCCCACTGAAAAGAGGCACTAGAATAGCTTAGATATGAATATATCTAACCTCCATTTGCTGCACCTTAAAAATAAAACCGAACCCTCAATAGGATCTACGTTTTAGTTGGAAGAAGAAGCTTTGTGTTAAGCCTGATAATGGACAAGAAATGCAAGTCTCTTCCAAGATCTCCTCAAGGAAAGAGAAGGATTCCTAAACAGGAGATCCTTGTGCTAAACAACACTATTCTCTACTAAACAGCCAAGAGAATGAGAAATGTCTAAACAAAAAAATTCTTTAGAAATAATATGGTCATCAACCACCTCCTCTTGTTGTCCTCCTCTTCCTTTTATAAGATTGAGATCTTGAAAAACCCTAAACCATCTCAATTATTTAGCTCCTTTCACATGTGTAGCCTCCATATAAAACTGTGTTGTGCATCTAGGAGGTTCATTGCATCTGGACAACGCTGTTGATTTGGTCTTGTTGACCCAATAAAGTGTTTCAATCCCTTTCACACATAAGGGTGTTTTATTAAGGTAGCCAATATTTAGCCTTGTTCACATGGGGAATTGATTTATTCATTGATTTTAGGAGTTTTATGTTCCTCCTTTATACATTTATTCATGAACAGAAAAGTAAAGAAAACTTTAATATTCCAATTAGCTTGAGGATAATTGGGAATATTACAGATAACACCAGCAATGAGGGCTAGACTTCGTTGGAGAAATTCATCCCCCATCCTCTTCACAACATAAATGGATCCTTATTGTTACAGATTATTTCAGCAAGTGGATAGAAGCCACCCCTTCTAGAAATTCCATTGATTCGGTCATTATAAATTTCCTAGAAACCAACATCATTTCTAGATTTGGTTGCCTGAGAAATATCATTAAAGACAATGTTGTAGCCTTTAGACCCAAAAATATGGCCGACTTATGTCACAAGTATCACATAACGTTGGGGCATTCAACAAACTATTACCCTCAAGGTAATGGACTGGCATAATCTTCCAATAAAAGCCGAGTGAAAATCCTTAAAAATATTCTAGAGGAGAAGAAGAAATCATGGCACAATAAGTTGATCAATGCTCTTTGGGCTGATAGGCTCACCATAAAGAAGTCCATTGTCATCTCTCCATACCAATTGTTTTGTGGAATGGAGGCAGTTTTCCCTTCTTCCTTGGGAGTTCTAGTAATGAAGATACTCCAAGAAGTCTGAGCTGAACCAGATGATGTCCAAAGGAGAATTAATGACACCATCCAGCTGCAGCAGTCTTGGGAAGAGGTCTACTGTAGAACACAAGTGATGCATGAGAATATCAAAAGGATCTTCGACAAGAGAACCAAAGCCAATTATTTTAATCTAGGTGTTAAAGTTCTAAAATGGGATTCTAGGATAGAGGATAAAGGAAATCATGGAAAGTTTGGTAATCTTTGGCAAGGGCCATACATCATCCATGCTTTCAGAAGAAACAATGCTTATTTTATCAAAGAGTTGGATGGTTCAAAAATATCTGGAGGTCCTGTCAATGACAGGATGTTAAAACATTATTTCTTATAGACTCAAGTCATATTTTCACCATTATAAATATCATATTCTTACAGTTTTCAATAATTCATGGAACAAGCTCAAATCCTGAAGTGAAGGCCCTAAGCCTAGTTCAATGAGCATATATAAAAACAGAAAGGAATCAGTTGAAGAAGAAAGGAAATAAGTCAAATGTTGCAGAAAAATAGCATCCAAGGCTATTGGTCTCAAGTTACTGACACTTCTTTCAAAGAAGCGCCATCCCGAGCCGAAGCCACTGTTAGTAGCCTATAAATTATAGGATCTTAAGGTGATTGGATACTTCATGTTTCTCGCCAGGTTTTCATTCTTGAAATGATTTTCAAAATTCAAATGATTTCAAATAAAAGGGAAAAAATGTAAAAGAAAGAAAGAGGGTATAAAATAAATAAAAAGGAAAAGAGAAAAAAAATGAAAAGAGAAAAATTGAAAAAAGAAAGAAAGCCCCAAAAAGAAATAAACTAAAAGTGTTGCAAGGTCAAATGCCACTACTCATTACATAGGTATTTCCAATCATACAACTTAATCATGATTGGACAATGTTTCAATTTCTGTTGATAGGTCAGAGAATAAGGATTTTCCAAATTTTTTAATCTTGGCTTATCAGTAGATAGGTAGAAAATGAGATTGGCTCAATAGTCTAAGCTGAGCCAATGGTTTAAATAAGGTTAGGGATTAGGATAGAAATTCAAAAGAAAAAGAGTTAAGGGTCTGCTAGTCCAAATGCACCCTAGAAAATAAGAGGGAAATTTAGGTGAATAGTTTTTGGTAGGTTGGTAGATTGAAAAAGGAGGACGAAAGGCCAATGTGAATATTATTACACCAAGGTACATCATCCAAGTGTCAATTGTTCTCTTTACTGTAATAAGAAAGCCACGACAGAGATTTCTTACTACACAAAGGATGGGAAAGGGGAGATGTTTCTAAAGATGGGTTTTAATGCCACTCGGGCATACCTTATGCCAGGTATGATACAAATTCCCGACATTAAATTCATTATATGCGAACCCCCAAGCCCACATTATGCACTTCTCCTAAGTCCCCCCCTATCCCGATGCTCAGTTATGGACTCGGGCCCACAGTCCTATGCGCTAAAAATTCCCCACTTCTCCCGCCATCTCCGTTCCATGCCCCGCATTTGATGGTCATCATTCCATTTCGGCCCCCCCGCGATTTCCGGACGTTAACGAAGGGGGGGGGGTCTCTGAAATGGGTGGTATATTTTACCGCCCACCCTGGTATGTGGCGTGCCCACACTATTCCACACCATCCCTTTTCCATTACCACTCACCGCATTTGAACCCCTCTGAAAAGCAGTTTCCACTGTACTCCAAACCGCTATAGCCATGTGACCATTACCAATCCCACTGCGCCACATCCTCTGCGGTGTGTCCTCCCCATCCCATCATGAACCTTCCCTCCAATGACCCGTTGCACCATGAATGGTTGGGTTGTTATCCAACAAACCCACGCTAATGCAACGGTCAACCCCCAAACTACATGTTAAAGCCAAATTTCATCGCTGCGTCGGAGTTTTCATTGCTAACATTGTCGAGTTGTTACATGTTTGGTATTTGCAGATAACTACAGAAGAAAACACAGACCAGCCACCATGGCTGAAGGTTAAATTGCACATCAAAGAATAAATTATCAGCGCTCTATGAGCCTGATTGTAGTTCTTGTTTTAGCTAATTCAGTTCTGATCCTGACCCCCTTTGGTCTTATCCCTTCCACAGTACCAAGTCATATTGTTTCCCACCTTCTATATTCCCATTCTCTTGCAGCCCATTCTCCATTGCAGGTGAGACAGAAATTGAAAAAAGAAAATCATGCCTCCCAAGGCAGACCAACAACCTTTAAAGCCCACGGTCTACCCTCAAGTAGACTTATACCATATTCCCCTAGCTGACAGTGACTACAAGATCCATGAGACATAGTCAAACCTTGACCTGTTCGATGTCTACTATTGGCTCGAGGATAAGCTCCTTGACGAAGTAGATGATATCAGCTTGTGGGAGACCAAGCTTCCACATTAAATCTTTCCTAGAACTCATAACTTCCTTGAGCTAATTAGGAAATGTCAATCTTACTATGACTTTAAACAAAGAGCCATAGTGAACTCTGCAAGAGAGATTTTGTTTTATTTAAATGCCCCATCCATTCAGGAGATGTTGCAAGCCCCCATTGTTGAGAACACTATACATTTTTCATATGAGGCCCTTATAGGATTATACCAAGGATTAGATTTTTCCAGTAGGGCCAAACTTGTGGAGCTTTTCATGACTACCAATGCACCAATGCCTACCACAAATCCTGCATATCCATCATCCACATTCCCAGAGAGGACCAATCACATTGTCACTGCTCTATATTATTTGTTAGGTTATCATAATGATGAGTGGATAGATGAAGCCATGATTGGTTTCTTGTCTATCCTCTCTATGGATGATAAGACCATTGTTATATTCAACTATTCTCGGTTCCTTGCTGATGCAATCCATGATCAGTTCTTGAAATTTCAGACATAAGGGTTATTCAAATACACCTCTGTTTTGGTGTACATGTTTGCATGTTTTTAATTCACTAAGTTCAAATTTGACATGATAAAGCAAGATAAAGACTCTCAATCCCAATGTGTAATTTTCTGGACAGATTTATTGAGAAAGGAGAAAAAAGACTATTCTTACAAGAGCTTTGTAGATCTATTCGTTCATCCAGAAATCATTTCACTTAGCAACACCACAGAGCCTAGGGTCAGTGAGGAAATCAAGAAAGTGATGTAGTTGACATACCAGATCAGGACAACAGACTGTTAACTCTACCAAAACTACACAGAGATCAAGGTTTATGGTAGTGAATTGGTCCCCTATAAACTACCCAAATACCTCTCCATGAGGATCTTTTCCCTTGAGTATATCAGAAAAATGATAGATGTTGATGAGGTGCATTTTTTTTCAGCCAAGAAGTCACAATTGAGGATCAAATCCCAAATTGGTCCATTCATCTGCAATAGTAGGGAAACAGGGGAAGAGGTAGATAAAATGTTAAAGGAGATGAATTTCACAGATAGTTTCACTTGGTCCTATGATCCAATGGGGATCATCTCCAAGAAGAGGGTGGAAAACAATTCCACACCCTACATTGATACCCACAGACGGTATATAGAGAATTACATGAACCAAGAAGAATGGGTGGCAGACACACTCTAGGAGGCTGAAGGGAAGGTCATCTCTACTTTAGTAATTCAAAAATCAACTCCATAAGAGAGGAAAGCTGCAGGAGTTCAAGATGACAAGGGAAAAGAGCCTAAAACAGAAACAGGGAGCAAGAGGACCAGGGAGGATCAAACAAACATAGACATCGATTGCTCCACTAAATAATTAAAAATTAAATATAGGAAGAGGGCCAGAATCAACATGGGCCTTGACCAAGATAGTGAGAAGAACCAGCAAACTGTCATCACAGTTGGGGATTCACCAAGTTCATCTCTAGTAGGTTGCCAAAAAATCTTCTCCACATCCTCTACCATTGTGCCATTCCAACACCAGAATGTGCAGACTCCAACATATACTTCCACTGCAGAAAAAAAGGAGGAAGATATCTATGACACATTCAGGGAGATCAAAAGAAGGAATGAGGTTCTCAATACCAGCACCTACAATTAGTTTTGGAAAAAAATAGGAAGCTCCTAGAGTAGACTCTGAGAAAGGAAGAATGAGGATGGCATTCTTGGAGGCACAAATTCCTCAGCCCAAAGGTGTAGGAGACTACAAGAATACCTCTTTTGAGTTTGATGCCAAAAACATTCACCCAATAGAACAAATGGAGACGCATAAGAAGACAGGGGAAATGATCTCCTCCACCCTACTAGCACAACCATGAGCCTCTCAAAAATACAAGTGACTTTGTCCAACACACAGTCACAATTAAAGGTGGAAAATATCTCACCCATGGCCAAATATTCAAGGATAAAATCTCTGGAGGATTTAGTGATGCAGCTCAGGTACAATCCATCAAACATAGTAGTGGCATAAACCCTTGTGAAGAAAAATAATGCAAACATAGCTACTTTGAGGAGTCAGCTTAAGACTCCAGTGATAGAAGACCCTATGGCCAAGGATACAGAAGCAACTGAAACAAAAAAAGTAGAAATGCTACAATTGATTGTGGAAAAAACAGAGAAGATCAAGAAAATGGAGAATGAGATGGATAAAATGATCAAAGAAAGGCAGAAAGATATAATGGATGCAGTGAAATGAGTAGTAAAGGAAGTAGAAAAGGCAATGATCCCCCTACAAGTATCTCCTTTCACAGTGATTCCAACATCCAAAACATCTACAAGTGCACTGGGGGAAATCACTAAGCAGCTAGACAAGGCGATGGAGATCATGTCTTTACAGTCAACAGAGATTAAAAATCTTCAGGATCAACTCAGTGAACTATAAGATAAATTCAAAAGGAAATAATTTGCCTATTCCACAGAGTTTCAGATTAGCAAAAATCTAAATGAAAGTTTGTAGAAGTCCCTTCAGCAGTCCTCAAATGGAAGCATGGTAGGTAGAGTGAAACAAATTATATGGTTGGATATAATTGAATCTGTAAATGATATATGGCCATAAATTAAAATAATTTTTGAACAGAGGGATCTAATTGATTTGGTCAAAGTTTCCATTGAGAAAAAAAATGAGGAACTTCAAGATAAGCCCCAAACTGCCAATAACATCATCAGGTTCCTGAATTCTAAAAGAAATAATTAATTGGAGCAACTGGAAGTGGCTGACAGAAAAACCTCTGTTCTTGAGGTTAAAAAGGTGTTGAAAAAAACAAGTATGGTCACACAACTAAAAGAAACATGCCATCAGCTAGAGATTGGGGTGAATATATTTTTCAACAGGATTGAGCAACTGAACAAAAGAGGTTTGCCTTGCTTATTTTTCATCAATGATAAGTTGATGCATAGGAATGATTATGTAAAAAGGGTCACATAGATCTTAAAGGATGCATCCAAGCTCACAAATATAAATAACACCATGACTGGGAAAGCATTTTATGAAGTCATCAACAACAATGTCTTCATATAGCATGATATTAAACACATTTTTCAGCTGAGACCAACATTTGTGAAGTACACCGAGACTGAAGAAGTCTACAGAAATTTCAATAGAACCAAGATTCCAACGCCGGAGAGTTGGGCGAATTTATGCAGACTCCAGGAAGGATGACAACGCATTTCAATGACAAAGCAGCTAGCGCAGCTAATTGTCAGCTTCGACACATCCAGTGTATCATATCCTCCAGCACAGTAGACCACCACAACACTAGGTAATGGCTTTACTAGGACACCTGACATCAGTCAAAAGAGTCGTTACAATGAAAGGATGATCCTACAACAAATTTATACATCTAGTACAGAATAGTCTCAGCACGTTCTTACGGGAGACACACAGACCCTTTTTCAGTTACTCTTGTAGCAGTCGAACCGATTGCCCTTTTGATAACGACAATCTAGTGCAAGTATTTTAAATATAAGTTTTCATTCTATAATAGGGGTTGGACCCTAGTTTTGTAGGCACTTTCCCATTGCAAGTACTTGTAATTTACATTCTGGAGCATCAACAAAGAGATTTTTGACTATATTTAAAATTTATGTGTTTTCTTTTGATGTATGGTTTAATAATTCTTAGTTTCTCTTAAGCTATTACTGAAATCACTTTCTCCACCTCATACTCTTGTTCATTTACAAACAATAGTATTCACAGCTAGCTTGATTTTCTTATGCTCTCTGATTTGATGCACCTAACAAACCTTTTGACTCCATAGCCCAATGGAAACTGTTTAGAGAAAACATCTCATCTCCAACCATGAACAATCAAACAAACAACCCTCACAATCAATTAAACTAGCCTAATATCAGAAAACTTAATCAAATATAAATCTTGTAGAGAGATCCCTCTCTGATTCTAGGAGGGCTATATCCTAGGTTTCAAGTGGTTTTATGTTATGCTTTATAGTTTAGTCTTGCCAATCTTATAATTTATAGAGTGATAATATATTGGTGACCATACTGGGGACAATAGTTGAAAATTTTCAATTTTCATTCGAATTCAGAAACCCCAGCTAAAGAGAATTATATGATATAGCTTTCTTTCATATATTGGATCCTTACAACCTTAAATAATCAGTTGGTCTGTGATTTTGGACTAAATTATGGCTACCAAAAGAATATCCACTAGATCCCATCCAAATCAAAATCCCCGTCCTATTGTGGACAATCCTCAGAAGATCTTGAGGAAAAATCCTAGAATAGACAATCCAACCAGTGACAGGATTATTTATAGGTCTAGCTCCTTGCTTGAAAACTTTGTTACTTTGCAAGAAGTTCAATTCGATTTACAGTTTGAATAAGGTCTCTTCAGAACCAAATCTCAAAATTGGACTGACCTCACAGTTTTTGACCCCTCCATATTTCATACCACTAACCATCCACCTTCACCCACCATTCATCTCCATCCACCACCTCCACTTGTCATGACAGCCAGGTATGCCCCACTAGTGCTTCCAGTATTGTTCCCTCCTATGCCACAAGAATACCAATCCAAGATTCTAGAGTTTGACAACACTAGTCCTATAATTTCCTACAAACACATAGATAAAATGAATGATTTCTTTGACCTGTAAGAAACTGATGATGACAATGTCAATTTGATGATGTTTGCCCAACGTTTGGTGGGTGAGGCCAGGAAATGGTTAAAGGTCTAACTGTTAATAGCATCTATGATATCTCTTCTTTTCACCAGGAATTTATCAACATATGGGAGGGCAAGGAAAATCCAGTGCATATTTTATCAGAGTATGAAACCATCAAAATATCCCCTGAAGAGAGTGTGCAAGACTACTGTACTAGGTTCAACAAGTTATATAATGCACTCCCTACAAATATGAGACCACCCCAAGGGATAGTTCTACTTAAATTCCTATATGGATTTGATCCAGACATGGCCTATCAACTTAGGGAAAGGGACTTTTCAACCTTAAAGGAAATTCAAAAATATGTTGTGAGTGTAGAAGCTAATTTATTAGCAAAAAGGGCTAGTATGAGGACCGAGAGGAGATTCACCATAAGAGAGGAACATGTAGCTTCTACCTCTGATGCCAAGATTGAAAATTTAGTAAGGACTATGGAAAGGATGATGGAGAGAATGAGTTTAAATGAAAGAGAAATACCCAGAGACAATAACCCACAAGCCCAAAACAGAAATAAAAACCCAAGAAGAAATCCTCCACGAATTAGGCAGAGAGAGAAAAGAGGTCTTGATCAGCAGATCGGACCTCCCTTTCAAGAAAATTACGTTGATGATGATGAAGGGATAGTGGAGGAAGATGAGGAAAATCATATAAATTTGATGGGGATTAATGAATAAGATCATGTCTTCATCACTGAATAATATCAGGACCTCTTTTCACTAGCTCGAGTTGACCTCGGACCTGAAGAATCTGATGACTACAAACTGGGTTTTGAGAATTCCATTATGGAGGTCCACATGCAGTATAACTTAAGGAGAAAAAATAATTTGGATAATTCAAATAAAGGGAATTCAAAAAACTCTACCAAGAAAGTATCTGAATCTGAAGTCAAGAAAACAATTGAAAACACTAAGAAAAATTTAAATAACTCAGAAAAGAAACACATATAGAAAACTCTCAAGAAATCAGTAGATATTCCTACCAAAAACACTCAAAAAGAAATCCCTAGTACAAGAAAACAGACTAAAGATACCCAAAGAATAGAGGTTGAAAGGATCGATATGTCAAACCCACTGAGAAATAAAACTCCCTTCAGTATTGAGAGTGAACTTGCGAAGGTAAATATTTCTACCCCTCTCACCAAATTGATAAAAAAAAATGTCTACAAATCTCAGGCCCTGAAAGTATTAAATATAGGGGATATTATAGACACTGTCAATTTAAGTGATGAACAGCCTCAACTCTTGTTTGGGCCAGAGGTCGATGGCAGACCATAGGAAGGAGGGGTTCCACCTTTTTATGTCAATTTAAATATTCATGACAAAATACTTCATAATGCCATGTTGGACTCGGGTGAATCACACAACCTTATTCCCTAGGCTATCATGTAGAAACTTGGCCTCAAAATCACTAGACCCTATAGATATCTATACTCTCTTGATTCTATAAAAGTTAAGTGCTTAGGTCTAATCAAGGACCTTTGTGTCACTCTAGCTCAAATACCTGCAAGGATTTTAGTGATGGATATTTTTGCGGCTGACATTCCCCCTAAATATGGTATGCTATTATCTCACTTGGGGAGAAAAATTACAAAGAACACTGCAACTGGACATGACATATGCTACCATTCCCGTGTTTGGTCAATCGAGAAAGCTTTATAGGAAAAAACTAATGAAATACATGGTGAGTATCGAAGAGAAGCCTCACAATTACCCTCTCTACTCGGTTCACACTGACCTAGATTCTTTCATTTTGTATAATGATGGAATCACTGATTCATAGGTTTCCTAGTTAGAAAATGATCCCACAGAAAATCCTGATAGACAAATATCAACAAAACAACCAGATCAAGCCAAGATACCTCTTTGTAACATGAGTTTTGATGGCTCATGTGGCTAAGCTAGCTCCAGGGCAGGCATTTGGGTGTATAACACAGGAAACAATAGTGCATAGACTCATTCATACAAGTTAAATTTCGAGTGCACAAACAACATTGCGGAATACGAATCTTTGTTGCTAGGACTAGAAATGTTCAAGAAATTAGGAGCAAAAAGGATATTTGTACATGGGGATTCTGAGTTGGTCATAAAAAATGTTAAAGGACTGTATGCAGCCAAACAACCTATACTGAGAGCTTATAGAAATGTTTTCCTTTATTTCTTGAGGACCTTTGCGGAATACGATTTGGCAGTAATCCCCAGAAAACAAAACGTCCTAGGAAACGACCTAGTTGTTTTAGCAAGTACCTGTAAACTGTCTCACCCTAACAAAAAACATACAATTGAAGTCAAACACCATCCTTTAGTGCCAAATAACATGATGTACTGGCAAGTTTTTGGTAGTGATAAGAAAATTGAAAGCTTCTTGCAATCCAGAGATGAATTTGAAGACAGTAATGTGGATATGGATTGTGAGGAGGACAGTCTTACCCAGGAACAAACTACTAAGGAAACACAAGCCATTGTTTTGGAAGACTCTGTCCTAGATGTAAATTCCATTGTAAATATTCTATCTCACAACACTGTATATAATCATGATAAACAAAAAGACCTGGAAAAAGAGGCGTTCAAAATACTTCAACTTAAAGACAATAGTATGCCTAGAGGGATGGTCCCTTTATAAGAACTATTTGAATTTAACAATGTGGCGAAAAACCCCAAAATAGAGCCAACTAAAATAGACATTGAGGAATGTAATATAGGCACAGAAAAAAAACCCCAAAATCATCAAACTATGTAGATCTTTGCCTACTATTACAAAGAAAAATATGTAGCTATATTCAAATAATTCATTGATGTTTTTGCATGGAGCTATGAGGATTTGAAATCCTATGATACCAGCATCATTCAACATAAGATTCCAATTAAGGAAAGTCAAAAACCATTCAGGCATAAATTGCGAAGAATAAATCCTGTTTTAATGCCTTTAATCAAGAAATAGGTTAAAAATATGTATGAAGCAAATATCATAGTGCCACTAGGATACTCCAAATGGGTTTCCAATATTGTCCCAACTAGAAAGAAAATAGGAGAAATTAGACTCTACATTGACTTTAGAAACCTCAATAAGGTATCTCTTAAGGATAACTACCCTTTATCTAAGAGGGATCACATATTGCAAAGGGTATTGGGTTCTAGTAGGATATCTTTGTTAGATGGTTTCCCCGGTTACAATCAAGTGTTAGTACACCTTGATGACCAAGATAAGACAAATTTTACAACTCCTTGGGGGACTTTCATCTGTGTGAAAATGCTCTTTGGACTAATTGATGTTGGAGCTACCTTTCAAAGGGCCATGGAAATTGCCTTTGTTGATGACAATTGCCACTTTATTGTTATTTATTTGGATGACATCACTGTGTTTTCTAAAACCGATGAAGAACAATTAGCACACTTGAGAAGAGTTTTTGAAAAATGAAGAAAAGTTGGCCTCTCCCTAAATCCTAAGAAGACATTATTTGGATTAGTAGAAGGAAAACTGTTAGGTCATATTATCTCTAAGGATGGAATCAAAATTGACCCTAGTAGAACTGAAGGAATACTAAAAATTAGTCATCCCAGAAACCTAAAGGAACTCCAATCTTTCATTGGTAAAATCAACTTCCTAAGGAGATTTATACCCAAATTGGTAGAAATTTTAAGGAACATCACTAATATGCTCAAGAAGGGATCAGAAATAAAATGGACCATAGAAGAAAAACAGTGTTTTGATTTGGTCAAGCTAGCATTGACAAAATACCCAATACTAATTAGTTCAGATTTCACTTAAAATTTCATGATTTTTTCTTTTGCCTCTGAACATACTATTGTTGTTATTTTATTACAGAAAAACAACGAAGGATAGGAGCAACCCATAGCCTTTTTCAGCAAGGCATTAAGAGATGCATCTCTTAAATATAATGTCATGGAAAAAAATGATTTTTCATTGGTTAAAGCATTGAAATATTTTAGAGTCTATATTTTACATTCACATATCATTGCTTATGTTCCAAATGCAGTTGTCACATTAGGGGAATTTTGAGGTCTAAAATGGGCCTCCTAAGTAAAATGTACAACCAAAATAAACTTTATGAGAACCAATAGGATTCAAGATGATGATGTCAACCATGGGGGATGATTCACCATTTTTGGTGTAAAAAATTAAAAAGATCAAAAAATAATAAAATAATAAAACTACTTTTTCAACTCGTATTTTCAACTTATCTCCCTAAGGGTTTACTCAAATTTCAACCAGGAGTACCCGTTTTATGCAAAATTTAATTCCTCATCCAAGGAGTACCCATGCTGCATACTTTTGATAGAACCTGCTACACGAAAAATGAGAAATACATGGAAAACGCGATTGCAATCACATTTTTCATGTATTTCTAATTTTTTGTTTAGCAAAGTCCATCAAAAGTATGCAACATGGGTACTCCTTGGATGGGTAATTAAATTTTGCATCCAACGGGTATTATTGCTTGAAATTTGAGTACAACCTTAGGGAGATAAGTTCAAAATATGAGTTGAAAAAGTAGTTTTTTCTATTTTCCCTCTAAAATTTGATGATGTAATCAAATATTATATTATTATTTCCACTATTATTTTATAATTTCGTTAGGAGGCCATTTTGGAGCTCAAAATTCCCATAATGCAAAGACATATTAACACAAAAAGGTCTTGATGGCAAAAGAGCGAAATGGATTATATTGATCCTGGAGTCTGACTTGGAAATCAAGCCCACCAAGTTGATTAAAGGACAAGGGTTAGATGAATTGTTGGCAAAATATAATCTTCATGAACTAGACATCAACATGGTACACACATTAGATAATCAAGAGGAACTAGCAACTCCACCCATTGATGAAGCATTCCTTAATTCTCCATGGTATGTTGATATATTGTATGTATTGTCACATCTAAATGCTTCTCCTGGCTTGTCTAAAACCAAGGCTATATCTCTAAAAATTAAAGTTGTTAAATCTTGCATTTTGGACAATGATTTGTATTGGAAAGATATTGGAGGCATTCTTCTTAAATGTTTAATAAAGGGTGATGCAGATAAAGTATTGTAAGATTTCCATGGAGGTGATTGTGGTGGCCATCTATATTGGAAAACCACTGCCAACAAGATCATGAGAGCTGGTTTTTATTGGCCCACCCTTTTCCCTGATGTCCATAAGATGGTTACTTCTTGTCATAAGTGTCAAATATTTTAAGGGAATAGAAAACCACTGCCCCTACGTTTGAAACCTATCTCTCTAGAAAGCCCTTTCCAGTTGTTATCACCAAAATTGTACTTGATTGGCTGCTGATTAGACAACTTCAGTGTAACTGTTTCAAACGAGATTTTGAGTGAAGCTTAGCCTCTTCAGTCTGAGAGGGCTCTCTCAAAGGGGTTTATGATATCGGTTAATGATATAATATAGATGGCTAACTCTATTATTTGTGTCTTGGTTTTATAATTTTGTAGGTTGAAAAGATGAAGGCTTGCTACCATTGGGCTATGGAGTTAGTGAAAGGGATGTCAATAACAAAGGATTTCCTTGTGGAAGCTGAGGCTTATATATAATTCAATGAAATAGTAACACATTCAGGAAAATTCCAATAACTTGAGGTTCAAAGGAAGGCAGAGCATGTGACACATGAATTATGAGTAATGAGACATCAAGGTATTGAAAGAAAAATATTAAAAGAGATACACCGTAGCTTGATACTTAAAGGAAGTTAGAGCATGAAAAATCATGAATTATGAGCAATAAGAATTAAAACATTGGAAGAAAACATTTCAAAAGATAGGATAGAAACTCATGAAATATAATAAGAATCTCAGGTGGAGAAAAGTTTTATTGTTACTGTATATAATAGAAACTCCAAAAGCTTTACACTAAAATAGTCCTTTGAGATAACATTTCCAACCCCTCATAAATCGAAGTACTCATTACTTATAGGCATCTAGCCTTTACATCTATTCTACCAAGTGGCTAGATCATTAAACTCTATTATTGACACCAAATCTTACCACTAACTAGACATTTAAAACTAGAAATTAACACCTTCGGAATTAGGAGTTAGAGTCCTACTATGACTCAAACACCTACTTATTACACTTTTAATCTAAAGATGATCCAAATATTCCTCAAAAGGAATCATGTCTTTCAACCATATCGGCCACAATAAAAACATTAATACCTTGACTATCTTCATGAAACTGCTTTGCCTATTATTAAGGAACTGCCAAGTTGATGATATGGCAACATAGTGAGCTAGTATCTTCGACCTATATTCATAACAAAAAATATCTCCACTTAGCAATCTTCTGATCTGATACTCTTTATCATTGACCTGATACTCTTTGTCATTTCTCATAGAGAACAACTTTGAAATAGTTATTTAACCTTCACCTTCTTCCAAAAATTTACCTTGCTGTCAAAAAAGAGTTTTGAGCTACTTTTGTAGAGAAATTTTGTAGCAAAAATAATTAGGCCACATGTGTTGTACCTTTACTACTTTTGACCATTGAAGGATTTTGAGTGATCAAAAATATTTAAATGCAAACTTTAAATTTCCTTAATCGGGTCAATTTAAGTGACTTGAAACCAAAAATGTGTCTTCAGAAATTCCACAACAAAAACGGGGCTTCAAGCCTGGGACACGCTGTGGAATTGCCTAATTTCCCACAGACTTCACATAATTTGGATTTCAAGCCTAGAAAAGGTCCATGGCTATGTGAGATGATAGTATGAAGAATGATAAGGAAAATTTGGTTAAAAATAACTCTTACCCTCCTCAATAAACAATGTTTTCACCTTCAGCAACTTCATCTACCAATAAAAATGACTCTATTTTTCCTGAAAAATAAGGCTGCACTCATGAGCTCCTATCTCTAAATCCCTGATAATTGTTGCAAAAATGGAGGAGGTTTTTGTAGATAAGAATGTTTAGAAGAAAATATCTCTTATTTTTTTTAAAACCATCTTCAGTTTTCTGGAATCTTCATTATAAAATCATGTATAAAACAGGAAAATTCATAATTCTGAAAATAGGTCCTAAAGGAAACTTCAAATCTGCAAATTGGTAGCATCTGGGAAAAAATTGAAAGAGGTTATTGTTCCTTTTTGGTTCTTAGAAAAAACCTCCTTCATATTTTTGAAACTCATCTTCATTTGCTTGTAAATTCTTCTTGAAACCAACATCTTAAACATTCCAAGAAACACAAAAAATCCCCTTGTAGCTACTTGTTGGAGAGGTAAATCCCCTCTATGGACAGAGGTGATCCCTACTAGCCCAGATCGGATCTAGCAAAAATCAGTCACGCAGTGATGCAGGTCTCTAGTTACAAAATGACAAAAACATAACGAGTTACCTACCTCGAAGAAAGGATGATGCTTCCCATCTCCGCTTTGGTAGATCACAATCCTTCCGCTTAGCACATCCGAACATCTCTACACATGCGAAGAAACACAATGATACATGTGTGCTCAACTTAGTGTTCCTAAATTGAGGTCATAAATTGTCAACCAGGGTTAGTAAACTGCTGAAGTGAGGTGCACTATATGTGCCTAGGTATCCGTTTCTCACTACGTTGTGTTTAGTGTTTTTATGATGTTTTTGGTTTTGTGGTTTTATGTTGAGAAGGAAAAGAACTAAATGTTAAAAAAGAACAGTTGTTGGTCACACTAAAAACAGAGAAAAACCTATACTAAAGAACATAAAATGCAAAGTTTGATAATGACTCATAGCAAGGAAATAAATCACAACATGAACTCAATAACTCATAACATGAACTCATCCAATTCATTCATTAGAAATATGTTGGACTAGCTTGAGAAAAGGACAAGTTTAGTGCAAATGAGGTTCTCCTAAGTAAACAATCATCTTACAATATTACAAAGAATCTCATCCATGGCTAAAAGTTTATTGGAACACAATTGGAAAATATTATTTGTAGCACAATAAGATTTCTACTCTGAATTAACTTGTAATGCTAAGATTAATCCATTCTGCAGCTCATCTTGTCACTACTAAGCCTCATTCGAAAGTTAGAGATTTTCTAGAATAGTTTTTGGGAAAAGGCTTATTTGTGAAATTGCAAAAGATTGGAGAACAATCAAGGCCTTAAACCGATATCACTAATTCCTGTCCATATGATGATGCATTAATAGAAAGTCAGAACAAGAGTAGTTTGTAAACAATGAAGGTCGTGAAGTCTAATTTTGACATTTAATACAACTTAAAGAACAATGGATAACACTGAACTAGAATGCAATTGATCAAACTTGAAACACAGTGATCACAACTAAACTAGAATGCCATTAACCTAACTTGAAATATAGTGAACTAGAACTGAACTAGAATTCCACTAATCTAACTTAAAATACAGTGAACAGAGTTGAACTAGAGTGCGATTATCAAACTTGAAATATAGTGACAGAATTAAACTAGAGTGACATCTACCTCCGGAGTATTTCAACTGGACTAAAATGAAACTAATTCTATGAAATACTACAACCCTATCTCGCTCAGTATGAGTGATATTTTGGAATAGTTTGTAAAGACAAGTCTGGCTATATCTTTCAATGCAAATGAACATAAAACATAAAGTTTCAAAAAAAATGCAATTAACTCCTAAAATACTACAGTTATATCTCATTCAATGTTAGTGGTGTTTTGGAATAGTTTTTAAGGATAAGACTGACTGTGGCATCCACTGCAAGTAAGTATAAAAACACAAAGTTCAGAAAATTGATTAAACTAGGAATGAAACAAGGCTAAGTTACTTATTTAAACCATATGAAAAAATCTTATCAGGTAGCAGGGGCCCTCTACCACCGGATTAGCACGCAAATCTACTCAAGATTGACTCAGCTCTTGCAATAAAGTGATGCTTTTTTCATTAAAGGAGAAATTCTTCAAATAGAGTATTATTCTAAGATCTAGCAATAAAACAAAATCTAGCTAGTTGTTTCTCGGTCTCCCGAGCCATACTTATAACAAAATTACATAACTTTCTTTGAGATAAAACAGGAATAAATGTCTTTCCCAACTAAAATCAAACTAGGAATCTGGTGGTGGCCTCGTACTATGATTAAGGACATCTGTACAGTCCTTGTCCTATTAGAAGTCTATCTCCTAGTTTTGGTTTCCCACATGCATAACCACTTGTAGACTCAAGCTCAGACTTCGTGGAGAGCAAGAAATGATGGGGGAGTGATGTGGAATACGACCATATGTGTTTTTCCTTTAGGTGACACCTGGAACCTGCGTGAACATGAAGACAGATGTGGAATAGGTGACTGGCTACAGAATGACTGCATTCTGTAGCCGAGTCTAGTCAAAAATTACTACAACAACAAAATCATGAAAACATAGCAAGTTAGTCATTATATACATTCTTAAAGTAATCCTAATTAATCATATTGATCATTCAAGCCTGTAATTGATGAGGGACAAAGGAAATGAAGTGAAATGTGGTGGAAAAGAAGGACATCTTTGGGGCTCAACAATACATAGCATAGAATCTAAACCGTGTAACCATACATTAGTTAGAGAGGATGTAATTCATTGCATCAAAACAAAGACACATGAATGAAACCATAATCAAAGTCGCTTATCATTAATAATAACAAAGGAAAGATACAACCCAAAGCTCTGACGTTGGATCTTCCTTCGACAGGGCTAACAGTCGAGCCCATCTCGATGAAGCTCATCGGAAATGGGACAAAGCTCTCTCTCTTCGGCTTGGCTCTCAAAGGTTGTCTGGCGATAGTCTCCTTGCTACAAGTTTAGCTCTTCTTCTAGTGCTATTAGGACTACTAGCTTGCTAAGGGAAAATGGCAAGCCTATATAGATGGTGGAAGGGGAGTTGGGATCCCTACAATGGTAGGATTGGCCCTATCCTTAAGGAAGCTTCCATGATAGGTGGAAAACTACCTCCCCTACATGGAGATCCGAAGCCAAACTTCACAACTCATTTTAGAGACTCGTTCAGGAATTTGTTGGAATCAAACTTCTACCATTTTTTTTTTTTTTAAATCCTTATTAAGCTTGGCACGAGCAATACACTGGGACAAAGCTCCAGTTGGCACACCCTCTTTGGTGCATTTTCCCCATTGGCGCGAGGGCTGAACTAGCTGGTCGCGCCAAGGCCAAAAGATCAGTTTTTAGGGTTTTTCAAAGGAAAATTTCTTCAAAGGAATGATTGTCCTTGTCAAGGGGGATGCCATGAAAGTGGTTTTAGGTTATGTCACTGCTCACAGGTCATGGGAAAGGCCCTCCAATGTGTGGGACGAGGAATTTCAGGGACGGTGACAAATTACTGTGTAACAGATGCCCCCTAAAGCATGAGGTCCGAGAGAGAGAGAGAGGGATGAAATGATTTATGAGAACGTGCCCAACTGAAAACACTGCCATGGGAAAACCTGCGTAGACAAATACAACTGATATCTCAAATACATGATATGTGGTATGGGCGCAGCCATCCATAATAGAGTATAAAATAATTAGGATCCAAGGTATGGGCGCAGCCATCCAGAAAGGATCAATAAATAGACTCAGGTATGGTCGTAGCCATCCAATCAATGAGTCATACAACTAATCATGATAATTCACAAAATCCGCAGCCTGGATTCCATCAGACAAAACCCAGGGTCTTGCACTTCATCTCGACCTGAACCGAGTACAAGTCCAAGCATGTGAATAAGTGAGCTGAATTTGAACATGCAAGAACATTGTCTGATTACCAGCTAATGATGAAAGTCGTTAACAGACGCGAGAGGATCCACCAATAATGATGATGGCCCTCAAGGTACTAGAGGTACAATCCACGGAATGTGAACAGTGAGATGGCATCGAACACCCACAGAATAATTCGATTGAAGGCTAATGATGAAAACCTTGCGTCAAATGCGAAGAACCTGCCATTGAGGCATGCAAGCTCTAAGGTATCGGAAGGGAGTCTCTAGATCAGCTTCCTGGATAATGAGCTAAGGTCGACAGGAAGTGACCTTAATCGATGGTGGGCCATAGTGTTTCCCACATCATCGACACGAGATAGATGAACATAATATTTGTGAATCAAGATCAGTAGAGAATCAGAGGATGGTTGAACACTACAGAGGTCAACTTCTCTTGAACATATCGGTGGCATGACACTGGATTTGGCAGTATTTGAAATCAAAGGATCTGAGATCATGATGACGAGGCAAAGAGTAGATGAGCAGTCAAAAGAGATTACCCAAACCCCCGGAGGCAAGAAAATAACGAGATGAGATGTCCCCAACTCGACAAAAATGCAAACAAGTGCCATGTTCAAGAGTGACATACTGCCGACACGACTATAATACTAGTTCCATTTCCCCCACCATTTCTGGGGAGTACCTCTTTATTTTTACACAAGCTTGAAGAGGATACCATATGCTTGTCATGTAAGTTTGTCCTTTAGACAAATCCAACCTAGTACATTTAACGAGCCCTAGGAAGGAGGAACTCGAGTAACATCATTATGATGGAGTCTGATGTCATCAGTTTTTAACGAGTTTGAAAAAGGAAGAACTTGGTGTCTTTTCATGTGTAGAGAGTTTGAAAAGATAGCAGAAAAGTAAACTCCAGTAGTCCCTTTTCGTAGATAGTCTCACAGATCCGAAAAGGTAGAAAACTATGTCTGAGATAACCTCCTAGTCACGATAGGCTAGGGTATTCCTTTTTCGTAAATAATCTATCCCAACCTGAAAAAGGGGTAAATGTATATTGGGTAGATATTGCTTCGCAGCCAATTTAACGAGCTCAAAATGACAAGCGACTCAGTGATCATTTCAATTTGAGAGAGTCAGAAAAGAGCTGAAAGGTGACTCTTCCTAGAGGAACGAGTGGTATAAAGGGCAACAACTAGTTCCGGTGGAACTACTCAGAACAAGATAAAGGTCAAGAGGCTGGCTAACAAGACCACTCATCACAATAGTTCCTCAAGAATGGGTAAAACAACCAAGTGAAGGCATATGATCGGCCAAGCAGATAGTGATGATGGAGTGAGAAAACCAAGGCTCATCTGGAAACAACAAGATGATAAAATGGAAATCACAAGAGGTAAAATGGGAATGGTTTCATTTTTACACAAGCTTGAAATAAGGAAACTCTGCTTGAAGTTGGTTTCATTTTTACACAAGCTTGAAACAGAGATAAACTATGCTTGAAACCGGTTTCATTTTTACACAAGCTTGAAATGGAAACAAACTATGCTCGAAAAAGTAAGCATGCCCCCAACATGGTGACTCAATTCGAGGTACATGCCCCGCAAGGTTCAGTCCATATGAATGACAGATAGAGTGAAGGTTAAAATTACGAGATCAAGAGAAAGACTCGAATGGGATTTTACGAGATCTTTTCAAAGACTCAAATTGAATAGGAAAGTGTTTCATTGTTTTGACGAGGTTGGCACATTAAAATAACTATCCTCAGAACATCTTGTTTCATTTTTAGGGAGCTTGACACAAGGAAACGAACTGTGATCCAAAGAGCTTGTTTCATTTTTTTTTAAGGAGCTTGACACAAGAAAATGAACTGTGCTTCGACAACCTTATTTCATTTTTTAAGGAGCTTGACACAAGAAAATGAAATATGCTCTGGACACCTCATCATAATGAATAAGAAGTCATAGCTTCCAAGGGTTTCCCGTCCGATGGAAGGAAAACATCTTGGAAGTCTGTACCTAGTGCCCCCAGCACCTGATGCACAATGGCACTATCACTGAATGTGGGCATGGGAAAGGTAGCCACATAATTAACTTGTGGCGGGGAAGATACAACCGGTGGATAAATACCTGGAAGGGATGATGGTGGAATAGATGTAATGTTAGGAAAAAGGAATGAAAGCTGATCAATGGTCACGATCCAACCTTTGTGTGGAAAACACATCACACGAAAGAGGGAAGAGACAAGAGCACCCATGACATAAGTATAGTCACGAACCAGGAGTAAATTAAAGTCCAAGGGTCCAGGTACAATGATCACATCCATATGGACAGTTTTCCCTCCCAAAGTAACAGGCAACTTCGGAAGGATCCCTAACAGTTGACTAGTTCTTCTGTTAAATGCCAATAGATTCTGCGTAACAGGCACAAGCGGTGGCAAACCAAAAGCTTTCCAAGTAGTCAAGGATAAAATACTGACAGACGCACCTTCATCTATTATAGTGCTGGGTACAACCAGATCAAAGGTCTATACCGTGATCTCGAAAGGCACATAAGACGGAAGGTGGTATCCTGCAAATCGACTCCAATCGAAGGAAGCAACCAAAATACTTGGAGGGGCTACCATCGAACCGAGATGGTCTTCCCCTGGTGTTGTGAGAGAAGAAGGAGCATCCTCCACGACCTCCATCACGGAGTTGGGAGGGGTGTCCTCCGGGACCTCCATCATGGGAGGCGGAGGAGCAACTTCTTGGGGTATGGGGACAGGAGAATCTTTCTCCAAGTCCAAGGAATCCGAAGAAACAAGAAGAACCTGAGGGGTGTGAGATCCAATCTCAACAGAAAAGACCTGGTGCACCGCAAACAGGGCTAGCTCAACCGATCCCACAACCAATGGTTGGTCATGGATGGATTCATGATGGTGAATTTCCTGGGGAGCGGGATCAAGCAAGGACAAATCTTGACTGATCATTGAATTAACTGGTGAAGGACTCAAAGAAATTTGTTTTCAACCAACCGGAAGGCACAGTGCAAAAACAGTCGAGTTGTCCAAAAATCTCTTGGCTTCATCCATATACGGACAAAGGTGAATGGCATGGTGACCTTTACACAACTTACAGGGATTGGTAAGCTTACCCTGCTTCTTAGGATCTTTACCAGCACTAGCCAAAGACATGCCCCCAACCTGACTCCTGGAAGCCAAAGGCAACGACGGACGACCATTGGACCATACTTCGAGCACCTTGGTAATGCCAGGGAAATCTCGAAGAAGATGGTTTCCCTGGCACAACATGCAAGGGAACTTAACTTTCCGCAAAGGGCTGGAAGGTTTATTGAGAGAAGGTGTTTTAGAAGCAGTAGCTACAGCCTTAGCCTCTCTCTTATCGGACTTCTTCTTCTTTTTCTTCTTCTTCTTCTTCTTAGCCACCTGGTTACATGAATCCAAAATTTCACCAGGCGAAGTAGAAAAGGAGGACGCAAAAATATACGAAGAAGGGGAGAGGTCCACCTTGGAATCAACATGATGTTGTTCAGGTGGGGGAATGGATTGAACAGTAGCCGGGACATTCGGAACCACAGAGGTTGAAAAAAACCAAATAGGCAACCCAACAATTAACCCAGGAAGGGACAACTTGCCATATAAGGAGCACCAACATTTCCAAAAGGAGGAAAAGGACCAGGATTCCCTTCAGAGGGGATTCCTTGGTTGGTGAATTCTGGAAAAGTTGCCATTGAAGACAACTCAAAAAAACACCCTAAGGAAACTAAATTTAACCAGGAATATTTCGTGGGAAGTTAATTTTAAAAGACTGAAACCAGACTCTACTATTTCATATTTTAAGAGTTAAGAAATGAGTAAAAGATGACTCTATCTCTTTCAGTTTGGAAACAAGCATGAAAGGACAAGCACTTGACAATCTTTTCAAGTTTAGGGAGTCAGTAAAGATCAAACTGACTGCTCTGTTAATATAGGTAAGAGGTGTACCAAGTTTCTGTGAACTGCAATATACACCTTGGTGATCAAATGAAAGAGAAATGACCAAGGACTTGACGTACGTGCAGGTAATCTCCCTGAATGCTATGTTCGGTGTATCATGGGTAAAAGGAAGCAAACTTGGCTTCCTACAGATAAAGGATGTCAACCTAGTGGGGTCTCCCTTTATATACGCAATGGTACAAGAAGCGCAAGTCCATACTAGCGTTGTCTAAAGCCAAAAAGCGAATGACAAATACTAGGTTTAACAACGCCGAAACACGTCACTAGTCTAGACCTCTAGATATTTCGTTAATGTTTTAATGCTGACTTAAGGTAAATTGAATAAATTTTAGAGTTGATCTTTAATTATGTTTAAATTTCAGGCCCTACCGAATGTTATGTCTCAAAAATCCTCTAAATGCACACTACATGCCACAATATATCACTTTGTTCAATGAATAGCTAACTACGGGAAGGTTGAGAGCTTTTCAAAAAATAACAAAATGATCACAAAACAACCACTAGTGTCTCTAATGCACGCTAACAAAACTAAAATATTTTCCTTTAGATTTATATAACACTAATAATGCAGAAATTTTTTCAATTTTCACTAACTAATCAAAAGCAAAACGAATTGTTTTTTTTTTTTTCAATGTTTTAGAGCGAAATGCACCAAACGAAATGAAAAACTAATAAAAAGACCAATTTGAGAAGTGATAACGAAATATTAAAAGCACGAAAGTTCACTCAACACATAATCAGACCTCAAACCAATGGAGAAATCCTCCAAACCAAAGAGGGATCTCAACAAAAACTCACACAAACTATGTGATCTAGGCTCGAAATGAGACAAAGTGAAACTTGAATGAAAAAGAGACCAATCACTCAAATAATGCAATGATACAATGGAAAACAACCAAACAAATGAAAGGAAGTGAAAACGAAGTTGACTAAACGAACGAAAACCAAAAACTCCCACGGGAGGCTCAGCACACAATAGCCCCTAGATGCCCTAGGGCTATAATGTAAAATCGATAGTAGAGGGAAAACAACTAGAGGATAGAGGTCAATTACATTCAACAAGGACTTCAAGGCACTCAGGAATTCGGCAAAGAGGCACCAAAACCAAAAATCAGACTCAAAGGGCTAAAAAACAAGTAAACCCTAGCACCAAACAGAGTTGGCGCAACTGTTTGGTTGCATATAGTGCCAAAACAGGGTTGGCGTGGGCACCTAACTACCAACAAGTGCCAGCTGGCATGACTGTCAGGCTAAAAAGTGTGCCAATCGAGTTCACTAATGACAGAAGTGAAAAAGAGCAAGAAAAGAGTAGATCACGTATGGTGGGAGCTGAGCAGAGGTTCTACACCAGAAAGAGACAGACTAGAAGAGAAAATCAAGCGAGAAGCCAAATGCAATCGAAAGAGACAAGACAAAATCCAATCAATCTCCCCAACGGAGTTGCCAATTTGTTGGAGGTAAATCCCCTCTGCAGACAGAGGAGATCCCTAGTAGCCCAGATCGGGTATAGCAATAATCAGTCACGCAGTGACGCATGCCTCTAGTTACAAAATGACAAAAACATAACGAGTTGCCTACCTCAGATCCTACGCAATGGTCGTCGAAGAAAGGATGACGCTTCTCGTCCTCCACTTTGGCATATCACAATCCTTCCACTTAGCACGTCTGAACACCTGCACACATGCGAAGAAACACAACGATACATAGCATAGAATCTAAACCTTGTAACCATACATCAGTCAGAGAGGATGTAATTCATTGCATCAAAACAAAGACACGTGAATGAAACCATAATAAAAGTCGCTTATCATTAATAATAACAAGGGAAAGATACAACCCAAAGCTCTGACGTTGGATCTTCCTTCGACAGGGCTAACAGTAGAGCCCATCTCGATGAAGCTCATCGGAAATGGGACAAAGCTCTCTCTCTTCGGCTTGGCTCTCAAAGGTTGTCTGGCGATAGTCTCCTTGCTACAAGTTTAGCTCTTCTTCTAGTGCTATTAGGACTACTAGCTTGCTAAGGGAAAATGGCAAGCCTATATAGATGGTGGAAGGGGAGTTGGGATCCCTACAATGGTAGGATTGGCCCTATCCTTAAGGAAGCTTCCATGATAGGTGGAAAACTACCTCCCCTACATGGAGATCCGAAGCCAAACTTCCCAACTCATTTTAGAGACTCGTTCAAGAGTTTGTTGGAATCAAACTTCCACCATTTATTTTTTAAAAACAATCCTTATTAAGCTTGGCATGAGCAATACACTAGGATAGAGTGCCAGTTGGCGCGCCCTCTTTGGTGGATTTTCCTCATTGGCGTGAGGGTTGAACTAGCTGGTCGTGCCAAGGCCAAAAGATCAATTTTTAGGGTTTTTCAAATGAAACTTTCTTCAAAGGAATGATTTTCCTTGTCAAGGGGGATGCCATGAAAGTGGTTCTAGGTTATGTCACTGCTCACAGGTCATGAGAAAGGCCCTCCAATGTGCGGGACGGGGAATTGCAGGGACGGTGACAAATTGCTATGTAACACTCCTAGTAGAAAAACATGTAACATGTCTAGATGAAAACTTGTGTGAATATGAGGTCGTCCATGATCAGTTTAAGGTTCATGGGCTCCTTTTATGCTTTCCTCTTTATGGCAATTTTTAATTTTCCCACTTAGCCTTAGCTAAGATGAACATTCAATTTTGTTTTAATTTATGTTTCATGAATAAATGAATAAAGGAGGACATGTAAAACTCCTAAAAAGTATGAATAAATCAATGCCCATATGAACAAAGAAAAATGAGGGCCATGTACATATTCACTTGCAGGTGTGAAAGAGGTTTAAGCTAAAGACTGGGTCAACCTTGACCAAATCAATAGTGTTGTCTAGGTTCATTGCATCTCCAAAAGGGGCAGCGCAATTCTAGAAGGAAGCCTCTCATGTGAAAAGGGCTAACTCATCAAGATGGTTTAGGGTTTGCAAAGCTTTCTCAACTTATAAAATGAGAGGGAGGGCAGCAAGAGAAGGTTGTTGACTGATTATATTTCTGAGTATTTGTCTACTTAGACAAATACCATTCTCTGCTGTTTAGTTGAGGATTGGATCTGGAATTCCTATGCAGGGATTTCACCTCTTCCTTTGAGGATTCAAGGAGGGAAGTTTACTGAATTGAACCACTATCAGGCTTGAGGCCAAGCTCCATCTTACATTACAGCGCTGCTCATCTTGAGGGTTAAGCTGTCTTGTGAGCTGCAACAAGTGGGAGTCTAGATCTGTAGAGATCTAGCGTATGTTTAGGAGCCTCTTCTCATGGAAGGTGTTCTTTAACCTCCTAAAAGAGTGTCTCTACTTCTTGTACTTCAGATATGAAATTTTAAAGTATTTTTATGTGTCAATTGAGCTACAACATTGTCCCATTGAGTAAACTGCGTTATTTTTGTATGAGGGTTTGCAGGGTGTCTTGCTCATAGTCTGGATCAAAGATCTCTTGTGCTGGGCTTTGCCTTCCACTTGGTGATCCATGGATTAGATTGCTGATCTATGTTATGTTCAGATCTGATCCATTTTTATGAAATGTAATATTCAAAAATTTACTGTAGCAGTTTCCAGATCTACAACTTGTTTCTCAGATCTACTCTTATTCATGCATGCTTTTGACAAAATTCCAAGTGGATCTTGAAGAGAAAAATATATAGTTTCCAGATCTGATATAGATCTGATGTTTCATCCACAGATTTTTCCTAGATCTGATTTTTAACTTCCATCTGCTGAAGCTCTTAAAAAATAACGCTGTTGAAGCATTTCTGCAAATATACATGTGTTCCTGCTCTCTTTTCTGAAGATTTATTGTCGTATTGACTCATGAATTCTACTGTATAATGAAAGAGATTTATCATAATGCTGAATTGATGATGTATAACTGAAATATAAGTCTTCTTTCTGATCTCATCTAAACATCTACTAAAACTGCGCAATTCCTGAAGCAGTGCTTGCATTTTGTTGCAGCCTTCCTCTTTGGGTGCTTTTTAGCTATTCAAGTTTTTGGGAGATTTGTTTAATGAGTCTAAACCGATTTTTTTTTAATGAAAATCCATATATAAGTCTCATACAGCATAAATAAGGGGAAACAAGTCCTAATATATGTTATTTTTGAACATTTTTACTTATACAGCATTTCGGTTGAGCACCTTGTTGAATTTCCTGAAAAAAGGATCATTACAGTGGTATCGGAGCTCCAATATTGGCACAGCATGTGCTTGCCATTGGAGCACCAATCATGCTACACTCAAAAGAATAGGATCCTCCCACTAAGAGGGAGAGGAGGTACCAAATTAGAAGTCATAAAAAGTATGACCCCACCACTGATGGCCCTGATAAGGGACAAGACAAGGGGAAAGCCCCTGAATCTGTGAATGATAAGGATAAGGAGGCAGAAGAGTTTGCAAAAACCCTCTTGGAGACTATGCAAGATATTTCCAAGGAGATAAAAGAGATGAGGGTGGATAGAATGAGGGAGTCCGTTGGGAGATTCCATCAAGGGGAAAGTTCTGAAGTATCTCATTATGGAACTGGTCAACCTGTGAGCTTGCCACAAGTTCCACATGCCTCCCAATGCTCTACTATGCCTACCTTCTTGGCTCTAGAGAATGAGGGACCACAAGGACCAACCTCCTTGGAAGGTTACTTTTTGGAATATGACTCACAAAGCCAGAGGTTCAAGGAAAACTTGAGCTTTCAAGACTTTTTCCATCTCAAGGACTGGAGGAGACCATGGCAGCAGTACAGAGATGGAGGTTTTTTTCAAGGGAGCCACCATACTATGGGCAGGTTCTTTTTGCCCAAATTCGATGGTTCATCCTCTTTTTCTTCCAAAGCATGGGTGGAAAATTTGGACATCTATTTCCAGTTGAATAAGGTCCTCGAAGTAGAAGCCAGTAAGATTGTTGCGTTGCATTTTGAGGGTGAAGCCCACAACTGGTGGTTCATGGACTATCTACATTGGGACATAGTAATGTTTCTACATATGCTAAGTTCAGTAGAAGACTAGTGGAGACATTTGATCTAAAATATCCCGAGGCACCTTTTATAAGCCTGGAAAAGCTAAAGAAGATAGGAGATGCAGAGGCCTATATCTTTGAATTCCTGAGATTGTCAGTAATGGTCCCTGATCTATCTGTAGCAAGGAGAGTCTACATGTTCATTGATGGCCTGGAGGAACCTTTGCATGGGTTGGTTAAGTCTACCGAGCCCATCACTTTGCATGATGCCATTAAGAGAGCTAGAGATCTCCAAGATGCCTTGCCAAGAGCAAAGGAAACTTTCCAAAGCAAAGCCCCTCATTCCTCTAAGAGGAAGGAAGGGAAAGATACTCCACCCAAGGAGAGCTCACTGAAGAAGCCTCTTGACCTTGATTTCTAGAGGGAGTTGAGGAAAAAGAGATTGTGTTTCACTTCTCAAGAGCCATGGGTACCAGGACATAGATGTGTTGCTGGAAGGGCACACTATATAGAAGTCTTCTCAGATTTTGAGGAGGAGGATGGGAATGAATGACCTAGGAGGGGTCACAGCGCTGGTGATGATGAGGAGGAAGATCAATAACCATCCAGAGGTGAATAGGGAGCCTTTTCTCCAGCAAGTGGGACTCTTGCTTGTTTGATAGGAGTGCCCAAATACTTGACCCTAAGAGTACAAGGTTCAGTCATGAACCAGAGAGTGTATATTTTGATTGACAGTAGGGAAACCCACAAATTTATTGATGCTCACCTTGTGCAGAGGAGAGGGATCCCCACTAATAATTTTGATGGGTTCTCTGTTTTGGTCCCAGGAGATAAAACTATGTAGTGCATGCAATATGTTCCATCACTTTCTGTCACTATGGGGTCCTACACCTTGGTGGATCACTTCTTTGTAGTTGACATACCAGACACCAATATCATCTTGGGTGTCTAGTGGTTTATTACCTTGGGGAAGGTCACCACTGATTGGAAGGCCTTGCAGATGGAGTGGGTGGACTTGAAGAGTGGGAGACCACAAATAATTCAAGGCATGCACACTTACCTTGCACCTAATGTTTCCACACAAACAACAAAGATGGATTTGCACAGTGGAAGCAAGGATCTCACAGTTCCTTCTCTCATGTTTATGATAATGCTGCAACGAACATTCCTACCTCATGTCAAGCCACTTGGAATGCCATTAGATCATGATCATGTGGGGGAAGCCTCACAAAGTGCTGCTCCAAGCATAGACCAAGCAAGGGTTGGAGCAATGGAAGAGAAAGCCATAGCGCCGTGGGAGGAATGAAAGGGGAGGATCAGCTTCCCAGCAAAAAAATTTGGCATGCATAATTTCAAAGAAACAATCAACAACAAGGCAAGCACCACTATAGATGTATCATTAGCGCTGTCCTTGTTGAGTTGTGTGGATCCATATTGGAGATCTTAACTCTTTGTGGAATACTCCAAATATCTACACACCTGGATGATACTAGATGGCATGAAACAAGGAGGAGGCTATGTGGTCCATGAAGGGGTCATCTATCATCTTGGTCAAGTATTATTGTCTCAAGCCTTCAATCTTAAGTAAAAGATACTACAAAGTGCACACAAAGAGTTCCTTTCCAACTATATGCAGTCAGCAAAGATCTACTCCCTAATCATGAGGAGTTTTTATTGGGAGGGTATGAAGGAGGAACTACATCATCACTATGATTGGGAGGAACTACATCAGCACTTACAAGAGTGTAATAGTTATGAGGAGGTTGGGCAGCCAAAGGACTCTATACAGGAGTCATTTCAGCCATCTCTTCCTTCTGTTAAAAGAGGAGGAATTCCAATGCCTAACTCCATGTGTGTGGGAGACTTGAATGGTAAAGAATCTGATCTTATGGAGCATGTTTATTTTTCAGATTGGACATATTCTCTTACCATATGTATGCAGGCCAGGGCTCATACAAGGAGTGATATTACATGCAGATCTCATGGCCTTAATGAGGCCAATAAAAATTCCAAATCTGGCCACTTCCTTGAGGTGCAAAGGGAGATTCTCTATCATGATGGGTGCTTCCCAAAAGCAGCTAACTTGGGTATCACTTTCAGCCATGTCAGAGTGACCCATGCAGCCAAGATGTGGTGGTATTACCACTTACCACACTCAGATCTACTCAAGCCAACGAGTGCATTGCGCTGGTATCTTATGTGGGATTGTGACCCACCTCCTCAAGTGCAAATTTCAATTTGCATATATGTGATTTTGCTTCCATACATAGATGATATATTGGTATTATTTATGGGTTTGTATGGGAAAAAATTGGGCAGTGTCGATGTACCCCATGGGATGGAACTTCACCCTGTAATTCATGATACATGTTTTAGATGTGACATTGCTTCACCCATGTTTATTTCTGTTGAGTTTTACACTCCTGAAGGGATGGACTATGCCCCTATCATGTTAGCCTTGGAGGAGAAATTTTTGATGTATTGGCTTAATGAGCACTTGACCCATGATGAAAGCTTGATCCTTGATGGTGCCATCAATGGAGGAGGAGAAGAACTACAACTCTTACCCTATTAGTTGCTTGAGGACAAGCAACATTTTGGAGGGGAGGACTGTAATGTTCCCACTTAGCCTTAGCTAAGAGGAACATTCAATTTCGTTTTAATTTTTGTTTCATGAATAAATGAATAAAGGAGGACATGTAAAACTCCTAAAAATTCTAAATAAATCAATGCCCATATGAACAAAGAAAAATTGGGGCCATGTACATATTCACTTGCAGGTGTGAAAGAGGTTTAAGCTAAAGACTGGGTCAACCTTGACCAATTCAGCAGCACTGTCTAGGTTCATTTCATCTCCAAAAGGGGCAGCGCAGTTCTAGAAGGAAGCCTCTCATGTGAAAAGGGCTAACTAATCAAGACGTTTTAGGGTTTGCAAAGATTTCTCAACTTATAAAAGGAGAGGGAGGGTAGCAAGAGAAGGTTGTTGACTGATTATATTTTTGAGTATTTGTCTTCTTATACAAATACCATTCTCTGTTGTTTATTTGAGGATTGGATTTGGAATTCCTATGCAGGGATTTCACCTCTTCCTTTGAGGATTCAAGGAGGGAAGATTTATTAATTGAACCACTATCAGGCTTGAGGCCAAGCTCCATCTTACATTACAGCGCTGCTCATCTTGAGGGCTGAGCTGTCTTGTGAGCTGCAGCAAGTGGCAGTCTAGATCTGTAGAGATCTAGTGTATTTTTGGGAGCCTCTTCTCATGGAAGGTGATCTTTAACCTCCTTAAAGAGTGTCTCTACTTATTTTACTTCAGATCTGCAATTTTACAGTATTTTTCTATGTCAATTGAGCTACAGTGCTGTCCCATTGAGTAAACTGCGTTATTTCTGTATGAGGGTTTGCAGGGTGTCTTGCTCATAGTTTAGATCAGAGATCTCTTATGCTGGGATTTGCCTTCCACTTGGTGATCCATGTATTAGCTTGCTTATCTATGTTCTATTCAGATCTTATCCATTGTAATGAAATGTTGTATTCAGAAATCTACTGCAGCAGTTTCCAGATCTGCAACTTGTTTCTCAGATTTACTCTTATTCACACATGCTTTTGACAAAACTCCAAGTGGATCTTGAAGAGATAACTATATAGTTTCCATATATGATATAGATATGATGTTTCATCCATAGATCTGTCTTATATCTGATTTGTAACTTCCATCCGCTGAAGCTCCTCAAAAATAATGTTGTTGAAGCATTTTTGCAAATATACATGTGTTTCTGCTCTCTTTTCTAAAGATTTATTGCTGTATTGACTCATGCATTATAATGTATAATGAAAGGGATTTATCATAATGCTTAATTGCTGCTGTATAACTGAAATATAAGTCTCATTTCTGATCTCCTCTGAACATCTGCTAAAACTACGCAATTCCCGAAGCAATGCTTGCATTTTGTTGCAGCCTTCCTCTTTGGGTGCTTTTTAGCTAGTCAATTTTTTGGGAGATCTGTTTAATGAGTCTAAACTGATTTATATTTTATGAAACTCCAAATATAAGTCTCATAAAGAATAAATAAAGGGAACCAAGTCCCAATCTGCGTTATTTTTGCACATTTTTACTTATACAACGTTTTTGTTGAGCACCTTGTTGAATTTCCTGAAAAAGGATCATTACACAATTTCCTTGTTGGGAAAAATACTGAGAGTGGGGGGGGGGGGGGGGGTGAATCAGTATTTAGGGCATACTAAAAAAATTTTACTTCCTTCAACCAATTTTCTTGATCTTCACATGTTTGTAGCAGTTCTTCATTCTTCTTATTTGATTTTTCTAGATCTTCTTTGAGAGAGATGATTTCTGCTTCAAGTCCTTCTTTTTCAAATGGTAGGGGTTCTTAATTCTTCTTATTTGATTTTTCCAGATCTTCTTTGAGAGAGATAATTTCTTCTTCAAGTCTTTCACTTTGATTGGTTGCATTAACATACAACTTTTGATACTTGTCTATCTGTCCATTCAGTATTTCTTTTTGTTCATTCATTCTAGAGATCATATCTTTGTAGATAGATTCTCTCTTATGAAATTGATTCCAATCATTGCTTTCATCATTGATCTTGAGATTTGCTTCTAGACTTATACTGTTACTTTCACTATCTTAACCATTGCATGCACAAGAAAGTGAATCACAAGAACAACAATCAATACCTGTTTCATCTTCTCTATTTTCTGTTGCACACGTTTTCTAAGGTATCTCCTTTCCTTGAGTAGCCTTCTTCTTTTGCTTCTTTGCCATGAGCACTTGTAGATCTTGGTCAGAATCTTCTTCATCCTCATCATTCTCTTCATTTGTATAATAACTCTTTCTCTTTTCAAATTGTTTCCATTTTTCATGATTTTCTTCATAAGGACATTTAGCAGCATAATGACCAACTCTCCCACAAGTAAAACACTTGAAGGGTAGCTTACCTTTGAATCTTCTAGTACCTGGTTGGAGTCTCCTTACAAAATTTGCTTCTTCTTCTTCTTGTGATATATAACTTGATTCCTTGACATCTTCCTTTTCTTTTCCTTTTGCACACGCCTTAAAAGCAGCTTCTTTGATTAGAGAGGGACCTCCTTGTCTCATTTCACAGGCAGTCAAAATACCATGTAGTTGAACAATAGTAAGAGTTTGCATATCTTGCCTTTCTTCAATAGCTGATACTTTTACTCAAATTTTGATGTCAAAGATCTTAAGACTTTTTCCACCAGAGTAGTATCGGTTATGGTTTCACCCAAACTTCTCATACGATTTACAATATCATCTAGACGTAAAAAGAAACTGGAAATACTCTCATCACTATGCATCCTTAAATTTTCATATTCAATTCTGAGAGTTTGGAGTTTTGCACTTCTTACCTTTGTATCTCCTTCATAGCTTAGAATGATTTTGTCCCATATTTCTTTTGCTAAATTTAGCTGCATCACTTTAGCAAATTCTGGTTTAAACATGCTTCCTAATAAGACATTGACTACTTTGGCATTGATTTCATATTTCTTCCTTTCTGCTGTATCGGTAGGAATACTTGCCAGATACTGATAACCTCCTTCCACGATTGCCCATACTTCTGCACCAAGACTTTGCAGATATGCTTTTGTTCGTATCTTCCAGAATAACAGATTATTTCCATTGAATAGAGGTGGCCTTATAGACATTATCCCTTCATGACTTCCCATTGCGACGGATCTCCTTCAAGCGATCAAGCTTCTTCAGAAGGACTTGCTCTGATACCAATTGTTGGGAAAAATACTAAGAGGGGGGGGAGGGGGGGGTGAATGAGTACTTAGGGCATACTCAAAATTTTTTACTTTTTCATACTCTAAAACCCATACGCTACATTAGTGAATTCAACTCGCTTATACACGCGGATATCCTTTATAAAACTCGTATATACACAGAGATCTTATTATGCACTTAATTCTTTACTTGGATCTATGCATCATTTATTCATCAGATGTTTAGTTAGAATTAAGCATGTGCAGTAATAACAGAATAAACCATCACACATAAGCAACACACATGAACACCAGGATTTAAGGTGGAAACCCAAGTCGGGAGAAAATCACCGCTGTCGTCGTCTCAGCCTTCAATATTTTATTATAAAGAAAACATCATATAACCATGTACTGGCGCAGAATCATACCAGCACGCAGGCACCCACCTGCAGAAGGCTACAACCTTCTCTCGTTTACCAGCCTCTCCTGGAAGGGAGCTACAACCCCCTGCTCTCGTTTACCAGCCTCTCCTGGAAGGGAGCCACTACCCCCTGCACTCGTTTACCAGCCTCTCCTAGAAGGGAGCTACAACCCCCACACTGAAGGCTTCGACCTTCAGCACCTCTACGGACCACATTTCATCAATTTTCATACTCGATCCAACAGCTTCCATAAAACACATCTTGTAGGCCAATTTTCATCATATTTTCAGACTGGACCCACTCCACACATTTAAGCTCAACATTCATCAAACTGAAACTTATAACCCCATCAATTCATTCATTGAATCATCAACCAATAACTTGATCTTCAATTAACATAATCAGCAGCATATTCATCATTCAAAAAACCCATTTCTGTATGAATACATCATTGACAGATAGCAGTAAAACAGTAGAACAGATCAGATATTTCATGCCACATACTTCAGTAAAACCCTAGATTCCATACGCGCTTTTACTTCACCGAACCTGCGTATGTACGCGCTTTCATGCAGACCAACCCGCGTATACTTTAGTGCATTCTTCAGAAAACCCTTTCTGCCCATACGCGCTTTTACTTAAGCAGACCCGCGTATACACATGCTTTTACTGAAGCTAACCTGCGTATACATTTATAAATTTTCAGGACTGTGCAGCTTCTTCAGATCAGATAAACAACTCAGATTTCATCCTTCACTTCAGAAAGTATTTCGCCTCATCTCAAATCTAAACATTCCATGAACAAATCTAGGAAATACATATACATTTCAGATCTAGAGATTCATCTTCATCATTTTCTTCATAGGTGCATCATAGATTCAGATCTATCAATCAGGAACAGAGTTCATCCATGCAGATATTGCTTAGAGAGATTTATTCATTCATAACCCTTACTCATGCACCCCTTTTGACAATGATTTTCTTCTCCTTATATAGATTTAGCCTTTGTCAATACCATGAGCCAAAACCACATCACTTCCGATGGTATTCATGGACGGGATCAAATAGATAATCCAACGCTCAATACAATGGGTCAATACCATGGTAAGAACCCCTGGATTTATAACTTTAGAGCACAATTAGGCATACATGACTTAGCATGTACTTTTCCGCGTACATACGCTACTTCTCCTAACCAAACCTGCGTATGCATAGTGACATGTCTTATTCATCATTGCTCTAGCCCTTTCTGAAGTTCCTTTCTTCTGTACTCCTTAGCTGATCTGTAGATACATCATCTGTACATATTTCACACATAGGTTGCAACTCATCAAGTCAGTTTCCATAAAGAACAACTTCATCAAATAGGTTGCTATCCAAAGACAACTTCATCACATCATATGGCCAATTGTCATCTCATCAAGTAGATTACCATCAAAGACAACACATGCCAACAATCTTCACATCAGATTTACATCATTAATAAACTCATCAAGCATCAAGAACAACTTCATCAAGTGGGTTGCCATCAAGGACAACACTCTGCATCATATTGCCAACATTCCTTTTATAACCCAAACAACCCTCTTAAAAATATTATAGCTGTAAAAAAAAATTTGGACAACAAGTTTTTTGCCACAAAGCTAAACTTTTTAAAGGTTACAACTGACTGAGACATGCAAAGGTTGAAAAGTAAGTTACAGAGAGGAGCTTGGGTGATTTGTTTAAGGAATGAAATATGAATGTGGAGAGAAAGATGGAAAAATGAGGGAGTGGAAAGCAATGATGAGTGGTTTTTATGCTTTTTCATGTTTGGATTATTATGAAAATCAATTGTATGACCTTACCTTTACCCTAAACCACTAAATACTTGACAGGTCATCATCCCATTCATTTTTGCAGAAAAACATAATGCTGCAGCATTCTCAGTTATAAATTTTACAGATTTTCTACAGAATGATAAGGTGATTCTCCAACGAAAATCACCTGTTTTTCATACAATTCGCTGCAGAATTAGGAAAAATCAGACATGTGACTTAAAAAAAGAATTTTAAATCAATGCATGTGAACCTAAAGTGAAACTTGATATATATGACTGAGATGACATGACCAAGGAGGTGTTTTGGACTTAGGATAAAGATTTATTTCATGAATTTTCATCAATTTCATGGACCAACCTTATGAGACATATGAAACCTAGATGAGTGACCCTAGTCAAAAATTAAAAATTGATGTGTGATAATGTAATATCCCAAAATGGGACTGTCAGCAATGCATGTCTGAAAAATGCATTTTTTAGAAATGGATGCTACAGAAGTGAAATTCATCCCTTGGATCCCTTAGATATAACAATATGACATCTAAATCCGAGAGGAGATTAAAAAAAAATCATTATAGCTGAGGTAAATAGGTCTCCCACACCTAGTATGACTGAAAAATACCAAAGAATGGGACTACAGCACATATACAAGCAATACTGTAGTAAAATAACTCAGTTTAGCTTAAAAAAAGTAGGAGGCCAATATGGAGGCTCAATAATGTCATATGCACCAGCAAATCAGAATTATATTGAAGCCCGTGAGTCATAGAATAGAAAATAGAAGACTTTACATGAAGAAATGCTCAAAAATAAGGGGCTACAACCATATGATATGACTATACAGCTTGATAGTGTTATTTTATTAGCTAAAAAGAGTTGTAGATTAAAATTCATATATAGAGCAGATCTGTGTACAAAAAGATAGATCTATTTCAGATTTGTACAGTATAGAGTCTCCTCTTCAAATGCCCCTTGGGGTTTTCAGCAAAAAGTGAAGTACATGGAGTACATCTGAGATCTAATGCAGCAGATCTGCAGAATGATTTAGAAATTCTAAAGCAAATATAACAGTGTTCAAATCAGATCTAAATATGACATGGATTAGACCTGTAATTCATGGATCACCACAGTGAAGGGCAGGTTCCCAACACTAGAGATCTCTCCTCCAAAATGTGCCAAAACACCCTGCAACTTTCTCACTTGCAAATAACATAGTCTAGGAATATTAACTGTATTGTATGCTCTAGAACATGGTTTTTCCTCAAACCAAGATCTGAAACTATGCTCCAATCATCCAATACTCTCTTGCTAGGGGGATAGAAGGCTTTCCCACTGAAAAGAGGAACTAGAATGACTTAGATATGAATAGATCTAACCTCCACTTCCTGCAGATTACAAAAACAAGAAAACCCTCAAGAGGATATGCATTTTAGTTGGAAGAAGAAGCTTGGCCTTAAGCCTAATAGTGGACAAGAAATGAAAGTCTCTTCCAAGAGCTCCTCAAGGAAAGAGAAGGATTCCTAAACAAGAGATCATTGTGCTAAACAACACTATTCTCTGCTAAACAACCAAGAGATGAGAAATTTCTAAATAGAAAAATTCTTCAGAAATAATATGGTCATCAACCACCTCCTCTTGTTGTCCTCCTCTTCCTTTTATAAGATTGAGATCTTGCAAAACCCTAAACTATCTCAATGATTTAGCTCCTTTCACATGTGTAGCCTCCATCTAAAACTTTGTTTTGCATCTAGGAGGTTCATTGCATCTGGACATCACTATTGATTTGGTCATATTGACCTAGTCAAATGCCTCAATCCCTTTCACACATAAGGGTGTTTTATTAAGGTAGCCCATATTTAGCCTTGTTCACATGGGGCATTGATTTATTCAATGATTTTAGGAGTTTCTATGTTCCTCCTTTATACATTTATTTATGAACAGAAAAGTAAAGCAAACTTTAATATTCCAATTAGCTTGAGGCTAATTGGGAATATTACAGTCCTCCCCTCCAAAATGTTTCTTGTCCTCAAGAAACTGATAAGGTGAGTGCTGCAACTTCTTTCCTCCTCCGTTGGTGACACCATCAAATGATAAGCTTCTCCCATGAGCTAAGTGATCACCAATCCATCCATTGATGAATTGCTCCAC
Source organism: Pinus albicaulis (assembly GCA_034641835.2). Lineage (NCBI taxonomy): Eukaryota > Viridiplantae > Streptophyta > Pinopsida > Pinales > Pinaceae > Pinus > Pinus albicaulis. The sequence goes on along the minus strand of CM076580.1, from coordinate 1,020,286,162 downwards.
CAAGGTTCTCATGATATGCAAACAGATAATCCCATATGGAAACAATAAATCACATGAAACAAGCATGGTTTGCCCAATGCCCTCCTTGAAATGTAAGACATAAAATACAAGGAGTGTAGTCATCCCATAGGGCACATGCATGCCTTCCCTCCTACCTCTATACATCCCCATAAAAAGTACAATTACATCTCAATATAGGGAATCAAAACAATGTACATACAAATAGAAATTTGTGCAAATGGGGGTGGATCATAGTCCCACATGTGGAACCAACACAGAGCATCTACTGCTTGCATCAAATCAATATTTAGTAAGTGTTTTCCCACCACTTACTTTCTTCCCATACCATCTCACCATAGCTGAAAGTGTGAGATATATTTGATGCCTTAGGGAAGCACCCATAATGTTGCAAAATATCCCTTCTTCTTCCAAGGGAGTGGCCAAATTCATAAATTTTTGTGGCCCATTGTTTTCCATGAGATCTACCATAAGTATCACTCCTCCTTGGAGTTATGGCCTACACAAAAATAGTGAAGTAATCCATACAAACAGAAAATGAAACATGTTTTACATATGTATGTTCTTCACCAAAAGTTATCCTTATACAAGTGGAGTGGTGTATGGATCTTTCTCCTCATCCAAAGTTAGGAAGAGATGGCTGAAATAACTCTGTCATAAATTCTTGTTGCTGCTCCAACTCCACAAGTTCCATGCATCTTTGACAATGCTGATATAGTTCTTTTTCAAATCCCTCCCAATAGTAGCTCCTCAAGATGATGTTGTTGAGCTTCATAGAGTATGTGTGGCTGAAATAGAACTATTCAAAAGCCATTTCTAGTAACTTATCCTTGAGCTTGGAAGCTCTAGTCAAGAAGATCCTACCATGATTATAGATGACTCCATCAAGGATTGAATAACTTCCATCATGTAGCAAGTCATCTAGAATCATGCAAGTGTGAAGATCCTTGGAATATTCCACCAGCAGTTGGGATTTCCAATATGGATCTAATGTGCTCAAAAATGATAGAATTGATAATGTGTCATTTGAAGTGTCTGCCATGTTGTTGTTATACTCCTTGACATTCCACATGTCAAAGGTTTATGTTGGAAATCCAAGCTTCCCATTTTTCTCCTCCTTGACATCTCCCATGCCAAAAGTACAAGATGGAAGGTTTCCATTCCTTCCTTGCTGCCTCTCTTGCATATGCACATGCTCAACAAAAAATGGAAGTTCTTGGAAGTTATTCTCCCATGGAAGGCTATCATCTATCCAAAACCTCATTGGTTTTTCCAAAGTATGCATGTGTGACCACCATCTCTCATCATGTATGGGAGAGGATCCTCCAAACAAGTTTGTCTTCTGATTCAAGGATTTCCCTCCTTGCTTCATGATGGTGTCATCCTTCATTCTTGCAGCATATTTTCTCAGCGCAGTATGAGATGAGAGAATGGATAATGATGCTAAGGGAAAAATACTTTCCCTCTTCTTGTACCTTCCCCATACTCTCAGCGTTGTAGTATAGTCTTATAGTGCTCCCTTCCTCCTTGGATCTATGAAAGGAGCATCAATGCATGAAACATCTTTCATCAAATCTGAATCAGGTGGTCTCCCAGGTGGTATACCACAAGATAATGATGTTTCATGGCTCATTCCAATGTAAATAATAGATGGGAACATATTATGACTACTTCCACTGCACAAATCCATCTCTTATTTCTGTGTGGAAGTATCATGATAATGGGGCATCACTCTTATGGGTGCAAGAGTGCTTCTGATTGGAGAAATTTCCCCATCCTCTTCTTCATGTAATAGAGGATCACCTCCCATCATATCAGCGTTGTGATCCTTCATCTTCTCTTCTTCACCCACCTTATGCAATATCTCACAGTCTAAGGTGCTTCCTTTGGATGTAGTTAACTCCTAAACACCCATCATCTCCTTGGTGTCAAGTGTCTTGATCACAAAGGACTATTCTGTCATAGTGTGTGTTCCCAAAACTGAATACAATGTTGGAACACATTCCCTCCCTTGTTTTTTCTAATTTTCTATCATCATAGACACATGCTGCTCATCCTCTTCATGTATAAGATCCTTGGGGCCTTCTTGCAAAGATACAAGAGCCCTCTTGGTGGAAGCAATGGCTTCATCTCCATCTCCTAATAAAAACAGATCTCCTCCTGCTGTCATAGCATTGGAAGATCTTTCCAACTCTTATTCTTTCTTCTCCTCATCAATGGGACATGCCTCATCAATAAGAGATCATTTCTCTTGATCCCTCCTTGAAAAAGGAACTCTCATGTCTTCCTCTTGAGAAGAATGTTCTTACTGAAGTGGGGCCTTTTCCCTTGGAAAATCATGTAGTAGATATTTAACCCTTTCAACAATGTTCTGAAATGGATTTGTCTTCATGGATCTTTCCATCTCATGCAAAGGTTCTGAATTCTTGGGCTTAGTTTGTTTACCCAAAGAAATTTTAGATGGCATAGAATCAAATATTTTCACTAACCTCCTAGTGAACTTTGCATAAGTAGAGATGTTTACATTTTTCAATGAGGAAGATTAAAATAACCACCAGGCATAAGCCTTACCTTGGAGGTGCAACGCTGCTACTCTTATGGCTTCTTCTTCTTAAACTTGATGCAGTTGGAAATATGTGTCAAGCTTCTTTACCCAAGACTTGGCTGAGCTCTTAGGTGATCCATAAAATGTAGGTAGAAAAGTCCTACCCAAAGTGGGCTGCATGAACCCTCTTCTTCTCTTGTATATGCTGGATCTTTTTTCTTATTTTAGTTCAAAAAACTATGGGAAGCTTAGATTCTCTATGAATATTTTAGACTGAGATTCATTTTCCTGGAGATAGTCAGCAAGAGTCTCCTCTTTTGGTGTCTCTCCTTCTGCTTCTTATCTTGCTAGGAATGTAGGCATGCTACAACATTGTAGATTTGATTATGTGGTTCAATTGTCACACACAAAGTATGAAGAAAAATGTCTTCCTTCATGTGCCAATCTCTTCAAGGGATCTTCATGTCTTTCTTTCCTCATTCCCCTGATTTCATTTTTAAGCTCATGCAAAGTTTGGAACAAAGTTTTTTAGAACTCTTTCACTTTCATTCTTCTAGATAAAGGGGTTTGACCCTTCTCTTCTTTGTCTTTAGTGTAATAAATCTTATCTTCAATCTCTTATTTTCATGAAAATACATATTGGCTTTTTAGAAATCAAATCATGGGCTGTGCTAAGATTATGCCCTGATACCACTGTAATATCCGAAAATGGGGTTGTCAGCAATGCATGTCTGAAAAACACATTTTTCAGAAATGGATGCTAAAGAATTGAAATTCATCCCTTGGATCCCTTAGATCTGACAATATGACATCTAAATCCAAGAGGATATCAGAAACAAATCATTCTAGGTGAGGTAAATAGGTCTCCCACACCTAGTATGAATGAAAAATACCCAAGAATGAGACTGCAACACATATGCAAGCAATAATGTAGTAAAATAATGCAGTTTAGCTTAACAGAAGTAGTATTCCAATATGGAGGCTCAATAATGTCATATACATCAGCAAATCAGAATTATATTGAAGCCCATGAGTCATAGAATAGAAAATAGAATACTTTACATGAAGAAATGCTCAAAAATAAGGGGTTGCAACCATATGATATGAATGTACAGCTTGAAAGCTTTATTTTATTAGCTGAAAAGAGTTGTATATTACACTTCAAATCTATATTAGATCTGTGTACAAAAAGATAGATCTATTTCATATTTGTACACTATATAGTCACCTCTTCAAATGCCCCTTGGGGTTTTCAGCAAAAAGTGAAGTACATGGAGTACATCTGAGATCTAATGTAGTAGATCTGTAGAATTATTGAGAAATTTTGAAGCAAATACAACAGTATTTAGATCAGATCTGAATATTACATGGATTAGATCTGTAATCCACGGATCACCACAGTGAAGGGCAGATTCCCAACACTAGAGATCTCTCCTCCAAAATGTGCCAAAACACCCTGCAACTTTCTCACTTGCAAATAACGTAGTGTAGGAATATTAACTGCACTGTAGGCTCTAGAACATGGTTTGGCCTCAAGCAAATATCCAAAACTGTGCTCCAATCATCCAATACTCACTTGCCAGGGGGATAGAAGGCTTTCCCACTAAAAAGAGGCACTAGAATGGCTTAGATCTAAATAGATCTAACCTCCACTTGCTGTAGCTTACAAAGACAACCAAACCCTCAATAGGATCTGCGTTGTAGTTGGAAGAAGAAGCTTGGCATCAAGCCTGATAGTGGACATGAAACACAAGTCTCTTCCAAGAGCTCCTCAAGGAAAGAGAAGGATTCCTAAATAGGAGATCCTTGTGCTAAACAATGATATTCTCTGCTAAACAACCAAGAGAATGAGAAATGTCTAAATAGAAAAATTCTTCAGAAATAGTATGGTCATCAACCACCTCCTCTTGTTGTCCTCCTCTTCCTTTTATAATGTTGAGATCTTGCAAAACCCTAAACCATCTCAATGATTTAGCTCCTTTCACATGTGTCGCCTCCATCTAAAACTACGCTATGCATCAAGGAGGTTCATTGCATCATGACAATGCCATTGATTTGGTCCTATTTACCCAATAAAATGTCTCAATCCCTTTCACACATAAGGGTGTTTTATTAAGGTAGCCCAGATTTAGACTTGTTCACATGGGGCATTGATTTATTCATTGATTTTAGGAGTTTTTATGTTCCTCCTTTATACATTTATTCATGAAAAAAAAAGTAAAGAAAACTTTAATATTCCAATTAGCTTGAGGATAATTGGGAATATTACAGATAACACTAGAAATCAGGGCTAGATTTCGTTGGAGAAATTCATCCCCCATCCTCTGCACAACATAAATGGTTCCTTACTGTTACAAATTATTTCAGAAAGTGGATAGAAGCCACCCCTTCTAGAAATTCCAGTGATTCGGTCATTATAAATTTCCTAGAAACCAACATCATTTCTAGATTTGGTTGCCCAAGAAAGTTCATTACAGATAGTGTTGTAGCCTTTAGACACAAAAATATGGCCGACTTCTGTCACAGGTATCACATAACGTTAGGGAATTCAACAACCTATTACCATCAAGGTAATGGATTGGCTGAATCTTCCAATAAAATCCTGGTGAACATCATTAAAAATATTCTAGAGGAGAATAATAAATCATGGCACAATAAGTTGATCAATGCTCTTTGGGCTGATAGGCCCACCATAAAGAAGTCCATTGGCATGTCTCCATACCAATTGTTTTATGCAATGGAGGCAGTTTTCCCTTCTTCCTTGGGAGTTCCAATAATGAAGATAATCCAAGAAGTCTGAGCTGAACCAGATGACATCCAAAGGAGAATTAATGACACCATCTAGCTACAGCAGTCTAGGGAAGAGGTCTACAGTAGAACAAAAGTGATGCATGAGAATATCAAAAGGATCTTCGACAAGAGAGCCAAAGCCAATGATTTTAATCTAGGTGTTAAAGTTCTGAAATGGGATTCTAGGATAGAGGATAAAGGATATCATGGAAAGTTTGGCAATCTTTGGCAAGGGCCATACATCATCCATGCTTTCAGGGGAAACAATGCTTATTTTCTCAAAGAGTTGGATGGTTCAGAAATATCTGGAGATTCTGTCAATGACAAGATCTTAAAACATTATTTCTTATAAAATCAACTTAGATTTTAACCATTATAAATATCATGGTCTTACATTTTTCAATAATTCATGGGACAAGCTCAGAGCCTAAAGTGAAGACCCTAAGCCTAGTTCGATGAGAATACAAAAAAATAGAAAGGAATCAGTTGAAGAAGAAAGGAAATAAGACAAATGTTGCAGAAAAAAGAGCATCCAAGGCTATTGGTCTCAAGTTATTGACACTTCTTTTCAAAGAAGCGTCATCCCCAGCCGAAGCCACTATTAGTACCCTATAAATTATAGGATCTTAAGGTGACTAGATACTTCATGTTTCTCGCCAGGTTTTCATTCTTGAAATGATTTTCAAAATTAAAATGATTTCAAATAAAAAGGAAAAAATGTAAAAGAAAGAAAAGAGGGTATAAAATAAAGAAAAAGGAAAAGAGAAAAAAAAGAAAAGAGAAAAATTGAAAAAAGAAAAAAAGCCCCAAAAAGAAATAAACTGAAAGTGTTGCAAGCTCAAATGCCACTACTCATTACATAGGCATTTCCAATCATACAGCTTAATCATGATTGGAAAATGTTTCAATTTATGTTGATAGGTCAGAGAATAAAGATTTTCCAAATTGTTTAATCTTGGCTTATCAGTAGATAGGTAAAAAATGAGATTGGCTCGACAGTCTAATTTGAGCCAATGGTTTAAATAAGGTTAGGGATTAGGATAGAAATTCAAAAGAAGAAGAGTTAAGGGTCTACTAGTCCAAATGCACCCTGGAAAGTAAGAGAGAAATTTAGGTGAATAGTTTTTGGTAGGTTGGTAGATTGAAAAAGGAGGATGGAAGGCCAATGTGAATATTATTACACCAAGGTACATCATCCGAGTGTCAATTCTTCCCTTTAATGTAATAAGAAAGCCACAACAGAGATTGCTTACTACACAAAGGATGGGAAAGGGGAGATGTTTCTAAAGATGGGTTTTAATGCCACTCGGGCATACCTGATGCCAGGTATGATACAAAGCCTTGACATTAAATTCATTATATGTGAATCCCCAAACCCACATTATGTGCTTCTCCTAAGTCCTCCCCTATCTTGACGCTCAGTTATGGACCCGGGCCCACAGTCCTATGCGCTAAAGATTCCCCACCTTTCCCGCCATCTCCATTCCATGCCCCGCATTCGATGGTCATCATTCCATTTCAGCCCTTCCGCAGTCGTCGGATGTTAACGAAGGTGGGGGGGAGCTCCGAAATGGGTGGTATATTTTACTGCCCACCCCGGTACGTGGCTACCCACACAACTTCACACCACCCCTTCGCCATTACCACTCGCCACATTTGACCCCCTCTGAAAAGAGGTTTCTGTTGTACTCCAAACCTCTACAGCCATGTGACCATTACCAATCCCGTTGCACCACATCCTCCGTTGTGTGTCCTCCACGTACCATCATGTCCCTTCCCTCCAATGACCCATTGCACCATAAATGGTCAGGTCGTTATCCAGTGGACCCACACCAACCCAACGGTCAAACCCCAAACTACATGTTAAAGCCAAATTCCATCGTTGCGTTGGAGTTTTCATTGCTGACACTATCGAATTGTTATAGGTTTGGTATTTGCAAATAACTATAGAAGAAAGCATAGACCAGCCACTGTGGCTGAAGGGTAAATTTCACATCAAAGAATAAATTATCAGCGCTCTATGAGCCTGATTGTAGTTCTCGTTTTAGCTAATTCAGTTATGATCCTGACCCCCTTTGGTCTTATCCCTTCCCTAGTACCAAGTCATATTGTTTCCCCCCTCCTATATTCCCCTTCGCAACCCATTCTCCATTGGAGGTGAGATAGAAAGTGAAAAAATCAAATCACGCCTCCCAAGGCAGACCAAAATCCTTTAAATCCCATGGTCTACCCTCAGGTAGACTTAGACCATATTCCCATAGTTGATAATGACTACAAGATCCACGAGACATAGTCAAACCTCGACCTGTTCGATGTCTACTATTGGCTGGATGATAATCTCCTTGATGAAGCAGATGATATCAGCTTGTGGGAGACCAAGCTTCCACATTAAATAATTCCTAGAACCCATAGCTTCCCTGAGCTAATTAGGAAATGTCAATCTTGGTATGGCATTAAACAAAGATCCATAGTGAACTCTGCAAGAGAGATTTTGTTTTATTTAAATGCCCCATCCATTCAGAAGATGTTGCAAGCCCCCATTGTTGATAACACTATACATTTTTCATATGAGGCCCTTATAGGATTATACCAAGGATTAGATTTTTCTAGTAGGGCCAAACTTGTGGAGTTTTTCATGACTACCAATGCACCAATGCCTACCACAAATCCTGCATATCCATCATCCACCTTCTCGGAGAGGACCAATCACATTGTCACTTCTCTATATTATTTGTTAGGTTATCATAATGATGAGTGGATAGATGAAGCCATGATTGGTTTCTTGTCTATCCTCTCTGTAGATGCTAAGACCACTATTATATTCAACTATTCTCAGTTCCTTCCTGATGCAATCCATGATCAGTTCTTGAAATTTCAGACATAAGGGTTATTCAAATACACCTTTGTGTTGGTGTACATCTTTGCATGTTTTCAATCCAGTAAGTTAAAATTTGACATGATAAAGAAATATAAATACTCTCAATCCCAATGTGTAATTTTCTGGACAACTTTATTGAGAAAGGAACAGAAAGACTATTCTTACAAGAGATTTGTAGATCTATTTTTTCATCTAGAAATCAGTGCACTTAGTAACACCACAAAGCCCAGGGTCAGTGAGGAAATCAAGAAAGTGATGCAGTTCACATACCAGATCAGGACAACATACTGACATCTCTACCAAAACTACACAGAGATCAAGGTTTATGGCAGTGAATTGGTCCCCTATAAATTGCCCACATACCTCTCCATGAGGATCGTTGCCATTGAGTATATCAGAAAAATGATAGATTTTGATGAGGTGCATTTTGTTTCAGCCAAGAAGAAGTCACAATTGAGTATCAAATCCCAAATTGGTCCATTCATCTACAACGGTAGGGAAAAAGGGGAAGAGGCAGATAAAATGTTAAAGGAGATGAATTTCACACATAGTTTCACTTGGTCCTATGATCCAATGGGGATCATCTCCAAGAAGAGGGTGGAAAACAATTCCACACCCTACATTGATACCCACATACTATATATATAGAAGTACATGAACCAAGAAGAATGAGTGGCAGACACACTCTAGGAGGCCAAAGAGAAGGTCATCTCTACTTCAGTAATTCAAACACCAACTCCACAAGAGAGGAAAGTTGCAGGAGTTCAAGATGACAAGGGAAAAGAGTCTGAAACGAAAATAGGGAGCAAGAGGACCAGGGAGGATCAAATAAACATAGACATCGATTCCTTCACTAAATAATTCAAAATGAAGTATAGGAAGAGGGCCAGAATCAACATGGGCTTTGACCAAGGTAGTGAGAAGAACTAGCAAAATGTCATCACAGTTGGGGATTCACCAAGTTCATCTCTGGTAGGTGGCCAAACAATCTTCTCCACATCCTCTACCACTGTGCCATTCCAACAACAGAATGTGCAGACTCCAACATCTACTTCCACTGCAGAACAAAACGAGGAAGATATCTATGACACATTCAGGGAGATCAAAAGTAGGAATGAGCTTCTCAATACCAACACCAACAATCAGTTTTGGAAACAAACAGGAAGCTCCTAGAGTAGACTCTGAGAAAGGAAGAATGAGGATGGCATTCTTAGAGGCATAAATTCCTCAGCCCAAAGGTGTAGGAGACTACAAGAATACCTATTTTGAGTTTGATGCCAAGAACATCCACCCAATAAGCCAGATGGAGATGCACAAGAAGACTTGGGAAATGATATCCTCCAACCTAGCTAGCACAACCATGAGCCTCTCAAAAATACAGGTGACTTTTTTCAACACACAGTCAAAATTAAAGGTGGAAAATATCTCACCCATGGCCAAATATTCTAGGATAAAATATCTGGAGGATTTAGTGATGTAGCTCAGGTACAATCCATCAAATAGAGCAATGGCAGAAACCCTTGTGAAGAATAAGAATTCAGACATAGCTGCTTTGAGGAGTCAGCTTAAGATGCCAGTGATAGAAGACCCTATGGCCAAAAATACACAAGCAAATGAAACACAAAAAGAAGAAATGTTGCAATTGATTGTTGAACAAACAGAGAAGATCAAGAAAATGGAGAATGAGATGGATAAAATGGTCAAATAAATGCATAAAGATACAATGGATGTAGTGAAAGGAGTAGCAAAGGAAGTAGCTAAGACAATGATCCCCCTACAAGTAGTTCCTCTCACAGTGATTCTAGCATCCAAAACATATACAAGTGCACTGGGGGAAATCACTGAGTAGCTAGACAAGGCGATGGAGATCATGTCTTTACAGTCAATGGAGATTAAAAATCTGCAGGATCAACTCAATGACCTACAAGAGAAATTCAAAAGGAAATACTCTGCCCATTCCATAGAGTTTCAGATTAGCAAAAATCTAAATGAAAGTTTGTAGAAGTCCCTTCAAGAGTCCTCAGTTGGCAGCATGGTAGGTAGAGTGAAACAAATTATATGGTTGGATATAATTGAATCTGTAAATGATATATGGCCATCAATTCAAATAATTTTTGAACAGAGGGATCCAATTGATTTGGTCAAAGTTTCCATTGAGAAAACAAATGAGAAACTTCGAGATAAGCCCCAAACTGCCAATAACATCATCAGGTTCCTGAATTCTAAAAGCAACCATGAATTGGAGCAACTGGAAGTGGCTAACAGAAAAACCTATTTTCTTGAGGTTAAAAAGGTGTTGAACAAAAAGAGTTTGGTCACACAACTAAAAGAAACATGCCATCAACTGGAGATTGGGGTGAATATATTTTTCAATAGGATTGAGCCACTGAAAAAAAGAGGTTTTCCTTCCTTATTTGTCATTAATGATGACTTGATGCATAGGAATAATTATTTAAAAAGGGTCACAGATATCTCAAAGGACACGTCCAATCTCAAAAATATGAATAACACCATGACTGGGAAAGCATTTTATTAAGTGATTAGTAACAACGTCTTTATACAGCATGATATTAAACACATTTTTCAGCTGAGACCAATATTTGTGAAGTACACTGAGACTTATGAAGTCTACAAAAATTTCAATAGAACCAATATTCCAACGCTAGAGATTTGGGCAAATTTATGCAGACTCCAGGAAGGATGACAACGCATTTCAATGACAAAACAACCAACATAGAAAATTGTCAGCTTCGGCACATCCAGTGTATCATATCCTCCAACATAGTAGGCTACCACAACACTAGGTAATGGCTTCACTAGGACGCCTGGCATCTATCAAAAGAGTCATTACAATGAAAGGATGCTCCTACAACAACTTTATACATCTGGTACAGAACAGTCATAGCACATCGTTACAGGAGACACACAGACCCATTTTCAGTTACTCTGGTAGTAGTCAAACTGATTTCCCTTTTGATAACGACAATCTGGTGCAAGTAGTTTAAATATAAGTTTTCATTCTGTAACACGGTTTGGACCCTAGTTTTGTAGGCACTTTGCCATTGCAAGTACTTGTAATTTTCAATCTGGAGCATCAACAAAGAGATCATTTGGCGAGATTCATGTGTTTTGGTGACCTGGTGATGTTTTCTTTGTTCATGTTTAATTTATTTCTGTTGTAATATTTTCATTCATACCATATAGATTCTAATTGTAAATAGGAAGGTTAGAACAAGATTTACTATTCGAAGTACCTTATTTCTGACTATATTTACAATTTATGTGTTTTCTTTTGATGTATGGTTTAATAATTCTTAGTTTCTCTTAAGCTATTACTAAAATCACTTTCTCAACCTCATACTCCCATTCATTTACAAACAACAGTATTCACAGCTAGCTTGCTTTGCTTATGCTCTCAGATTTGATGAACCTACCCAACCTTTTGACTCCATAGCCCAATGGAAACTGTTTAGAGAAAACCTCTCATCTCCAACCATGAACAATCAAACAAACAACCCTCACAATCAATTAAAATAGCCTAATATCAAAAAACTTAATCAAATATAAATGTTATAGAGAGATCCCTCTCTGATTCTGGGAGGGTTATATCCTATGCTTCAAGTGGTTTGATGTTGTGCTTTATAGTTTAGTCTTTCCAATATTATAAATTATAGAGTGATAACATATTGGTGACCATACTGGGGAAAATAGCTGAAAATTTTCAATTTTCATTCGAATTCATAAACCCCAAAAAAAGAGAATTATATGATATAGCTTTCTTTCATATATTGGTTCCTTACAACCTTAAATAATCAGTTGGTCTGTGATTTTGGACTAAATTCTGGCTCCCAAAAGAATATCCACTAGATCCCATCCAAATCAAAATCCCCATCATATTGTGGACAATCCTCAGAAGATCTTGAGGAAAACTCCTAGAACAGACAATCTAACCAGTGACAGGATTATTTACAGGTCTAGCCCCTTGCCTGAAAACTTTGTTACTTTGCAAGACGTTCAATTCGATTTACAGTTTGAAAAAGGTCTCTTCAAAACCAAATCTCAAAATTGGACTGACCTCACAGTTTTTAACCCCTCCATATTTCATACCACTAACCATCCACCTTCATCCACCGTTCATCTCCCTCCACTGCCTCCACTTCTCATGATAGTCAGGTATGACCCACTGGTGCTTCCAGTACTATTACCTCCTATGCCACAAGAATACCAGTCCAAGATTCTGGAGTTTGACAACACTAGTCCTATGATTTCCCAGAAACACATAAATAAAATGAATGACTGATTTGACCTATAAGAAATTGATGACGACAGTGTCAATTTGATGATGTTTGCCCAAATTTTGGGGGTGAGTTCAAGAAATGATTTAAAGGTCTAACTGCTAATAGTATCCATGATCTCCCTGCTTTTCACCAGGAATTTATTAACATATGGGAGGCCAAGGAAAATCCACTGCAGATTCTATCAGAGTATGAAACCATCAAAATACCCCCCGAAGAGAGTGTGCAAGATATTGCACTTCGTTCAACAAGTTATACAATGCACTCCCTGCAAATATGAGACCACCCCAAGGGATAGTTCTACTTAAATTCCCGGATGGATTTGATCCAGACATGGCCTATCAACTTAGGGAAAGGGACTCGTCAACCTTAGAGGAAATGCAAAAATATGTTGTGAGTGTAGAAGATAATTTATTAGCTAAAAGGGCTAGTATGAGAACTGAGAGGAGAGTCACCATAAGAGAGGAACATGTAGCTTCTACCTCTGATGCCAAGATTGAAAATTTAGTAAGGACTATGGAAAGGATGATGGAGAGAATGAGTTTAAATGAAAGAGAAATACCGAGAGACAATCAACCACCACCCCAAAATAGAAATCAAAACCCAAGAAGAAACCCTCCACAAATTAGGCAGAGAGAGCAAAGAGGCCTTGATCAGCAGATCAGACCTCCCTTTCAAGAAAATTATGCTGCTAATGATGAAGGGATAGTGGAGGAAGATGAGGAAAATCATATAAATTTGATGGGGATTAATGAATAATATTGTGTCTTCCTCACTGAAGAATATTAGGAACTGTTTTCACTAGCCCGAGATGACCTCGGACCCGAAGGATCTGATGACTACAAACTGGGTTTTGAGAATGCCATTATGGAGGTCCACATACAATATAACTTAAGGAGAAAAAATAATTTGTATAATTCAAATAAATGGAATTCAAAAAACTCTCCCAAGAAAGTATCTGAATTTGAAGTCAAGAAAATAATTGAAAACACAAAGAAAATTTTAAATAACTCAGAAAAGAAAAACATATAGAACATTGTCAAGAAATCAGTAGATATTCCTACCAGAAACACTCAAAAAGAAATTCCTAGTACAAGAAAACAGACTGAAGATATCCAAAGAATAAAGGATGAAAGGATTGATATGTCAAACCCATTGAGAAATAAAACTCCCTTCAGTATTGAGACTGAACTTGCCAAGGTAAATATGTCTATCCCTCTCACCAAATTGATAAAAAAAATGTCTACAAATCTCAGGCCCTGAAAGTATTAAATATAGGGGAGATTACAGACAATGTAAATTTAAGTGATGACCAACCTCAACTCTTGTTTGGGCCAAAGGTCGATGGCAGACCATAGGAAGAAGGGGTTCCCCCTTTTATGTCAATTTAAATATTCATGAAAAAATACTTCCTAATTCCATGTTGGACTTGGGTGCATCACACAACCTTATTCCCCAGGCTATCATGGAGATACTTGGCCTCGAAATCACTAGACCCTATAGATATTTATACTCTCTTGATTTTATAAAAGTTAAGTGCCTAGGTCAAATCAATGACCTTTGTGTCACTCTAGCTCAAATATCTGCAAAGAGTTTAGTGATGGATATTTTTGTGGCTGACATTCCCCCTAAATATGGTATGCTATTATCTCGCTCGTGGGGAGAAAAATTACAAGGAACACTGCAACTAGACATGACATATGCTACCATTCCCGTGTTTGGTCAATCGAGAAAGCTTTATAGGAAAAAACTAATGAAATACATGGTGAGTATCCAAGAGAAGCCTCACAATTACCCTCTCTACTCGCTTCACACTGACCTAGATTCTTTCATTTTGTATAATGATGGAATCACTAATTCACAGGTTTCCTAATTAGAAAACGATCCCACAGAAAATCCTGATAGTCGAATATCAATAGAACAACCAGATCAAGCCAAGAGACCTCTTTGGAACATGAGTTTTGATGGCTCATGTGACCAAGCTAGCTCCGGGGTAGGCATTTGGGTGTATAATACAGGAAAAAATAGTGCACAAGCTCATTCATACAAGTTAAATTTCTAGTGCACAAACAACATTGCGGAATACGAATCTTTGTTGCTAGGACTAGAAATGTTGAAGAAATTAGGAGCAAAAAGGATCTTTGTACATGGGGATTCTGAGTTGGTCATAAAATAGGTTAAAGGATTGTATGCAACCAAACACCCTAGACTGAGAGCTTATATAAATTTTGTCCTTTATTTCTTGAAGGACCTTTGAGGAATATGATTTGGCAGTAATCCCCAAAAACCAAAACGTCCTAGGAAATGACCTAGCTATTTCAGAAAGTACCTGTAAAATGACTCACTCTAACAAAAATCATATAGTTGAGGTCAAACATCATCCTTTGGTGCCAAATAACATGATGTACTGGCAATTTTTTGGTAGTGATAAGAAAATTGAAAGCTTCCTGCAATCCAGAGATGAATTTGAAGATAGTAATGTGGATATGGATTGTGAGGAGGACAGTCTTACCCAGGAAAAAACTACTAAGGAAACACAAGCCATTGTTCTGGAAGACGTTGTCCTAGATGTAAATGCCATTGTAAAAATTCCAGCTCACAACACTGTAGATAATCATGATAAACAAAAAGACCTAGAAAAAGAGGAGTTCAAAATACTCCAACTTAAAGACAATAATATGACTAGAGGGATGGTCCCTTTATAAGAACTATTTGACTTTAACAATGTGGCAAAAAACCCCAAAATAGAGCCAACTAAAACAGACATTGAGAAATGTAATATAGGCACAGAAAAAAAACCCAAAATCGTCAAACTATGTAGATCTATGCCTACTATTACAAAGAAAAAATATGTAGCCATATTCAAAGAATTCATTGATGTTTTTGCATGGAGCTATGAGGATTTGAAATCCTATGATACCAGCATTATTCAACATAAGATTCCAATTAAATAAAATCAAAAACCATTCAGGCATAAATTGTGAAGAATAAATCCTGTTTTAATGCCTTTAGTCAAGAAATAGGTTAAAAATATGTATGAAGCAAATATCATAGTGCCACTGGGATACTCCAAATGGGTTTCCAATATTGTCCCAACTAGAAAAAAAAACAGGAGAAATTAGACTCTGCATTGACTTCAAAAACCTCAATAAGGTATCTCTTAAGGATAACTACCCTTTATCTAAGAGGGATCACATATTGCAAAGGGTAGTAGGTTCTAGTAGGATATCTTTGTTAGATGGTTTCTTTGGTTACAATCAAGTATTAGTACACCTTGATGACCAAGATAAGACAAATTTTACAACTCCTTGGGGGACTTTCATGTGTGTGAAAATGCTCTTTGGACTAATGAATGTTGGAGCTACCTTTCAAAGGGCCATGGAAATTTCCTTTGTTAATGACATTGTCCACTTTATTGTTATTTATTTGGATGACATCACTGTGTTTTCTAAAACCGATGAAGAACATTTAGCACACTTGAGAAGAGTTTTTGAAAAATGTAGAAAATTTGGCCTCTCCCTAAATCCTAAGAAGAAATTATTTGGATTAGCAGAAGGAAAAATGTTAGGCCATATTATCTCTAAGGATAGAATAGAAATTGACCCTAGCAGAACTGAAGGAATACTAAAAATTAGTCATCCCAGAAACCTAAAGGAACTCCAATATTTCATTGGTAAAATCAACTTCCTAAGGAGATTTATACCCAAATTGGTAGAAATTTTAAGGAACATCACTAATATGCTCAAGAAGGGATCAGAAATAAAATGAACCATAGAAGAAAAATGGTCTTTTGATTTGGTCAAGCTAGCATTGACAAAATCCCCAATACTAATTAGTCCAGATTTCACTAAAGATTTCATGATTTTTTCTTTTGCCTCTGAACATACTATTGTTGTTGTTTTATTATAGAAAAACAACAAAGGACAGGAGCAACCCATAGCCTTTTTCAGCAAGGCATTAAGAGATGCATATCTTGAATATAATGTCATGGAAAAACAAGATTTTTCATTGGTTAAAGCATTGAAATATTTTAGAGTCTATATTTTACATTCACATATCATTGCTTATGTTCCAAATGCAGTTGTCATTAGGGGAATTTGAGGTCTAAAATGGGCCTCCTAAGTAAAATGTACAACAAAAATAAACTTTATGAGAACCAATAGGATTCAAGATGATGATTTCAACCATGGGGATGATTCACCATTTTTAGTGTAAAAAATTAAAAAGATTAAAAAATAATAAAATAATAAAACTATTTTTTCAACTTGTATTTTAAACCAATCTCCCTAAGGGTTTACTCAAATTTCAAGCAGGAGTACTCGTTTTATGCAAAATTTAATTCCTCATCCAAGGAGTACCCATGTTGCATACTTTTGATAGAACCTACTACACGAAAAATGAGAAATACATGAAAAACGTGATTGCAATCACATTTTTCATGTATTTATCATTTTTTGTTTAGAAAAGTCCATCAAAAGTATGCAACATGGGCACTCCTTGGATGGGTAATTAAATTTTTCATCCATGGTATGCTGATATATTGTATGTATTGTCACATCTAAATGCTCCTCCGGGCTTGTCTAAAACCAAGGCTAGATTTCTAAAACTTAAAGCTGTTAAATTCTGCATTTTGGACAATGCTTTGTATTGGAAAGATATTGGAGGCATTCTTCTTAAATGTTTAATGAAGGGTGATGCAGATAAAGTATTGCAGGAGCTCCATGGAGGTGATTGTGGTGGCCATCTATATTGGAAAGCCACTGCCAACAAGATCATGAGAGCTGGTTTTTATTAGCCCACCATTTTCCCTGATGTCCATAAGATGGTTACTACTTGTCATAAGTGTCAAATCTGTGAAGGGAAGAGAAAACTACTACCCCTACGTCTGAAACATATCTCTCTAGAAAGCCCTTTCCAATTGTTATCACCAAAATTGTACTTGATTGGCTGTTGATTAGACAACTTCAGTGTAACTGTTTCAAACTAGATTTTGAGTGAAGCTTAGCCTCTTCAGTCTGAGAGGGCTCTCTCAAAGGGGTTTATGATATTGGTTAATGATATAATATATATGGATAAATCTATTATTTGTGTCTTGGTTTTATAATTTTGTAGGTTGAAAATATGAAGGCTTGCTACCATTGGGCTATGGAGCCAGTGGCAGGGATCTCAATAACGAAGGCTTTCCTGATGGAAGCTGAGGCTTATATATATTTCAATGAAATAATAACACATTCAGGAAAATTTCAATAACTTGAGCTTCAAAGGAAGTTAGAGCATGTGACACACGAATTCTGAGTAATGAGACATCAAGGTATTGAAAGAAAAATATTAAAAGAGATACACCATAGATTAATACTTAAAGGAAGTTAGAGCATGGAAAATCATGAATTATGAGTAATAAGAATTATTACATTGGAAGAAAACATTTCAAAAGATAGGACATAAACTCGTGAAATATAATAAGAATCTTAGGTGAAGAAAAGTTGTATTGTTACTATATATAGCAGAAACTCCAAAAGCTTTACAATAAAATAGTCTTCTGAGATAACATTTCCAACCCCTCATAAATCAAAGTACTCATTACTTATAGGCATCTAGCCTTTACATCTAATATTCCAAGTGGCTAGATCATTAAACTCTATTATTGACACCAAATCTGACCACTAACTCGACATTTAAAACTAGAAACTGACACCTTCGGAATTAGGAGTTAGAGTCCTACTATGACTCAAATACCTACTTATTACACTTTTAATCTAAATATGATCCAAATATTCCTTGAAAGGAATCATGTCTTTCAACCATATTGGCCACAATCAAAACATTAATACCCTAACTGTCTTCATGAAACTAGTTTTCCTATTATTAAGGAACTATCAAGTTGATGATATGGCAACATAGTGAGCTGGTATCTTCGAACTATATTCATAACAAAAAATATCTCCACTTAGTAATATTATGATATGATACTCTTTATCATTGCCTTGATACTCTGTCATTTCACATGGATAAAAGCTTTGAAATATTTATTTAACCTTCACCTTCTTCCAAAAATTTACCTTGTTGTCAAAACAAAGTTTTGAGCTACTTTTGTAGAGAAGTTTCGTAGCGAAAATAATTAGGCCACATGTGTTGTACCTTTGCTACTTTTGACCATTGAAGGATTTTGAGTGATAAAAAATATTTGAATAAAAAATTTAAATTTCTTTAACCAGGTCAATTTAAGTGACTTGAAACCAAAAATATTTTTTCAGAAATTCCACAACAAAAACTGGGCTTCAAGCCTGGGACACACTGCGGAATTGCCTAATTGCCCACATACTTCACATAATTTGGATTTTAAGCCTAGAAAAGGTCCATGGCTATGTGAGATGATAGTATGAAGAATGATAAGGAAAATTTGGTTTAAAATACCTCTTACCCTCCTCAAGAAACAACTTTTTCACCTTCAGCAACTTCATCTACCAATAAAAATGACTCTATTTTTCCTGAAAAATAAGGCTGCACTCATGAGCTCCTATCTCTTGATCCCTGATAGTTGTTGCAGAAATGGAGGAGGTTTTTGTAGATAATAATGTTTAGAAGAAAAAAGTCTCTTGTTTTTTTTTAAACCATTTTCATTTTTCCATAATATTCATTATAAAATCATGTATAAAACAGGAAAATTCATAATTCTGAAAATAGGTCCCAAAGGAAACTTTGAATCTGCAAATTGGTAGCATCTAGGAAAAAATTGAAAGAGGTTATTATTCCTTTTTTTTTTCTTAGAAAAAACCTCCTTCATATTTTTGAAAATCACCTTAATTTTCGTGTAAATTCTTCTTGAAACCAACATCTTAAACATTCCAAGAAACACAACAAATCCCCTTGTAGCTCCTGGTAGAAAAACATGTAACCTGTCTGGATGAAAAATTGTGTGAATTTGAGGTCGTCCATGATCAGTTTAAGGTTCATGGGCTCCTTTTATGCTTTCCTCTTCATGGCAATTTCCTTTTATAACCCAAACTGCCCTATTAAAAATACGACAGTTGTAAAAAACAGTTTGGACAGTAAGTTGTTTGCCACAAAGCTAAACTTTTCAAAGGTGAAAACTGACTGATACATGAAAAGGTTGAAAAGTAAATTATAGAGAGGAGCTTGGGTGATTTGTTTAAGGAATGAAATATGAATGTGGAGAGAAATATGACAAAATGAGGGATTGAAAAGCAATGATGAGTGGTTTTTATGCTTTTGCATGTTTGGATGATTATGAAAATCAATTGTATGACCTTACCTTTACCCTAAACCACTAAATACTTGACAGGTCATCATCCCATTCATTTTTGTAGAAAAACATAATTCTGCAGCATTCTCAGTTATAAATTTTACAGATTTTCTGCAGAATGATCAGGTGATTCTCCAACGAAAATCACCTGTTTTGCATAGAATTTGCTGCAGAATTAGGAAAAATCGGACATGTGACTTAACAATGAATTTTAAATCAATGCATGTGAACCTAAAGTGAAAATTGATATATATGAATGAGATGACATAACCAATGAGGTGTTTTGGACTTAGGATAAAGACTTATTTCATGAATTTTCATCAATTTCATGGACCAACCTTATGACACATATGAAACCTAGATCAGTGACCCTAGTCAAAAGTTAAAAATTTGTGTGTGATAATGTAATATCCAAAAATGGTGTTGAACCCTTAGTTAAACTTAGAGGGGGGGGTATATTAGTTTAACACATTTATGGACTTTTTTAAAACTTTTCATTAAACTTTATTAACACCTTCATTTCATGACCAACATAATATGTGAGCAATCTTAATTTGTGAGCAGCAATTAGTAAGCAGATTAGATAAACCATATCAACACATAAAAATCATGCATAGAGACACTAGATTTAAGTGGAAACCCATAAAGGGATAAAACCACATCTTATTATTGTTGTGATGCAAAGGCAAGCTCCAACTCCCTCTCAACACTGATTTTCTGCAGGCACCAACCTACAGGAGGCTCCTACCTCAATTCTGCAAGCTACAACTTGCAAGGAAGCTCCAACTCCCATCAATTTTCTGCAGGCACCAGCCTACAGGAGGCTCCTACCTCAGTCAACTACAAATGACATTTATCAAGCTACAACTTGATGTAGAAGCACCAACTCCCATCTATTTTCTGCAAGCTACAACCTACAGGAGGCTCATACCTCAGTCAGCTACAACTGACATCTATCAAGCTACAATTTGATAGGGAAGCTCCAACTTCCTTACTCTTTCAAACAAAAAAACTTGTTGATTTACCTTGGATATCAGCTATGTTTTGTTCCTTCTTTTCTACTGTCCATCAGTCCTCATATCTATCCTGCATCATCTCTGCATCTTCTCAGATTCTCTATCAGCTCCTCCTTCTTCTCTGCCTCACTGCTTCATTTTTGCATTATCTAACCTCTCTATGCATATCAATGTGATATCATTTATAGACATTTCCTTATGACTATTAGCATTCCTCAGGGAATTTGAAATGGAAATCCATGCCTCTTTGCCTTCTGCCTTCTCATTTCTTTTACCAGCTCATTCAGAAAAAATATAACAATATGTACTAATTTCAATATTACAGTGGGATTTTTGTTTTCCTCCGGAGACTTGCCAATGCATCACAAACAATATAAAATCAATTAAAACATTTACATTCACAATTTCAGTTACATACATCAATTTCACTCAGCCCCTTTTCTGGATTTTGGCTTTGTTGATTTTGTCTTTTCTGCTACTGTTAAGTAAATGATCTGCATATTCTCCTGCATTTTCATGCCTGTAAAATGCCCTATGATTTTTTCAGTTTCTAAACACTCTCCTGCTTTTTGTGTATGTACACCTGTCAAGCCCACATTTTCATTCCTTTACCACGGAAAATTCTTTTTATTAACTGAAGCACCCTGCCTAAGATTCTTCTCTTTCAATTTTATCCGCAGCTAAACATTATAACCCGTTTCATTCTTATATTTTGGCCATTATAATATATCAAATATAAGTATTTTCTCTCAATTCATTTCCATTTAACGTTTGCCTTTATATACTTTGATTTGAGCCAAGATATTAATGACTCACGACACTTTTATAACCATAATACATCATAAATGACTGGCCCACAGTATATTTCAAACCATATATATATTTCATGAACGTAAACCTTCACCTTTATAATAAAATTCTTTATATATATTGGTCACTTCCCTTTTCCTCATATAAGAATGCCGAGGCATAATTGTTACCAATAACATTATCACTATTCCAGCCACACTTTATGAAACGCAAATCAATTATATTAAACCTTGGGCTTAATACTAACATATGTAATTTTGACCTGTGTGTCAGTGGTTTATAATTCTACCATATGTTCGCATCCATCCAAACGTATGTTCACGGTTCTATTGTCTTGTGTTCAATATATTATATCCCCCATTCAATGTTAAGAACCCTTATTACAGCCTTTGATTCTGCACTCACCAGCATTTATAATAAAATTGAATTCTTCGGGCCCACAACAGCTCCATACCCACATATACAACCTTTGAACGTGCACCCTTTATGATATTTCATATACACAATAATATATTAACATATATTGCCTCCTCCGTTAGACATTATAACAAAAAACTTTGGAATTACCCAAGTGATAACATATATAATTGTTTTCGGGCCCACAATTTCTAGCTCTTTGTATCTGTTGATGCGATGAATTAAACCATGGTTATAAAGCCATTGAAATTCCCATTGTATGAACCTTCACGGCATTAAGCTAAAGTGATAGCTCTACTAACCTTCAGGCCCACAACTCATTTAACATCCGACGGCTATAAACGTGTCGCGCTCCACCTCGCTCCAACTCGACACCTTCACTGGCGATCCACACTTTAATGTTTTAATTAAATCTTGTATTAACCTCTATGCAGGTTCACTACGCGATAGCCTTCAGATTAGCTGCCCTCCAGATCAAACGAACGAAATTGATATCACGTTTTTTCAAAGCCCAGACATTAACACTTGAAATTTACGCGATGTAAGCGGTATTGTCTCGACGACGTGGCACAAAAATGTTGGATCACGTTGATAAAGGAAAAATCTGCCTTGAGCCAAATTGTCGCGTGATACTGGTGGTATCCATCTCCTAAATCGCTCTTTGGAATTCCAGTAATTAAACAGTGTTTAACTCAGGATTTCATGGCAATTTACTTTATTTCGTCTATTCACCTTCCCCGCGCTTACACCGTGGTTAAGTCTCAACCATAGTGTTTCACCAACAACGACATTCGCACCAACAAACAGGGTTTCTCATCCCGATTATACACAGATATCAAAAGGCCCACTGTTTCATTAAACAGAGAGTAAACCCTCTCTTCACTGGTTACGCATAGCAGCTGTGTACTTCACCTCTCAATGAATACTAAATGAAATTACACAACAGAATGTGCAATCTCCTCTTTCTAATGCTCCATAAAATGTGATCTCAAATTGTAACTTAAACCCAGATTCACTACAAACCATTATAGTGCCTTCTTCACTACACTTCAATTGTAGTTTCTCATCGATGAATATCATTTTATGTTGCTGGTGACTCCAGTTTCAACAAAAACAACCAAAAACATTATTACTTGTGGCTTTGACACAGGAATGCAGATAGAACCTCAAAAATTCTTACTTAGATCTATCTCATCTGCAAACCCTATTCTTATCAATTCAATTAACAGTGGTTCATTGCAAAACATGCCAATCATCTAATGCATACATCGCTATATTTCACATTCACAAGAATAAAAACACATTTACCCTATGGAGTCCTTCCCACATAATACGCAGGCAATTTTCACTAGAACATAAGTCAAATGCTTCTCAATTAAAACTTGTCCACATAACTTAATTAAAACCCCAACTTACAGAGTCTATTTCAGAGCTTATCGTATACTGATTGGAACCAAGTATGTTCACACAGAATTAAATCAACCAATACACCTATAATTCAGAACAAAACAACTAATACCCCTCTTCAACCTCACTACTCTGTCTCTAAACAGATCTCTCTACTACTTTTCTTCTCTCTTTGCTGCCTGTGCTACCTTTCTGCTTATTTTCTGCCTCTTCTACTTCTTTTCTACCTCTGCCTCTCTACTAATTTGCTTCTCTCTTTTCCTTGTTGTTGTTTCAGGTGCTCCTCCTTTGCCATCTCCTTTGCCATCAATGACAACATTTCCAACAGTCTCCCCCTTTGGCATTGATGGCAATACACTTCCTCAGCTTGCCTTTTAGAAGCCCCTTTTTGCTTTTCCTCCCCCTTTGACATCAATGGAAAAGGGTTGTACATTTATTGGTGTAGATTCTCTCTTTGCATTTCTTTTCTCTGAGTTGTGTTTAGGCCCTTCTTCTTTTGACTTTGTACCCTGCTGCTCCAAACTAGTGTACAAGAGTTGTTGAGAGAACACTTGTGAGAATATTTGAACTTGTATATACATAGTAAGTTGATACCATTCCAAAGCATAGACTCCTTGCACTTCTCTTTATAGTATGATCTTCATCAGAAATACATATCTGTTGAGGAAGATTGTAGATGTAATATATCTTCTTCTGCAATACACATCTTTATTACAACACCTGTTCAATTATGATGATGATGCCAATATATATTTTATAGTTTTGGTTCACCCTTCCTGCCTGTTGGTGGTGATATGAGCTAGGGTGTAGACAAGGATATTATCCTTAATAGCTAAAAGGTCCTTGTTACTAATGTGAACAGTGAATCAACCAGAATTTGATCTAAGAGATCAAATGACTTTACTGCTTGTACAATGTACTTTCAAAACAAACCCTTGAGACTAGATACATTCCATGTATTAGTTAGTCTCACTTATCAATCATGCAATATCTTTATGGCATAAGGAGGTATGTATGTCAATGATCAATATCTCTTTTAAAGGTGAATTACTAGCAAAATCCTTTATGCTGAAGTAGGATTTGGATGAATTAATAAAAGACTTTTGAGCTTCAAATGGTAATCACAACTAGTCCTTCATGCTTTAGATACTTTAGCTGTTCTATCATGATGATATTCCATACACACATATTCAATATGTTTAATTGAAATCTCAAAAAACAGACTCCACACAGCTTTATGAATGATCTTAAGGAAGAGGCCTTGAAGATATATATGTGTTGACTTCAGGAAGACATTCAATTATATATAGAAAAAGATATTGCTTCAATGCTTAATATAATGCTTCAAGTGTAAACAAAATACTGATCCTTTAGTACTGCTACTAACCTTTTCATGCTGAGTGCAAATAACACTGGTAATACTACCTTGATGTACGTTTTCCATAATCCTTTAATCCTGAGGATTTGTACCATACTGCTGCTCCACTTGGTATACTGTTGATAGGCATGCTACTTGTACCAAATACCAATTTATACTCCTTTCACTTCATCTCACACATGAACCCATAGTTAAGACAACCTTCACAGTTTCTACTATTGAGCTCTCCACTGTTCTCACCAACAGTCATCAATATCCTGAATTTGATCTTGGCATCATTAACCATTTGTTTATTCTGTCATTCTGTTTAAAGAAATGTCACTACATTTTCCTTTCTAAGACTGCTCCAGAATCATTGTTGCTTTATATTCAATTCAATTTTTCTAACATAAAGATCTTTGGGAAGACATATTCAATTTCTTTGCTTGGAATATTCATGGGTAGATCACTCAAGGATTTATCACTTATTTACTTTCACTCCTTCAAGGGGACTTTTCATAGATGATGAAATGACATAATGATGATAGGCACTTTTCTTACTCATCCTTCTTAATGTGATTCACTGTTCATTCTAGCAGAATGATGCACAATATGATCATCACTTAATGTGTTGATGTCTTCTTAGCTTACATGTTCATGGATGAAGTTCTCTCTACTACCATGGTTGCTTGCTGCCTTTCATTCTTCCATCAATTTGTCAGCTATTGAATACTTCAAATAATATTCTTCCTCTATAGTTCTCTGTTAGAGGAATTTTCTTTTCTCTTCCTCATCTTATAGTTGTTCTCATTTCATGGAGCTCTTCTTAGACTGCTTTCATGGGGATTGTTTATGGGCTGCTCTCCCCCTGGGATGTTGCTTCATATCTATCACTGGATAGATTTTTGCTTTTCTTCCTAGAGTAGCTCCCCCTGAGACTATGATATATTCATTATGTTATAGAGGTAACAGGCTCCCCCTTTCTCTTTTCCTTCCATACTTTATTGGGGTTCTTCAAAATGTCTGCACTTCTTTTAGATTCATAGTTTTGTTTGATTTTCTTTTATTCCATCATCTGTCTAGAGTTCTTTAATGTATATGGAAGATCACAGTCCTTTGCTCTGTGACCAAGCTTGAGGCATACATAACATCTTAATTTGCCAAGATACATTTGAGCTGATGTATAATATTTTTTCCTATTTTTGAACACAATTTACAATCAAAAGATTTATGTCCAAAATTATTGCATGCATAACAGTAGCCATGGAAACGATTTGTGTACCTGGTGAAAGATTGTCCTTTCCATTTTCTTTCTTGAGGGGTTCTTTTCTTTTGCTGCATTCTTTGCTGGTTGGAATGGATTTGCTTTGTCTTGAAATACGCTGCAATATGTCCTGGTTTTTAAGAGAAACATGTGATATTTTTCATAGGAGGAAAGAACCTTCTTTGAAATCTTCCAAATTTGTTCTGTTCATCCTCATGAGTGTATGAGCCTTTTTCAGCTGATTGTTTCATCCTCTCATTCTCTGTCCTTTCATGTTGTTGCTTTATTCTATTTGTTTCTTCACAAATCCTGTTCTTGTTGGATTCTACTTTTGTAGGAATCTTCTGAGCTGCTTCATTATCCTTTACAGCATTTACAAAAATAATATTCTTGTTATCTTCTACCTTAGACTCACTGGTTTCACCTTCATATCCTATCCCAACCTTTATGAGAGGTGACCTTTGAGCATTTAGCATCTTTTCCAACTATCCAGAGATTTTCATTAGAGGAGTATTCATTAATAGTTCTCTTTGGGCTTTTTCTAATTTATTTCTTAGGCACACTATTTCTTGTTCCAATTTTTCACATTCCAGACTTTTCTCTCTCATTTGTTGTAGCAGAGTGTCTTCTACTTTCTTTTCTTCTTCAAGCTGTGTCTTCAGGCCAACAATTTCTTTCTTATCTTCAAATTCTTTCTCATCACAAATTTGCACCAGTGTCTTAAGGTCTTTGTTTTCATTCTTCAATCTTTCTATTTCAGTCAAGGCTGTGCCAAGTTTGGCTTTTTCCTCAGCTGCAATTTCTTCATGGTTCTTAGTACCATTCACACTAGCAGGTACCTCATTTGATTGAACATTTTCCTTTTGACATGAATTTTTCTTCTTCTTAATTCTCTTCTCCTTCTTGACAATGAAATCCTCAATTTCTACTCCATGCATGAAATGCAATCTATCCCAGATTTCTTTTGGAGAGGTTAAATCCATTATTAACTCAAGATCCTTATTATGAAGATTGTTGAATATCACAAATTTTGCCTTGTCATTCCTCTGTTTTTCTTGCACTGAGGGAGAGTCTGTGTAGTAACCATCACATAAAAGCTTCCATACCTTAGGTTCATAAGCCAATAATCCTGTTTTAACCTTATCTCTCCATTTAGGAAAGTTTGTTGTATTTAACACAAGTACATTTTGATAGTCCATGACTCAACCAGATCTCCTTCAAGCTATTAATCTTACACCAAAGGAACCAGCTCTGATACTAATTGTTGAACCCTTAGTTAAACTGAGAGGGGGGGGGGGTGGTGAATCAGTTTAACACATTTATGGACTTTTTTAAAACTTTTCATTAAACTTTATTAACACCTTCATTTCATGACCAACATAATATGTGAGCAATCTTAATTTGTGAGCAGCAATTAATAAGCATATTAGATAAACCATATCAACACATAAACATAATGCACAGAGACACCAGATATAAGTGGAAACCCCATAAAGGGAGAAAAACACATCTTATTATTGTTGTGATGCAAAGGCAAGCTCCAACTCCCTCTCACCACTGATTTTCTGTAGGCACCAACCTACAGGAGGCTCCTACATCAATTCTGCAAGCTACAGTTTGCAAGGAAGCTCCAAATCCCATCAATTTTCTGCAGGCACTAACCTACAGGAGGCTCCTACCTTAGTCAGCTACAACTAACATTTATCAAGCTACAACTTGATGTAGAAGCACCAACTCCCATCTATTTTATGCAGGCTACAACCTACAAGAGGCTCCTACCTCAGTCAGCTACAACTGACATCTATCAAGCTACAACTTGATAGGGAAGCTCCAACTTCCTTACTCTTTCAAAGAAAACACTTGCTAATTTGCCTTGGATATTAGCTCTATTATGTTCCTTCTTTTCTGCTTTCCATTAGTCCTCATATTTGTCCTGCATCATCTCTGCATCTTCTCAGATTCTTTATCAACTCCTCCTTCTTCTCTGCCTCACTGCTTCATTTCTGCATTCTCTAACCTCTCTATGCATATCAATGTGATAGAATTTATAGACATTTCCTTATGACTGCTAGCATTCCTCAGGGAATTTGAAATGGACAGCCATGCCTCTTTTCCTTCTGCCTTCTCATTTCTTTTACCAACTCATTCAGAAAAAATATAACAATATGTACTAATTTCAAAATTACAGTTGGATTTTTTTTTCCTCCAAAGACTTGCCAATGCATCACAAACAATATAAAATCAATTAAAACATTTACATTCACAATTTCAGTTACATACATCAATTTCACTCAGCCCCTTTTATAGCTTTTGGATTTGCTGGTTTTGTATTTTCTGCTACTGTCAAGTAATTGTTCTGCATATTCTCCTGCATTTTCATGCCTGTAAAATGCCATATGACTTTTTCAGTTTCTGCACACTCTCCTGATTTTTGTGTATGTACACCTGTCAAGCCCACATTTTCATTCCTTTATCATGGAAACTTATTTTTATTAACTGAAGCACCTTGCCTGAGATTCTTCTCTTTCAATTTTATCCGCAGCTAAACATTATAACCCCTTTCATTCTTATATTGTGGCCACTATAATATATCAAATATAAGTCTTTGCTCTTAATTCATTTCCATTTAATGTTTTACTCTATATGCTTTGATTTGAACCAAGATATTAATGACTTACGGCACTTTTATAACCATAATATATCATAAATGACTGGCCCACAGTATATTTCAAACCATATATACATGTCGTTAACGTAAACCTTCACCTTTATAATAAAATGCATTATATATATTGGTCACTTCACTTTTCCTCATATAATAATGTCGAGGCATAATTGTTACCAATAACATTATCACTATTCCAGCCACACTTTATGAAACGCAAATCAATTATATTAAATCTTGGGCTTAATACTAACATATGTAATGTTGACCTGTGTGTCAGTCATTTATAATTCCACCATATGTTCGCATCCATCCAAACATATGTTCATGTTTCTATTGTCTTGTGTTCAATATATTATATCCCCCATTCAATGTTAAGAACCCTTATTACAGCCTTTGATTCTGCACTCACCAGCATTTATAATCAAATTGAATTCTCTGGGCCCACAATAGCTCCATACCCACATATACAACCTTTGAACGCACACCCTTTATGATATTTCATATACATGATAATATATTAACATATATTTCCTCCTCCGTTAGACATTATAACAAAAAACTTTGGAATTACCCAAGTGATAACATAGAAATTATTTTCAGGCCCACAATTTCGAGCTCTTTGTATCTGTTGATGCGATAAATTAAACCATGGTTATAAAGCCATTGAAATTCCCATTGTATGAACCTTCACGGCATTAAGCTAAAGTGATAGCTCTACTAAACTTCAGGCCCACAACTCGTTTAAAATCTGATGGCTATAAACGTGTCACGCTCCACCTCGCTCCAACTCGACACCTCCACCGTCGATCCACGCTTTAGTGTTTTAATTAAATCTTGTATTAACCTCCGTGCAGGTTCGCTATGCGATAGCCTTCGGATCAGCTGCCCTCCAAATCGAATAAACCAAATTGATATCGTGCTTTTTCAAAGCCTGGACACTAACACTTAAAATTTACGCGATGTAAGAGGTATTTTCTCAATGATGTGGCACAAAAATATTGGATCGCGTTGATAAATAAAAATCCACCTTGAGCCCAATTGCCACGCGATACCGGTGGTATTCACCTCCTAAATCGCTCTTCGAAATTCCGGTAGTTAAACAGTGTTTAACTCGGGATTTCACGGAAATTTACTTTATTTCTTCTATTCGCCTTCCCCGTGCTTACACCGTGGTTAAGTCTCAACCATAGTGTTTCACCAACAATAGCATTCACACCAACGGATAGGGTTTCTCATCCCGATTATACACAGATATCAAAAGGCCCACAGTTTCATTAAAGAGAGAGCAAACCCTCTCTTCACTGGTTACGCACAGCAGCTATGTACTTCACCTCTCAATGAATACTGAATGAAATTACATGGCAGAATGTGGAATCTCCTCTTTCGAATGCTCCATAAAACATGATCTCAAACTGTAACTTAAACCCAGATTCACTGCAAACCATTATAGCACCTTCTGCACTGCACTTCGATTACAGTTTCTCATTGATGAATATCATTTTATGTTGCTGGTGACTCCAGTTTCAATAACAGCAACCAACAACATTATTACTTGTGGCTTTGACACAGGAATGCAGATCGAACCTCACAAATTCTTACTTAGATCTATCTCATCCACAAACCCTATTCTTATCAATTTAATTAACAGTGGTTCACTAAAAAACATGCCAATCATCTAATGCATACATCGGTGTATTACACATTCACAAGAATAAAAACGCATTTACCCTATGGAGTCCTTCCGACATAATACGCAAGAAATTTTCACCAGAACATAAGTCAAATGCTTCTCAATTAAAACTTGTCCACAGAACTTAATTAAAACCTGAACTTACAGAGTCTATTTTAGAGATTTTCATATACTTATTGGAACCAAGTATGTTCACACAGAATTAAATCAACCAATACACTATAATTCAGAATACAACAACCAATTCCCCTCTTCAACCTCACTACTCTGTCTCTGAATAGCTCTCTCTACTACTTTGCTTCTCTCTTTCCTGCCTCTACTACCTTTCTGCTTCTTTGCTGCCTCTTCTACTTATTTGTTGCCTCTACCTCTATGATACGTTTCTTCTCTCTTTGCCTTGTTTCTATTTTGGGTGCTCCTCCTTTTCCATCTCCTTTGCCATCAATGACAACATTTCCAGCAAATGGGACTGTCAGCAATGCATGTCTGAAAAATGCATTTTTTAGAAATGGATGCTACATAAGTGACATTCATCCCTTGGATCCCTTAGATCTGAAAATATGACATCTAAATCCAAGAGGATATCATAAACAAATCATTATAGGTGAGGTAAACAGGTCTCCCACACCTAATATGACTGAAAAATACCCAAGAATGGGACTGCAACACATATACAAGAAATACTACAGTAAAATAACGTAGTTTAGCTTAACAGCAGTACGAGGCCAATATGGAGGCTCAATAATGTCATATGCATCATCAAATCAGAATTATATTGAAGCCCATGAGTCATAGAATATAAAATATAAGACTTTACATCAAGAAATGCTAAAAAATAAAAGGCTACAACCATATGATATGGATGTACAACTTGAAAATGTTATTTTATTAGATAAAAAGAGCTATAGATTACACTTCAGATATAGAGCAGATCTGTGTACAAAAACATAGATCTATTTCAGATCTGTACACTATAGAGTCTCCTCTTCAAATGCCCCTTCGGGTTTTCAGCAAAAAGTGAAGTACATGGAGTAAATTTGAGATCTAATGCAACAGATCTGCATAATGATTCAGAAATTCTAAAGCAAATAAAATGGTATTTAGATCAGATCTAAATATGACATGGATTGATCTGTAATTCACGGATCACCATAGTGAAGGGCAGATTCCCAACACTAGAGATCTCTCCTCCAAAATGTGCCAAAACACCCTTCAACTTTCTCACTTGAAAATAACGCAGTCTAGGAAGATTAACTGCACTGTAGGCTCTAGAATATGGTTTGGCCTCAAGCCAAGATCTAAAAATATTCTCCAATCATCCAATACTCTCTTTCCAGGGGGATAGAAGGCTTTCCCAATGAAAATATGCACTAGAATGGCTTAGATCTGAATATATCTAACCTCCACTTGTTGTAGCTTACAAAAAAACAACCAAACCCTCAACAGGATCTACGTTGTAGTTGGAAGAAGAAGCTTGGCCTCAAGCCTGATAGTGGACAAGAAATGAAAGTCTCTTCCAAGAGCTCCTCAAGGAAAGAGAAGGATTCCTAAATAGGAGATCCTTGTGCTAAACAACACTATTCTCTTCTAAACAACCAAGAGAATGAGAAATTTCTAAACAAAAAAATTCTTCAGAAATAATATTTTCATCAACCACCTCCTCTTGTTGTCCTCCTCTTCCTTTTATAAGATTGAGATCTTGCAATACCCTAAACCATCTCAATGATTTAGCTCCTTTCACATGTGTAGCCTCCATCTAAAACTGTGTTGTGCATCTAGGAGGTTAATTACACCTAGACAATGTTGTTGATTTTGTCTTTTTGACCTAGTCAAATGCCTCAATCCCTTTCACACATAAGGGTGTTTTATTAAGGTAGCCCAGATTTAGCCTTGTTCACATGGGGCATTGATTTATTCACCGATTTTAGGAGTTTTTATGTTCCTCCTTTATACATTTATTCATGAACAGAAAAGTAAAGCTAACTTTAATATTCCAATTAGCTTGAGGCTAATTGGGAATATCACATTCCTCCCCTCCAAAATTTTTCTTGTCCTCAAGCAACTGATAAGGTGAGTGCTGCAACTTCTTTCCTCCTCCATTGGTGACACCATCAAATGATAACCTTCTCCCATGAGCTAAGTGATCACCAATCCATCCATCCATGACTTTCTCCACCAAGGTTCTCATGAGATGCAAACAGATCATCCCATAAGGAAACAATAAATCACATGAAACAAACATGGTTTGCCCAATGCCCTCCTTGAAATGTAAGACATAAAATACAAGTAGTGTAGTCATCCCATAGGGCACATGCATGATTTCACTCCTAACTCTATACATCCCCATAAAAAGTACAAGTACATCATCAATATAGGGGATCAAAACAATGTACATACAAACATAAATTTGTGCACATGGAGGTGGATCATAGTCCCACATGTGGAACCAGCACAGAGCATTTCCTGCCTGCATCAAATCAATATGTGGTAAGTTGTTTTCCCACCACTTACTTTTTTCCCATACCATCTCAACATAGCTGAAAGTGTGAGATATATTTGGTGCCTTAGGGAAGCACGCATAATGTTGCAAAATCTCCCTTTTGCTTCCGAGGGAGTGGCCAAATTCAGAAATTTTTGTGGCCCATTGTTTGCCATGAGATCTACCAGATGTATCACTCCTCCTTGGAGTCATGGCCTACACAAAAATAGTGAATGAATGCATACAAATATAAAATGAAACATGTTTTACATATGTATGTTCTTCACCAAAATTTCTCCTTATAAAAGTGGAGTGGTGTATGGATCTTTCTCCTCCTTTGAAGGTAGGAAGAGATGGCTGAAATAACTCTGTCATAAAGTCTTGTTGCTTCTCCAACTCCACAAGGTTCATGCATTTTTGACAATTATTATATAATTATTTTTCAAAGCCCTCCCAATAGTAGCTCCTCAAGATGATGTTGTTGATCTTCATAGAGTATGTGTGGCTGAAATAGAACTAGATTCAAAAGCCCTTTCTAGTAAATTCTCCTTGAGCTTGGAAGATCTATTCAAGAAGATCCTACCATGATTATAGATGACTCCATCAAGGATTGATAAACTTCCGTCATGTATCAAGTCATCTAGAATCATGCAAGTGTGAAGATCCTTGGAATATTCCACCAGCAGTTGGGATTTTCAATATGGATCTAATGTGCCCAACAATGATAACGTTGATAATGTGTCATCTGAAGTGACTGCCATGTTTTTGTTATTCTCCTTGACATTCCCCATGTCAAAGGTGTATGTTGGAAAGCCAAGACTCCCATTTTTCTCCTCCTTGACATCTCCCATGCCAAAGGTACAAGGTGGAAGGTTGCCATTCCTTCCTTGCAATCTCTCTTGCATATGCACATGCTCAACAGAAAATGGAAGTTCTTGGAAGTTAGTCTCCCATGGAAGGCTATCATCTATCCAAAACTTCATTGGTTTTTCTAAATTATGCATGTGTGACCACCATCTCTGATCATGTATGGGAGAGGATCCTCCAAACAAGTTTGTCTTATGATTCAAGGATTTCCCTCCTTACTTCATGATGGTGTCATCCTTCATTCTTGGAGCATATTTTCTCAGCACAGTATGAGATGAGAGAATGGATAATGATGTTAAGGGAAAAATACTTTCCCTCTTCTTGTACCTTCCCCATACTCTTAGCATTGTATTATAGTTTTCTAGTGCTCCCTTCCTCCCTGGGTCTATGAAAGGAGCATCAATGCATGAAACATATTTCATCAAATCTCAATCAAGTGGTCTCCCAGGTGGTATACCACAAGATAATGATGTCTCATGGCTCATTCCCATGTGAAAAATGGATGGGAACATATTATGACTGCTTCCACTGCACAAATCCATCTCTGATTTCTATGTGGAAGTATCATGATAATGGGTCATCACTCTTATGGGTGCAAGAGGGATTTTGATTGGAGAAATTGCCCCATCTTCTTCTTCATGTAATAGAGGATCACCTCTAATCATATCAACATTGTGATCCTTCATCTTCTCTTCTTCACCCACCTCATGCAAGATCTCACAGTCTAAGGTGCTTCCTTTAGATGAAGTTAACCCCTCAACACCTATCATCTCCTTGGTGTCAAGAGTCTTGATCACAAAGGACTGATCTATCATAGTGTGTGCTCCCAAAACTGAATGAAATGTTGGAACACATTCCCTCCCTTGTTTTGTCTCATCGTCTATCATCATAGACACATGCTTCTCATCCTCTTCATGTATAAGATCCTTGGGGCCTTCTTGAAAGAAGCAAGAACCCTCTTGGTGGAAGAAATGGCTTCATCTCCATCTCCCAATAAAAATAGTTCTCTTCCTGCTGTCATAGCATTGGAAGGTCTTTCCAACTCCTCTTCTTTATTCTCCTCATCAATGGGTCATGCCTCATCAATAAGAGATCATTTCTCTTGATCCCTCCTTGAAAAAGTAACTCTCATGTCTTCCTCGTGAGAAGAATGTTCTTATTGAAGTGGGGCCTTTTCCCTTGGTAAATCATGTATCATATCTTTAACCCCTTCAACAATGTTCTGAAATGGAGTTGTCTTCATGGATATTTCCATCTCAGCAAAGATTCTGAATTCTTGGGCTTAGTTTGTTTACCCAAAGAAATTTCAGATGACATAGAATCAAATCTTTTCACTAACCTCGTAGTGAAATTTTCATAAGTATAGATGTTTACATTTTTCAATGAGGAAGATTCAAATAACCACCAGGCATAAGCCTTACCTTGGAGGTGTAGCGCTGCTATTCTTATGGCTTCTTCTTCTGAAACTTGATGCAGCTAGAAATATGTGTCAAGCTTCTTTACCCAAGACTTGGATGAGCTCTTAGGTGATCCATCAAATGTAGGTTGAAAATTCCTACCCAAAGTGGGTTGCATGAACCCTCTTATTCTCTAGTATATGTTGGATCTTCTTTCTTCTTTGAGTTGACAAAACTATGGGAATCTTAGATTCTCTTTGAATATTTTAGATTGAGATTCATATTCTTTGAGATAGTCACCAAGAGTCTCCTCTTTTGGTGTCTCTCCTTCTACTTCTTCTCTTGCTAGGAATGTAGGCATGCTACAACATTGCAGATCTGATTGTGTGGTTGAATTCTCACACACAAAGTATGAAGAACTAGGTCTTCCTTCATGTGAAAATATCTTCAAGGGATTTGCATGTATTTCTTTCCTCATTCCCCTGATTTCATTTTTAAGCTCATGCAAATTTTGGAACAGAATTGTTGAGAACTCTTTCACTTTCATTCTTCCAGATAAAGGGGTTTGACCCTTGTCTTCTTTTTCTTTAGTGTAATCAATCTTCTTATTTATTCTCTTATTTTAATGAAAAGACATATTGGCTTCTTAGAAAGCAAAGCACAGGCTGTGCCAAGATTATGCTCTGATACCACTGTAATATCCAAAAATGCGGCTATCAGCAATGCATGTTTGAAAAACGAATTTTTCAGAAATGGATGCTACAGAATTGAAATTCATCCCTTGGAACCCTTACATCTGACAATATGGCATCTAAATCCAAGAGGAGATCAGAAAAAAATCATTCTAGGTGAGGTAAACAAGTCTCCCACACCTAGTATGACTGAAAAATACCTAAGAATGGGACTGCAACACATATACAAGCAATACTACAGTAAAATAACGCATTTTAGCTTAACAGTAGTAGGAGGCCAATATCGAGGCTCAATAATGTCATATACATCAGAAAATTAGAATTATATTGAAGCCCATGAGTCATAGAATAGAAAATAGAAGACTTTACATGAAGAAATGCTCAAAAATAAGGGGTTGCAACCATATGATATGACTGTACAACTTAAAAAAATTGTTTTATTAGTTGAAAAGAGCTGTAGATTAAAATTCAAATCTAGATTAGATCTCTGTACACAAATATAGATATATTTCAGATCTGTACACTATAGAGTCTCATCTTCAAATGCGCCTTGGGGTTTTCAGCAAAAATTGAAGTACATGGAGTAGATCTGAGATCTAATGTAGCAGATCTGCAGAATGATTCATAAATTATGAAGCAAATAAAAAATTATTTAGATCAGATCTGAATATGACATGGATTAGATCTGTAATCCATGGATCACCACGGTGAAGGGCAGATTCCCAACACTAGAGATCTCTCCTCCAAAATGTGCCAAAACACCCTGCAGCTTTCTCACTTGAAAATAACGTAGTATAGGAATATTAACTGCATTGTAGGCTCTAGAACATGGTTTGGCCTCAAGCCAACATTTGAAATTGTGCTCCAATCATCCAATACTCTCTTGCCAGGGGGATAGAAGGCTTTCCCACTGAAAAGAGGCACTAGAAATGCTTAGATATGAATAGATCTAACCTCCACTTGCTATAGCTTACAAAGACAACCAAAACCTCAATAGGATTTGCATTGTAGTTGGAATAAAAATCTTGGCCTCATGCCTAATGGTGGACAAGAAATGCAAGTCTCTTCTAAGATCTCCCCAAGGAAAGAGAAGGATTCCTAAACAAGATATCCTTGTGCTAAACAACACTATTATCTGCTAAACAGGCAAGAGAATGAGAAATGTATAAATAGAAAAATTCTTTAGAAATAGTATGGTCATCAACCACCTCTTGTTGTCCTCCTCTTCCTTTTAT
The DNA here is from genome assembly GCA_034641835.2 of Pinus albicaulis. NCBI lineage: Eukaryota > Viridiplantae > Streptophyta > Pinopsida > Pinales > Pinaceae > Pinus > Pinus albicaulis. Next base: position 1,020,249,073 of record CM076580.1, on the reverse strand, counting down.
AAGATTGAGATCTTGCAAAACCCTAAACCATCTCAATGATTTAGCTCCTTTCACATGTGTAGCCTCCATCTAAAACTGTGTTGTGCATCTAGGAGGTTAATTGCATCTAGACAATGCTGTTGATTTGGTCATGTTGACCCAATAAATTGTCTCAATCCCTTTCACACGTAAGGTTTTTTTATTAAGGTAGCCCAGATTTATCCTTGTTCACATGGGGAATTGATTTATTCACTGATTTTAGGAATTTTATGTTCCTCCTTTATACATTTATTCATGAACAGAAAAGTAAAGAAAACTTTAATATTCCAATTATCATGAGGATAATTGGGAACATTACATATAATAAAAGCAATGAGGGCTAGACTTCGTTGGAGAAATTCATCCCCCATCCTCTGCACAACATAAATGGATCCTTACTATTATAAATTATTTCAGCAAGTGGATAGAAGCCACCCCTTCTAGAAATGCCATTGATTCGGTCATTGTAAAGTTCCTAGAAACCATTTCTATATTTGGTTTCCCAAGAAATATCATTACAAATAGTGTTGTAGCCTTTAGAACCAAAAAGATGGCTAACTTCTGTCACAGTTATCACATAACGTTGGGGCATTCAAAAACCTATTACCCTCAAGGTAATGGACTAGTTGAATCTTCCAATAAAAGCCTGGTGAACATCATTAAAAATATTCTAGAGGAGAATAAGAAAGCATGGCACAATAAGTTGATCAATTCTCTTTGGGCTGATACGCTCACCACAAAGAAATCCATTGGCATGTATCCATACCAATTTTTTTATGGAATGGAGGCAGTTTTCCATTCTTCCTTAGGAGTTCCAGTAATGAAGATAATCCAAGAAGTCCGAGCTGAACCAAATGACATCCAAAGGAGAATTAATGACACCATCTAGCTGCAGCAATCTAGGGAAGAGGTCTACAGTAGAACACAAGTGATGCATGAGAATATCAAAAGTATCTTCAACAAGAGAACCAAAGCCAATGATTTTAATCTAGGTGTTAAAGTTCTGAAATGGGATTCTAGGAGAGAGGATAAAGGAAATCATGGAAAGTTTGGAAATATTTAGCAAGGGCCATACATCATCCATTCTTTCAGGGGAAAAAATTCTTATTTTCTCAAAGAGTTGGATGGTTCATAAATATCTGGAGGTCATGCCAATGACAAGATGTTAAAAAATTATTTATTATAAACTCAAGTCATATTTTCACCATTATAAATATCATAGTCTTACAGTTTTCAATAATTCATGGGACAAGATCAAAGCCTGAAGTGAAGGCCCTAAGCCTAGTTCGAAGAGCATATATAAAAACATAAAGGAATCGGTTGAAGAAGAAAGGAAATCAGTCAAATGTTGCAGAAAAAAGAGCATCCAAGGCTATTGGTCTCAAGTTATTGACACTTCTTTTCAAAGAAGCACCATCCCCAGCCGAAGCCACTATTAGTACCTTATAAATTATAGGATCTTAAGGTGACTGGATACTTCATGTTTCTCGCCAGGTTTTCATTCTTGAAATGATTTTCAAAATTCAAATGATTTCAAATAAAAAGGAAAAAATGTAAAAGAAAGAAAATAGGGTATAAAATAAAGAAAAAGGAAAAGAGAAAAAAATGAAAAGAGAAAAATTGAAAAAAGAAAGAAAGCCCCAAAAAGAAATAAACTGAAAGTGTTGCAAGCTCAAATTCCACTACTCATTACATAAGTATTTCCAATCATACAGCTTAATCATGATTGGACAATGTTTCAATTTCTGTTGATAGGTTAAAGAATAAATATTTTCCAAATTGTTTAATCTTGGCTTATCAGTAGATAGGTAGAAAATGAGATTGGCTCAACAATCTAAGCTGAGCCAATGGTTTAAATAAGGTTAGGGATTGAGATATAAATTCAAAAGAAGAAGAGTTAAGGGTCTACTAGTCCAAATGCACCCTTGAAAATAAGAGAGAAAGTTAGGTGAATAGTTTTTGGTAGGTAGGTAGATTGAAGAAGGAGATTGGAAGGCCAATGTGAATATTATTACACCAAGGTACATCATCCTAGTGTCAATTATTCTCTTTACTATAATAATAAATCCACGACATATATTTCTCACTGCACGAAGGATGGAAAAGGGGATATGTTTCTAAAGATGGGGTTTAATGCCACTCGAGCATACCTTATGCCAGGTATGATACAAAGTCCCGACATTAAATTCATTATATGCGAACCCCCAAACCCACATTATGCACTTCTCCTAAGTCCTCCCCTATCTCGACACTCAGTTATGGACCCGAGACCACAATCCTATGCACTAAAGATTCCCCACCTCTCCCACCATCTTCTTTCCATGCCCCGGATTCGATGGTCATCATTCCATTTCACCCCCCCCCGTAGCCGCCAAACGTTAACGAATGGGGGGGGGGGCTCCGAAATGGGTGGTATATTTTACTGCCCACCCTGGTACGTGGTGTGCCCACACAATTTCACACCACCCCTTCGCCATTACCACTCGCACCATTTGACCCCCTCCAAAAAGTGGTTTCCGCTGTACTCCAAACCGCTGTAGCCATGTGACTGTTACCAATCCCATTGTGCCACATCCTCCATTGTGTGTCCTCCCCGTCCCATCATGTCCCTTCCCTCCAATGACCCATTGCACCATGAATGGTCGGGTCATTATCCAACGGACTTGCGCCAACCCAACGGTCAACCCCCAAGCTACATGTTAAAGCCAAATTTCATCATTGCATCAGAGTTTTCATTGCTGACACTGTCAAATTGTTACAGGTTTGGTATTTGCAGATAACTACAGAAGAAAGCACAGACTAGCCACTATGGCTGAGGGTAAATTGCACATTAAAGAATAAATTATCAGTGCTCTATGAGCCTGATTGTAGTTCTCAATTTAGCTAATTTAGTTCTGATCCTGACCCCCTTTGGTATTATCCCTTCCCCAGTACCAAGTCATATTGTTTCCCCCTTCTATAATCCCCTTCTCTTGCAGCCCATTCTCCATTGCAGGTGAGATAGAAAGTGAAAAAAGAAAATCATGCTTTCCAAGGTAGACCAACAGCCTTTAAATCCCATGGTCTACCCTCAGGTATACTTAGACCATATTCCCCTAGCTGACAGTGACTACAAGATCTAGGAGACATAGTCAGACCTCAACCTGTTGGATGTCTACTATTGGCTCGAGGATAAGCTCCTTGATGAAGTAGATGATATCAGCCTGTGGGAGACCAAGCTTTCACATTAAATCTTTCCTAGAACCCATAGCTTCCCTGAGCTAATTAGGAAATGTCAATCTTGCCATGAAATTAAACAAAGAGCCATATTGAACTCTGTAAGAGATATTTTGTCTTATTTAAATGCCCCATCCATTCAGGATATGTTGCAAGCCCCCATTGTTGAGAACACTGTACATTTTTCATATGAGGCCCTTATAGGATTATACCAAGAATTATATTTTTCCAGTAGGGCCAAACTCGTGGAGCTTTTCATGACTACCAATGCACCAATTCCTACCACAAATCCTACATATCCATCATCCACCTTCTTGGAGAGGACCAATCACGTTGTCACTGCTCTATATTATTTGTTAGGTTATCATAATGATGAGTGGATAGATGAAGCCATGATTGGTTTCTTGTCTATCTTCTCTGTATATGCTAAGACCATTGTTATATTCAACTATTCTCAGTTCCTTGCTGATGCAATACATGATCAACTCTTGAAATGTTAGACATAAGGGCTATTCAAATACACCTTTATGTTGGTGTACATGTTTTCCTGTTTTCAATCCAGTAAGTTCAAATTCGACATGATAAAACAATATAAAGACTCTCAATCCCAATGTGTAATTTTCTGGACAACTTTATTGAGAAAGGAGCAGAAATACTATTCTTACAAGAGCTTTGTAGATCTATTTGTTCATCTAGAAATCAGTGCACTCAGAAACACCACAGAGCCCAAGGTCAGTGAGGAAATCAAGAAAATGATGCATTTGACATCCCAGATCAGGACAACAGACTGGTATCTCTACCAAAACTACACAGAAATCAAGGTTTATGGAAGTGAATTGGTCCCCTGTAAACTACCCAAATACCTCTCCATGAGGATCTTTTCCCTTAAGTATATCAGACAAATGATAGATTTTGATGAGGTGCATTTTTTTTCAACCAAGAAGAAGTCACAATTGAGGATCAAATCCCAAATTGGTCCATTCATCTGGAACAGTAGGGTAACAGGGGAAGAGGTAGATAAAATGTTAAATGAAATGAATTTCACACATAGTTTCACTTGGTCCTATGATCCAATGGGGATCATCTCCAAGAATAGGGTGGAAAACAATTCCACACCCTACATTGATACCCACAGAGTGTATATAGAGAAGTACATGAACCAAGAAGATTGGGTGGCAGATACACTCTAGGAAGCCGAAGAGAAGGTCATCTCTACTTCAGTAATTCAAACACCAACTCCACAAGAGAGGAAAGTTGTAGGAGTTCAAGATGACAAGGGAAAAGAGCCTGAAATGGAAATAGGGAGCAAGAGGACCAGGGAGGATCAAATAGACATATACATCGATTCCTCCAATAAATAATTCAAAATGAAGTATAGGAAGAGGGCTAGAATCAGCATGGGCCTTGACCAAGGTAGTGAGGAGAACTAGAAAACTATCATCACAGTTGGGGATTCACCAAGTTCATCTCCAGTAGGTGGCCAAACGATCTTATCCACATCCTCTACCAATGTGCCATTCCAAAAACAGAATGTGCAGACTCCAACATCTACTTCCACTGCAGAACAAAAGGAGGAAGATATCTATGACACATTTAGGGAGATCAAAAGTAGGAATGAGGTTCTCAATACCAACACCTACAATCAGTTTTTTAAACAAACAGAAAGCTCCCAGAGTAGACTCTGAGAAAGGAAGAATGAGGATGGCATTCTTGAAGGCACAAATTCCTTAGCCCAAAGGTGTAGGAGACTATAAGAATACCTCTTTTGAGTTTGATGCCAAGAACATCCACCCAATAGACCAGATGGAGATGCACAAGAAGACTGGGGAAATGATCTCCTCCACCCTAACTAGCACAACCATGAGACCCTCAAAAATATAGGTAACTTTGTCCAACACACAATCACAATTAAAGGTGGAAAATATCTCACCCATGGCCAAATATTCTAGGATAAAATCTTTGGAGGATTTAGTGATGTAGCTCAGGTACAATCCATCAAACATAGCAGTGGCAGAAACCCTTGTGAAGAATAAGAATGGATACATAGCTTCTTTGAGGAGTCAGCTTAAGACGCCAGTGACAGAAGACCCTATGGCCAAGGATACAGAAGCAACTGAAACACAAAAAGTAGAAATTTTGCAATTGATTGTGGAACAAATAGAGAAGATCAAGAAAATGGAGAATGAGATGGATAAAATGATCAAAGAAAGGCAGAAAGATATAATGGATGCAGTGAAAGGAGTATCACAGCACATCCTTACGGGAGATGCACACCAGGATTTTATTGGAAGATTCAGCCAGTCCATTACCTTGATGGTAATAGGTTGTTGAATTCCCTAATGTTATGTGATACGGGAGATGCACAGACCCATTTTCAATTACTCTTGTATCATTCGAACTGATTTCCCTTTTGATAACAACAATGTAGTGCAAGTAGTTTAAATATAATTTTTCATTATGTAACATGGGCTGGACCCTGGTTTTGTAAGCACTTTCCCATTGCAAGTACTTGTAATTTCCAAGATGGAGCATCAAGAAATATATCATTTGGAAAGATTAATGTGTTGTGGTGACCTGGTGATGTCTTCTTTGTTCATGTTTAATGTCTTTTTGCTGTAATATTTGCATGCATACCATATAGATTCTAATTGTAAACAAGAAGGTTAAAATACGATTTACTGTTCAGAGTACCTTATTTCTGACCATCTTTACAATTTCTGTGTTTTCTTCTGATGTATGGTTTAAGAATTCTTAGTTTCTCTTAAGCTATTACTGAAATCACTTTCTCCACCTCATACTCCCATTCATTTACAAACACCAGTATTCACAACTAGATTTACTTGCTTCTGCTATGGGATTTGATGCACCTACCTAGCCTTTTGACTCCATAGCCCAATGGAAAATGTTTAGAGAAAAACTCTCATCTCCAACCACAAAAAATCAAACAAAAAACCCTCACAATCAATTAAAATAGCCTAATATCAAAAAAATTAGACAAATCTAAATCTTATAGAGAGATCCCTCTCTGAGTCTAGGAGGGCTAGATCCTAGGCTTCAAGTGGTTTGATGTTGTGCTTTAGAGTTTAGTCTTGCCAAACTTATAAATTATAGAGTAATAACACTCCATAAAGATAGGAAAAAACAAACTCTACTACCAAAAATACACCTCATGGGACAAATAAACCTCGAAATTTGGATTTTTTCTGGCTTGACAACTATCCAAGGGAATCCAATGACAAAAGCATCATGCCTCCCGGCAAAAACATCACACCACTTTGGAGATGATTTTGATTGACTTTTAGGAACCCATTTACAAATTTTACCATTAGTCTAACTAGCCATGTATTTCTTCTTTCCATTGCACCCTCAAAACTAAGAAAATACCCATTGGAAGGCCTTCAAAAACTGATTCTCCCAACCTCACTCCAGAAGCGTCGCGCAGAGGTAAAAAATGTGGCAGAAGCATGAAAAAAGTAATGTTTTTTTCACTTTTCATCAAAATTGGAGGGTGGCATGTTGATATAATGTTATATCTATGATTTATAGGTTAAGAGGAATCCAACCATGTATATTTTTCTCCATTTAAGTGCTTTGAGAAAAATCATCGTGCCGCTACACGACGCTTCTTCTAAAGCCAAATTTCCAAAGCTTTGAAAAAATCACCAAAAATGCAAGAATTTCTCAAAATAATCCAAAATTTGTTTCATGGTATCCTATGATGATGGGATATATATATAAAGAGGCCTCAGTAAGTAGATTCAAATTTTCCTTCTCCTTAAGCTTCAGTAGGGTTTCCTTTATCTTCTTTCTCAAGTTTTTCACTCTCACCTTGGCGATTTGGTTCCTTGTGAAATAGTTCCTCACCATATGCCTTTGAAGGTTGTCCCTAGAAATATCCTTTACCTGCTCTACCATGTCAACCTCCATGGGTGCTTTTTCTTCATGATGTTGTAATGGTGACTCATCCTCATGCATGAGTGGCTCACTATCATGACTAGGTGGCTGATCTACTGTTTTTCTTTGTTCAATTTTGGTATTAGGTACAATTAATCCTTCGATGGTCCTGGGAGAAAAACCATCCTCTTTCCTATCTCATAGGTTTGAGTGATCTCAACCCTATACACCTTTGATATCTCTACTTGCCTACTTGAAGAGTCAACCTATTTTTGTGTGATGATGTTTATGGTGTGCTATGGATGATGGTGGGCTACTAGTAGGCGTTGATGCAACTTTATCCATGAAATTTTCCCAAGACATATTGATTTCTGAAAGATGATGCAAAAAAATAAGTTTGACCAAGCCATGATGGAATAAAATGGGTTGACGATATTTACCTTTTCTATGTACCTTTTCAGTCATCTTGACGAAACTTCTGAATAAATAATTGGGCAAATTGGGTGGTTGAGTAACAGTGAAGAGCATAAATAACTTGACATGATACTGATACATCCTTGAGAATCTCCCTTCAAATGTAAAATATTTCATAATGAACTTCATCAAAGGGGCATATTTGTCAAATAAATTCTTGAAAGGGAAGATATGTTGAGGAGCATCTTTGCAATGAGGTTTCAGGAACATTTTTTAGTTTTCAAGGTGCAGTTCCATCCCTTTGAACCATATTTCTACATGGTTAGGGATATATGTTGTTGAAGCAATGGCATATTCTTATAGGGTTAACTTGATGCCTGCTATCATGGCCTTGTCTTTTCTGAAGCTAGTGGAAAAATGGCTTGTCAATTGAGCATGACAACCCACCTCATTGATCCTATCACAAAACCTCAAACAATCATTGTTTTCAAAACATTTCTTAGCAAAAGGAGAGGCATTGATTTCTTGCAAGGTATATGTCTCAAACTTGGAATGGTGGCCTCCCTTATAAATATTCTTTTCTTCCTCCATGATGTTTTTCAACGGGATGAAACCCTAGCTGGATGAAATGGGTAGGGGAGGTGTAGAATTAAGAAAACAGGGGATGGTGGTAGGGTGGATTTAAGGGCAGAAATGAGGTGGAAAGAATCTAGGGAAAAATACCAAAAAAATTGAGGAGGTAGGGTGATGAGTTGGAAATAGGATGCAAGTGAAATTTCTAGAAATGGGTATGAGGAAGGTGGCTAAAAGATCAAAACATAGGAATTTCCTAGTTTTCTGCCAAAATGTAGTGAAAATTAAAGTTTTGATGGAAAGGAAGGTTGAGAATGATAGGGAGTGTTAAGGTATGATGTATGGGTGTTGTATGAAGGTTGTATATTTTTATAGTATGGTTTTATCAGTTGAAACAAGTAAAAGATGAAAAACACCAAAAACGTAGTGGAGGTAACCTAATGAATGAATCCACTCATTTGCTGATGAAATTTGACTTCAGAGAGGTAGAAATGGTGTCCACTTACTATTTAGGAGGTTTATGAACCCTTATGAAAGTGTTTTGAAGCTTGGATTACTTATTTGGAGCTCAAACAACAAAAGCGTAGTGCATGCCAGAAACGTAGCGTAGCACCTGCGCAACACCTCAGAAGCGTAGCGCAACACCTATAGAAACTTAGCAGGAGAAATTTGGCACAAATTTCTAGTTTTTTCTTCATCCCTTGGCAGTGTGGAGTATGATGGTGAGACTCTAAAGCTCTATCAAACATCAAAGGATAAAATGAGTTGAAGTCTTTTTTTCCCTTTTATAACATCATAAAATCATTTTTTTTCCTCTAGTGAAGTCACAAATTTTTTGAAGAATTTTTTTTTTTTGAAAGACATTAATGAAGAAATGCACTTTATTTGAGGAAAGACAAAGTGTCTTTACTTATTTCCCTATATTTGCTAACTCCCTATGAAAATGACTTGTATGGTGAAAATAAAGTTTTATTCGCCTTCTTTCATGACATAATTAACTCTTAAGGTGGCGAAAAAAATACCTAAATGAAGGTGTGGTGAATGACCTCAGACCCAAGATGATTAATGGATGACATGAACTCTAAAATTATGATGACCATGAATGGAGTGAAGGGAGAAACATTTTATACCTATACATATTCAGTGAAAAAAAAATTATTTGAAACTTGACTTGAAACATGAAATTTTGGCCTAGGACCACTACTAAGTAAACCTGAAAGTTTACATTTGATCACTGAACATTTCTACACTAACACACACCTCCAAGGTTGCAGGGAATTTTTGTGTAGGGAATATAGTGGCTAGCTTCTGGAGTTATGCATATTTTCTCAATATGCAAGACTAGGTAGCTAGATTCATAAGAGGGTGTGTGTTTGTTGTACCAGGAAGCCTAGTAATAGGAAACAGGGTCTCTATCATCCCTTACCTATACCCACTTGTCCTTGGAAATGAATTTCCATTGAATTTTTGGGAGTTTTACCAAAAACAATAAGGGACATGACTACCTATTCATGGTATTTTGATAGGTTTAGTAATATGTGTGTTATAATCCCCTGTAAAAACAACATCAATGGGAAATAAGTAGCGAAATCATTCGTTTGACTAGTTTGGGTGCACTTTTGGATACTAAGGAGCATAATTTTAGACACATATACAATATATCTCAATGCATCTTGGACTAATTTTTGTGAGAATATGGGAACTGAATTAAATATGTCTATAACACTCCATCCACAGAAAAATGGGAAGACAAAAGTAGTCAACAAGGCTTTGGTGATGTTTTTGAGGGGTTACAATTAGAAGCATATGAATACGTGGCATGAAAATATGGTATATATAGAACACTCTTATAATAGAGTAGTCCACACTACTAATAGTAACTCCCCATTTGAAACTAGTTTTGGATATTTTCCACCTTCACTTTTGGATATTTCATATGGGAAGCAAGGAGGAGTGAGAGAGGGTATTACATGGGATTACTTGAGGGCTGAAAATTTTATTGAGAAAATATGAAAAAAATATATATATGTACATGATACATCACAAAAGCCACAAGAAAAATATAATTCCATGCTTGATGAACATATAACAAAAAAATCATTCAAGGTGGGAGATATAGTATAGTTACAATTAATTAAGGACATGCTATATGGTCCTAATAAGAAAATTAAGGATATGTGGTATGGTCCCTTTGATATATTAGAAAAGGTTGGAGATAATACCTATAGACTTAGTCTACCCCCATACATGCGCATTTACTTAGTGGTGAATGTGGAGAATATAAAACTCTATGAGCCTTCCATGCTAGATGAGGAAGAAGAAAAGGTCCTACCTTTTATAGAGGATTTGGAATCAAAGGCTCAAGTAGATATAGAAAGGGATAAAATTTTGTAGAATATGTATATAAATATGGGAAAAATACAACATGACCTTTGTAAAATTTGGTTGAAAGGGCATCTTCTAGGAAAAGCTAAATGGTACACCCAAGAGAAGGTGAACTAAACAATTCCTCACCTCATTCAATAGAAACTTTTGAGGACCAAAATCCTCTCAAAATGGTGAGTTGTCATCCCAATTATATCATGATATTATTTTTCATTCATCTCTATGCTTTTAGAATGGAAAATGTGGAGGAATCAACTCACGAGACAATTTTTACCAAAGGTCCCAATTTGGAAAATTTCAATTCAAAAACTTTAGGAGCCATTTTCAGGCCCTAAATTAATTCATTTTGTTGTCCCATCCTTACTATGCACATATATTCCATAATATAAACGTTTATATGTTTCCAATGACATAAGAATCACCTCAATCAAAGCTCTTATAAAAAATTTGGGTCTCCTAGAAGTTGACCTATCGAATTTGACCTCCTTAATTCCAAAGGATGCCACATCATCCCCCATTACTCATGGAAAAGGGGATACCCACATGATCATGATGAAGAATGATCTAGAAGAGTCCATTTTTTAACTCAAGTTAAGATTTGAAGGAGTCAAGTCTAACCACTAATGGGCTATTGGGTTGTGTTATAACCAAGCCACTAGGAGGAAAAGGGGTTCCATTTTTTCCAAGTGAAATTTGTTCCATAGGTAACCATATTAGTAGAGAGGGATAGGGAGAGAGAAAAAAAAGAGGATTTGTGCATAGTAACAACCCACACACCATAGGACTTTCTTAATGGTACTCATGACCATTTTATATTCAAATAAAGAGAACAAATCAACCTCACCTTATAGCTAGGTGTTCTCCCAAAAGGGTTTCCCAAGTTATATATTGCGTCAATCGTGGTTTGTGATTTTTTATTTTATTTTTCTCTATTTTATGCATAATAGAGAAAATGTAACTTATATATTTTGTATACCTTCCAAACCTTATATATTTTCATCCATATTCAGCAGACTCATCAGATTCATCAAACTATCCAGCAGCAGATACGACAATACAAATCCATCTTTCATCCACAACTTGCAGAAGAAGCTTCAGATCAAAATTGTAGCAACTAAACATGCATGATTCATTGACTTCTATAGGTAAGTAAGGTATGATGTTTTCTAACCTTTAATCTTGAAATTATTTTTAGATGCTAAAATGATGATGTTTGGAAAATATTCCACTATTTCACTATTCCCTTTCTCATTAAAAAATTGCCAAAAACCATCAATTGGGGAGGGGGGAATTTCACACTTCACACTTCATTTTTTTTTCCTTCTTTCATATTACATCTTAACCCACATAGTTTTCCCACAATAAAACTACTACAAAATGATGAGCATATTAAATGACTTCTTAAAATGATTGATCTCAACAAAGCAAATAATGATTGTAAACACAAGAACCAATCATTAAACAGAGATCTCAACAAAGTAAATAATGATTGTAACACAAGAACCAATCATTAAAAGATGCAAATGCTTTGCAAAAATAAAAGTTATCCAAAGAAGTGCAAAGTTAAAAAGAAGTCCATTATTGAAAGATGTTTGTTACACAAGAACCAAACATCTTGTAAAAGGAAGCTCATCTAAGAATTAAATCAAATAAGTCATTGTAGTAGCTTGCATGAGGACATGCAAGAGCTTCAGTTGGGGAGTATGTTTGGGTTTCAAAATGTCACTCATTACCATACATTTTTCACCTATGCTTCCATTTTATTACCCATTATTCACCACCATGTCACTTCATTTTCCCTATTATTCACCATTAATGGGTATAATTTATATTTTCCAAATATTATTTATTTTTAAGCATTTTTGAGAGAAATTCTTGATTAAATATTAGAAAATAATATATTTTACATTATATATGGAAAGTGGGTTGTTTTTGTGACATGTGTAGGTGTCAAGGAAGCTTCCAAGACACCTTTATGTGGCCTTGAAGGATCAAATTCGAATTTGAGAAGATAAACCTCATGGAGAAGATTATGATCTCATGGAGAAGATCAAGGACAAAAGGGGTTATGTTTCTAGATGGTTGAGAGATGTATGGAACTAAAAGAGAGATTAGTGGATGATCATTATGAGTTTGTTACTCATCCCATTGTATAAATAGGAGTACAATCTCCTCCATTTGTAATGTTGAATTTTTTGTAATATTGTAATCTTGAAGTTTTGTAATCTTAGAATTTTGGAGTATGTAATCTTAGAAGCTTAGAGTTGGTTTGTAATGGAGATTTTCAAATAAAGGATTCATACTTCGATTTTTCCTCTACATCTGAGTCTCCATTAAAGTGGTGTGCTTGTGGAGTTATGGAGGGCCCCCATGGCCTCACTTGCATGCTTATTTGCTTAATTTAGGTATAATTTATTTATGTTTTGTTTTATTTCAGTTTTTAAGCTTTGTTAAATGATCTAATATTGGAAGGATCTTATTTGAAAGTGTTTTTGTAAGAGAACCATAAGATCTCATACAATTATTAGATTTAGGTTTGTTTCATTTCAGTTTTGTTAAATGTTCTAATATTGGAAGAGTCTTATTTGAAAGTGTTCTTGTAAGAGAACTGTAAGATCTCATACAATTATTAGATCTAGGTTTATTTCATTTCAGCTTTTAAGTTCTTATTAGATGTTCTAATGTTGGAAGAGATCTTGTAGAATATGTTCTTGTAAGAGAGCTATAGATCTCAAACAATTGTTAGATCTAGGTTTTATTAGTTATTGAAAGAGATCTTAATGAATATGTTCTTGTAAGGGGACTTTAAGATCTTGGACAAATTAGGAATCTTTCTAGATCTATATATTTTAGATAAGAACTTCTAAGTTAACCTTCCCGTGTTGACATTAAATTAAACTCTAATTGACATAATCAATTGGAACCACACAAGCCTCTCTTATAAGGTGTTTTTATTGTATTGTATTATACATAGATATTTAGAGGCAGTTAGCATAGTGGGGTATATTAGTTGGTCGCTTAGGTAATGGTGTTGAGATTCAGTAAAGTGGGGAAATTATCAAGTCAAGAGTAAGGAAAATATGTGTGGGTTACATGGCACAATACACTACAAGGAAAAGAAATTTTAGCGGAGGTTATAAAGGAGGTTTTTAATGTTATAAAATTGGCTAAAATTGTTAAAAAAACATTTTCTACAACATCCGTTTATGGTTATGGAGGTTTTGGCGGAGCTTTTAAAGAAAATTCAACACAACTAAAAGAAAAATGGGTGGTCGAAGGTTATTACGGATGTTTTTTTCATCGGTGCGCTAGACCGGTGCATACATGTAGAAGCTGCCCCAGGATGGTCAAAGGAGAATGCACCGGGTCGTTAAGGTATAAAAATGAACTGGGCATAGTGTTGGTGATACAATGCATGAGGTCGTTCTAATTTGTCTTGGGATTTGTGCAGTGCCCATAGGTCGTATCAACAAACTGGTGCACAGACTTATAGAAATACACTGATGTGTAGTATCACACAAATGCAATGAGATTTATAATTAGTATCGTTATTTTTGCGGTGCCCATGGGTGGTACAAATGCACCGGTGCTTATAGACACATAAATGCCCCGGTGTGCAGTATCACACAAACGCATCGAGATTTATAATTGGTATCGGTATTCGTGTGGTGCCCATAGATCATATAACAACATCGGTGTTTATAGATACATAAACGCATCAGTTCACCGTACCTCACAAACACTCCTATATTTTTAATTGGTTTTGGTAATTTTTCACTAGAAAATTTGGCCCAATTTTCGACGGAAACTTCGTCGCTATTCCGACACATAGTCGTCGCAAGAGCGACAGTTTGAGGATGGAAAAAATGTGGTCCGTCATAACGTCGCAATTCTAACGCCTTGACAAAGTGTCGCAATAGCGACACCTTTTCCGTCGCTTCCAAAGAAGCGTCGCTATTCCGATGTTTACCAAACCGTCGCTCTTCCGACGTTTGTATAGTGTCACAATTCCGACGAAATGTGGTCCGACATTTTGAACGTCGCTCTTCCAACGTCTTTATACTGTTGCTCCTCCAACATTTCCAAATTGTTGCGATTCTGACGTCCTACAAAAGTGTTACAAGACCGACGCATTGCAAAAGTGTCGAAAGACCGACGCTTTCCAGAAACGTCGCAATACCGACGCCAGGAAGAACTGTCGCAATTCCAACGAAATTTGGTCCAACGTTTTGAACATCACTCTTCCGACATCTTTATACTGTCGCTCTTCCAACGTTTCTAAACTGTCACAATTTCGACGCCGTACAAAAGTGTCGCAAGACCAACGGTTTCCAGAAGCGTCCACGCTTTCCAAATGCATCGCAATACCGACGCCAAGAAGAACTGTCGCAATATCGACGGACGTCGCAAGACTGAAGAAAGTGGAAATTGTTCAAACTGTCAGAAGACCGATGCTTACGAAGCATTGGTATACCAATGACAGGTTCAATTTAAAAAAAATAAATGAAACTTTAAAACAGTACAGTAAATCTCCAATATTTGTTATGAATTGTGGGCGTTCCGATTGTTGTGAACATAATTCGAACGTGAAATATTAATACCTCTGTTGAACCTTAGTTAGGACAAAAATATTCGATGTATATACGCATGGGGCCTAGCACTAGCGGCCTTTCCACATCCAACGGTGGATAATACGTCGCTTTGGCCTTGACAATCCAACGATCCAATTGGATATCGTGCGAGTTAGTTCCACGATCGTTAACTTGCGATGAGAGTGGGTTTTCAAAACCTCTCAAGGCCACGTGTCGGCCTATGACATTGATCGCGTCCAAATGGGGAATTCTGCTTACCGTACAAAGGCGGTGCGATATGCCGGAAACTCGTCTTTACTATGCGGTCCCCAACGTTCCGACTACTCTTACTCTAGGTTCCGTCCGCTTACCAACGCCTTACTGCTATTGAACTCTGCCTCATTTTTCATCCTTCGTGTGTCCATACCAAACGAACTTGGGCACGACCATTTCGAGGAGACATGACGCATTACATATGCCACAGTTTATGTCTTATGGTTCTGACAAGGTTAGTATCGACTTTGAAAATCGATACACTGGTCCTTGGTTCATTCAATCGCCTACACATTCACAACACTCATTACGAGGTTTTACCTAGCTCACGGAGGTTCGAGCACAATATCTCCTTGCTCTACCACAGGCGCACGGGAATTTCATTAACCTAATTCACCCTCTGTTCACACAACTGATTATAGAGAAATTCCCCAACTGTTTGACACAGTTATCTGTGGAATTCACCAATGCTCATAAGTCCTGAGTCATTAGCTCGTGTTCCACTGAGAACTCAACCAGTCTATATGCACATAACCTCATCATATAGTTTCTTAATTACCACGGGATTTCAATTATCTTTCACCAGGATGCGTACATATATTCACACATAGAAAACTTACTCAATCAACGCACATATAATACTAACAAATTCCTTATATAAATGAAATTTCTTACAGTCTCCTGGTCCTCGGCTAGATCTTCGATACAATGGCCTCCTCTTCCCTATGCAGCTCTATGCAGTTCTCTTTGCAGGTCTTCTGTGCAGGTCTATCGATTCTGTCACGGAGGTTTATTTTTATATCAATTATAATGAATCGATTCAAATTTCTCGATGACTCACAAAATCTTCAAATTCCTAACTCTGAGACTAATGCTCTGACAGACAGAGATGGACTCCTAGAATTAGCTTAACTTCTGAAACTGACTATCTCTTCAGGTGCCCATTAATCATTCAGGTAGTTACATTTTCTCTACAAATTAACTAAATTAGCTCAACTATGGATAATTTCATAGGGAAATAAAACATGAGACCCCCCTTTACATTTATTTATGTACAAAATTTGTCTTGGGCCTAATGCCCCTACATCAGATAACATAGTGAGGGGCTAAATTTCCAGAGCTTCCATGCATCTGTAACATCTTCAGAGAATTTTCATGTGGTTTAGCTACCCTTGTCACTCAAATTGATAGTAGATTAAAGATGACAGATGTTTTTAGCGTAGCAAGAGCCATTTCAAGTTTCATTGGAAACATTATTTAGAAAACACAGTTTGTGCAATCAATCTTCATACCAAAGTAGCATATATTCATTTTCACAATGACCTAATGTCATCATGTACTAAACAAGTCAATTGTTGCAATGTCATACAACCTCAAGCCTGAAACATCTTTACAAGTGAGAATTTCAGGTTCGATTTATAACAAACCCGTTAGAGATTTTACTGAAATAAAGTTACATTCTAATGCTCATTTAATATAGAGATTAAGATTCTGAATCTATGATGTTACTATTGTTGCTAGTATTTTTATTGTACTTGTGCCATACCCAAATCCACTAATAGTAACAGCAATGTTGATCCTGATCAGTCTCCATCCATGGCATTTTAATGGCCCTTAGATGTGAGTTTCACATGCCAAATTGAATCATTTCATAGAATGACTCCACTGCATATTACTGCCTTTCAGCTATGGCTGAGTATCAATTTTACCAATTTGGCCAGCACTTGAATATAATCCTAATTACATCAAATTTCAAAATTTGAGTCTAACCCTAAGTGCATAAAATTCTGCAAAACCCACTTACGCAACACCGTCTAGGAGGGGTTAACATGCCTATGAAGTATTTAAACATTGTTGAGGGCTAAGAATAGTTGGACTTTGCCAACTAACCAAACTCACTTTTGACCACTTCTAGTAACATTAGCCTATAGATGCTCTCATAAAAATAAAGCAGGTGGTCCAATAAAAGGAAGGGGATTGGTTGTGTGTTTCATTCCATTTTTTTTGTCAGCCGAAAGCTTTCCAAGAAGAATAAATCTACTGAAGCATGAAACTAATTTTGTTGCTGCCCCAACTACCACTGATATACATCACAATGTGTCATAGTTTATTGTAAGCCTCTATTGAGAGTGGGTAGCACTAAATCCAAGTAATTCCCCTCATCCCTTAAAAGACACCTCTAAATATAACTAGAAATTTCAAATAGTTAGTAAAGGAAAAGTACAAAGATATAATAGATCTGTGTTGAGCCAAAACCCTGTGCATTCACAACAAAACTAGGATGGATAAAACTTAAAAACAATTATGTACTTTGACAAAAAATCTTCTTATGCATACAAAATGAAAGAAGCATTGGCATACTACTATGTTTACAAATTTAGGAATAGGCAAAGTGAGTCTCCGAGCAACACAGTTTCATTTGGAGACCCTAGATCCTTGTACCCAAAATATCTAGTGACTTATAAAATGACTGCCAAAACAATGCCTTTGTTATGCATGTAAGAACACCACCTGTATAATGAGGGAGATGTAATATTGTCTGAGAAGCAGATTTATACAGAGTTGTCCAATATTATGTATTTATGGAAGATACAATTGATTTTGGCATGAAACATGTATCCAAGATTTCAATGTGCCTTATTTCAGAGCCCATTGATGATTTACTATGAAACCTAAACTTTCAAAACAAACACATTGAAATCACAGGATCTCCATCACGAATATCATAAATATTAACTGTCTTTTGGGCACTAGAAATAGATACCATAAGAGGCCCACATGGCCTGTACCACCAATGTTGATTCTCTGGCACAACATTTGCAAAGCCAAAATTTCTCCCCGAGACATCCCTCTCTACCAAAACTGGAGAGATGGTACTAGACGTTGAAGTGAAGGCCTCTGATTCAGTATAGAATGCCACAATTTCTTTATTATAAAAGTCCCATGAACAGAAACCTGAGTCCAATGTACAACCTGTAGATGCTGCCACAACATATTTACCAGAGCGACCATCTGAACCAGCTGCTCGGATCAACCAGCAATCACCCCACATGTTTGGGGTAAGCCCATATGGAGCTTTATATTCAGCCTTCTCCTAGATATTGGAAAAAAACAATACTGAGTATTACTCATACATCAACTGCCCTTTATGTTAAGGGAAAATTTAAAGAGTGCATAAATATTCTTGAAATCCCAATCATAGTTTCTAGAAAATTTCAACAGTTTTTGAAATGAACTACATCCTATTTAAACTACATCAAATATTTAGGCAAATAATTTATTTAAATATAAATTAGTGAATTTTATTTCAAATATAGAAATTTAAACCATTAGAATAATCTAACCCCTATGATTTTCCCTATTTCTAATAGAAAATCCCAAAATGTATAAATTATAACACCCATAAACCCCAAAATTAAGTACAATAATTAAAACCTCCACACCTCTGAATTTTCTATATCGTGAAAAGAGCAGCATCCATCATCATGGGAAATCAAAACCAATTCTCCTTCTGATACAAACTAGCTTGCAGTAGATGTCTTATGTCTGAGTTGATTCAATCGATCACAGGAAACCTTTTCAGTTTCTTCAATATTGCCAAAATGCTCTGGCTTGTTTTCCTGATCATCATCAAAGTCCATATTTTCATCACATTGAATTAGTTGGGGTTCATTACGATCAGGTCCAGTGCCTATTGCAGAGCTTCGAACATCCAATCCAATATTGGAACTGCCATACCCGTTCCCATTAGAGATTGTAAATCCTGCTTCTAGCTTTAATTCGGTAAGTTCAAGAGCACTAGAACTGGATTCAGTTGATTTAGACTTGGTATAGTTGTCCTCTGATTTGTATTTCGATACAACACTATACTTGTGCTTCAACGCAGATAGAAATTCTGCAGCAATGGGATCTTCATCTATGGGGCTTATGGATCTGCCCTAAAAAACATCCCGAATATCTGATTCATTTTCATTCAACTGATCATGCAAATCCACCCTCGTCTTCAGCACAACAAGCTGAACTGAAGGCCAGTTTTTCAGCAATTTATGGTGGGGGTAAAGCCTGTCTTCCAGATCTTGACTATTTAAGCGTTTAATTGGTTTTTTCAGAGACCTGACCATAGAATCAAATGAATCCTGCGAATCCTGCGAAATAATAAACAATATTAAGGCCATTATTTATTGGTTTGAAATAATAAACAACATGCCACAAACCCACATAATTAGTAAATTATTTAAAGAAAATAATTCCTACATATTAAAATATAAAGTTATAACATACCAGCTCATACTCGAACATAACATCTGTATCAATATTCTTCTTTTGTATCTTCTTGATCTTCATCCAACTGATCGACATCTATATCAACATATGATTCAAAAACAGTGTTGAAATGATCGACCATGTCATCATCATCATCAATTATGTCATTTTCAATAATATCCTCATCGACATCATCATCAATAATTGTTGCCTCATCTCCTATGCTTGGTTCATCTTCTAAGATATCTTTATCTTCTTCGTCTGTCAATGCATCTTCCTGCTCATCTGCCACTGCATCATCTTATTCTTGATCAATATCATCTTCTTCCTCTATAGTATACTCTACTGGCCTTCCTCTTGGATCATATCTAATAGCAAATGACCATTCGTTCTCACCTGGAACCTCTGAGTAAAAGACTTGTTCGAATTGGCTTGGAAAAACATAGCGATCTTTTCCTAATTCAAACTATGATGTTTTAACCATTGGAAATCCATTTTCATGTTGAATAAGTGTTCTATCATCATCACATGCATTCATTCGTAGCCTATACCATTTAACGTCGAACAAAACTATTTTGAAGGAATTAAAGTCACACTCAACTATATCATCTAAGAACCCATAATATCTATTTTCATATTCTCGAGGATGTCTGTCACTCTTGGAGGAAACATTAGTGACCTGGAATACTGTAGTTATCCCACTATCACAAGTTTTCCTGTTATCATCCAACTGTTTAATGCGAAATTTACGACCATTGCACCACATAGCCTTGTGGTGTTTCAACTGCAATATGCCAAACATGAAAAAGATACATTCTCAATTAATAATTAATAATATAATTTACATAGCATGAAAATTAACTGAAAAATCAAACTTGTTGTCACATTATAAATATAGTATAAAATAAGTAATGAATAAAATAGGTGAATTAATTGCTTACCTTTCTATCTTTCAAACCATATGTTAAATCGATTTCCCTGTCCATAACATTTCCATCTCCACTACGATACACTTCTCTAATAAATTCAGACAGTAGTTGCCATGATACCCTACCGTTGTTACATGCTTTACATGTTTCAATCCATTCACTCATCCACTCAAGATTGTTTGCAATGTATAAAAGTAGTGCCTCATAATCTTGAGCACCTGAATAAAAAAATAGTAATTCACCAATATTAATAAATATTACTTATAACCATGGTGAATTATATTAATTAATAAACTATGAAAGAATAAGACCTAAATGAATATATTGATCATATACATGATGTAAAAAATGAAACATTATATGTATTATACATAATAAATCTTTTACCTCTCACTTTCTTCATTCTACCTTTTCCCAACAAGTGCTCCACTTCAATTTTTTTGATGGAGTTCACATCCCAAATGCAATCCACTGCCTTCATGGATGGCGCAGCTAATATAGGAAGATAATGACTAATATACACCATGGATTCATATACCACATATCCCTCCACCATAGAACCCTCGGGTCGTGCTCTTTGTCTAACCAAAGCCTTGAAGGATTTCAGGTGCCTCTCGACCATCCACATTGACATTGTGTGTACTGGTCCACACATTTCAATATCCTCAACTTGGTGTATCAAGTAGTGTTCATGTGCATTGAAAAATATTGGAGGTAGATACTTTTGCATTTCACACATTAGCCGAGGAATTTATCTCTTCCAATACTTTATTTTATCTTGATGGATTTCTTTCAATGACAACCATATGCAAATCATTACGCAAGGTTATTTCAATGAAACATAATATATATTTCATTACAAGTAAATTAATACATCATTTCATCAAGTACGAAAAGAAATTGTAGCAATTAGATTTTTCGTATAAATCAAAACTACTTACCTCATGTATTTACTTTAAGACCATATATAACTTGTTTGACATTGTTGTCAAAGTCGTTTGGGAGAGATACAGGTAGAACATACTATAGCAATAAAAAATGAATCTTTATTGGTTTCCAAATTAAACAGAAAAAAGGAAAATTTAAAATATGTATTAAAGAAATAACATACAAAAATGTATACCAAAAAAATTACCTTAACAAAGGTATGCCAATCATGTGTTTTCACCCCACTGAAGTCACCTTTCTTCGTTAAGATATTATTTATGTTTGAAGCAAAACCTGTTGGAAATTTAATTCTTCTAATGACCTCTTTTCATCATTGCTTTGTTGTTCTGTTAATAAAAATGGAATATTATTATAATTTTGAATTCCATTGTTATTTGATCTGTCGATCACACTTTTCATTGCATGATTCGATTTCTCAATGTCAGCACAAATTTTGTCAATTTTATCTCTATCATGTGCACCATCTATGGTTCGCCATAACATTTCTGTCACATTCTTCCCGACATGCATTGTATCAAACAAATGAGCTATTTTTAGGTCCTCATAGTAGGGAAACCTCGCGAATTGAGAAGGATAACATTTCATTCTAGGTGGAAGTACAATATTAGTACCTTCACTGCGACGATGACCTTGATATTATTGAATAAAATAAATTAGAACAATATTAATTATAAAATACAATAAAATAAATTCCTTAGTTAAAACAAAAATTCCAAACATTACATAAACAAATAATATATATATATATACACAAATTACGTACCAGCTACTTGACGATTATTAATTCTGTTATATTCCAACATCCACAACTGAGGTGTCATTCTTCGTGGTTTTAATCCAGTTTCTTCTTTATCATTGAAAAGATATTTTTCAGTAGTACGATACTTATGGTTCCTAGGGAGGAAGTTCCTAAACTCATCAAACACCATCTTTCTTAACTCTAACGAATGACGATACTTCATCTTAGGGCCACAAACTGGACATGAAAATCTACCCTTTGTTTGAAGACCTGCAATAGATGGATCAATAACAATTAATATACTATGAGATCATTTTTAAAACATGCAATATGGTATATCTAATTTAGATAATTATGTATTATATTACAGTGCAACGAAATATTACATACCACAAACGTGTGTTAGTCCTGGGGCATCATGAATTGTCCATACAAGCATTCCACGACATTGAAATCTCTTCTGCTTGATTGGTTTAGTGATGTCATACATAGTGATGCCATGCAATAACTATATTAGCTCATCAATAAGAGGCTCAATATATGCATTCATATATTTGACCTGGTACGTACCTAATTGTTCAAAATTACGGTACATAATAATAATGATATATGTATATATAAGTAAGTAAATAAATAAAATATATATTTATGCAAACAACGAGAGGAATGAAAATGTTACATTCAAAGAAATAATGTATCAAATACCTGGAATAATCATAGTCAACATTATGTGCTCCCTCTTTATTGACATCCAAGGAGGAATGTTATTATTGATAACGAAAATAGGCCACACTAAGTAAGTAGATCTAAGCTCTCCGAATGGATTAACACCATCGGCTGCCAATGAAAGCCTGACATTACGAGGTTCATTTTTAAAATCTACATATTTTTCCTCGATTTCTCTAAATGCAGAACCATCTACAGGCATTCGAAGAACACCATCTCCACTTCTATTATTTGCATGGTAATCCATAAACTGTGCTATGCTGTTACACCTGAACATTCGCTGCAAACGTGGAATTATGGGAATATGACGAAGAACCTTTTGAGGCACCTTTTTGGTTAGTTGATCTGTTCGATATCTACTGGTACCACATTTCGGACATTCTGTTTTCAACACATGTTCTCCGTAATATATAATATGATCTTTAGGAAATGCATCTATATTGTTATATTCCATTCCAAAGTGTTTCATAATAGCACGTAGATCTCGATATGTTCGAGGTAAAGTATTTGGCAATGGTAACAAATATTCACCCAACAATCTACAACATAAAAAAATAGTGTCTTGTAAAGATTATTAATTATATATATATATATATATATATATATATATATATATATATATCATAGTTATTAAAACTGGAACCAGTGACCGGACCGGTGGAGCTAATGAACCGGGTTTCGAACCAGAACCAATCTAACCTGTAGCGGTCAGATCTCAATGAACCAGTTTTAAAAAAAATACATTAAATAATTCCAAGCCAACATAGACAAAGAACTATTTTTAATATTTTCAACCATGATTCCAAGCCAATAGAGACAAAATATGAAAATTTTGCTCATTTATATACCATGCAAAGGTGAATATATCAAACTGGCACCAAATGCAATACATATCATCGAAAAATACATAAGAAAACTTGTTGAAGTAATGTATCAGGTTTCTCTTATATTATTCACTGTGTTTTATTGCTGAGTTAATATTATAATATACAATCTGTCCCTGCTCAGATCTGTTTTCAATTCATTGTATCAGCCTTAAAGACAATTCTGGGTTTAATATATATATATATCTATATATCTATATATATATATATATATATATATATCAGACCAACATTTTGAAGATCTTGTGTTCCTCATTATCTATGTTTTCTTGGCAATAAATTTCTAGAAAAACATCTACAACACATAGAGGTATTGAATTGGTTTATGAAACCCACTATTAGTGCTATTTGTAACAAGTTGAGAGAGCATTACAACTTCAACAGTCTACTCACAATGTGTTTGACGAAATTTATCACTGAAAAGATTCACTAAAACCCAGAAAACTCAGTGGCCAGTTTAGTGCATTTCCAAGCAGGAATTTTCTAGTGGTCAATTTATTATTGCCAGTCACATTTTCATTAGTTTGTATGTTTTTGTCCCTTGAGTGGCGTCAAACCATTTGCATCAGTCTTGATGCCATGATCAAATTTCTTGTAAGCTGTGTGAAATTTTTTGTATTTATGTTGCTTCTATGTGTGAGCAGAGAGAGAGGGTCTGACAGTTCCTAGTTGAGTGTGAAATAAGGTTGCTGCTGATTGTTTTGAGAACATAAATTGTCATCAAGTACACTTGATGAGTTGCATGCTGCCAGGGATTTTATGCTATCCCGCCTTGTATTTATCAGTCATCATGTGTATTGTTGCTACTATAAGGTGTTGAGTATGAGTTATTATACAAGTTTGTTGCTATTATAATAGAGGAATTTGCAGCTCATGGAGGAGACACTCAGGAATTTGCAACTCATGGAGGAGAACCTAACCGGCCGGTTAAGTACGTAACTAGCCGGTTTATGCATAAACCGGTCGGTTCCGTACTTAACCGGTCGGTTAGGTCCAGTTAACCGGCCAAAACAGGTGAGAATAGGCTATTGACCGGGTTGCAAGGCCGGTTCCAACCGGCAGCCGTCCTGACCGACCGGTTTTGATAACTATGATATATATATATATATATATATATATATATATATATATATATATATATATATATATATATATGTATATATGTATATATGTATATATATGTATATATGTATATATATATATATATATATATATATATATATATATATATATATATATGTTATTATTTTACACATTTATTACAACCAAAAAAAGGGAAAATAATCAACATTTACATATATGTGATCATATATACATATTGCATACCTTAGGAGTTGTGTCATACATCTGTTCGACAAATTATTCATAACCTTTAGGTTCACCAGCAACAATAGCAGAGAGCTGGTGAATTTAAAGGTTATGAATAATTTGTCGAATAGATGTATGACACAACTCCTAAGGTATGCAATATGTATATATGATCACATATATGTAAATGTTGATTATTTTCCTTTTTTTTAGTTGTAATAAATGTGTAAAATAATAACTTATATATATATATATATATATATATCTATATATATATATATATATATATATATATATAAGTTATTATTTTACATATTTATTACAACTAAAAAAAGGGAAAATAATCAACATTTACATATATGTGATCATATATACATATTGCATACCTTAGGAGTTGTGTCATACATCTATTCGACAAATTATTCATAACCTTTAAGTTCACCAGCAACAATGTAGTAGAGAGAAGAGTTGCATTTGAGTGTTCAAAAATTCGTTCACTTGACCTTTCAATTAGAGGTACATCATAAATACCATCATTGTTATCTCCACCATCATCATCTGACTCACCATACAAGTCTTGGAGCATTTGATTTGTCCCATCATTAATGTGAACTGTCTCATTACTATCATCATGATCTACCTCCATGGGATCATTAAAATTACCTTCATCATTCGCTTCATGTTCTTCACCTTGTACAACATCATTTCCAATACTAATATTTGCTACAATATTCTCTTGTACTGGTGCAACATCATCTAATATACTACTATTTAGCTGTGGAAGCTGGTTGATCATCTGCAAAAAGTTGGGGGGCAACTGTGCCTTTATGAAAATTACAAACATTAATAATTAAACATTAGTGCGCATATAAAAATATTAAAATAATATAAAATTTTACGATATAATCAAAATGAAGATAGATAATTAATTACCACGGGACGATAGTCATTCGATCCACCATCAATGTGCCCATATTTCCTACAATGCACTGTTGTTGTTGCTATTAAAACTCTAACATTATTTCTCATACAACATTTTTTACAAGGGAAATAAACTCTGACATCACCCTTTCACCCTTTTGAATTTTTTTTCCAGCTCCAATGTATTCTTCCATTGATGCAAATTATCCTGTAAAGAAAACAATAAATCTCTCTCAATGGTGTAGAAAACCCAAGACTTGTTGAACTCAATGGGAGCTCAATATATAAGCAAAAAGAAAATAAAAGTGGGCATTTTACAAATTGTGAGCTTTTTACAAAATGTGGGCTTTTTACAAAATTGTGGGCTTTTTACAAATTGTGGGCTTTTTACAAATTGTTTATATTTTTAATAAAATGTGGGCTTTTTACAAAATTGTGGGATTTTTACAAATTGTGGGCTTTTTACAAAATTGTGAGCTTTTTACAAAATTGTGGGCTTTTTACAAATTGTGGGCTTTTTTTATTCTTAATGCATTTTCTGTAGAATACTAAATAGATTTGTCCAAAATTTGAGATGAAAACTATAGTCTCTACTACGTTTGGAAAATTGGAGGTTTATAAAATATAAACTGCGAACATAATTGTACCACTATGATAAGAAGCTGTCAGAAGCATTCCTTCTGCTTCACAAACGTGGAACTACCTTAAGAATGCTTATGGTTGATATAAATATTAGAGCATGACAATTAAATGTAGTAGTTATGCTAAAATACTGAATAACAGCTTGAGAGTGCTCTTCAGATACTGTATGAATGCACCAAATTAAAGTTGTACCATTACTAAAGATAAATGGCCAAAAATAGTCAATTTTGATATCGTGAAGTTATGTATTTCTCGGTAGCAAACTGGGGATAGGATGGAAAATATGAGAGAACTAAGTTCCAAGGACTAAAAAACCAAGGCCAACATAGTTCTACCTTGAATTAGAGACAAAACAAAGCTACCCAAAAGAGTGTTTGAGAGCACCCATTGAAGCTCCTATATATAGCAGAGTCAGCATTTTCCTATTGAACAATTTTGTATAGTCAAAGCCACAACAAGAGAAGATAGCCATGATCCTAAATGAGAACCAGAGCCAAAGCTAAGACAGATCCACATTTAGCAAAAAAATACAGCCATAGCAAAGGATTTGACCACAGAACCAGATCATGAGAGATAGCAAGATTCTTGCTTCCACTGTGGAAATGTAGAAACTGTACAAGGGTTTTGCTTCCAGCGGATTTCATTGTGACAGTAATTTCTATGGTGTTGTAAGCACTCATTAGTAGAATCTTAAAGCCATTCTGGAATTCTTTTAACTTGGAGAGGGTTTTCTGTGGTTATAAATACTCATGTTCAAATTCCATTGTGGATTGGTTGTGTTTGATATTATGTTTTTACTGTCTGCAGTTGAATTTTCACATAGAAAAATATCAGTCTAAAGCAGAGCAATTTTGCGATGTTTCTTTTTCTTCCAATTGTGAAGTATTTCACTCAGAACTCTACTCGTTGTAATAGAGGTCTTGGGCATAGAACAGGGGACTTGGGTTTTTTGGAATCAAACTTCAAGTTAAGATGCTCATATGAAGAATGGCACAGTGAGCCTTAGCATGGAGTTGGGAGTACCAATTTGAAGTGCAGGTAGGGCATTGTAAAATAGACCAGTTAGATTTCTGGACCCTAATACAAAAGTTTCTTCTTCTTTCAAAACGTGTTTCTCCTTTTCTGTAACCAATGGGGGTCCTGTTCTTATTTCAATTGGGGATGGATGAGCATTTTTTATTGCTCCAGATGATCACACTCTGGGTAGCCCTGGAGGCTATTTGGGGGTGATGAGTCCAATAGGTCTCAATGAACTGTTGTCCTCGCTGGGGAATACTATTGCAGTGGAATTTGATACTATTTTGGATGTTGAATTGCACGATCCTAATGGAAACCAGTACCTTCAGCTCCAATACATGTTCACAAAAGAGGGTGCCATAGTAATTCATGCGTGCAGAGAGGGTGAATTGCAGGCATTGCAATAGGAGGTGTTTTTGTTGTTGCATTGGCCACTAGATTGTTTGTCTGGTTCTGTTACAAGCACAGAGTATTGAAAAGGACAGACAAATTTAGTTCAGATATTGAGAAATTGCCTCGGAAATTCACCTACAAAGAGCTTAGCAATGCTACGAA
This sequence comes from Pinus albicaulis, assembly GCA_034641835.2. Taxonomy (NCBI): domain Eukaryota; kingdom Viridiplantae; phylum Streptophyta; class Pinopsida; order Pinales; family Pinaceae; genus Pinus; species Pinus albicaulis. The sequence continues at coordinate 1,020,220,797 of CM076580.1, read as the reverse complement.
ATAATTTTTTTAAATGTGATTGATAATCGATAATTGCAAGCAAGGGTAATCCCCTTGTGAAACCCAAATTTCTGAGCATTTTCTAAAACCTGATGACGGAGTCATTGTAATGAAAAAGCGCCTAGGTCCATATTACGTCCAAATCTACCAAGCACCAAGATCTATAAAAAAAATCCACAGTATATGCGAACTAAGAAGAAGAGGTAGAAAATGTGTTCTTCTTAGCTGTTCGAATAGTGGTTGGGGTTTACCATGGCAAAAATTTGACAAAGCCCATGTAGGATTTCTTATCATTGAAATTTTGGTAGTATCATTCAACTAGGCAAGCACTTGCCTTGGAGCTCCATGACTGAGGGAAAGATCCCTTAATGTTGTAGAGTCTCCAGAAATATTTCCCAAAACCCAAACATCCTTACACGAACACCAGTTGAAATCAAAGTTGGGTAGTAGTTTTTTAAATCAAATTCCAAAATTACAGACGTATAAAGATAGTTGGGAAGAATAATTTTATGCCTCTAAAATGAACGTGCTACCTATTCTCGAACATTATCATTTCTAGAGGTAAGAAGTTCCACAAATATAGGCAGTGCCCCGTAATCAATCAAAACCTTTGTATTCTTAGAGGCTCCAAAAAAACCCAAATAGGGTCAACCCTACTATAGGAGGAAGGGCCTGCAGTAAGAACTTGTCATTTTGCAAGAACTGAGGGCAAATGTTGTTCTGCAAGAGCTTAGGGTGAATGCTGAGGGCGAATGCTGAGGGCGAATGCTGAGGGCGAATGCTGAGGGCGAATGCTGAGGGCGAATGCACGCGTGATATCAGACGTTAATGTAGTTTTTAAAAAAATTGTTTTTATGTAGCGCGCATTTGATATTTATCATTTCAAATAATTTTTATTTACATTTGATTTTTTCATTTCTAATACAAGTGACAAACAAATTTCTACAAGAGGTTGAAATTTTTACCAGAATAGCCATGAAAGACTAATTAAAATGGCTTAAAATGCAAGTGGAACTTCAAAATAAATGTAATTGAAGGTTCTCTCCACTAAATTTTTGCAAAAGTGCTTACATTATTTAAGTTATCTAGGATATTTTTTTTGTATTACACAATCAAAATTAAATAATGAAATAGTTGGGTAGTCTTATTGTTTCAAATTAGGACACAATTTTCAAATGGTGATGAAGTTTCAAGTGATGATTAACTGACAATATTCTCCTTTCCTGTCCTTGAAAAACTATACAAGGTTCCTTGTTGCCACATGAAACCCTAACTCATGTAGCAGCATAGGACCAGTCCTCCATTTTTCCCGTCATAAGGCATTTTGCACATATTTGACGACTAGAATTTGTGGATTCCCGTTTTCCGTGAGGTGCTAGGAAGGATAGAAGACTTAATTTTGAAGTTTGAAATTTTTTCAAAAACGTTCTTACGCCCTTTAATTTCCACTTACCAATAATTTTGCAACACTAGTCCTCTTCACAATTGCAAGATTGTACTCAAAAAGTAAGGAAACTTACTTTTTTGGCTCACTCAATGATTGAGGTGGATACTGGTGGCCACACACCTATTCTACTTGGGGCCCCACCATTGTCTCTTTCATTTTTTCAGTTTCGGCACAAATTACTATTTTTAGCAGTTTTTTGGGTCCTGAACTTCCGGAGCCGTTTTGAGGCCCTAAACGACATTTTTTGGGCATTGCGCCTCCAGCGAATATCATTCTGTATCATTTCATTTCAAAATTATATTCATGGTGAAATTTTTATTCCTCAGATAGATCTTTCTAATGATGTATCATGTGCGTCAAACAGAGATAGTATGCCAAAGTTACGTCCCTGAGAAGTTGAAACACCAATTTACCCAAACAGGGCCCATAGTTTTGGCGCTTCATCTCCTAGGGTTAGGTTTTTGGATGTTTAGGGTTCTCCATTGTTTCTCAATAATAAATAGGCCCTCGAGCCTCATTGTAACTCATTTCAGAGGCCTGTATCCGCCACAACTCTCCTCAGAGATAGCTACAAGCGCCCTAGCTAGTTTTATTTCCATTCTGTCTATAAGCAAATTTTAGTTCTTTGATATTAATAAAATGAAGTGTTATTTCCACTACATCTCTTTATTTATGGTTATGTGTTTATTCTGTTGCGTTCCTGCATAAATCCGGATCAGTGGTATCAGAGTAGTCTTCTTTTTCTCGATCCTTCTTTGCATGTCCCCAACGAGGTCGGGGTATAAGGAGTTAGGGCTCGATCTGGTGGAACCTTTGCAAGATCAGCCCCGAAAACCCTGACGAACGCCCATGGGGGATGAAAATAAAGATGAGGGAGCAAGATATCCTATCAAAATATTGCTCGAGGAGGCCCTCGAAAAACAAAGGAACGCGATGATGGATAACTTTGCCCAGATCCTTCAATGGCTGCCCACCGATGGCGCATCTGCATCCAATAGCCACTCTGGAGGTGCGACTCCTTTTAAGGTACAAGTAAATTTTGACATTCCCATATTTGAGGGTCAAATAGATTCAGATGCTGTAGATAGATGGTTGAATCTATTAGAAGGATATTTCTCGGTTCATGACTTTTCCGATAGGGAGAAGATTATTTTTGCACTCCTCAAAGCTGCCCCCCATGTCAAGGACTGGTGGGAAACCCACTGTGAGAAAAAGGACGAGACATAACCCTCTCTGTTCTCGGTCGTACCCACTTGGAATTCTTTTCGAGACGTCGTCAAGGAACAATATTGTCTCGTGGGGAGCTATGAGGACAAGTACATATAATGGACCACACTACGGCAAGAAAGGGATCAAGATGTGCATGAGCTGACGAATCTGTTCCATACCCTGTGCACCAAGTTGGGTATCAAAGATTCAGAGAAACATCTAGTGCTAAAGTATCGCAGTTTTCTGCACAGATACATTCAAGAGGAAATGGAGTTCCTCGACATCTCCACACTTGGTACGACATACTAGTATGCTGCCAAGATTGAGCAGAAATTCAAACAGAAGAAGCGAGGCTTTGGATCTGAGAATCAAAAGCAAGGGAAAGGTGCTCCCAAACCGAAGAACAAAGGATAGAGCCAAGGCATGGTGACTCAAGAAAACCTGTCGAAGCCACAAGCAAAGAACAACACCGCAAAGCCAAAGAAGGACATGGGAAGTGGTGTGAGTTCCATAAGAGCTCCACTCACAACACAAGTGAGTGTCGGGCCAAGCAGTCGCTAGTAGCCGAGATGCGGGCTTCTGAGTCAGATGCATGCTCCGACTCTGAATCAGAACCTGACAAGGGGAATGATAAAGGGAAACAAATTATTGATGCGGAGCCCAATGCCACTGTTGCCACTACAAAGATCCAGAAGGAGGAACCAGAAGATCTGGAGGAGGAGGAACGTCTCTTCGATCCACTCCCAAATGTGGTTAAATGGCTCCCCAGTATAGTTCATTGTAGAAAATGGAAGCCAAAAGAACCTCATTTCGGCAAATGTCATGAAGCATTTGGGCTTGCCGACCACATCTCACCCACTTCCGTACACCATCGGGTGGCTTCACCAAGGACGAGATCTCCACATCAGCCAGCAGTGTCGCCTTCCCTATAGCATCAAGCCCTTCACGGATGACGTATTATGTGACATTGCTCCTATTGATGTTTCTGATGTATTATTAGGACAACCATACTTGTGGAAGCATCTTGCGGTGTATGAGTCTCGGCCTTGTGTTGTTATTGTTACTTTGGGAAATAATTTGTACAGGATACCAGAGGTACCACCTCCTGCCACTATCTCTTTGGTTACTGCAAAACAATGCAGTAAGCTCATTTCCCAAAATAGGAAATTCGTTTTCCTGATGATCTGCCCCCAGGGAAAGAAGAAGACTGTGGCCATGACCTCCAGACAAGGCTCCTCTGCACGACAACAACAAATGGATAAGGTTGTGGAGGAGTACGGGGACATTTTCACCTCACCCAGGGGTTCCTCATTGTCGGTCAGGCTTCCCATTGATCTTACCCAATTCTTCCGCTACCAGCAATTTGATCATATCATTCATTGCAGGCAATGAAATCAAGAAGGAAGATTGAGGAGAAATTTTGTTATTTTCCCATCTCTTGTCGACCAAGTTCACTTTGCTATGGGGCAGGTAATTGTTATTGTGAAGTCATAGTTCTAAATTATCTCTTATTCTGTGAGCAATGTAATCTATTAATTGTAAGCAGATTCATTAAAAAAATTCAAACTGATTTTAGCATGAATGATGACAATTTATATATTAATTGGTTTTTAAGAGTATTTGTATTATGTAGGAGCATTGGAAAGAAAAATCAGGACTTCATTTTCTATTTTCCTTATTTTATTGGGCTGAACTGGAGAAAATTGAATATGAATAGTGAGTTAATTGTAAGATCAATGGGCCAAGGCCATACATCAACATTGACCACAGTGGGGAAGTATAAAAGCATGGATATTCATACAAATATAGTTATTAATGTAAGATCAAAGTTAACTCTTAGCTTCACTAAAGAAATAGAAGGCAAAGATCTAGCATCAATTGAAACTCACGTGAAAAAGTAGATGAAAAATGTACAATCATCCAATGGAGAGGTAATCTATAATTATCTAGTAAGACTCTTGGCTATGCCTTGAGACTAAACTAATTCTCAATATTTTTGAATAATCATCCATTGGAATTTAGTAGGAAAACCATAGTAAAGCATTGTCCAATGGCCATGCAAAAATATATAAAAAATAATATTTGTTGGTTGTTTTTCGATAGGTGGACCATGATGGGACCACTGAGAAGGTGGGGGTGTTTTTTTAATCATGGAAGTGAGGTTTAGTAGATTGATAGTCAAGTTACCTTTCCCTATAAATTTTCTCGATCAAGTTATTCATTCATTGAACTTTGATTCATTCCTACTTTTTTGATACACAATCCAATCCAGTTGAGTCTTGAGTCTTCATTGAGAATGGCATTCATAGGTTTTCAAGAAAGAGGTTATCATGCACATGCACTCTTCTTTTCTTGGTATCTTTGTAACTATGTTCAGCCCGAGTTCTATATTTTTAAATTATCATAATAGTTCATGATTATTAGGCTTTTATTTTGTCTTTTAAGAATTTTAATTTAATTATTATTAATCATTAAATTTAAATATATATATATATATATATATATATATATATATACATATATATATATATATATATAGTTATTATAGTTATTAAACTTTCAATAGAATTATTAAACATTCAATGGTACATCAATTTTCATACATGAGAAAATAGATACTAACAAATGGTACATCACGGCCTGATTAATTTCGCTCAGCAATTTTAAATGGTATAACATTTAGTCAATAGTAATCATTGATTTCTGCACACAGAGACTAATTTCTCTGGAAGCCTGAAATTTCTTTGGCTTGTTATTCTTATAACTACATAGACAAAATTAATAGAGAGATTGAGGACAGAAAAAAATCTAGCGCTTAGTCTCCACTACTCAACATGATTTTGTGAGAAATAATACATAGATTGATTTCTCTGAGTGCCTTAGCGTTCTTTGGCTCATTTTTTTAATCACAACAACAATAAAAAATGCAATGAGGATTTGTTCTTAGTCCGATTATGCAATTTTTATAAGACAGATTATGCAATATTAATAATAAACATAAATTTATTGCAATTTAGGGAAAGCTCGTTCATGTTTTTTTCTTTATATTGGAAGGTTACTTGATTTTTGAAGTAATTTTTAGTAGAACATAGCATATATTGAGGAAATATTAGTTTGACAAGAATCAGTTATTTCTCTTGAAACTTTAGGTATTAAAATTCCATGACACAGATATATCACACTCCAAAATCCAAAGAAAATGGAAGAGCGTTCAATTTTTTTAATCAAACTTTTATTGGTGAAGGGTTAATTTATTACAAGAACGTCATTAATGAAGTGAAAAATTTTAAACGTAACATTTATTGACTAGAAAAATAATGACCAAAACGTCAAAAAAAATTGTGTGACGGGTAAAGCGAAATCCAAATTCCAACCTTGCCTGCCACTTGTTGGTGAGTGGAGGTTATTCACTTTTCATTTACAGCTTACTAGGTTACTCATGTTACCAATATTTTCCAATGGCTCACTTTTAGGTGACTACTTATTGTACTTCTTCTTTATAAAGAACAATTGGTAGATAATTGTATATATTATTTGAAATCTATAACAAATCCAGGCAACAAAATTACAACAAATAGAAAATTATGCAAAAAATTTCACCAGGGCACTACTAATGTGTGGATACCCTATCATTTCTTAGATCCTCATAACTTACCAACACCTACTATATTGGTATACACATAATGTGGCATTTACTTGAAGTATTTCATATGTATCTAGAAGTAAATAAGTTGTATGACAATTGTTATGGCAGATATAAGATGTGTATTATAGTTTATATTTCAATTTTTCTTAAGTAGCATGCATGTGCAGTCCATATAGTGACTACAATTACCAATATATTTCAGTGAAGATGTGAAGATGATCTGTCATTAGGTCCTAATTACTTAAAGCATCATTAATTAGCTTTCCAAATGAATAAAATATGTTAACAAATTAGTAAAAACTAGGAAAACAAATCATGCTTTAAAAAAATATGGCACAATGAGTCACACTCTTAGATTTATTTAATTACTCATCAAGTGTCACTACAACATATATATGATCACCATTACCATAGAAATGGGACATGTGACCATCATTTTGTTTTCGCCAATGACATTCCACATCATGAGCATTGTTTAGGGTTGATTGTGTTGATTTTTTTTAAACAAATCATTTATACATTTTATGGAAATTATAGACACAATTTATAATCACATTACAAGATCATGATGTATGGATATTCCTTATCATTTCTTAGATATTCACAACTTACCAACACCTAATAGATTGATATACACATCATATAGAATTTACCCCTAGAATGCCACATGTATCCTAAAACAAATTAGTTGTATGGCAATTATTATGGTGCATATATGATGTGTATTACAATTTATCTTATAATTTTGTTGAAGTAGCATACAAAAATTTACATAGTGATATGAGAACCACTCTCTAGAGTATACATCGATTTTGTACACATGGCTTTTCAGTTGCTTTTTAAGATATATCATTGGTGATGCTCACATGATTATATAATGAACCATTAAGTTGAACTATGAAATTGTTCCTCACAACACACACACACATATTGATGAATTAATAATTTTTCTCATATAATTTTTTTAATCTATTTTGAAAAAAAATAAAAAAATTATATATAATTATTTCTAAGAAGAACAAGAGAGAGTTCCTTACCATATCTTCGTAAAACATATAATAGCGACATTTGGAGGCAGTCGTTGCAATAGCGACGCTTTGGGGCATAGTGTCGCAATTGCGACACTTTGTCTAAGTGTCGGTATTGCGACACTTTTCTCTAAATGTAGGTATAGCGACGGTTTCCCAATATCAATGGCCCAAAGTGAACCCGATAACTTACCTTTTCCCCGCACCTTTCCTTTTGATCATGGTTGTTTGCTCGTTGAATCTAGATCCGATGGCACTAATACATTTTCGCGCTCATAAAGTAATCGTTTGATGTTTTGGCAAAACCGCACGAAATGGGTGGTTTTTCCAAACCACCCGCGCTTACGTGTCACCACCACGTTGTATCGCGTTCAAAAAGCTAGTTTCTGCTTACCACCATTTACCCTCGCGAATACCACTGGCGATATTCCCTAAACCTCACCCGTTTAACACGAGTTTAATGTCATTTAACTATGGTTATACCATCGTTTAATACATTAAAATTATATTTTTCATCAAATTTTCACCTTTTCTCTTTAAACCTGTAAAAACATTGCAAAACTATTTTTCCTCAAAATCACACTGTTTGAACCCTGAGAATCTTTGAAGAGCCATTTTCAACCTACCAGTATCATTTTTCGACGCCCATTGCCCTGAATTTCCATTACAAAGTACTACATTGTCCTCTGCAAAGCCATTTTCAAAAAATTGAAGACTGAGAACCTCTGCAACGTCTTCAACCTAATTTCACTGGTTCTCCAGGTGCTTTTCTTCGAACTCGCCCTCTGATATTTCAAAATTCCTATCAATTTCAAATAATTACCAAAGTTACTGCAAAAAAGTGTCCATTTTTCAGGGGAAACTCTGTCAAAATTTCCCTGGAATCCCTAATTTCCCTTTCTCGTAGCTTTTTCCATACCCTGGTCCATTTTTCTGTTGAAATCGATTTTAAATACACATTCTGAGATTTAAATTCATTTCATTTCCTAAAAACCCTGCTCAGAAACCCCATTTTCAGTAGAAATTCACCCAAAAACCCCTATTTCTCGTAAAAGAACTTAGAAAAGCATTTAAGCTTGCTTCGTTCATATTGAAAATGACAAAGAAATAGGTAACCCCCAAGAATGGAGGCCCAAAATCTCAAAAGAAGTATTCTGCAAAGATTCCTTAGCCTCTATCCTTCAAAATCGACAAATCAACTCCTGCACTCATGGCTGATTCTATAGATGTGGTCAGACTAGTCCAGCCTCCAGTCATTTCTCCAGAGAACAGCCCTTTAGTTGATCTGGACTATAGAATACTAGACCCTAATGTAGAATTTAACCTGCTTGATGTCTATAATTGGTGCTATGGCAAATTAGTGGAAAAGGGTCACAAAGATATTCCAATTTTGGAATCCAATCTGCCTAGATATATTGTCCCTCTCACTCATTTTGTTCCTGACTTTATCAGATTATGCCAAGCCTATTATATGCCAGAACAAAGATGTATTGTAAACAAAGAAAAAGACATCCTGTTTTACATCACTGAAGAGTCGATAAATTCCATGCTGCAAATGAATCATGACCCCAATTCTGCTTCTCTATCAATAGAAGATTTAACCCAACTATATCTTGACTTGGATTTCCATACTAGATTCAAAATATACAAGAATTTTTGTCCAAATCAAGTTGATATTCCTAAGTTAAATCCTCCTTTCGACACCGTTGATTTCCCAGATGAAACTAGACAAATTTTCTCAATGCTCTCCTTCATACCAGGATACACCAGTGATGAATTCACTGATTTGGCTATCCTAGGTTTTCTGTCAACTCTAAGCCATGGTCAATCACCATCCATTCAGTTCAATTTTGCTAGATTTGTTGCTAAAAGTATGCATTATCAGTTATCCAGATTATCAGAAGGATTTTTCAGATACTCCTCTTATCTACTCCACCTCTTCCTATATTATCAAACAGATAAGTTTCAAATTGAATGTCAGAAAGCGGATGCAGAAGGAAAATTTCTATTAGTAGTATTTTGATCATCTACTCTAAGGAAATGGAACAGAGAGTATAGTTTTACAGATTTCAATGACTCATTTATAGCCCCTGCTATGTATCTCTTGGAAAAAGAGGAGATCCCTAGGATCAATGATGAGACAAGAAGAATTCTGCAGTTATCAGAGAGCTACAAAACTGAAGATTGGTATTTATATAAAAATCATACAGAAATCAGAGTGTATGGCTCATCCCTAGCCCCATATAAGTTACCCAGATTTGTTACTACAAGAATATTTGCTTTAGAATATCTGAGACAACTATTGAATGTAGATGAAATCAACTTCATAGCTTCCAAGAAAAAGACCCAATTTAAGATGAAAAATCAAATTGGGCCATTCATTGTGAATAACAGAGAAGCTGCCAATGAGATAAATGTCAAACTTAAAGAGTATAAGTTCCCATGTAGTTTTACATGGAAGTATGACCCACAAGGTATTTTGAGTGCAATAAGGGTAAAATGTAAGTTGCCTATTTACTTGCATGATCCTAAGCCCCATATTGAAAAATATGTAAATAAAATTGAATGGGAGCCAAACACCCTATCTAATGATGATTCACAGGCAGTACAGGTAATATAGGTAGACAGTGGCAAAGGAAAATAGATTGAACAGACAGTACAGGTGGCTTCTACAAGCAAAGATACTGATAATGTACATAAAAGAGACAGAGAAGGAGATAGTTTCATAGCTGAGACTATTGAGGACATAAAATTCAGAACTCCTTATAGTAAAAGAAGCAAGTCAATAGAAGAAGAAAAGGATAAGGCTGTAAATATTGATATAGATGATGAAGCAACAAGAATAGTCACTCAAACATTAAAAGAGCTTCAAAATGTAAAAATTGGAACACAAAAAAAAGATACAGTCATGAAGGAAAACCAGGCTACTGTCGATTTGCCTCCTTCTTCTCAGGAAACTGACAATACAGAGTCAGATATTCAGATCAGATTCAGACAGATTAAAGAGAAGAATGAAGAGCTCAAGAATCAAGCTCATTCTAGATTTCTTAAGGAAAAGCCTGGAAACAAAGACAGGCTTCTTTCAGCGTTTGATTATTCATCCAATAAATTGGTAATGTCATTCTTGAAGCCTACAGTGGCTGAGCCAAAATCAGTGGCAGATTATTCCAAAACAGATCTTGAACTGGATGCAGATGCCATTCATGAATTAGATCAAATTGAATTTCATAGGAGCAATACTGAAATGCTATATTCCAAAATTGTCATTAAAACTATGAAATCAATTAGGCTTGAGAAAACAGTGCTCAACCTCCAAAATCAAATGAGGTTGGACAAAGCCTCACTGTATGCTAATAATTTAAGAATAAAAGCACTAGAAGATATAGTGATTGAAGCAAGGGGTGACCCAGCCAACATTGAAGGGGAAAAAGTCTTAATTAAATAGAAAAATGAGGATATAGTTGCTCTTAGAAAATAGTTGAAGTTGCCTCAGAGTGAAAACTCTCAAGCAAAAGAAATTCTACAGCAAAAAATAGAGAATGATGATTTAAAGCAGCTTGTACATCAAATGACAGATCAGATAAAAACAATGGAAAGTCAAATAGAATCTCTAATGAAAGAGAATGAAGAACTAAGAAAAGCACAACCAATGGTCATTCCTACAATGATCCCCACTGTAAACACTGCTATACCATCTACTTTGGCAGAACACTTGGCACCGAAAGGAGTACTGCCAACTGCAGTGCCAATTACTTCTCTAATCTCTGCCTCTTCTTCTTCATCCTCACAGAGGAGCACACTACAAGACCAAGATAAAGAGATTCTTATTTTGAAAGGCATTATTAAAAATTTAGAAAATTCCAAAAATGATGCCTTGATTACTTCTAAAGGGCATGAGCAAAGGGCCGATCGACTACAAGAATAGGTAAAGATTCTGAAAGCACAAGTAAATCTTACAGATCAAGTGGCCTATATAAAGAATCATTTATGGACCAAAATTATTGAAGGCATTCATTCTCAATGGCCTTAAATTCGGATAATTTATGAACAGAGGGAGTTAATTCAAGTTGCTAGTGCAGAGATTGACAAGACTAAGAGGGAAATTGACAATAAACTAGCCCAAGCAATCCAACTCATAGCTTTTTTAAATAGTAAAACCAAGGAAGAGTTGGAAGAATTGAAAATTTTTGATAGAACAAAAACCATTCTTCAAATAAAAAAGGTCCTGAACAAAAGAAACATAATGAGTAATCTAGATGACCGGTGTAAAGACATGAATGTATCCATCTCAAGATTTTTAGCCAAATATAAAACATTGTCAGAAGCAGGTTTTCCTGATATTCATGCATTGAATGACAAGTTAATGCCTCAGAAAGATTATGATCTAAAAATCAGAAATCATGCAAAAGAGCAAGCCAAACAACCACTGCCTCAAGGATCACCAACAGGAAAAATACTTCTTCAATATTTTGAAAATCTGTTCTTTTTAGATAATGAGATCAGGCATATGTTCACTATCAAGCCTAACTTTTCCAAGTATACAAAGGCTAAGGCACCGAAATTACTTTTAGGTGTGTACACCAAAATTTAGTGAACTCCAACCATAGAAATTGAGAATTATAATTTTGTTTATTCCTGAGAATTAGAATTAGAATTAGAATTGAGAATTGGAATTGGATAAATTCTTGATGGAAATAATTATTCTTCCAATGCATTTTGTTTATTGCAGGAGGTCCCCACTAATTATGTGGCGAGGGGTTTCGGGGGCAACACCCCCGAAGCTAAAAACATATGTAAAATTGCCTTGTAAAAGTATAGTAATTTCTAGTTAATCCGGGCCATTCATTAGGCGGATGATCTGATGGTAGAAGTTATGTTTAGTTTAGGGTTTTTTGCCCTAGAAGACAACCCCTCGCTTGTATGAGGGTATTGTATTACGGTTGTGTATTGTATATGTATTCTCAGAGCAAGAAAGAAAGAGAGAGATTGTGAGAGAGAATAGAGGATATTACATCGGATCTACTGTAGGTTGTGTCTCTTCATTTTGCTGGATAATAGAAAAGAAGTACTAGTTGTTCGGGGTGGATGTAGCCTAAACTAGGGTGAACCACATATATCTGTGTCTCTTTGGTTTTATGTGTTTTATGTGCTTGTGTTTTCTACATATTTTATGTGTTGCATTTCCCTGTAATATATAATTTTCTAACAACTGGTATCAGAGCCGAAGGTCTATTTGGCTGATAAACTCGCAGGAAAGAAGGGTTCCTGGTTCGAGTGGGAGCAATGGCGGAAGATGGTAAGTTGAGGGTCGAGAAGTTCAATGACCAAAAATTCCTGCTGTGGAAGATGTAGATGGAATATTATTTGTATCAGAAAGGTTTGTACTTGCCATTGAGTGGAAAAAGAAATAAGTCAACGGCTATGACAGACACAGAATGGGAGATTCTTGATAGAAAGGCACTCGGAACAGTATGGTTGTGCCTCGCGGTGTCGGTAGCCTTCAATATTTTGAAGGAAACAACAACAGAGGGTTTTATTAAGGCATTGGTAAAACTATATGAAAATCCCTCAGCCTCAAACAAGGTATTTCTCATGAAACGTTTATTTAATATGAAGATGTCGGAAGGTGGATCTGTTATAGACCATTTAAATTATTTTGATATAGTTACCAGTCAGTTAAGTTTTGTAGGGGTAAACTTTGATGATGAAGTTAGGGCTCTTTTATTTCTGTGCTCATTGCCAAAAATTTGGAATGGTTTAGTTATGGCCATTAGTAACTCTATCTCTGGATCTAGTACTTTAAATTTTGATTATGTTGTCGATGCTATCCTTAGCAAGGAAATGCGACGGAAAAGCTCCGATGATACATCGGGTAATGCTTTGAGTGCAGAGTCTAGGGGAAGAAGAATAGAAAGAGGAAAGAGCTTAGGATATCGCATTAAATCAAGAAAAGGAATATCCAAGTCCAGATCAGGGATAGTGTGTTGGAAATGTGGAAAGAAAGGACACCTGAAGAAAGACTGTAGATGTCGGAAGGGAAAATAAGGAGACACACAAAAAGAAAACAATCATGAAGCAAATGTGACAGGTGATGTGTTACAAGATGCTTTGATTCTTTCTTTCGAAAATGTTATTGATTCCTGGGTAGTAGATTCAGGGGCTTCGTTCCATGCCACACCTGATAAGAAATATTTTCATGACTATTTTCAATGAGATTTTGGACAAGCCTGTTTGGGTGATGATAAACCCTGTAAAATTGTTGGAATGGGTAAGGTTCTTGTAAAATAGAAAAATGGAAACCAATGGCTATTAAAGGAGGTAAGGCATGTTCTAGATCTCAAGAAAAATCTGATTTCAATAGGGTAGTTAGGTGGTGAAGGTTGTGTGACAATTTTCATAGGTAAAACCTAGAAGGTCACCAAAGGAGCCCTGGTAATAGCAAAAGGCGAAAAGGTTGGTACATTGTATTTCTACAATGGTATTTATAACTTTGTTAATGCTTTAACTTCTAAAGAAGCAGATGCAGCATTATGGCATCATAGGCTCGGACACATGAGTGAGAAGGAGATGAAGGTTCTTCACTCAAGAAATTTGTTGCCAGGTTTGAATAATTTTAATTTGGATTTCTGTGAGAATTGCATTTATGGAAAACAGAAGAGAGTTAGATTTCTCAGAGTTGGGAAAAAAGAGAAGAGAAACAAATTAGAGCTTGTGCATATAGATGTATGGGGACATGCTCAGGTATCATCTCTTAGTGCGTCTCATTATTATGTTACTTTTATTGATGATGAAACTAGAAAAAATTGGATTTATTGTATTCAGAATAGATCTAATGTATTTGATACTTTCAAGAAATGGAAAGCTTTCGTTGAGATTGAGACAGGAAAGAAGTTGAAGTGTCTCAGATCAGAAAATGGAGGTGAATATTGCAGCAAAGAGTTTGATAGGTACTGTTCAAAGCATGGAATTCACAGAGAGAAGATAGTTCCAAGAACACCACAAGAAAATGGTGTGTCAGAAAGGATGAACAGAACAATCATGGAGCGTACAAGGTGCATGAAATTGCATGCAGGATTGCCTTTACAATTTTGGGCAGATGCTATAGATACTGATGTTTATCTAATAAACAGAGGGCCTTCAAGTTCCTTGGATGGTGGTATTCCAAAGGAAGCATGGACACGTAAAAATGTAAACTACTCTTTTTTAAAGCCTTTTGGTTGTGAGGCCTTTGTCCATATTAATAAAGAAAATAGAACAAAGCTTGAGGAAAAATCAAAGAAATGTACCTTTATTGGTATGGTGTTAATGATTTTGGTTACCACTTATATGATTATGAAAATCAAAAAATCATAAGGAGCAGAGATGTAATATTCAATGAAAATATCTTGTATAAGAATCAGTTGCAGGAAAAGAAACAGGAAAAAGAAAACAAGGAATACACAGTTCTTGATGAGATCACTGAAAAAGTTAAGTTGCCTGAAAATAACAATAATGAACATCCACAATAATAGCAACCACCACAACAGCAACAGGCACCTCAAACACCTGAAAGTGGTGTTAGAATATCTACGAGGATACGTAGACCCCCTGAACGATACTCTCCTTCATTATATTATTTATTGTTGACTGATTATGGTGAACCTGAATGTTATGAAGAAGCAATGTAGGTTGAAAGCAGGAAGAAGTGGGAGCTAGCCATGGAAGAAGAGACAGACTCCTTAATGCATAACCAGACTTGGGACATAGCTAGGTTGCCTGCAGGTAAAACTACTCTGCAAAATAAATGGGTTTACAGGCTGAAGGAAGAAGATGGAGGAAAACAAAGGTACAAAGATAGACTAGTGGTGAAGGGGTTTGCATAAAAGAAAGGTATTAATTTTGATGAAATATTTTCTCCTGTTGTTAAGATGACTTCAATCAAAACTATTTAAGTCTTGTAGCAGCAGAATATTTGCATCTTGAACAGTTAGATGTAAAGACAACATTTCTCCATGGAGATTTGGAGGAAGAGATCTATATGGAGCAACCAGAAGGATATGAGGTCAAAGGGAAATAAAAATTAGTGTGCAGGTTAAAGAAGAGCTTGTATGGCTTAAAACAGGCTCCAAGGTAGTGGTATCTAAAATTTAACAAGTTTATGCCTTAACAAGGTTATACTAGATGTCACTCTAATCATTGTGTTTATCTAAAAAAGAAAAATGATGGCAGCTATATTATATTGTTATTTTATGTAGATGACATGCTTGTTGCAAGGTCTAACATGCAAGAAATAAATGTTCTCAAAATAAAATTGGAAAATTCCTTTGCAATGAAGGATTTGGGAGCTGCAAAACAAATCCTTGGTATGAGAATAACTAGAGACAGGAAAAATCGCAAATTAACACTGTCTTAGAATGAGTACATACAAAAGGTGTTGAAAATATTTAATATGCAGAATGGAAAGCCAGTTAGTACACCTTTTGCTAGCCATTTCAAACTTAGCAAGGAGATGTGCCCCAAGACCCAAGAAGAAATGGACTACATGTCTAAAGTTCCATAGGCATCAGCAGTTGGAAGCTTAATGTATGAAATGTTCTGCACAAGGCCTGATATTTCACATGCAGTGGGAGTTGCAAGCAAGTACATGAACAATCCAGGAAAAGAACATTGGATGGTAGTGAAATGGATCCTCAGATATTTGAGAGGTACCACAAATCAAGCACTATGCTTTGGTGGTTCAAACATTGATCTATAGGGATATGTTGATGCAGATATGGAAGGTGACAGAGATAACAGGAGGAGCACTACAAGATATTTATTTACTATAGGTGGAACAATTGTTAGTTGGGTTTCAAAAATCCAAAGTGTTGTTGCACTTTCAAAAATAGAAGCATAATATGTTTTTTCTACAGAGGCTAGTAAGGAAATGATTTGGTTACAAAGGTTTATGGATGAATTGGGTAAGAATCATGATATGGGCATGTTATACAGTGATAGCCAAAGTGCCATTCATCTTGAAAAGAACTCAACATTTCATTCCAGGACTAAACACATACAACTCAAGTACCACTTCATACAGTCAGTATTGGAAGATGGACAGTTGAAGCTGGAAAAGATACACACTAGCCAAAATCCTGCAGATATGCTAAAAAAAGTTGTAACCAGGGAGAAACTGAGAACATGCTCAGTTTCAACTGGTCTTCAAGGATGTCGATGAAGATGAGAAACAGCCAGGTCCAAAGAGGAGTCATTGTCCAGCAAATGAAGTAGCGGTGGAGTTGCTACAATCAGTCTCCAAGTGGGAGATTGTTGGGTGTGCAGCCTGATTATCTTGTTTATTTTGTATCACAGCGTTGGACCCTTGTACCTTAATGGGAGAAGCAATGCCGCCCATAATTAAACGCTTCCTGGGGGGTCCAAGGGGGGTGGTTACAACTTTATGGAGCCCCCCCCCTGGCAGGGGGTTTCGGGGGCAGCGCCTTGAAGCTAAAAACAGATGTAAAATTTCCTTGTAAATGTATAGTAATTTCTAGTCAATCTGGGCCGTTCATTAGGCAGATGATCTGACGGTACAAGTTATGTTTAGTTTAGGGTTTTTTTCCCTAGAAGGAAACCCCTTGCTTGTATGAGGGTATTTTATTACGGCTATGTATTGTATATGTATTCTCAGAGCGAGAAAAGGAGAGAGAGACTCTGAGAGAGAATAGAGGATATTACAGCAAATCTGTTGTAGGTTGTGTCTCTTCATTTTTCTGGATAATAGAAAGGAAGGACTAGTTGTTCGGGGTGGATGTAGCCCAAACTGGGTGAACCATGTATATCTATGTCTCTCTGGTTTTATGTGTTTTGTGTGCTTGTGTTTTTTGCATATTTTATGTGTTTCAATGCTCTGTAATATATAATTTTCTAACAAATATATTTTAGTTTTTGCAAATGTTGGAAATGAACATTTTGCTGTGAAAATATTGGGCCATTTCTTTTCAAAACTACACCTCTTCTTCTTTCAAAAAAAGAAACTTGAACCTTTCCATAACCTACAACAAGAAAAGGTGCCCCATGGTCTGCTTGCTGACCCATGATCTACTTGATCATTTGTAAGTTCCTCCTCCATCTTGGCATCCAATTTCCTCTTTTCTCCTTTGTGCTTTCTATCTTGATCTTAACAAAATTTATACAATATCTATTTTACGAGAAACTGACCTTGAATGTTCTAGGAGCAATGACAACGAGTCCTTCATTATGCATTTGTTAGCAGAAGAAGACCGATTTTCGACTAGACGATGCAATGATTACATGTGGAGGCAATGGTTTCCCATAGAAAATGAGTATAGGGTTGAGCAGAGTAAATACATTGTAAAATGGGCTATTACATTATCTTTTCCAATGGGAAACTGATTTGCAAGTGGAAATATGGTAGCTGCAGGTATCTATGCTTTTCTTCCCACATAAATGGTCACTAGATTTCCATTTATAATACAAGTAGAATTTTTACTGGTTTCATCCTTAGACAAGTTAGAAATGCCATTCAGGTTCAATTGAAAGCCAAAGATGTGATTTTATGCAACGTCAACTTTGCTAGTAAAAGTTTATGTAAGCCAACCGAAGCTCGGAAAATACTCCCTACTGATTTTAAACACATTCTGGAGAATCTTGATCCACAATGTCAATTGATCTTTCTATGTTGTCCTTAAGGGAATGAGAATCCTTCCCTTCCTCAGAAAAATTCTTGCCCGCGATTCGAACCCTCTGCTGCTCCAATAATGCACTTTACAGAATAACCCTTTTCCGGTGTGCAGGGTTTTATAGGCACACCGGTCTGGTTTGTAAGATCGAATTTTATGTTTTGTTGCGGTGTTTTATGATGCACCGATGCAGAAGAGTTGTGCAGCACCAGTGCATCTTTGTACTCAGACGCACCGGTGCGTGTTATGATGATAAGCGCACCGGTGTTAAGTCCCTATATTAATAATGTAGCCCCTTAGTATGTTAGTGTAGCCCCCTTTATTGTTATTATTGTACCCTTGTAACCCCCATTTTGCTATTATTGTGCCCTTAAATTATTATTGTTAGGTCGGCTAGGATTACATTGTGGCCCACTAGGATTACATTATGGCCCCATGGACTCCTATATATAGAAAGGAGGTTTTGTAAATTGTATCATCCAAGAATTATTCATTTATGTAATGTATTGGAAGTTGCCCCCTCGAAGTGGCTTATTTTCTGAGCATTACATCTCTTTTCTTCTATTTTACGTTGGTTACGCTTGTTTGGTATCGAAACTTAGGATTCTGAAATTTCGCTGCTCCAAACGAGGGTCATCGTGGCATTTGCTTTCTGCTTTCTACGAAGGTTTCACTTCAATTTTAGTTACGAGCGAAATCACAAGAAAGATTGTCTAAAAAGTTAGGCTTGGTTCACAATATTTTCGGAGAATATCATGCAACAGAGTTCTGCCCCTTTCAAGCTCCTAAACAGGTCATCGTGGCATTTTCGCTATAAAAAATTTTCTACGAAGGTTCAGAATCTGAAATTCATATGGTGCGAAGCTGAAATCCTGAGGAAATTCGTAAAAAAATTTCAGAGCTTGGTTCACAATATTTTGGAGATATGATCTATGGAAGGTAGTGCTTTTTCAGGCTCCTGAATTGCATCTCAAAGAGGTGATCGTGGGAAAAGTTCAATAACTCTCTCTCTGGGTAGTGGATTTGAGTGCCGTAAAAAGTGGTCGCAATTACACAGACTGTAGTTTCTTGGCTATCAATTTCAGAGACAAAGGACGAAACAGTGACACGTGGCAAGTCCTACAAGTGTGCTCTACTGAACCAGTCCAGAATTAGGTCATTGTGGGAGATTGGACACAACTTTTTCTTGGGGAATCCAAATTATATCAGACCTGTGGAATTAGAAAGAAGCTTCAGAGGGCTACTACAGAGCTGAATTTCAGATATTTAAGATTTTCTATCACAGAGATAATACAATTTCAATATCAAGCTCCTCAAAAGCAAGTAAAAGGTGTGTATTGTTTTTTTTCCGAATTGCATAAGTCTTGTTTGAAGAATCAAGTTGAATTGATTCCAAGGGCATATTGGCGAATTTTTGTCAGTAATGGGTTCTATTATTCCTCCAAAAAATAATTCCATACCCATTAAGCCCTCAGAAAGATATACTATGACTCATGAGGAGGAAGAATTGCAATATGAGATATCAAAATTACGGTACCAAGTGCAACAAATTTCGATCTTACGAAGAGAAACCGAAGATGAAATAGATAGTTTAAAAGCAGAAATGGAGGCTAAGTTGGATGGTTTGAAGGATCAAATAATAGCTAATATGTATGATAAATTAGTGGAAGATCACAGCGAGCATCAACAACAAGTTCTCGAACTCTCAAAGGATAATCCAACTTTGGTGCAGAATCTAATGAAACAACAGGAAGATCAACATCATATCGAAAGAAGTTATGAAGCAGTCATAGAAACAAGAACTCAACAAGTACGATCAATTTCAGAGTATCTCAGCAAGTGGAAGAACTTTCCTATAGAAGATTTCACATGGGAGGATGAGAATTTTATACAGAAGCATCAAGAAATAATCAAGCGTTGAGGACAACACTTGTTGAAGGAGAGGGGCATGTTAAGTCCCTATATTAATAATGTAGCCCCTTAGTATGTTAGTGTAGCCCCCTTTATTGTTATTATTGTACCCTTGTAACCCCCATTTTGCTATTATTGTGCCCTTAAATTATTATTGTTAGGTCGGCTAGGATTACATTGTGGCCCACTAGGATTACATTATGGCCCCATGGACTCCTATATATAGAAAGGAGGTTTTGTAAATTGTATTATCCAAGAATTGTTCATTTATGTAATGTATTGGAGGTTGCCCCCTCGAAGTGGCTCATTTCTAAGGCGTTTACATCTCTTTTCTTCTATTTTTGGAGCTGGTTACACAACAACCGGACTGTATAAAGTTCTTTTTTTTTGTATGTAAGATCATAATAATAATGATAATTCTAAAGTACATGAATTTATTTGCATTATTTTCTAAACTTTATTATGTTACAAAAAATCATATTATTCTAGATTTATTATTTTACAATTATTTACAAATTTACAAATTTAAATATTTTAATAAAATCATTTCACATTAATACAATTAAAATTTTACAAATATTTTACATATAATTACAATTAAAATTACAATTAGAATTACAATTACAATTACAATTTTACAATTTCACATACAATTACAATTAGAATTAGAATTACAATTTTAATTTTACATACAATTACATTTACAGTTAAAATTTTAAAATTACAATCATTTCACAATAAATTAAATATTACAATTACAATTAAAATTTTAAGTTAATAAATATTTTACATACAATTACAGTTAAAATTACAATTACAAATACAATACAATTTTATGATTTTACATACAATTAAAATTTCAATTACAATTACAATCACGACATAATATTTAATAAATATTATGGTCATTTAATATTAAATTAATTAATAAACATCATGATCATAATAACCATCGTACAAAAATCATATTCGACTAAAAAACACATTCAAACATCAAATTAACATTATATATTAACATCATCACAACACAAACATCAAATATACATCTCATGTCAAATAATTCATGCTATCACATACACATCTATCTGCAAGTTGCACATTAAATGAACATATCTAACATGACCTAACAATATGCACATCATGATGATCACCAACATGTAAATTAAGTACAACTGCAACATGAACATAAAATACATGGACCATACAGATATATATATATATATATTGTTAAAACTATACAATTGTAATATAAATGTCATGGATCAGCTGGTGGTAGTATAACATCAATAGAAGTACTAGTGATGGCCTGCTTAGTCAATGGTGCAGCCTCGACGGTCGATGGTCCAACCTTCTCATGATCATGACTAGTACTAATGGATGTTGCAGGCTGCTGATTGGACATGGCTGATGGTCCAGCCTCATCTCCATGATGACTACTAGATGCTAGTGGAGCCTCATGCTCATCAGGTGCAGTGCGAGGTGAACGATCATGAGATGATGAGTCACTGCTCGTGGACTTTCCACCAGTTGCTGTGGCTCGAACATGCCTATAACACGAAACAGTCCTCCTCAGTCATGTAACAACTGTCGTAACTCCAATGACATGCTGCATCAGGCTGTACATGTCACGCTGCATGCCTCTCCACATCTATAATAGCCTATCATCGACCTGTATGTCTCTGTAATGAGCGGGCCTGATGCCCACCTCAACGATCAATTCACTAATTTGGTCGGCCAACTCCATCCTGTATCTAGTATCAGGTCAAACGTGCCTAGAAAAAGGCGGTGTCGGCGCACCAACAAGAGCATATCTCTCTGCACCGGCCTCCTAATTATGATCCTCAATATCTGTCATGCCCTAATCATCATTAGGATCCACACTTGGACCATGTGGTGGTGTCGGAAACTCATCACCATCAAAAGAGCCAATGTCTGCAAAATATATACAAGTACACAACAATAATTACACAATTTCATTACGCAATTGAATAAAAATAAGTTAAAGAACATGCTAGAATAAATATAAATAAAACAGTAATATTACCTCTATCATCTAGCGGCTCATTATCTGTGAAGAGGATGTTGGCACACCCTCGCCAATCCAATCCAGCATAAGGACAGGGGACCATAATGAAGGGATGCAGCTCGTCAACACTGGCTAGTAATTTCAGTGCATCATGCGATATCCTGGCTGGAAACATAGTCTCTCCCCTCTTGGGCATCATCCAACCCCACATGTGCATCTGGGATTCCAACATCGGTCTACAAGGCTGCCGAACAAAAGTAGGCCTCATCTCTAGAAACCTCTTAAAAAATAACCAAAAAATCTCTGAAGAAAAAGGGAAGTTGACCCTCCCTTGTGCATGAGCACAACATCTATCTAAGGCTATAGAGAACCGCAGCAAATAAATGGAAGACCACCTGACAAGTCGTGTTTCCTGTACTAAAGAATCAACATAATATAGAAGCAAGAAACTAATGTGTTGCCCATCACTAATGTTGTGTGAAATGGTTGAAATGAGAAGTGAGAGGCACTGCACGTCCTTTCTACCAAATGCACCAATACATAACTGACCTCCAGCGACCTGAAACTCTGAAAGAGATAGTACATCTACTCCAATGTATCTCTGGGAGTAAACTAACTGACTCCCTGCTACACAACTAGCTGGAACCTCTCGGAACGAGGGAAAATCCACCCCTCTCCTCGATATCCCTGTAATGAAATATATATCCTCCTCATTGGGTGTGTACGACTGGTCAGGACCAACCTGGAAAGTCTGTTGGTGGGCATTCCACCTGCAGATGAGATGTCTCAAAAACACACTATGGGCCTTTAGGGAAGGAGCCTCCTCATAGAACTTGAGGATGCCTACCTTCCTTAGGAGCCCCTAGGTATCTGTTGTAATAGGGCGGGGGTACGCATTTCTCTCCCTCTCTCATGCCTCCCACTGGCGAACCATGTCATATTGCTCTGCCTGTTGTTGTTGTTGTTCCTCCTCTTCTCTCTGAATCATTAACATATTAAATATTTTTATTTTATTAAATCATACATGTATTTAGGAATATACATATATAAAAAAATTTGGGAAAAAAAACAGACTAGTCAGTGCGCCACAAAAACAGTCATGCACTAGTTCCGGTACGATGTTTTTTTGTAGCGCACCAGAGGCTGTGCCCCAAATGACATAAAACACACTGTATGTAGTGCACCCGAAATTTTTTAAAGCACTGTTGGCTATATATGGTGTCAGAAGAGCAGTGCACTGACTAAAATATACAACTGGCATGTATAGTTGTGTCAGCGCACTGACTTCCTGACAAATTACATATTCAATAGTGTGTTCTTTTACAAGGCCACACCGTTGACCCTATTATAATGCTAAATGCAGTGCACTGATAGGCACCAGAGTGGATATTTCCATCAATGCACCGCATTGCTATTCCCATGGTCAATAGTGTGGCCGGCTAAATGACCACACCACATTGATATTCCCATGGTCAACAGCGTGTCCTACTAAATGACCGCACCACACTTTTTTTAAATTTTAAAATAACGTGGGGCACCTTTTGGTACCGCCTCAGACACGGTACAGATACCATTAGCATCGGTTGCAGTGCGACTTGTAAATTTTACAAGAAGCACCGCTTAGCGGTGTGAGCCGAACGGCTCGTGCGCATCGCGTGAATTTTTTTTTTCCTTTTAAATGGTTAATTTTAAGGTTATTTCAAATTATAATCCGCTAAAAAGCTTAATTATGGAAAAACAAGAAAAATACATGTACATTACGCCATCGAGGAGGCATATTGGCTGTAGAATTTGCAAAAGAAAATTTTCCCACCGTTTTACAAAATGAAAGCTGGAGATTGGTGGGAAATGTAGAGCAGTAGTGCATGCAATGGGTGCAATGGGAGCACCAATGTCAGGGTGACTCAGAGAAGGAGAAATTTCACCGGTGCTTGAGAGCTCTGGAGCACTGAGAAAAGTGAAAAATGCGGTTTTTTGGTCGTAATTTTTTTTTTACTTAACCTTGTTCTGGTGCACGGGGTTTTATAGGTGCACCAGTGCAGATGCTTAAGACCGCACCAAGTGGTTTCTGTTTTGGCACGGTGTTTTATGATGCATCGGTGTGGTTCTTTAACACCGCATCAGGATGTTTATGTTTTGGCGCGGTGTTTTATGATGCACCAGGGCGGAATAGTTGTGAAGCACTAGTGCTCTATAGTAATAGGATGCACCGGGTGGGTGTGTACGGAGCACATGGTGTCCGGTGTGCCAATGTTTTGTGCGACCAGTTCTTTCTCTTGTAGAGCGCAATGATGATTGAGAGCTCTGGAGCTCTAAGAAAAGTGAAAAATGCGATTTTTTGGCCGTAATTTTTCTTTCTATTTAACCCTGTTCTGGTGCGCGGGTTTTATAGGTGCACCGGTGTTGTTTCATACAAATGCACCAGTCTTTTTTTGTTTTGGCGCGGTGCTTTATGATGCACCGGTGCAGTTTCTTAACACTGCACCGGGCGGTTTTTGTTTTGGCGCGGTGTTTTATGATGTACCGACGTGAAAGAGGTTTGAAGGACCGGAGCTTTACAATAATAGGACTCACCGGGCGGGTGTCTACAGAGTGCACGGTGTCTAGTGTGCCATTTTTTTGTGTGCACTGATGCTTTCTCTTGTAGAGCGCACTAGTGATTGAGAGCTTTGGAGCACTGAAAAAAGTGAAATATTTGGTT
Organism: Pinus albicaulis; assembly: GCA_034641835.2. Lineage (NCBI taxonomy): Eukaryota > Viridiplantae > Streptophyta > Pinopsida > Pinales > Pinaceae > Pinus > Pinus albicaulis. The sequence goes on along the minus strand of CM076580.1, from coordinate 1,020,196,168 downwards.
TTTTTGCCATATTTTATTTTATTTAACCCTTTTCCGGTGTGTGTGGTTTATGACTGCACCGGTGTTGTTTCTTATGAATGCACCGGTCAATTTCTGTTTTGGCGCGTTGTTTTATGATGCACCGGTGCGGTTTCTATTTTGGCGTGGTGTTTTATGATGCACCAACGCGGAAGATTTTTGAAGCACCAGTGCTCTACAATAATACGACAGACCGGGCAGTTGTGTACGGAGCGCACGGTGTCCAGTGTGCCAATGTTTTGTGCGCACTGGTGCTTTCTCTTTTGGTGAGCACCAGTGCGATGTTGGATGATAAGTGCATCGAGTGGAAAACATTCGCAAAACCCTCCGCCCGCCAACCTCCTCTAGTAACCTCTGCTAGAAACGGATGTATGGGGTGTTTTTATAAAGGTTTCCTCAAAAACATCTGCTAGAGGGTCTTTTCCTTGTAGTGATATGTGGAGAAACTAGAGAAATTCTATATGATAATGCCCAATACTACCCAACAAAGACCCAAGAATATCAAATTTTGGTTTCAAAATGATAGGCTATTTAGTTATCTAGCCATGTTTTTTACTTATGTGCATGTGCTCACCTTATCATCCATGTGGGCGAAAAAAAAAATGAACGTTGTTATTATTTTTGGTTTGTTATAACTATATTGAGAAATAGCACAAGGAATCTTCTCATCCCCAAGGTGTGAACAAACATATTTCTACCATGAACATACCCTATCAGTTTATGTAAATTCTTTATTTATCATGCTCTATAATGAAATATAGATTGTCTTTAATATTATTTTATAGAAAAAAATCAATAATTCAACCCAAAAAAACAAATTTCATCTACACATATATCTCATGGTTCTTTCCATTAGTAGGATTCTTGGCTCTATTTCATGTTATCATTATCCATTTTTCAACTAGATAAATATCCTTGTTTTATTTAACAATAATTTTATCTAAATTTTATTGTCCTTTTCTTTGGTTACTTTTGGTGCATCTATTTGAGCTCTTGTGCCGAAAGCTAAAGTGTTGAGGATTGTTCCATCAATTTTTCTTTGCTCTCATCCAAGAGCAGTAAAGTGGAAGTAAGGGATTCAAAATATTTAGCTAGCATAATCCTAATCTTGAAGGACACATAGATACTGCAAATTGTAGATGAAAAAACATCAAAGAGTGTTTGGATCACCCTTATTAACACTTACGAAATCTATATACCATTGAATTTAAATTTTTTCATATGTAGAAATTTTAATACAATTATGTATTTCCTCGATTCTCCTAATCTAACAATTATATTCCACTGTTAAATACATAATCCTTCTACTAAAATCTTTGTGGAAATTTAATCGCCAATTTCAAACACATGAAGAGATATCAATCACACATAACACATATGTTTTTACCGAGAAAGCATAAAGCTAAAAACCCCACTATCATATATTATGTATATATCATGGATCATGAAACAATCTCATACAAAACTCTAATCCAAGAGCTCTCAGTACATATACAATCGTCTCACACTGTCATACAAAATCACCTCTTGACAGCCTGCCTCCACTATGCAATCCCTGTTGATCACAATCCCTGAATGAATGAGATACTTCCATGCGTTGATTACACAATCCTCATTGGCATCTCCAATATGTGTGTGTTTGCATGAGTGCACCCACTAATTTCACAACAGATAGCCAAACTATCCCTTTCACATATCTCTCAACTAGGTCTCCACTGGATCTGACATGCATGTAGTTAACAGTAGTAAATATTTAGTTGCATGTAAGATCACTCCATGTGAATTAATTTAATATTTAATTCACTGATCTCTCACTAGTGTATCTTTAGTTACAACTAGTTACAACTAGCACAACTGATTTTAACTTAGTTAACTGAGTTAAACTACTTTACAACTCACATAACTACACATCCAATTCTATTACAACTTCGAATCACTCAGTTACAACTAAGTCCACTTGCATGTCCCACTAGCCAACCTTAGAGCTCAAAATTCCTTCAGCTAACTGGTTTGCCACTTCAGTTAACTGAAATCAAGTGCTTCAAGAGAATAGATTAATATTTATTGTCCAATTATTATTAAGAGATAATAATAACCGACATGCATTCTATTTTGAGACATGTGATCTATAAATAGACTCCGCACATGCATCTAAAAATAGAACCTCATCTAAAAATAGAATTTTCTCACCATTCTAAAAATAGACTCCCGCTATAAATAGAATTTTCTCAACATTCTAAAAGTAGACATACACGTAAAAATAGCCTGCGGGCCCCACCTAGTGTAAGTGCTTGATTTTCACTAGGATCACCATCTTGTTGAATCTCAACATCATACTTGCAATTAATAAATTTATAGTATGGTAAATAAGCATAATAATTTTTCTTAAGGGGAAATTTTCATGAAAGAGAGCTCAAGAGTGATAGTGGCCCTAACAATAAACAGTCTGGTGAAATTTTACATGCATGCAAACCTCCCTGAAAATGGTGCAATGGGGTTTGTGATTACTAGAACTCTTTGTGTTCCCTTTGCATCAATTTCCTTCACCTTTAAGTCTAATGTGGTTGTTAGAGCTTTAGAGAATATATCCCAAGGATCCATCCATCCAAAAGCATCATAGTTTGGCACAGATTGCAGTGGATCTGTAGTAACCCTCAATTGCCAGTATCGAGTGTTTATTCGTGGGGATTTTGAGCTTTCACGGACTCATGGGGTCAACAAACGTGTGAGTAGGTTGGAGTCCAATGAATTTTTTGAGGAAATACCTAAACAAAAAGTTCACCAAGGTTACGAGAGAACATGCAAAATGTTGGAAAAAAATATCCAACTAGTATAGGTTACTCCTCTACATGTGGATCTTGTTCAAGGCTCAAGTTTCTTCTTTTTTGAAGTGGAACTAAATATTTTAGAGCTAAACTCAATCCTAGAAAATGAAGGTTTTGGGAAATTTTCTTTTCAAAAATTCCCATATTTTGTCAAGTCCCTGTGAAGGGAGTCCCTGTGCATCATGGTCGAAGAAGAGGGTTATGCAATTGTGCTTCCTTCTAGCATTTAGAAGCATACAAGAATTCCTGTGGGGGTGGTGAGGCTCCTTTATGAAGGAAGGCAACTATAAATGACTAATAGTCTTAGAAATTATTGAATTAAAAAAGATGCCTCCATATCTCTCGTTGCATCTCTGAATGGTGGTATTAGGGGTAGGCGGAAAGCCTTGGATTGAAAGCCCAAATATTTTAAGGATTCATTTAACCCCTGTTCTAGTTATCAAACCCCAAAAGAGCTCTCAGGTCAAGCTTTTGTGGTGGATTAATGTAAGGACACACCAAATCTTACAATGAATGTTATTATCTTGAAGATTAGTGTAGAAGATTACAAACATAATGTGATTATTTGTCGTTTTAATGGATTTTGGCCCTCATAGTATTCCCTTATGGATTGGGTTCACCCGAAGTATTCCCATATTATTGAATTGCTAATTTGTTCAAAAGGTTTTTTGTGGTTGTCTTTAAAAATATGGAAAACTAGAAAAAAGAAATTGACCAAGGACCGTGGTTATAGGGCTGAGTTGGTCTTTCAATTCAACCATGGTTTCTAGATTTTAATCCGACTACTATGAAATCTCTACCCACTCCAATATGTGTAAGGCTCCCAAACGTAACGCTCCACTAGATTCGGCCAAAGGTCAGGGAAAATTTTAGGGGCTAATATTCGTAGGTGGGCTAATTTTGCATGTTTTTTCCTAAAAAAAGATTCGCTAATTTCCATTTTTTTCTAAAAATGATTTGCCAAAATTGTATAGTATAAAATTATTTGACCTTAAAAATCGCCAAGATTTTATATATAGATTGTATAAAATTACTAGAAATTTGAATATTTTTACAAAAATATTTTCAAACATTTAATAGATTGCATATGATGGACTACGAGATTCGCCAAGGTTTCTAAACTTCAAGATAAATTTCCATCCTTAAAATTTCCTCTGCCAAAGATCCTAGTCAATATTGGGGATCCAATAGGTCGCTTCATTAAACTAGACAATGAAAGACTGGCACAAGGGATCACCACATTTGTTTGAATATGTATTGAAGTGGATCTTAGTGAAGGATTACCAGATAAAGGCATCCTCACTTGTGAGGAAAACTAATTTCATCAACCATTGGATTACAAAAACACTGCCTACATGTGTAGAACATGTCAGCAACTTAGGTACCTTCATAATTTGTGTCCTTGTTCAAAATGGGAATTTGACACCCAAGAGTCGAAGAAATCCAATATTGGATGGAGCGATCCGAAGGCTACTTTAGGATTTAAGAATTATGCTTGAGTCATAAGAAGGATTGCGCTCAACAACATAAGTAATCCCATGAAAACTCGGTTTCTCTATATCTAGATCAGCCCCCAATGGGATCATCTCATCCCTTAGTAGAGGGTATCTTGTTGGAAAAGGTCAATGAAAAGGAATTGACGATGATCATGTCAAAAATTAGAGGAGGGGAATGCACCCATTAGTCTGATCACTCAGACAACAACAAAGAAATAATAGTAAGATCAGACTCATCAATTATAGAGCTCCTTCAAAATAAAGCTAAAAATAATAAAAAATTAATGAACAACTTAGTGCTATAATACTTTCCCTTTAACAACATCTGTTAAGAAAAGATAAAAGAGATGTAAACCCTTCATTCATATAAACCATTCAACTATATCAATTTTTGTTAATTTATAATATTGTTGTTGAATTTAAACATGTAATCTTATCATTATATTATAAATTAAAAATATAATAAAAAATTAATGGGTAGCGTACTGCTATAATACTTTCCCTTTTAAGAACAAAGAAAATGTAAACCCTTCATCCATGTAAACCATTCAACTATATTAAATTTTATTAATTTATAATATTGTTGTTGAATTTAAACGTGTAATCTTATCATTGTATTATAAGTCAAAAATATAATAAAAATTTAATGGGTAAATTACTCCTATGGTACTTGCTCTTTGACAACATCTATTAATAAAAGATAGTGTAGATGTAAACTCTACACATATCAATCATTCAACTATATTAAATTTTATTAATTTATAATATTATTGTTGAATTTAAATGTATAATCTTATCATTATATTATAAATTAAAAATATAATAAAAAATTAATAAGTAGCTTACTGCTATAGTACTTACCCTTTAACAACATCTATTAATAAAAATAAAGAAGATATAAACCCTTCTTCCATATAAACCATTCAACTATATTAAATTTTATTAATTTATAATATTTTGTTAAATTTAAATGCGCAATCTTATCATTATATTATAAGTTAATGAGTGACTTGTTCCTTGACCTTCAATCACATTTACTCATTAAAAAAACATAAAGGAGATGTAAACCCTTTATCTATATAAACGTTTTAGTTCTATTAAATTTATTTTTAATTTTTAATTTAATATTTTATAATATTGTTGTAAATTTACAAATATATAATTATTATAATATCATGTTAAATGGGTGTAATTTGGGTGGTTGGGCCGAGTCTCTTTATTCGAGTTCCTATCAGATTGATACGTTCATTCCCTTTGAGGAATTTCTACATGAAAAATAATTTAGATACACGTCAGTTTTCCATAAATATAATTAATTAATATTGATCTCCAATAGAACTGATTTTCAAATATAATACCGAATTGAAATTAAAAATTATCATATTATAAAATAGCATGATTTCTCACTGAATTTTGACAATTAGATTTTGAAAATATCGAGTAAGTGTTAAATCTTGACATTTCACTAAAGACATAGTCACTTCTGAATAAAAAGATAAAAATATGATATATTTTTTATCGTGATTTCAAAGAGGTCAAGGGCGGGCGAAAGGCGGTAAACTAGAGAGGGACTTGAGAGTTCCATTTTTAATTATCCAGTTGATAAGAGTCATTATCAAATGGAACCTATAATCAAGAAAATGATCTAAAATACGTTAATTATAAATTTAGTATTTTAAAAATAGAATTAATATAAATCATAAATTAAATATATTTTAAATATTATTTTTATATTTATATAAAATATAAATTAAAAATATTATGATTTATATAAATTACACATTTCAAAAAAATATAATATAATGTTTATTTAATAATTTGTATAATAAATTTTGTTTTTATATTAATTTAAAAATCCGTTAAAGGGTAAAAGTGATAGATATTAATCTTAATCTTAATTTTATGTTTTTTAATATAATATCGTAAAATATTTTAATTACTTTTTAGATTTATAATATTATAAAAATAATTTTAACTAATTAAATTTAATTATAATAATTTTACAATATTTTAATTTTTATTAATCAATTTATTTTATTTTATATTTTTATATTTAATTTTAATAATTTATGAGAATTAAATATTATTAGTATAATAATTTAATTATTGTATTTTATGTTATAATGATTGAGATTTTCTTTATGGTGTAGGGTTAGAAAAACAACGTTGAACCCCAATCTTATCTAATTTAAATAATTTATATTTATATTAGAAATATATAGAAAATTATTTATGTTATAAAATTATTTTAAGAATATTATGATTAATTTAATGAACATTTTAATATTTAATTATAAGATTTCTATAAAAAAATATTAATTTCAATAAAAAAAATGCTTAATTTAATGACATTTTAATATTTAATTATAACATTTTTATAAAAATAATATTAATTTCTCCCAAAAAAAAATGATAATAAGTATTGCATTTTATTTTTTATATTATTATTTCTTTCTTTACTTTGACTTTCATTTTCAACATGTGATTGTTTTCCAGAACACAATTCTAAATTTCAACATACAATTGTGTTCAAATTCACACAAATTTTTGGTGACAGAAACTTTCAACCAAATTTGCTTTCTAAGAAAATAACCATAAATTTCAACATATTGTTTTCAGGACCACCACATTTTTTTACTATGTTCTTGATGTTATAGGTCTATTATAAAGGCCATTGAAATTGATGGTTAAGTATTTATTAGATTAAGCCTTTTTAAAGTTGCTTATGATATAAAGTTTGATGATAAATTATTTTATCATATTTTTAAATTTATTAATATTAATTGTAAATTTATAATAAATTTAGAGTTTTTAAGGACTTTTTAGATAAAGAAAATTACTAACCCATAAAATAAGAACATGGAACATTATGTATCATTATCAATTTATCTTTTCTTTAAATATTAATCAATTTTATTCTATATAAATCTTGAAATAATATAAATTTACTTAATATTATTATTATAGTAAAAAGTACGTTTTACAACTTAATATGAAAAAGGTGTATAATTACTTCCATATTAAATATAAAGTTGAATACCATTTGTAAAATAAATATTAATAACAATAAAATATCTCAATGTTGATTCTAAATAAAATGCAATATATATATATATATATATATATATATATATATATATATATAGAATATGGAGGGGACTGATTAAATCAATGAAGATGATTATTTTTACATTAAGAGAATTTGAAGAAACGTTTACACCTTCTCTTACACTCTCAAATATTTGATCTTTCTCAACCCATGATATATGTATTTCAAATGAATCTAGCTAAAACATTTTAATAGTCTGTTACTTTGTAAAAAAGAAATGTATAATTTCTCCTATGCTCAAGAGAAAGTTTGACATATAGTATATATAAAAAAAAAAAAATGTCATAAATCCATTTCAATTCAAAATTTATCATCAACAAAAAAAAATCAAATTACTCAAAATGGAAAACAAAAACTAAAAAAAAAGGTTCCCCCAGGAAAATTTAGTCCCCTTATCATATAATAAATTTAAAAATAAAGTGAAATATGTACTAATCAAATATTCAATAATTATTTTTATATTTCAATTTTAATAATATTGTTTTAATCGATTCTTTAATATATATATATATATATATATAAATAAACCTCTTTCACTTATGTCGGATGAATTAATAAATACTTATAGATGTGATTAAAAAATTATGACATAAGCATTGCATCAACAATCAAAATTTCTTTAAAAGCAAGAAGATTGATTGACACTTTGCAAGGGTCAATAAGGTCACGGGTTTCATTGAAGAGGACAAATTGCTTCCCTTGCAATTACAATTGAACTAATCTTGAGGTGACATATGCTGAATCTCGAGGAAAATATTGTTATAAAGGGTGTGAAAAGTAACAAAACATAGGAGAAAAGAAAGGCGAAGCAATATGTAACTTTTTGTGCTCATGTGCATCTATTTCCAGCTAAGATTATATGTTGATGGAAGAGATGAGGTGCAGCAAAATACGAGCATATGGTGATGGAAGAAGCTCTATACTGGTATTTTATAACAGTATAATCTTTATTTATTCTTAACCTTCACAATAACTTTATGGTAACTTTAAAGCAGTGTTTTAATTTATATATTATCTTTTCTAAAATTATGATCATTTTTGTGGTTTTTTAAGTTTATATGATTTGAATATGAGAAATATAATAGATTTTTCTTTTCATATAATTTGAGTATGAAAAGTGCAATAGTATTTCTTATAAAATAAAATAATAGGTCATTTTTATTAACAAATAAATAAAATAATTGGAAATAATGTTGATTTTTAAACTATGGAGTGATATTATCATCACATTATTATTTTTATTTATATTTTGATAAAAAAATATTTAAATTGCGACTATTATATAGTGTTTCAAGAAAGGTGTTTTGAGTGATAGAATAATTTTAAATATGTTTTAAATGAGTGTTAGCTTTAAGGTTTTAGTTGTGGTGATAATGATTTGTTGTTGTTGCTACAACAACTTCCAAAAATTTGGTTTGCACCAAATTTCAGAGCTTATTTTGGTCTTTCACATTGTCGTCACAAACATTGAAATTCATTTCATGTGTTTTCTCTAAGTGTTTTAGTCTTTTTTGCGAGAAAATAAAAATGTCATTTTTCACATGTTAAATGTGAAAATGAGTTGATCTTACATGTAAACATCTGTCACACTCATTCCCAAATTTTTAAGCAATGTTGCACAAGTGTCATCATGATCGTCGCAAAGTGTATCCTTAGTGTCACACTTGTCGTAGTCGTTACAAAGTTGTCGCACTGAGAGAAGTATGATGTTCATGTATCCTATATGAGCTATTTTGTGGTGTCAACAACTGTTCTAAGTGTGTGATCACAGTCGAGTCTGATCAATGTTCACATTGGCTTCATTGATCCTACACTTAGTCAAATTATGAAAACTTTATGACCAAGCAACTTAGCATCATTCGACCTTCCTAAATTGCACATTACGTAGTTCCAACCCTCAAGTTGCAACCATGCCTCTTGACATTGTGCAATGTGTAGTTCATGCCTCCCAGTATTGCGCACTCTGCAGTTTTAGTGCTCAAGCCTAGACTTTGTCCTCCAAAATTGCACAATTCATCCCTTGAGCTCCTAAACTACGCAATTGCGCAATCGCCAGGTCTTTTATTCCTTCGATAAATGTGCAGTGGGAAGAATCAATGCTCAACCCTTCATTCTGGCTCACTTAGCTCCAAAACGATGCAATCTGTCTACTCGGTCTAGCCTGAACTGCGCATTGCAAAGTCTCAAGGCTCAAGCTTCACCCCTATCATCCTCAGTTGTGCAATTGTGCATTCACTGAGCCTCTCCCTTAGCTTGCCACCTGATATCGCCTTAGTTAGTGGATCAACATGCACCATCTTAAACTAGGGAGTTTATTGGACCGATGTCGTCTCATCATTAGTGAAGTGCGGATGCAAGTACCCTATCATACCATGACGTGATGATGAAGAAGGATATGAAGAAGGGAAATATGTTGGAATACATCTACTTCCTGTAGCTGATTATGAAATATGATCAATCAAGAGAAAGCAAAGGGACACTAGTTTGTGACCAAAACTCAAGACTTGATATCAATGAAGATTCCTTACCTCTAAGCCATATGGAGGTAGATAGAAGAACATTATTAAGAATACATATAGAAAAGAGCAGAAAAGTGGCTTGACATTATAATGTCATCAACAATTCTATGTCACCAATGTCATGTCATGAGTCGTCATATGCCACATCATTATTGTGGGTTGCATAATTCCTTATTCGAAAATTTATTGTAAAGTGGAAGTCCAAAGGAAATGTATAGAAGATGACGAGTCATGTAAAGTTGAAAGTTCATAAGAATTCAAATAATCACTGAGGGTAGTCAAAGAGTCACAAGGAAGGTGAAGCATCACCTCCCCATTGGTTATTGTTGGCTTGAGGGGTCCTAACCCAGGTTCAGAGTTATCGCGCAACCAACAAAATCCTCCAACTACTGGCCCTTTCGGTAGTGATATGCTTGCGTAGACCAAAGTCCCACCCAAAGCAGTATCGGGGGTGTTGGAACCAGGTTTCCGCACCCTAAGGGAGATTTTGATGTGGCAGATCTAGTCAGACTTACTGCAGATAATATAACATATTTGTGCATCCACAGTTAATGGTAACAAATCTAGCCCTTTCGCAGATTGACACAAAATACTTCAATATATTTTGCGCACAGTAGCTAATTATACTTCATTCAAATCTATTCATTTAACATCAACAAATTCTCTCGCATAGATGCAATTAACCAATTAAAGAAGTAAATACGAAACCACATAATAGATTAAGATCTATAGCAAATAACATATAATCTAAATAGTAAATCCCATTAGAATTTGGGTTCGCCAAAAATTCCTTCTTTATTAAGAGATTTTCATTCCATTACAATTTATCCTTCTGCGCACGCAGCAGTAGAGTCCGCACACAACTCAAGACTTAGGTCTCCACGCACACAACCAGTAGGAGCCTTTCTACCTAGACTAAAACCTAGACTTAGATCAAAACATGAATCATAACAACCATCAAATATGATATCTCTTTACTCGACTCACTCTTGCATATTATATTATCAAAACGTGCATGTACCATGGTTTGAGATTCATGGTTTTTACCTTTAACCCTTCACAGTAATTAAGGGACTTTTGACCCACCCCAAAGCCCCTTTTACCATCTGCGCGCAGCGTGTTCAATAAAAATTAAACAAAATTAACCCAAAAAAGTACACCCCAGGGGGCCTCACTCCAACTGTTGGGAAAAATACTGAGAGGGGGGGGGGGTGAATCAGTATTTACTGCATATTCAAAGCTTTTTACTTTTTCATGCTCTAAAACCCATACGCTACTTTTCTGAAGCCAACTAGCGTATACACGCGGATATCCTTCATAAAACTAGCGTATACACAGAGATCTAATTATGCCATTAGTTCTTCACTTATATCATTCCATCATTCATCCATTAGATGTTCTATAAACAGTAAACATGTGCAGTAAGAACAGAATAAACCATCACACAAAGCATCACACATGAACACCAGGATTTTTAGGTGGAAACCCAAGTCGGGAGAAAACCACCGCTGCAGTTGCTCGGCCTTCAATATTTTATTATAGAGAAAACATATTACAACATATGCCGGGCGCGTACTTGACCAAGAACGTGCACCCACCGCGCTCGCTTACTCGCCCTCTCCGGAAGGAGCTACGACCCCCGACTCGCGTTTAAAAATTTCTCCCCGGAAGGGAGCTACGACCCCGCTTCTCATTTACTACCTCACTCCTGGAAGGGAGCTCCAACCCCCTGACTCGTTTACCAGCCTCTCCTGGAAGGGAGCTACGACCCCCCGATCTCGTTTACCAGCCTCACCTGGAAGGGAGCTACAACCCCATGACTGAAGGCTACAACCTTCAGCACCACCTTGGACCACGTTTCATCAATTTTCACACTGGATCCAACCACTTCAATAGAACACAACTTGCAGGCCACAATTCATCATATTTCCAGACCGAACCCTTTCGGACTTTTAAGCACAACCATACATCATCAACAGATACATATCAACACAGATCAGATAGCAGAAACACAGCAGAACAGATCAGATATTTCATACCCCTTGCTTCAGCAAACCCTAGTTTGCATACGCGCTTTTACTTCACTGATGTCGCGTATATACGCGCTTCCGTCCACACAAACCAGCGTATACCTCAGTGTATATTTTATTGCGCATACGCGCTTTCTCTTCGCTGAAGCCGCGTATATATGCGCTTCCTCCGCGGCGAAGTAGCGTATAGATCTTCAATCATTACAGAGCAGCATACTTCATCAGATCAGATATTCAGTTCAGATCTACCCTTTTTCTTCAGACAGATGTTCGCCTTGATGCTCGCCTCATCACAGATCTAAGCCTTCCCTAATCAGATCTAACAAATACAAGAGCAATTCAGATCTAGATCCCCTTCTTCATCATTGGTGCATCATACAATCAGATTTATCATTCAAGTGTAACCCTTTCCATTCAGATATACTTCAGAGAGAAGTATTCATTCAAGCTCAGACATCTTGCACTCACACTCCTGATTTGCACAATGAATTTCTTCTCCTTATATAGGTTTACCCTTTTCAATACCATGAGCCCCCTTTTTCAATACCATGGGCCAAAGCAATACCATAAGCCCAAAAACTACCTAGACGGGGTCAATTAGGCGGATCATTACCCAATACAATGGGTCAATACCATGGTGGTTACCCTTGGTTTTGCACTTTTTGAGCGCTTTTGCCCATACGCGACTTGGTACGTTATTTTCTGCGTGCATACGCGACTTCCCCTAGGCCAATCCGCGTATACAAAGAGACATACTCTTTTCATCATATTTTGAGCACATTCTAAATTCCTTTCTTCATTGCCTTCTGTACACACAAGTCCATCAAGTCAAGAATAACTTCATCAGGTGTATTGCCATCAAGGACAACACATGTCAACTGTCACATGTCTTCATCTTCATTCAGTGGGTTGCCATCAAGGACAACATTCTGCATCATATTTCCAACAATCTCCCCCTTTGGACTTGATGGCAACCATGATGGTGTTTGGTTACCACAACAGATAGATATATTAAGAATACAATGACACCATGTCACTCTCCCTATTTTTACCATGTCACTCTCTCCATTTGTGACACCATTCTTTTTCTTCATTCAAACACCATGTCATTCTCCCCCTTTGACATCAAGGGCAAAGGGCGGATCAAAACCAACACTCTCCCCCTTTTCTCCTCACGTGGAAGAAACATTCTGCAGATCTGATATGTGCTGAAGTGGCCACGCTCCCCCTGAGTTCATGCTGAATCTTCAAACATATTTGTCAATGAAGTACATGACTCTATGAACTTCCTATCACCAAAGACTCATACTTACATCAGTTATCCAACCAAGTGGATTTGCATATGAGACTCAACTACCCAACCAAGTGGGTTTACAAAATTTGACTCACTTACCCAACCAAGTGGGTTTACACAATTGACAAGTCCTTACATGACTGAATATTACAATTTTACAACATGAGTCTCAACAAGACCTTTTCAACAAATTACAAAGATGACCATTTAAGACCAACACCAGAAAGTCCTCAAGAGAGAGAACATATTTCAGAACCATCATAATGCCAACAATGCATTATACTCAGCAATGACACTGCTCCCCCTGAATCTGTGCATCCAAGCATCCTTTTCATATGACTAAGGCTGCCCCTTAGTTTGAGCATCCTGAAAACTTCCACCAACAAATCATCAATGCATCTTCCATCAAAACATTAGAAACAGGATTATGAGAACTGGAATACCACCAGAGATACCAAACAGTATCAGAGATACCAAACAGCATTTTCAGCTGTGCTGAAGAGAGCTGAACCAACCAAAAATTGTCAGCAATCAGTCATACGCGGTTTTATTTGCAGGAACTCGCGTATATACGCGACTGTGTTTCACAAAACCCGCGTATCCAAAGACATCTTCTAAATTTCAACCAGATCTGATTTTCAGTGAGGCAAAGACAGAGTTCAGCTTCTTTCTGAGACATTTGAATGCTTCCCTGTACTACAGATAGATAGAACGATGTAGTTGTGTCTTCAAGCGTCATCCAACGGTTGTGGCATCAGTACAATAGTAACCAAGCCTTTAGATTCTTTGCAGCATCAATACAATATTTCCAAGAGAGATTCTCATATCAGAACAGCATCTTCACATCGGTGTCAAGCAATCATCCATGTGGTCCAACATCACCATGATCTTCAAGATTTAACATTAAGTAACATATGTAGGCAAAAGATCTCAACCATAGCAACCAAACTCTATATGATCTGAAACAAACGATATCCAACTCATCCACACAAAGATACTTATCGGCAACCAGGGCTCAAAATCTCATCATAATAATCCATGTACCAAATCATCATCATTTGAGCATGAGTATCACCAAGACCAAAGAATAAGCAGTCATATTTCCAACAATGCAACCATTAGAATTCAACCTGCTACTCCCCCTAAACCAGTGCTTCTTCCTTAACTTGTGCAATCTGAAACACCTTCAACAGCAAGTCATCAGCAACAATCTCTGCATGATCAGTCCTCATCTCCGAATTATAAGACTTTCATCTCAACAACGAATGCTCTTCATCATAAAGCAAACAGTCTTCATCCACAATCTTCAACACAAGAACCCATGTCTCATTTCATTATCATGAGTATAACCAGAATGATGCTAATAGTGCAATCAGCAGTCAGACTGATGCTCCCCCTGGACCTCTGCTTCAGATCTTCAGCTATCAGATAAATTTTCTTATCATCAATGCATACGCGACTGCGTCTTCTGGAACTCGCGTGTATACGCGACTCTAGTTAATGGAACCTGCGTATGGAAAGTGAAGCATAGAAAATTTCCATCTTCCTTCATTTCTTCCAGAGCTTGTACCTCCTGTACCTGTCCTTTCCACATCAGATGCGCTGTCAGAAGTAAACATAACCAGTATAATCAAATCAACCATGAGAGTCATCATGCATTGCTCCTCTTGTGACGATACATTACTAGATCTCATAATGTATCTCACATCATTCCTGCAGTCAATCAGAGAAGTAAGCTTCAGAAGCAGATGACTGCAGTAGGGTCTGAATTCCCTACGTTTCTGATCGGTCCTCCTTCTTTTTCCAAATTTGCTTGAGCTTTCCAACAGTGTGTTGAAAATTGTCCACTTTCCCAGATCTGTTCATCCTGCATTCTTTTTCTACATGTCCATACTTATTACAAGCATAACATCTCATGTGGCCAGAGAAATAATCATAAGAATCATAATGAGTATTTCTATTCTTCCTCCATTTACAATCAGCTGATTTATGTCCATACTTGTTACATGAAAAACAATATCCCCCGAAGAAGCTAGAGTACCTTTCTGAGTAGAATTTGTTTGTTTGTGGCTGAAATGATCTGCTCCTGCAATTTACTGCAACATGCCCATAATTATGACATTTAAAACATTCAACGTTCTTGAATGAATTCTTTTGAGAATTCATGATTGTTGGTTGATCTTTTGTTTCTTTCAACACATCAGGTTTTGCATTGAGATCTTCTGAATTTTTGGCACTTCCTTGTGAGCTAGATTCTCCTTTAACAGTTTCATGGAAACCAAGACCATGTTTGATAGAAGGAGACCTTTGATTACTCAGAATATTGTCCAAAATATTAGTACTATCATGAAACCTCAACAGTTTTACCTTTTCT
The DNA here is from genome assembly GCA_034641835.2 of Pinus albicaulis. Classification (NCBI taxonomy): domain Eukaryota; kingdom Viridiplantae; phylum Streptophyta; class Pinopsida; order Pinales; family Pinaceae; genus Pinus; species Pinus albicaulis. The sequence continues at coordinate 1,020,180,503 of CM076580.1, read as the reverse complement.
TCCAATTTACCTTTGAGAATGTTTACCTCAACCTCCAAGGCTTGACATTGCTTTGTCATGCTTTCTTCTTTCCTTCTTCCATCTTCAACTTGATCCTTCAGATTTAGGATCTCTTCTTTCAGCCAATTTTCGTTTTCTTCACATGTTTGTTCCAGCTCTTCATTCTTCTTATTTGATTTTTCTAGATCTTCTTTGAGAGAGATGATTTCTGCTTCAAGGCCTTCCTTTTCAAATGATTGTAGAGGTTCCTTATTTTTCTTACTTGATGCTTCTAAATCTTCCTGAAGACAAATGATTGCAGCTTCAAGTCCTTCATTCTTCTTGTTTGATTTTTCAAGATCTGCTTCTAGATCTTTAATTCGATTGGATGCATAAGTATGAAACCTTTGATACTTGTCCACCTGTCCATTCAGCATTTCTATTTGATCTTTCATTTGTGAGATCATCTCTTTATAGATAGTTTCTTGCTTATTGTATGAACTTTTTAGTTCTTCTTCTTTAATCTTGAGAGATTCTTCTAGATCCACAACTTTACTTTCACTATCTTTACTATTGTTTTCACAAAGAAGAGTATTACAAGTGGCCTTCTCCTTTTTCTTCTTTGCCATGAGTGCTTGTAGATCTTCGTCGGAATCTGTTTCCTCTTCTTCAATTTTTGCTATACATGATTTCTGAGGTATCTCCTTTCCTTGAGTAACCTTCTTCTTTTGCTTCTTAGCCATGAGTACTTTCAGATCTTGGTCAGAATCTTCTTCATCTTCACTGGACACTTCATCATCATCTTCTTTTGCATAATAACTCTTTCTCTTTTCAAAATGTTTTCCTTTACCATGTTTTTCTTTATAAGGACATTTAGCAGCATAATGACCAGCTTTTAGACACTCAAAGCATTTGAAGGGAAGCTTACCTTTGAATCTTCCAGTGCCTAGTTGGAGCTTTCTCACGAAATTCGCTTCTTCTTCATCGGATATATAGCTAGATTCTTTGACAGCTTCCTTTTCCTTTCCTTTTGTAGATGCCTTAAAAGCAGCTTCTCTTACTTGAGAAGGGCCTCCTTGTCTCATTTCAAAGGCAGTCAGAGTACCATGTAATTGAACAATAGTAAGAGTTTGCAAATCTTGTCTTTCTTCAATAGCAGAACTTTAGAGTCAAATTTTGAAGTCAAAGATCTCAAGACCTTTTCCACCAGAGTAGTATCAGCCATGGTTTCACCCAAATTTCTCATCCGATTTACAATATCATCAAGACGAAGAAAGAAACTAGCAACACTCTCATCACTATGCATTTTCAAATTTTCATATTCAATTCTAAGAGTTTGGAGTTTTGCACTTTTTACCTTTGTGTCTCCTTCATAGCTTAGAATGATTTTGTCCCATATGTCTTTTGCCGAATGAAGCTGCATCACTTTAGCAAATTCTGATTGAGACATGCTTCCCAATAAGACATTCACTGCTTTGGCATTGATTTCATACTTCTTTCTTTCAGCTGCATCAGTAGGAATACTTGCCGGGTATTGATAACCTTCTTCTACGATTGCCCATACATCTGCACCAAGACTTTGAAGATATGCTTTTGTACGTACCTTCCAGAATATCAGATTGCTTCCATTGAATAGAGGTGGCTTTATGGACATTACTCCTTCTTGACTTCCCATTGCGACGGATCTCCTTTAAGCGATCAAGCTTCTCTACAAGGACCTCCCTCTGATACCAATTGTTGGGAAAAATACTGAGAGGGGGGGGGGGTGAATCAGTATTTACTGCATATTCAAAGCTTTTTACTTTTTCATGCTCTAAAACCCATACGCTACTTTTCTGAAGCCAACTAGCGTATACACGCGGATATCCTTCATAAAACTAGCGTATACACAGAGATCTAATTATGCCATTAATTCTTCACTTATATCATTCCATCATTCATTCATTAGATGTTCAATAAATAGTAAACATGTGCAGTAAGAACAAAATAAACCATCACACATAATCATCACACATGAACACCAGGATTTTAGGTGGAAACCCAAGACGGGAGAAAACTAATGTTGCAGTTGCTCAGCCTTCAATATTTCATTATAGAGAAAACATATTACAACATATGTGCTGGCGCAAACTCCTACCAGCACGCAGGCACCCACCTGCGCTCGTTTACCAGCCTCTCCTGGAAGGGAGCTACGACCCCCTGCTCTCATTTACCAGCCTCTCCTGGAAGGGAGCTACGACCCCCTCGCTCTCGCTGGGTCACCCTCACCCCGGAAGGGGAGCTACGACCCCCCGATCTCGCTTACCGCCACTGAAGGGAGCTACGACCCCGATCTCGTTTACCAAATTTCACCTCGGAAGGGAGCTACTACCCCCTGACTGAAAGCTACAACCTTCAGCACCACCTTGGATCACGTTTCATCAATTTTCACACTGGATCCAACCACTTCAATAGAACACAACTTGCAGGCCACAATTCATCATATTTCTGTATCGAACCCTTTTCATACTTTAAGCTCAAACATACATCATCAACAGATACATATCAACACAGATCAGATAGCAGAAGCACAGCAGAACAGATCAGATATTTCATACCCCTTGCTTCAGCAAACCCTAGTTTGCATACGCGCTTTCCCTTTACTGATGTCGCGTATATACGCGCTTCCGTCCACACAAACCGGCGTATACCTCAGTGTATATTTTATTGCGCATACGCGCTTTCTCTTCGCTGAAGCCGCGTATATACGCGCTTCCTCCGCGGCGAAGTAGCGTATAGATCTTCAATCATTACAGAGCAGCATACTTCATCAGATCAGATATTCAGTTCAGATCTACCCTTTTGCTTCGGACAGATGTTCGCCTAGATGCTCGCCTCATCACAGATCTAAGCCTTCCATAATCAGATCTAGCAAATACAAGAGCAATTCAGATCTAGATCCCCTTCTTCATCATTGGTGCATCATACATTCAGATTTATCATTCAAGTGTAACCCTTTCCATTCAGATATACTTCAGAGAGAAGTATTCATTCAAGCTCAGACATCTTGCACCCACTCTCTTCATTTGCACAATGAATTTCTTCTCCTTATATAGGTTTACCCTTTTCAATACCATGAGCCCCCTTTTTCAATACCATGGGCCAAAGCAATACCATAAGCCCAAAAACTACCTAGACGGGGTCAATTAGGCGGATCATTACCCAATACAATGGGTCAATACCATGGTGGTTACCCTTGGTTTTGCACTTTTTGAGCGCTTTTGCCCATACGCGACTTGGTACGTTATTTTCTGCGTGCATACGCGACTTCCCCTAGGCCAATCCGCGTATACAAAGAGACATACTCTTTTCATCATATTTTGAGCACATTCTAAATTCCTTTCTTCATTGCCTTCTGTACACACAAGTCCATCAAGTCAAGCATAACTTCATCAGGTGTATTGCCATCAAGGACAACACATGTCAACTGTCACATGTCTTCATCTTAATTCAGTGGGTTTCCATCAAGGACAACATTCTGCATCATATTTCCAACACCAACAGGCCCCCAACACAATCTTGGGACTCGTCTCGAGTCACCGTGGGGCGGTTGCCTTCATATTTTCCTTCAATGCATCGATAGAGCTCCTGAGTGGCATGATGACTTCAATGCTCTGCATGGCGGCACTTTGTGCTTCATCTACCAACTTGGTTGTCGTAGGCCCCTCAGCTGCTAGGTTGATGCTGCATTGGGTCTGCTATAAGATTTTGAGGGCGTTGTCGAGGTTCTGTGACAACTGCAGGGCTTCCTCGCCCGAAGGTTGCATCCGTGTATCCAATAGTTGCTCACAGCGACACAAGTCCTCAATATTTCTCTGAATGGCCTTACCCTCATGAAGTCTGGCAAGCCTCTGTGTTGTCACCAAGGTTGGCGTTGCCATCCTAATCTTTGTAAATTGTTGTTATTTAATTCTGAGCTCATTCCTTAACTGCTGGCACATTGGGTCATTCTAAACAGAAGTCTAAATACCCATGGCCTCATCTAGAAGTGTACCACATTTTGCCACTGCTGCTACTACACTGTTAGTGATTTCCTTTACTTCAGTTATGCACTGCGCTCGGACCTCCATCGGTGTCTCTGGTTGGTGCTTCATTTGCAGCTCGACTATCTACTGTTCAAACTCTGCACAGACGGTCTGGATCTATGCGTGTGATGCTTTAGTTACCTCTAGGAGGTCACCACATATATTTTCAATCATGGCTTCTAACCTGGCGTGTCGATCCTCAGTTGCGCGATGCACCTCCTCTGCATTATGGTGCTCCTTCTACAGCTTTTCTACTTGCCGTTGTGACTCGGCAGTGGCTTGGAAGGCATGTACCTCCCAGTACTGCAACGCATCCATGATCATGGTGTGGATGGCATGGAGCTTTCCTCCAGGTAGCATCACCATATCGATGCTAACCTCTCCACGGGCTTTCACATGAGCACGCAAGGCAGGCTGCTCAACTGTAGTGGCAGGTCCTGGAAACTGAATCATTCAGTTGTCCAAGTGGGATGGAAACACCGTGCTGATGGGTTGTGCACTTGTTTTTCCAATGTTGGATGGTGGCACACTCACTTTCTGTAGGCTCGCTTTCTTCACGCTCTCTTGAATCGCGCTCACTTTCATTTTGAACTCCTGGAGTCCCAACTGTACTCCCTCTATAATTGACTTGTATTGTGCTTCCATATAATTCTAGATGTCCTTCGTGACAGACTTGACCGTGTTCTCAATTTCGGTGAAGTCATCTTCGATGAGGGTGAGGTCCTCCATTGCTACCATCTTGGAACCCTTCCTCTTCTTGCATGGGTCTGCGAAGGCCTAAGAACCGCGCTTAGTTCCTTTGGTTTTCTATGTTGTAGGGGCTTCGGTACCTTCACCATATTTCTCCTCTTCTTTCTTCTCCAGATCTATAGTTTCTCCCATCGTGGTAGGATTGGGCTCTGCTTTTGTGTCCTTGCATTTCTATTGAGTATCCTTGGTTGTGCGCAGCTTAGTCGGAGTCTTCAACATAGACGAAGAGCCACCCCCAGTGTTGCATGGCTCTAACTAGGTAGGCGGCCCTTCTGTTATGATGTGCACTAGTTCGTCCTCTATGACCAAGTATGGCAGGTCATACCATATTCCTTTTACAATGCCCTTCATGCAGATGTGCATGTTATGAAACATGGCTTTAAAATATACAATCTACTTGTACCTTTCGTAGAGGGTCGGCGATAACCGTAACTTTGAATGAATTTCCTGGAATAATGGAGAGCCAAACAACACCCAAAATAACTTGTTATTCGTTACTCTAGATGGGATCTTTGAATTCCATAAGGTGGCGCAGCGACCAGCTTCGTATATATTTGGCTCAATCTTGGGGAATTGGGTATCTTATAGTGCCTTCCACCCGATTAGTGCGATGAGGAGCAAAAACCAAGCATAATAAAAATTCTTTCCTTCTTCTGAGACATCACGCACATTGGAAAAAAAATTGGTACATAGGTATTGGGACCAATTAAATTACATGCCCTTCTCACATTGCCTTGCTAGCGCAATGACATGGGTCAGGACTTCCTTTGGCCGACACTTCCACATTACCTTGCACACGAGAATTAGCATGCCAATATAGATGACAGAATCATTAATTCCCTGAACCAAGAAACCCCATGTATTGCGTGAGACCTTGAACTTATCCTTGACCTCATCGGCAGCTCTGCATTGTTGGATTTTTCCTCCAAAAGTTGTTGCAGGGTCCTCCCCCTGGTTGGGAAAGTTGGTGATCCGAAGGATCAGCATTGTGTCAATGGGAATCGATGCTCCTAGCCATAAGAAGTCATCATGTACGAGGGCGAGTAGCTAGCACACACATATTTCATTGATTGGGTTGCACCCAAAGTGTAGAATGTGCATGAGGTTTAGCAACCCCAATTTCTACAGGCCCAGTGCCCAAGACTTCAGCTCAACTTTGACCATGCCATCGTCATAGGGGATATTCTCTAGGTACATGGTGGGGACAAGCTCTGGGAATTTCTCCTAGTCTGCCAGGTCCTAGTCCTCCATCTTCAATAATGGGATCTTCGCAAACATATTACCTTCGATGGGTACGTTTTTTGGAATTAGCAGCATGTTGCTATATGATCGAACCTTATCTAAATTATTTAGGATTTTTACTGAGGGTTTTCACAATGCTACATATGAAATCAGCTAAAAAATGGGATCAACTACCTCCCTAACATCCTCCTCCATGATTTTTTTGGGTAACTCTGCCATAGGTTTCTTTTGATGCTCTACAGTGGTTGATCTAGGCTTTGGGGTCTTCTAGCGCAGAGACTTTCGAGACCCCAAGGACCGCCCTTTCTTATATTGGAACGACGCAGGGGTCTCCTCAGCCAGCATCACAAAAGGTGTGGGCTTGGTGGAAGTCATACTGGATGGAATAAGATGACCCAAACCATGGCAGCACAATGCCTCCTTGAAGATCAGATCAAGACCAGACATAAGCTTCAGACAATACACAAAGAGCAGAGAGCACAAATCACACAGAAAGCATAGAAAGAAAAGGGAACTAATGCAACCCCTCCAGTCATATTCATAGCGTAGGAATGTCTTAAATGATATTTTTCTCATTAATGTAGTCCCATAAATGCTAAAATGACTCCAAATGTGGCAGAATCCCCTCATTAAATGTAGTTTAGCCACTCCTCCAAATGGTAAGAATGATGTATTATCCAGATTTATTGTTCCAATGGCTATATTATGGTGCCTCTGTGACCGATTCAACCTTCTAGAGCAGCTAATGTGCCCTCATCACACCTGTCTGTGCAACCACCATCCTTGTTGTGCAGACCCATACTTCCAGCCATATAGTCATTTGGTGCACGCACGGAGAGGGTCATCCATGTATGGTTGCAATCGACTTCCATTGATATACCTAGGAAGGTATTCTCTGCTTCACGTGGCTAGGTGTACACTTCCTTCTGTGATTTCCTTGAAAATATACGGTCCGAGCCAATGCATTTTGAGCTTCCCTAGGTGGTGCGCAAACTTGTCATCAATGAACAAAACCATATCATCTTCTTTAAAGAACTTCTATCTAATGGGCCTGTCATGCCAAACCTTTTTGCGTGCCTTTTGCACCTGCTGATGGAAACCTGCAATGAATCTGTCTTCTTCCAGTGTGACCAACTGTGACAGTAGTTCTTCCATTATATCCTGCTCCACCAATAGTGAATGCTACAATGCGCAAACTTGGGACAATATACTCCATAGGCATAACAACTTCCTGCCCACACACCAGTCTGAACGATGCCTTTCCTCTCAAATTCTTGCACGTGGTTCTATATGCCTAAAGAAATGTAGGTATGCACACATCCCAATCATTTCGATTAGAATTGAAAATTTTAGTGAGCACAGTCTCCAATATATTATTAAAATCTTCCACCGCACCATTCACTTCTGGGTGATATAGAGTACTCTTATAGTGATGAATCTGGAATTCTTCAGCCAGATCTTGAATAGTTTCGTTCACAAAGTATGTACCCCAACCTCTCATCAAAATCTTAGGGCATCCAAATTGAGTCAATATGTTCTAAAAAATGAAGTGTGTTTCTTCCTATGCACTACAATCCTTCAAAGGTTTAGCCTCTACCTATCTGGTCACATAGTCTGTTGCAATGATTATGTAGCATGCACCTATATTCTTTCCTAGAGGGTTAATAGGTTCGACAAAATCAATGGCCCATTTTTCAAAATATTGCAAATACATTTTTGGGTGCAAGGGCATCTCATCTCTACACGACGGTCTCCTCGTCCTTTGACATACATCATGTTCTAACTCATTTTTCATTTTCATTTTCTAATGATTCTCAAAATTAAAATATATATCTATCTATCTATATATATATATATATATATATATATATATATATATATATATATATATATACTTGATATATACTTGATATGCTAAAAAGAAAAATGAATAAATACTTGATATGCTAAAAGCAGTTTTGATTTATATGAGAAACATTAATATTATTGTTGGGGCCTTTGTTTTGAAAAAGAAACAGTTTTGAGTTGTGGAGAACAGGTGGTGGAACACAATCAAGGTAGACAGGGAGTTGTCACGGTTGCAGATAATTGGAAGATAGGTGGCGCGACAGTTGCGGAGAACAACGCAGATGGAAAATATGGGAGACAAGGACAATCAACAAAACTCCCGGTAATCAAGAAGAAGCGGTAAGCAGCAGAGTAGGAAAAGAGGAAAGATTGACAATCACGTTGTTACACCATTTTTTGGTTATCTAACCTATTACTATTAGATGGATCAAAGTACACCATGTAAGACCAATTTTACCCTAAGTAAAATTGCTTTCACTATGAAAAATAACTTAGTAATTCATATTTATTAAGTTGTTTATGGTCTAAACAGGAAACCCCATGAGGAGATATTGAATAAATCCATATTTGTTTGATTTTCCTCAAGGAATAATTAGTTAAATAGCAGTTTAATTAATATTCCTCGTCATATTTAACCCAAAACAGGAAAATTAATTAGATAAATCATTATTTATCTTATTATTTTCTAGGAATAATTATTTAAACCTCATTTAAATAATATTCCTTGTTAAATTTGACTAAATCATTTATAAATAATTGAATAAATGACTATTTATTTAATTATTACTCAACCACATCCTTAAAATAATAAATAAATCATTTATTTATTTATTATTTACAAATAAAGGGATTTGACCAAATTCAAATTCTTTTTCCCTCCAACAAATATAATAAAATATTCCATAAAAGTTGGATCTAGATTTGGTTAATAATATTTTAATTATGCACCAATATCTAGAATAACTCAATTTTTTTTTATAAATAGAAGGGTTTTTCCATTCACTCACTACCTTTTGTTGCCTAAATACCACTCTAGATCTATACTTTTGGTCTGACTTTGATCCTCCATCATTGTCATATTTTGCTACCATTTTTCTTGTGATCTCCCTTTGAGTTCCATTTTTTGTCTAGGTTTTCTACACCATCAAGAGAGAGAGAGAGATCTTAGATCTGAAGTGCTGAGGACATACAAGAACCCATCCCATTGAGGGGGGACTGGTAACATCTTTCTAAGTTCCCTTCCCAGGGGTCAAAAATACAAAAATTCTTTAAAAATATTCTTTTCTTTTCTATTGGATGCATGGAGCAACTCTTGCTTTTATTTACTGCTTAATGTATTTTACTGCATAGATCTATATTTTGTAGCATTTATCCTTCAGATGATCATTTGATCATCTTCGATGTTGACCAGTCAGAACATCCTCCTCTTCCTAATTTCGTCGCCTTCCAAATCCTCGTCAAGATCCGGAATGCCAACCTCTCCCATTGTATCATTGATGAAGGGGCATCCACCTATGTGATGTCTGCTTAGGTTTGGAAGAAAATCGGATCTCCTAAGTTAGGACCTTCCACTATCATCCTGCGAGTGTGGGATGGCCACTCTTCCTAGCCCATTGGCCTGTTCCACAATTTTCCTATTACTCTTGTAGGCAAGATTGCTTGCGTTGACATAGAAGTCATTGATGCCCCCTTATATTACAACATTATATTGGGTCGTAGCTACACTTATGCGATGTCTATTGTCCCATATGCGGTTCACCGCAAGATGTCCTTTCCTCATAATGGAAAGATAATCACCATTGACCAGTTGACATATTATGAACCAAAGTCTCAGACCTCCCCTGAGTCCATTTGCTTTTTGGTGGCCAATAATCAAACTGTCAAACCTTTGATGATCCAGGTAGATATTGGTGGCCACCCGCCTATTCCACTTGGGGCCCCACCATTGTCTCTTTCAGTTTTTTTTCACAACTTACTATTTTTAGCAGTTTTTCGGGTCCTGAACTTCTGAAGCTGTTTTGAAGCCCCAAACGGAGATAGTATGCCGAAGTTATGTCCCTGGGAAGTTGAAACACCAATTTACCCAAACGGGGCCCATAGTTTTGGCACTTCATCTCCTAGGGTTAGGTTTTTGGACGTTTAGAGTTCTCCATTGTTTCTCCATAATAAATAAGCCCTTGAGCCTCATAAGTTCATAGGTCTGTAGTCGCCACATCTCTTCTTAGAGATTCGCTACCAGCACCCTAGCTAATTTATTTCCATCATGTTTGTAAGCATATTTATGTGATTTGATATTAATGAAATTAAGCCTTATTTATATTGTATTTATATGTGTATGGTTATTTATGTATTCTGTTGCGTTCCTGCATAAATCTGGATCAGTGGTATTAGAGCGGTTTGTTTTTTCTCAATCCTTCTTTGCATGTCCCCAACGAGGTCGGGGTATAATGAGTTAGGGTTCGATCTTGTGGAACCTTTGCAATATCAGCCTCGCAAACCCTGACAGACGCCCATGGGGGATGAAAAGAAAGATGAGGGAGTAGGAGATCCTATCAAAATATTGCTCGAGGAGGCCCTCGAAAAACAAAGGAATGCAATGATGGATAAATTTTCCCAGATCCTTCAACGACTGCCCACCGGCAGCGCATCTGCATCCAGCAGCCACTTTGGAGGCGCGACTCCCTTTAACGTACAAGTAAACTTGGACATTCCCATATTTAAGGGTCAAATAGATGTAGATTCCATAGATAGATGGTTGAACCTATTAGAAGGATATTTCTCAATTCATGAATTTTCCAGCCGGGAGAAGATTATTTTTGCACTCCTCAAAGCTACCCCCCATGTCAAGGATTGGTGGGAAACCTACTGTGAGAAAAAGGATGAGACAAAACCCTCTCTGTTCTTAATTGTACCCACTTGGAATTCTTTCTGAGACGCCATCAAGGAACAATACTATCCCATGGGGAGCTATGAGGACAAGTACATACAATGGACCACACTGCGGCAACAAAGGGATCAAGATGTGCATGAGCTAACGAATATGTTCCATACCCTGCACACAAAGTTGGGTATCAAAGATTCAGAGAAACATTTGGTGCTAAAGTATCGCAGTTTTTTGCACAGATACATTCAGGAGGAAATGGAGTTCCTCGACATCTCCTCGCTTGGTATGGCGTATCGGTATGCTGCCAAGATTGAGCAGAAATTTAAACAGAATAAGTGAGACTTTGGATCTGCAAATCAAAAGCAAGGGAAAGGTGCCCCCAAACTGCAGAACAAAGGACAAAGCCAAGGCATGGTGGCCCAAGAAAACCTACCAAAGACATAAGCAAAGAACAACACCGCGAAGCCAAAGAAGGACACGGGAAAGTGGTGTGAGTTCCGTAAGATCTCCACTCACAACACAAGTGAGTGTCGGGCCAAGCAGTCACCAGTGGCCGAGATGAGGGCTTCTAAATCAGATGCATGCTTCGACTCTGAATCAGAACCTGACAAGGTGAATGACAAAGGGAAGCAGATTATTGATGCGGATCCCAACGCCACTGTTTCCACTACGAAGATCCAGAAGGAGGAACAAGAAGATCCAGAGGAGGCAGAGCGTCTCTTCCACTCCCATATGTGGGTAAAGGGTTCCCTACTACGGTTCATTGTCGACAATGGGAGCCAAAATAACCTCATTTCAACAGATGTCATGAAGCAGTTGGGCTTGATGACCACAACGCACCCACAACAGTACACCATCGAGTGAATTCTCCAAGGACGGGATCTCCGCGTCATCCAACAGTGCCGCCTTCCCTATAGCATCAAGCCATTCACGGATGAGGTACTGTGTGACGTTGCTCCTATTAATGTTTCTGATGTATTATTAGGCCAACCATACTTGTGGAAGCCACATGTTGTGTATGAGTCCTGGCCTCGCGCTATTATTGTTACTTTGGGAAATAAATTGTACAGGATACCAAAGGTACCACCGCCTCCCACTATCTCTTTGGTTACTGCAAAACAATGCAGTAAGCTCATTTCCCAAACAAGGAAATTTTTTTTCTTGATGATCCACCCCCAGGGCAAGAAGAAGACTGTGGCCACGACCTCTAGACATGGCTCCTCTGCACGACAACAAAAAATGGACAAGGTTGTGGAGGAGTAAAGGGACATCTTCACCTCACCCATGGGGGTGCCTCTACACTGTCAATTCAAGCACCCCATTGACCTGAACCCAGGTACGCCGCTACCCAATGGACTGATTGATAAGCGCTATGTTCTGGAGAATGATGAAATTAAGAGGCAGATTCAGGAGCTGTTGCAGAAAGGTCACATCCGGCCAAGTTCATCGCCCTGTAGGAGCCTGATCCTGTTGGTACAGAAGAAGGATGGGACTTGGAGACTCTGTATTGATTATCAGGTGCTGAAAAATATCACTATCCGGAATAAGTACCCGATCCCATGAATTGATGACTTTTTGGACCAACTCAAAGGGGAAAATTATTTCAGCAAGATCGACTTGAAGTATGGGTATCACCAGGTACCAATTGAACCCTATGATGTGTGGAAGACTGCCTTCAAAGCCAAGGAGGGAGGCTTTTCGAATGGCTCATCATGCCTTTCGGATTGAAAAATGCTTCCGCAACCTTCATGAGGTTGATGGATGACATCTTGCGTCCATTCACCAACTCATTTGTAGTTGTATACTTGGATGACATTATGATCTTGAGTTAGAATTGGGAAGAGCACCTCCACCACATCTGATAAATCCTCCAAACACTGCGGCAACACAAGTTGTGTGCCAATTTGGAGAAGTGTACTTTTGGCATGACCCAGGTTCAATATTTTGGATACATTATTGATGAAAAGCGGGTGCATGTGGATCCAGCCAAGATCCAAGTCATTCGGAATCGGCCAACCCCAACCACCCTAACAAAGCTTCGCAGCTTTCTGGGGCTTGCTAATTTTTACCACAAGTTCATGTTCGGATTCTCTCATATCACTTGGCCCTTGAGTCAAGTCACCAAGGGAGGAGCAAAAGAAAAATTTTGTTGGTTGGAATCTCAACAGGAGGCATTCGTAGAATTGAAACATCGCCTCTATAATTTCTGCCCCAGTGCTCACATTAAAAAACTTGCAACAACCATTTGAGATTGAGACAAATTCCTCTGACTATTCTATTGGGGCAGTTCTTACTCAACAGGGGCATCCAGTGGCATATCACAGTGAGACATTGTTCGACACAGTTTTAAAGTATCCCACTTATGAAAAAGAAATGTATTTCATTGTGCAGGCTTGTCAACAATGGAAGCATTACATTTTCGGGAAGGATACAATCATCCACATAGACCACCGACCCCTGCAGTTCATACAGACATAAGGGAAGTTGCAAAATGATCGCCATCAGAAGTGGTCCACATATCTGCAACAATTTCATTTGAACATCAAGTACAAGAAGGGTAGCACCAATAATGTTGCAGACTGCCTCATCTGACCACCGATCATGGCCATAACCACCATTATCAACTCTTGTGGGCATGAGACTTCTGATTGGCTGCTTCTCTATAAGAGCGATCCAGAATTTAGCTACACATACAAGGCACTCTTGGGGGGTATGCAAGTTCCAAATTTTCACCTCTAAGATGCACTATTATTTCACCTGGGAAACCTTTGTGTTCCTTCAAGCGAGCGTGCCAAGATGATATTGGAAGCGCACTACAGTTGAGTCGCTGGGAATTTTGGGGTCGAGAAAATAGTGGCAGTACTACAAAATTATTTTGATTGGCCGAACCTTTGATAGGATGTCAAGAAGTACATCAGATCTTGCACTGCTTGCACCATTGCCAAACCGAACATCAAGAAGTAAGGACTCTATACTCCGCTACCTACCCCTAGTTGACCTTGGGAATCCATCTCCATGGATTAAATGTCAGGTCTTCCTTCTACTAAGTATGGAAATGACTGTGTTTTCGTGGTCATCGACAGATTCTCAAATATGGCCATTATGGCAGCCTGCAAGAACAATATCATAGCAGAAGCCACTGCTAAAATCTTCTTTGAACGAGTATGGGTGCACTTTGGGATCCCACAGTTTATCATATCAGATCGTGACAGTAGGTTCCTCAGCACATTTTGGTCCAGCCTCTAGTCAATGTTGGACACCAAGCTCACCAAGTCCACAGCTTTCCATCCCCAAACTGATGGCCAGACAGAGGTCATCAACAAGATGATTGTACACATTCTGCGCATGTACAATTCAAAGCATCCACGGACATGGGATGAGAGCCTTCCCTATGTACAACACAGTTATAATTGGGCTCTCCACAGCTCAACTGGCCACAGCCCCTTTCAGGTGGGCTTTGTCCCATTGACGTAGCCATGCCATTTGCAACTACTCAGGCTGATTCAACTCATGTCTAGTCTGAAGTTCACAAAGAAAACAACTTTATTAAGCACATTCAGCACATCCTCCAATAGGTTCATGACATATTGGACAGAGCCAATGCTAAGTACAAGCAATGACATGATCAAAATCGGGTGCCATACAACTTCCAGGTGGGCGAAAAAGTGTGGCTACATTTGCATAAGGAGCGCCTCACTAGACGCCACTGCAAGATTCACCCGCTCTGATATGGGCCGTACACCATCACCAAGGTTGTAGGGAACAATGCCTTTGAGCTCAGTATTCCACCATTCCTTGGTCTGCACCTAGTATTCAATGTAGACTGCCTTCGTCCCTACTTTCCACCTCTATTGGACACCTCTGACATTGTAGAAGAACTCACACCAAAAGAGTTAAACCCAAGCTACATGGAACAGGCCACCACAGACTGTATCATGGACATGCAAATCAAGAACACTCACCGACAGAAGATCCAACTGTATCGGGTTGTCAAAGCTGGCCAACTCCTGCACCAAGGCAAGTGGCTCACCAAGGACCAAGTTCAATAGAAGTTTCCTCATCTCATGGAGGAACTCAACAAAATGGGGACCATTGCTTCCTAAGGCGGGAGGAATGATCCAGGTGGATATTGGTTGCCACCCGCCTATTCCACTTAGGGCCCCACCATTGTCTCTTTCAGTTTTTTTCACAACTTACTATTTTTAGCAGTTCTTCGGGTCCTGAACTTCTGGAGCCATTTTGAAACCCCAAACGGAGATAGTATGTTGAAGTTATGTCCCTAGGAAGTTGAAACACCAATTTACCCAAACGAGGCCCATAGTTTTGGTGCTTCATCTCCTAGGGTTAGGTTTTTGGACGTTTAGAGTTCTCCATTGTTTCTCCATAATAAATAGGTCCTCGAGCCTCATTGTAACATAGTTCAGAGGTCTGTAGTCGCCACATCTCTTCTCGGAGATTCGCTACCAGCACCCTAGCTATTTTATTTCCATCATGTTTGTAGGCATATTTCTGTGATTTGATATTAATGAAATGAAGCCTTATTTCTGCTATATTTCTATGTGTATGGTTGTTTCTGTATTCTGTTGCATTCCTGCATAAATCTGGATCATTTGACCAGTGTCTCACCTGGAGTCTACAAAGAATCCTCTTTACTTGGTTCATTCCCTGGTCTTCCTCCTCCTGTCTTTGATCCTAGCTCATCGAACATTTGCATGATGCAATCATCTCGGGCTTCCCTCAAGCAGCCCGCTTCGGCTAGTTAGTAGCCACGCCCTCAGCAACCTTCTCCTAGCACTTCAACTCAGCATTCAGGACCCCCTCCTCAAGGCCCTTCATCTACATTTGGTATCCCTGAGCCTCTCTACCCTCCTGGCATAGTTCCTCCTAACCTTAACCATCTCGGAGCTGTCTCGCTTGGCCATTACCCCTCCGGTCGAATACCGTTATTAGCTCCCCCTCCTAGATTATTTTCGGTACCCGTCATGGCTACCTTATCCCTTCCTAACTGGACCCTAGGGATCCCAGTCTGGTATTGATCCAGATTTATGCAGGAATGCAACAGAATACAAAAATAACCATAAACATAGAAATACAGCGGAAATAAGGCTTCATATCATTAATATCAAATCACATAAATATGCTT
The DNA here is from genome assembly GCA_034641835.2 of Pinus albicaulis. NCBI lineage: Eukaryota > Viridiplantae > Streptophyta > Pinopsida > Pinales > Pinaceae > Pinus > Pinus albicaulis. The sequence goes on along the minus strand of CM076580.1, from coordinate 1,020,164,593 downwards.
ACAAACATGATGGAAATAAAATAGCTAGGGTGCTGGTAGAGAATCTCTGAGAAGCGATGTGGTGGCTACAGACCTCTAAAATATGTTACAATGAGGCTCGAGGGCCTATTTATTATTGAGAAACAATGGAAAAACTGAAACGTCAAAAAACCTAACTCTAAGAGATGAAGCACCAAAACTGTGAGTCCCGTTTGGGTAAATTGGTGTTTCAACTTCCCGGGGACGTAACTTTGGCATACAATCTCTGTTTGATGCACTTAATAGTTCATTAGAAATATATATCCGAGGAGTACAACTTTCAATGTGAGCAACATTGCTCCTGGGTTTCCCAAAAAACGTCGTTTAGGGCCTCAAAATGGCTCCATAAGATTAGGACCCGAAAAACTGCTAAAAATAGTAAGTTGTGCTGCAACTTAAAAAATAAATGAACTGATGGTGGTGGTTCAAATGGAATAGGTGGGTGGCCACCAATATCCACCTAGATCATTAAGGCCCCAAAACGGCTCTGGGAGTGCAGGACCCAAAAACCTGCTAAAAATAGTAAGTGGTGTTGAATGTGAAAAGTTGCAAGAATTGATGGTGCGGGTCCAAATGGAATAGGTGGGTGGCCACTGATATCCACCTGGATCATTCCTCCCTCCTTAGGAAGCAATGATCCCCATTGCGTCGAGATCCTCCCTGAGATGAGGCAAATTCTGTTGAACTGGGTATTAGATTTGTTGAAGATGTCATGGACCTGTGGGCGGACATGCTGGATGAATTTAGTAAATTTGGTTTCTTTATCAGCCTCAGACAATACATTTTTGGATTATGTATGTGTATTTGAAGGAGGTATGGCAACATCAGGCGACAGTGCGTTGGGGGTAGATCAATGGAGTGCTTGTCCTGACAACGTAGAGGAACCTCTGTGAGGGAGGACAAAATTTCCTCATATTCCTCCATGAATTTGTCCATCTACTGCAGCCGTGTAGGGGAGCCCTGTTTTGAGGTTGTGGCCACAATATTATTCTTTCCCTGTGAGTATTTGTAAGGAAAATAAATTTATGGGTTTGGGAAACAATCTTACTACATTGTTTTGCAGTAGTCAAAGAGATGACAGGAGGCGGTACTACCTCCGGTATCCTGTACAAGTTATTTCCAAAAGTAATAATAATAGCACGAGGCCTAGAATCATACACAGCATGTCGCCTCCACAAGTATGGTTGGCCTAATAATACATCAGCTACATCAAGAGGAGCAACATCACATAATACCTCATCCATGAATGGCTTGATGCTATACGGAAGGCGGCACTGTTGGCAGATGCAGATATCTCTCCCTGGGTGAAGCCACCTAATGGTATATGGCTGCGGGTGTGCTATGGTTAGTAGGTTGAGCCACTTCATGACCTCTGCTAAAATGAGGTTCTTTTGGCTTTCGCTATCAACAAGAAATTGCAGCGGAGAAGCCTTAACCCACATCTGCGAATGGAAGAGGCACTCCCTCTGCTCTGGATCCTCCCTCTGGATCTTGGTGGTGGAAAAAATGGCACTGGGATCCACATTAATGACCTACTTCCCTTTTCATTCCCTTTGTCTGGTTCTGACATAGGATTAGAAAATGCATCTAATTCGGGTGCTTTTAGTTCGGCCACCAATGACTATTTGGCCCAACACTCATTTGTGCTGTGAGCGGGGCTGTTATGAAATTCACACCACTTCCCTGTGTCCTTCTTTGGATTTGTGGTGTTGTTCTGGGTCGTACTGTTTTGACCTTGCCCCTTTCTTTTCAGTTCGGGGGCACCTTTCGAATTCGCAGATCCAAAGTCTCGCTTCTTTTGCTTAAATTTCTTCTCAATCTTGGCGGCATAGTGATATGTTGTGCCAAGTGATGTAATTTTGAGGAACTCCATTTCCTCCTAAATGTGTTTGTGTATACAGCTACGGTACTTGAGCACCAAATGTCTCTCTGAATCTTTAATACCCAACTTTGTGCACAGGGTATGGAATAGATTCGTCAATTCGTGCACATCGTGATCCCTTTGTTGCCACAGCGTGGTCCATTGGATCTATTTGTCCTCATAGCTCCCCACGGGATAATATTGTTCCTTGATGCTGTCTCAGAATCAATTCCAAGTGGGTGTGGCCGAGAATAGAGAGGGTTCCCCTTCATCCTCTTGCTCACAGTAGGTTTCCCACTAGTCTTTGACATGGGGGGCAGCTTTGAGGAGTGCAAAAATAATCTTTTCTCGGTCAGAGAAATCATGGACTGAGAAATACCCTTCCAACAAATTCAACCATCTATCTATGGCGTCTTCATCTATTTTGCCTTCAAATACATGAATGTCAAAGTTTACCTGTACCTTGAAGGGAGTGGCGCCTCTAGAGTGGCTGTTTGATGCAGATGTGCCGTAGGTCGGCAGTCGTTGAAGGATATGAGAAATGTTATCCATCATCGCGTTCCTTTGTTTCTCGAGGGCCTCCTCGAGCAATATTTTGATAGGATCTCCTGCTCCCTCATCTTTCTTTTCATCCCCCATGGGAGTCCGTCAGGGTTTGCGAGGCTGATCTTGCAAAGGTTCCACCAGATGGAGCCCTAACTCCTTATACCCCGACCTCGTTGGGGACATGCAAAGAAGGATCGAGAAAAAGAAAACCGCTCTGATACCACTGATCCGGATTTATGCAAGAATGAAACAGAATACAGAAATAACCATAAACATAGAAATACAGTGGAAATAAGGCTTCATATCATTAATATCAAATCACATAAATATGCTTACAAACATGATGGAAATAAAATAGCTGGGGTGCTGGAAGAGAATCTCTGAGAAGAGATGTGGCGGCTACAGACCTCTGAATTGTGTTACAATGAGGCTCGAGGGCCTATTTTTTATTGGGAAACAATGGAAAAACTAAAATGTCAAAAAACGTAACTCTAGGAGATGAAGCGCCAAAACTATGGGTCTTCTTTGGGTAAATTGGTGTTTTAACTTCCCGGGGATGTAACTTTGGCATCCGATCTCTGTTTGATGTGCTCAATAGCTCGTTAGAAAGATCCATCCGAGGAGTACAAAAAATGTCAAACGTGCTCCATTTGATGCGCTCATTAGCTCGTTAGCTCTCTTTTTTCCCAAAAAACGTCGTTTAGGGCCTCAAAACGGCTCCGGAAGTCTAGGACGCGAAAAACTGCTAAAAATAGTAAGCTATGCTGCAACTTAAAAACTGAAAAAACTTATGGTGGGGGTTCAAATGGAATAGGTGGGTGGCCACCAATATCCACCTAGATCATTAAGACCCCAAAACAGCTCCGGGAGTGTAGGACTTGAAAACCTACTAAAAATAGTAAGTGGTGCTGAATGTGAAAAGTTGCAAGAATTGATGGTGTGGGTCCAAATGGAATAGGTGGGTGACCACTGATATCCACCTGGATCAGGCACATTGATCCCCCAATCGCTACCCCGCCTGGTCATCCCAAACCTTATCTTTCTTTGACCTCGATCCAATCAGTCCCCATGACCCCTCCCTTTGCTACCATCCCTCGGCCACCTCAATAGGAACCTCCTCATGTTGCGAAAAATTTGGGAAAATGGGGCAAAGCTCGCAAGAAGGCACCTAAAGAAAAATCTGCCCCGACTGACCCTGCTCCTTCTCAACCTCCAAAGTGTATCACCCTGCGTGCTTTGTGTGATGTTGTTGGACATGCCACCCATCATTGTCACGAATTGCCTCGTATCAAGCCCATGGTTAATGTTGTGTTCCATGATTATATGGTCCCTAAAGCCTCTGTTTCTTCCTCAACTACATCCAAGAACCCTAAGACTATTCACACAACCAACCTTGTGCTTTGTGTGATATCCATGGCCATTATACCCACTATTTTCCCCACCTCACGCATTACCGCAGCTCTTTGGAGGTAGTTCGGGAGTACGAGATTGAACAAAACCACTCTGTCTCTCCCGTCCTTGCATAGTATGCTTCGGGAAAGCTTGAGGATTTACCCACTCCTCTACCTATCATCATTTATGAGATCCATGGTGGAAGCTCCCTGAGAGACTTCCCCTTCTGTTTCACTTGACCTCCCTTCGTGATCACCCTGGGCTCAACATCAGTGGATCCCTTATCTGCTTGTTCTTTTGTCACCTCCCGTGAAGATTCCCATGTGAACCTTTCTTCTCATGATGATGAGTCAGGTAGCTTCACCATGTCAAGTGGTCTCCCTTCCTCCAGTTACCCCATATTCTACTGTGATGATGAAATCATGGAAGACTTTTCCACTACTGACTTCATATTTCCTACCCATAAGCGGAATGGTAGCATCCGTGTCTATGGTGAATTTCACGACTTGAGCACAAGCTACCCCCAAGGTAGCTCCCACACACCACCTACCCATCGATGTGCGGGTTGTAGAAATCCTACCCATAGCACTCCCTCTAGTAGTTTTTCTTTGATTTCTACTTTGTGCTCAGGTTGCCAGAATTTTTCATCATCCTCTCATTTGTTGCCTTCTGACACATTTTAGATGGACCCCTCGTCCACACCTTATATTGGTTATGCCGATGGTGCAAGTCGCTACTCTCGGAATCTAGCCTCGGCAGGTTGGACCATTCTTACACCCTTACATTCACTTGTTCTCTCGAATGGTGTATGCATTGGTACAACCACCAATAATCAGGCCGAATATGATGCAATGCAAGGTTTATTAGCTGATGCCCTTTCCAATCGCATCCTCCACCTTCATGTTTGTTTAGATTCCCTGCTTCTTGTCATGTAATTGAACGGTGTCTATCATGTGCATAATCCTATCCTTTTTAGAAGATATTTATGAGTGAAGCTTTTGATGCATGAATATGAAATCACTACATTCAATCATCTACCTAGAGCAAAAAATCACTATGTAGATAGCACTGCAAAAAATATTCTAGATTGGCACTTAACACATGCATTTAACACAAGACAATAACATTAAACCTTCAAAACTATGCATATCCATTATATGTATCGTATAAAATATTTTAGAGTCCATCAACTCTGATACATATGACATGCCCATAGCATGTTATAGAAAATTAAAACTGGGGGCACCACATGCCCCTACACCTAATCACTATCTGGATGATCTCGAGCCAATGGCTCTGCTCCTGCAGCTCGTAGATCATGCATCCCCTGTTCATCTATCGCCATGCGCCGCATGACCCCTCAGCACTCCGAGGGTAGACCAATACATGGCTTTATGTACTGGTCATCCAAGTCTTTCCAGCCACGTTCTGAAGCACCGGTCAAAAGCCTCTCACATCTACGATGGATGTCCTCTAGGAGAGCCACTACATTCTCATTTTGCGGTGCTCTCGATCCACTAGGTCCTATAGCCCCTGATACTGCAGGTTGTCCAATGTACCCATCTGGTTTTACCAGTGTTGTATCTGCATACCAAAAGTGAAATAATAAGTGCCATATACAATGTTCTGAAACTTTACAATGCACATAAAATATTGGAAACTTGTCACTTACCATCAGGCCCCCATACTCGACTAGGCGGCAGTGGCAAGTCTATGTCCCCACAATAACTCATCCCACTATAGGGATAGTCATCTATGTACAATGGCATCTAATCCCAATGAACAAAGAACTCGGGTTGGAACACCCGTCCGACCGCCCCACCTCCTCCTCTACACAGTAGCTGCCCCCACCAGCATATTTTGGGCTCCTTCGGGCCCCCATCCTAGATATTTATGCGAGGTCGAAGTGTTGGGATATTCTCAAAGGAGAGTAAGCACAACATTGTACCATATGCACAGTCATTGTTCACTTGCCACTTGCATAGTGAAAACTATCATTTCAACGAAGAAAACATAATTTAGGCCCACCCATAGTAGGTCCCACTTAGCACACTCCCAATAAGCATCATCTGACCCCCAGTGATTTGGTGGAGTGCCTGGTTGCCTAAGATCTGCACCACCGCTGCAACCATAGCATGGGTCTCTAACCTCTCTAGATCCCCAATCGGTATCCGTGTCCCCTTGACATGGAGACCTGGTTGACAATGGCGCTCTACAAACTCCATGATGTTACGCCCTCACTTTAACACTGGATACATATTCCCCACCATCCCAAGCGGTGGGAGACCAGTCAGAAAATATATATCCTAGACCATCAACTCAATCCGGTGGCCCTACAACATAAAGAACTCATGGTCTGGATCCCAATAACTGACAATCCAGGCCAACAAGGGCTCCCCAACTCTCATCAAAGGGTTCTCCACAAACTTTAGAACCCCAAACCTGGCCAATGCACTACGAACACCATGATCCTCCCAGATCTCCAATCATAATGTGTCCAGGTCTTTTTCTCTCCAGTCGATCCACAATTCTACCATATATGCACAAAAACATCATATTTTTCAGTGTATAGAAAGAAGAGACTGCATTCAAACATAAAAATCCTGCTCTCAGCAAAAAAATAGCACATAAAAACCCCCCTCTGTCAATTTACACTTTTCAAGAAAAATCCTGGGACAGGTCACACTTTTCTGTGCAAAACCTACTACCTGGGTCACAGATATTTCCCCAAAAAGTGCGACCTGACTGTGAAGAGGAGCAGGGGTCTGTTCCTGAGCTCTGGGCACCTAAACTGAAATTTCAATCCACTGAAATAAATGAGTAGGGTTAGGCCTTTTACCTGCAACTGACAGATCTCGATTCCAACGGTAGATTTGTCTGCTATGATCGCCGCAATATTAGGGCCTTCTCTCCTCTCTACATTCACCACAACTACACTTGCAAATGAGTGAATTTGGAGGGAAAATGCCTTATTAAAAGAGAAACCCCATATTTTTCTTTTGCCTATTGTAGCTAAATTGTAGCTCAGTTTAACAAACCGTCTGTACCATTGGAAAGATCTCACCAAGGGCTAAAATTGGTATCTATTAGTTTTTTGTGATTTGATACTTCATCAGGACACATTTTTCCAAGAAGGGTCACTTCACTTGCAATCTCTTGCAACACTTGCAAATCAAAATCAAATTTATTCACTTGCAACACTTGTACTTGGGGCACCACTTTGCCTCCATACTTTTCCATGCTCGTGTGAAATTTCGTCATGAGTAACCATCTTGTACTCATGTTTTCATGGTCCCCACTGGACCTTTTCTATGTGGTATAATCATCGATTCGCCCTTGTTTAGAGCATTCGAGTTGAGTCATAATCGCATCCATGGAGTCTATCCCAAGTCCCTTTGTATCCTACCATATTCCTCCATCCTTCATTGCTTGGTTCCTCTCTCATATCGCACATTATGGCCTTGAGTCCTATTGCCCCCTATCCCCTTTGATGTTGTGTTAGTTGCTACCAATTCGCCCATGCCCTTCATGCTCTAACAAGGGAAGTCGTCAACCCGCTACTTAGTACCCCCCATTCCATCATCATCCCTGGTATCAGTCTATCAATCTCTCTACTATTATCTCTTGTGCCTTAGTTGAGGATCCCTTATTTCCTCACCTATGGTGGACCTCCTTCTGTCGACATCAACTCATTCATTCAAGAAGATAGGTCTATAGGGTGGTGTACCTTGGTTCTAACTTCCACTCTTGTTTGGTGCCTCGAATCAGGAAAATGGATTCCTTATTTCCCTTTGACTTGATTGTTTCTTAGCTCCAGCTCCTCACAGCATGATCAAGATCCATATACTTGATGGTTCAATGATGCAACAGATTGTACCAATGATTCCCGAGTGTGTGTGAGATGTTTCAGACCTCATGAGGGTGTGGCCCTTTAGGTAGCCCCCCACATGCTCGAATGACCTCTTCATTACAATGTTTGATGCAACTCCACAGTTTTGATGGTTTCAGCCTCAGCCGCGTGCAACGCCTTTTAGTTTGCATGTATCATTTAGATTTTCAGAGCCCTCTCCTATTTACAGGGCCTCTTTGGTTGTACTTATATCTCATGTACTCAGATATTATTGTATAAGTCGTGGATATTATCCCAAACACAGTATGTATGTGGGATCCATTATCATGTTTTTATCTGGCTCATGTTTATGCCAACATGTACTATATAGTTCAGTCCCTTATTTACTGGATGCATTATTCTTTGTACTTTGTCTCGGTGGGCATAGGTATCCCTCCCCTGATGCCTATAGCACAGGTAATCACTCATAAAAAAGACTTGTCACACCTGTAAGTCTCGCCTCCTCAAGGTCTTTTCCTCTATCGCTTTGATCTGCATTATATTTCTCTCTCTCTAACTTCCCCTTCGATGTCTAGTGATTGAGTTCTTACAATTTACTTCGGTGATACGATTAGCTCCTAATGCTCTCACATTGGGGGGAAATATGTTACACCATTTTTTGGTCATCTAACTTATTACTATTAGATGGATCAAAGTACACCATGTAAGACCAATTTTATCCTAAGTAGAATTGCTTTCACTATGAAAAATAACTTAGTAATCCATATTTATTAAGTTGTTTATGGTTTAAACAGGAAACCCCATGAGGAAATATTGAATAAATACATAATTTTTTATTTTCCTCAAGGAATAATTAGTTAAATAGCAGTTTAATTAATATTCCTGGTCATATTTAACCCAAAACAGGAAAATTAATTAGATAAATCATTATTTATCTTATTATTTTCTAGGAATAATTATTTTAACCTTATTTAAATAATATTCCTTGTTAAATTTGACTAAATCGTTTATAAATAATTGAATAAATCACTATTTATTTAATTATTACTCAACCACATCCTTAAAATAATAAATAAATCATTTATTTATTTATTATTTACAAATAAAGGGATTTGACCAAATTCAAATTCTTTTTCCCTCCAAAAAATATAATAAAATATTCCATAAAAGTTGGATCTAGATTCGGTTAATAATATTTTAATTATGCACCAATATCTAGACTAACTCAATATCTTGTTATAAATAGAAGGGTTTTTCCATTCACTCACTACCTTTTGTTGCCTAAATATCACTCTGGATCTATACTTTTGGTCTGACTTTGATCCTCCATCATTGTCATATTTTGCTACCATTTTTCTTGTGAGCTCCCTTTGAGTTCCATTTTTTGTCTATGTTTTCTACACCATCAAGAGACAGATATCTTAGATCTGAAGTGCTGAGGACATACAAGAACCCATCCCATTGAGGGGGATTGGTAACATCTTTCTATGTTCCCTTCTCAGGTGTCAAAAATACAAAACTTCTTTAAAAATATTCTTCTCTTTTCTATTGGATGCATGGAGCAACTCTTGCTTTTATTTACTACTTAATGTCTTTTATTGAATAGATCTAGATTTTGTAGCATTTATCTTGGTCAACTAACTGTAGATCTAAAGAAATTTCCAGCCATATTTGATGTTAGGGTTGTTTGTTATGCACAGCTAAAGTGAGATTTTTTCGTACACTTGCGATTAGAAATCATCCTAACACACGTTGGCAGAAGAACAAATATGCAATCAGCCAGGGTAGATGAGGGAGTTAGTACGACAGAGGGCCATGAGAGAGAGTAGAGCCGTAGGTATTGAAGCACATTGTAATAGACTCTGAGGAGTGATGTATGCCATTTGATTTTGATAATGAAATATGGTTATTGTTGTGTTTAATGTTCTGAGTTTAGTGTTAATCAATTTCTCACTGTGAATGTATGCCCTGTTTTAAATTTTAATTTAGCATCCTGAACATGCTTGAGAGTAATAGTGTATACATAGTAGTGAGATCTGATTGTTGTTTCAAGTTGCTTTAGTTGTTCTTCATGGTTGTAATCATTTGGTACATGAGTAGTGGGTTGTGCTAGACTACTGCGGAAACCTTGTTGGCCTCTATCCTGAACATGGGTCTTGCTTAGAGACCTCCTTTTTGACCAAAAAATGGTTCCATTGTCGCGACCTGAAAATTCATTTAGGAGTTAGATCATGGTATCATGGATCTACGAGAGAGAACTACGAAGCTAGTGGGATAACCACTTAGACTAGTTCATATCTCAATAAGTGGAGCTGCGACAATAGAGGGAAAAGATTGTTAAGGACCACGTCCTATTTTCTGAATCTGCAAGTGACCTGTACGAAATTTTCTGGGGAAATTTTCCTGAAGAACTTTATAATTGGTTGTGGAGACTACAAGTCAAGTCACTTCTAGGATGGTCACATAGATTCTGTCATAATTGGATGCACATGGATCTAGTAACACTCCATCAGTTAGATACTGATTTGACCTGAGTTGTAGATTTCTGGCTACAATCTACCTTGGAAGGATACATTGTGGACTTTGCAGCTAAGTGTTACCAATCCTTTTCAAAAGTTGAGGAAATATTCAGATCCTGATTGTGGGGAGAACTATTGAAGGATATCTTGTTATGGATAAAAGCTTTAATGGTGGACGAGGGTTTGATGGCATTTCAAAAGTTTGATATGGAGACTTAAACCTCCAGTACTGGGGGAAGGAGCTGAGGGAAAGATGATACAATTAAGTTAGAAGGGGGAATAGGGATATGGATGCCAGAACCTCCAGTAGATTGAGAGAGCAACGAGCACATTGGAGGGCGCAAATTGCTAGGAAGTGGCGAGAAAGGGTGATGAAGGAGTTTGAGAAGCAGGAAAGTAGTCAATAGGACAAGGAGAAGGTGCCATAGATGAAAAAGGAAAAGGAAGGTCAGATGGGATCCCAAGAAATAGGAGGGATCATCAAAGAGGTTAGGAAATTGTATAGGAGCCCAGCCGAAAGAGAAAAGGGAGAAAAGTCCAATGTGGATGATGCACACCCCGAGGAGATATCTTATGTGGAGCTGCATTTTGCAATGGGGAAACTATTTTAGAGAGGTAGACACCCATAATTCAAGGTAATACTATTCCCCAAATTTCAAGTAGCTCTAGTCCCAACCTTCCCCTGGTACTCTATCAGCCACCAGATAAAATATTTGTTAAGTTACGAGAGTTTAGAAAGTTGAATAGTGTTAAGTATACAGTACAAATAGCTACTAGCTACAGTGCTATCAATGCAATCTCATAGCCAGGAAGTAGAGGTTTTATTTTAGTACCACCCATACAAAGAAATATGGCGAGATCGTTTACCCAATATCCAGAATTATCTGGGAGGGGAAACAATGATGTGGAGCAACGCTGGTATCTCTGCGAAGCGATATGGAGGGCTCGACAGACACTAGAGGTGGTTAATTTGATCAAGTTATAGACTGCTTTAAGAGAGAGAGCTCTTTGCTGGTTCATTAAATGGTCCAAAGCTCATCAGAACCCAACGATAGACAATGTAAAAAGAAAATTTTTCAAAGAATTTAAATTACCTCAGACAGATCAGCAAGGATTATCTGAGTTGTGGGAGATTAAACAACGAGAAGGTGAAACGACATGGGACCTGATGAGAAGGTTCAAGGATGCAAATGGGAAACTGAGTTACCCAATCGATCTGAATCACCAACAATATTGGTTTATTAAAGCACTTCTTCCATTGACAGGAAATCCACTGACACAACAAAATATTGATACCTTACAAGATGCCTTGGAGCAAGCCATGAATATAGAAGTGATGGCGGGGTATCTGCAAAAGTTCAGAGATGGAGAAGTAGTTCAAGACCCTTCCATATTGGGGCTACAACATTAGATAGCCAGTATAAAGGATAATTTGAAGGAAATTCAGCCGATACGACCTGCAAGGCCCAATGTGTGGTGTACCCATTGTTTGATGGAGGGACACGTGGCCATAGAATGCCTGAGGATGCGGGGGAAAATTGTAGGAGCTTCAGTAGCAGGGACCCAGGGGGCTCCACCAGTTGGGGGAGTTGCGTAGATAAATACTCAGGGATTATACCAACCACAACCCCACTTTCCATGGTTCCCCACTCAACATAATCAGATCGCAACTGAATACTGTGAAATATGCAAAGGCATTGGTCATCCTCCGCAACTATGCCCAATTTTGCAGAAATATGCCAACGTTCCAAACAACACATATTGTGAATTGTTTTCTTCTACAACGCATAATACATAGCATTGTAGAGCCCTCGATGCACTAAAAGAATGATTGGATAGACCATCTTATACAGTGAATGAATATCCAAGTGGCCGAGGAGGAGGAAAGAGAGGAGGCAAAACTAGAGGAAGAGGACCAGTAAGGTGCTACAACTGTGACCAAGAAGGGCATGTAGCAAGGGAATGTACGCTACCCAGAAGACCATGGTGCTCTTAGTGTAGAGTCAATACACACGCAACTGAATACTTTCCAGAATTAATTGAGAAGTGGGAGGAAAGAGCCAGACATAGAGGAGTGAATCTGGTGAATTCAAAACCAAGAATAGTAGAAGCTCAGCCCATGCAAAGTGTAGCCATAGTAACCCGGGGAGGAAAGAAAACAAGGGAGGATGCACAAAATATGGACCTGATAAAGCTGATCAAGCCAACATCTCCAAAAACTTCTTTCAGACCAGATAGACAGAAGCAATATTTTAAGGAGGTAGTTGAAACATTTTCCAAAATATGGGGGAGTAAAGGCATTGATCTTCCACAATCGACCATAGAAAAGGAGAGGCGAGCCCATACAATTATAATTATTGAGGAATGGTTCCAAATATTTTTTGAAACTTGTAACCAATGCACCAATGTTGGAACAACTAAAGAAAAATATAGAATTAGTGGTGCAGAAAACGCAAAACCGGGAGAGTCAAGAGATTCAACAAAAAAATACATAAGAAGGATAAAAATAAATAAGAGGAGAACATGAAAGGAATTCTGCGTGAATACTCAAGTTGTGGGATTTCAAATCAAAGACACCATGCTCGACCTAGGATCATGTGTCAACATTCTACCAAGAAATACGTGGGAATAATTGGGGAGGCCAAAGTTTACATACTCGCCAATACAGCTCTGCATGGAAATTCAATATTGTATTGTGCCCATAGGAAGGCTAGAAGGGGTCGAGGTTGATGTTTCGGGAGTGAAAACATATACATATTTTGAGGTGGTAGACATCATGGGGGACAAGGATCCCTATCCTTCCTTATTGGGGATAGACTGGGCCTTTGAGAACTATGCAGTGATTGACTTGAAAAAATAATTGATGATATTTAAAGATGGGGAAATTAGGGTCACTCAGCCACTTGACCCATATCAAGGACCCCCATATACAGAAACTGCTGAAAATAGAGAGGATGATCAACGTCCTGATCACCTTTACCAGATGACGGAAGGGAAGAAGAAGACCATATCAATCCAATAGCGGGAGGGACCGTAAGCGGGAGAAGTGTTCATATTTTAGACTTGGTCTCAGAAATAGCTTTGGATGATTGGCAACAAGGAGGATACAAGACTAATACTAGAATATGTGCTAATATCTGAGGAGTCAACTAGATTGGAACTGAGGTAAGAGGATATCTGACTCTATCAAATATGAATGATGTAAATACATTTATTATAAAAGTATAAGAAAAGGTACCAATAGAACATAGATTCCCTCTTATGTATATAGCATTGAAATCCACGTCAGCAAGGTGTTGGGTCAACCATCGCAACTCACTTCCGAAGTGGGAAGATGTTCCAATAGCACTAAGAGCTAGATTTAGGGAAGATGCAAGACCACAATTCATTGAGAAGTACCAAGGGGATTCTGACTCCATGAAGCATTTAGAAAATTGCGAGTACAACTGGAAGAAAGTAGGGTATCCAGAATATCTGTGGATGCACAATTTTATACATTCACTGGACACAATTCGACAGGCTTAGTACTTGACCGAAGAAAAGAAGAGAAGAATTGGCACCTAAAAAGTAGTTGCAGAAAAGTTTATGCAATGTTTTTCTTTTGAAGGAGAAACAAAACCCGTTACAGAGGCACTACAAGCCATCAAAAGAGTACTATTTTTTCTAGAGATTCAAGAAGATGAAGAGCAATTTCTCTCGAAGCATATTATTAAACAATCAGTAGCATGAAAATGAATAGATAGTGTGATGGATGACGACGATTTAGAGAATCTCTGACACTTATACTTTGAAGAGAGAGAAGGGGTGCAGTATATATAGGAAGAACCAACAACAGAAGGACTGCACCTGTTACCCTTGAAGACTAAGAAGCTGAACATTGGAACCACAGAGAAACCCAAAATAATGTCCATTGGAGACTACTGGGATACAAAAATTACCAAGGAAGTCTTCGACCTTTTACAGGAATATGAAGACTTATTCCCATCCTCATTAGCGGAGCTAAAGGGGATAAAAGAGTACATGGGGGAAATGCGCATAGTCTTGAAGCCCAACGCAAGACTAGTGAAGTAGAGGCCTTACCGCCTAAATCCAAGGGTAAAAGAGAAATTCAAAGCAGAAATAGATAAAATGCCGAAAGCGTGGCTGATTTTTCCAGTGGAAGAAGCAGAGTGGGTCAGTCCCATTTTGATACAAATAAAAAAGGAAAAATCCAAGATTAGAGTATGTGTGGATTACATAAGCCTCAACAACACATGCATACATGATCCATTTCCCACTCCGTTTAGTGATGAGGTTCTCTACAACGTGGTAGGAAATGAAGCCTATTGATTCATATATGGTTTCTCAGGGTATCATCAAGTGAGAATATTCGAAGAAGACAAGAAGAAGACCACTTTCACAACCGAATGGGTATCGTTTGCATACCATGTCATGCCCTTTGGATTGAAGAATGCGCCAGTGGTGTTTTCACGAATAGTGATAGTAGAATTTCGGGATTATATCCATAATTTCCTTGAGCTATACATGGATGATTGGATAGTTTACAGTTTACTAAAAAATCATGCAACCTTGCTAAGAATAATTTTTGATAGATGCAGGCAACTCCAAATTTCCCTCAACCTCAAGAAATGCATCTTTGTATTACCTTTCGGGATGCTACTAGGGCATGTCGTATGTCAATAGGGTGTTTGTGTGGATCCAGCAAAAGTAGCAGTCATCATTAACATAGAAGCACCAAAGACTCACCGTGAAACAGTTAAGATCACTACTTGGACATACCGGGTACTACCTAATATTCATCGACAACTATGCAAAGATAACAACACCATTGGAAAAGCTTTTGCAAAAGTCAGAGAAATTCACATGGAGTGATGAATGCACTATTCCCCTCAATACATTGAAAGAAAATTTTGCAAGTGCACCCATCTTGGTTCATCCTAAATGGGACAAAAAATTCCATGTCCATATTGAGGCCTCCAACATTACATTAGGAGCGGTGTTAGCTTAGCCACGAGAAAATTCTGTTGATCATCCAGTCTATTTTGCAAGCAGGAATTTGTCTACTACTGAAAGCTACACAACAACAGAACGAGAAGCTCTTGCGATGGTGTATTCTCTTCAGAAGTTTCATCTTTACCTACTGGGAGGTACGTTCAAATTCTTCACAGACCAATTAGCATTAAAGTACCTGGTTAAAAATCCTGTGCTTGAAGGAATGATCTGTAGATGGCTCCTACTGTTCCACGAGTTCACCTTAGAAGTGATAGTAAAACTAGGAAGGTTAAACATGGGTCCCGACCATTTATCAAGTTTGGAAAATGGAGAGAATGCGGGATCCCTGGATGATCAGTTGCCGGATTCTGGTCTTTTCAGATTAGAAGCCATCCCATATTATTTGGAGTAGATAGCAGTATATCTGGCAACAGGATAGTGCGCAACTGAATACATGGCGACTCATAGAAGAAATTTTGTAGTGAGAGCAGCTGAGTATCAACTGATAGCAGGACAAATTTATAAGATGGGATTGGACCAGGTCTTGCAGAGATGTGTCATGGACCATGAAAGAGAGGATATCTTGTGGGAGTGTCATTGCGGGGGGCTATATCAGCGTAAAACCCACTGCAAGAAAAATATTACAAGTAGGGTTATGGTGGCCCACAGTTCATAAATATAGTAAAGCATATGTAAAAAAATGTGATTTATGCCAAAGAATGAGACATCCATCACACCGAGATGAGTTGCCACGTAACAACATTGCAACCATTTGAAAAATAGGTCATTGATTTTGTAGGGCCAATTGCACTAGTGGCAAGACATTCACAAGCAAGGTACATAATAACTACAAAATATTATCTCACAAGATGGGCAGAGGCAGCACCGGTGAAATATTGCATAGCAAACACAACAACTAGGTTCATTTTTGAAAATATCATTAGCATATTTGGCTACCCTAGAAGCCTAACCAGTGATCAAGGTACACACTTCATAGATACAACAATCAAGTCTTTGTTAGATAATTTTATGGTGCAACATCATACGAGAAGCCTGTACCACCCTCAAGAAAATGGGACCATTTAAGCATTCAATAAGATCTTAGAAAAAGGACTAGCAAAGATATGTAATTCCAATCGGGATGACTGTGATGAGCGGATATCAACAACATTATGGGAATACAGGACAACTGTAAAAAGGTTGCACAATCAGACTCTTTTCCAGCTGGTGTACGGGAGAGAGGAAGTGGTACCTGCTGAATTTGTCATACTGATTTTATTAATCGCTTCAACAGTACATCTAAGAGAGGAAGATTCGATCACTGAACGCTTCCATGAGCTACAAGAGCTTGAAGAAGACAGATTCCTGGCAAAATTCCATCAAACGGTTCAGAAGGAAATACAAAATGCTTGGCATGACCGCCACATCAAGCATAAGACATTCACTATCGGAGGGAAAGTTCTTTTGTATGAAAAAAAATTTCAAAAGTTCCTAGGCAAACTCAGAATGCACTGGATGGGACCATACCGTGTCATTAAAATGAAATATTCAGGCGCGGTTCTATTGGCACAACTAGATGGCCAAGTATTGCAAGGATGGGTGAAAGGCATGCCTGAAGCCTTATCATGAGTAAGTTACATCATTTATTTTTCAAATAACTCTTGCAACGGAGAGGAGTCAGTAGGGTAGAATAGAAATATATCGAGTCAATAATTCTCTCACACCTGAGATGAGAAATAGGATAAGAATCCCGATAAAAAGAAATCGCAATAACGTAGAGAACAAATCAACCTATTGCGATGTAGAGACCACATCACAACCGATTGTGGTTGGGGGGGGAGATAGCATCTAACGTGTCATCCATGTCAGAAAGACGAGCATGTAAAATATCATTCCATCATAATAACCCATCATACTGTTTTCAGTCCATAGGATCACCCAAATTTGAGAATTAAATTCCATAATTAGTAAAAACCATACCGTAATAAATTTTCTATATTAAGCCAAAATCAATACCCACCACGTCTACCCAAATCCCAAAGACACAGTCAACAATGTCAGAATACACCTTACTGTTGTAACTAATCGCATGATTATAGCCGTGGGAGAGACCGAAAAAGTTAATTAGTTATGGGGTCTTATCAACCTCATTCGTGTAGGTTACATTACTTAACCTGCATGAAAGAATAAAAGCATGAGAATGCCGGAAAATTCTGAGTTAGAATAAGAAATAGCTACAGCAACAAGTGAAATTTCATCAGAGGAAGTTCAAAGAGATTGTTCAATAGTAAGAATCCACAAAAAGAGATCAAGAACAACACTCTAGGTATACAAAATAACAACGAACATGATGAAGGTAGCACTAGCAGTCATCGAGCCCAAGCTCGATGAGAGAGTTCAGAGGATAGAATCGCTAGTGGGAAAGTATGACAATGTGTCGCTAGTTGATATAGATTTCACAGATTCCTATCAATTTCCAGCAATGAAGAGACAAGTATACATAGAGAATTATGCTACAGAGGGAGGAGTGGAAGCATCAATAATGAATCCAGAGTTCAGAGGAATCCAAAAATCGATAATACTGAACCTCAAGAATCTCCCAGTGTTTGGAACAATGGGAGCGACAATGCAGTGTACGAAATTCCTGCTGAGTAGAGTCTAGAATGGATCATTGTGGTTGGGGCGAGAAATATTGATACATGCAGAGGATATCAGTAGGCTTACATGATTATCAACAGAAGGGAAGGATGTCTCAACGCCATTCAAGAACATGTCCAAGAGAGCTAAGAAGGCAAGAGACTGTGATTATTATAAGAAATATGAGACCAAAAGAGGAGGTAAGGGGGTGAAGATAGACCTCATCAACAATCCAGCAATGAAATTTTCTTGCTATCTAATAGAAGGTAAGATGATGAGGCATTACACCAAAGGAGAATGCACCCTCGACACCATTTTAGTCGTGGAACACTGCCTATAGGGAACCCAACTAAACTGGTGTACCTTCCTACTGAACGAACTATTTGAGGCCTACGAGGATAATTATAGACGAGCCATAGGATTCATTTATGGCTACCTTGTAATGACATTTGTGTAATGTTCCCAAAATTAGCAAGAAGCTAATTGAAACATTGATTTTTCTTATATCATCTAGGAGGTGAATAAAATGGGTGAGGAGACCCATGAGTAGGAATACAATCCCTCATAGTGTGAAAGGGATCAATAGAGTAGCTTTATTTTGCACCTTCCAGTGTGAAAAGGGGCAAATGCATGAGGACAAGGTCATGTTTTACCAAGTCAACAACGCTGCCAAAGAGGGTGTGGATTGCTTGGGAAGACAGTGTAGTTTGAATGGGAGGAAGATCACTTGGGGGAGGAAACCCTAATGTGTGGGGTCCAATGCAAGAAGGTTTTCAATTTCATAAAAGGAGGAAGAGGTAGCCATAGAGGATTATGTTTGAGTATTTGATTTTGGTCTATCTAGACTCTTTGCATTCTCGGGCTGTTTAGCAGAGTTGCAGTGTTGTATAGCACAAGGAATTCATGTTTAGGATTCCCTATCCTTCTTGAGAGGCCTCTTGAGGGATTTTTTTTCATTTCTCCACATTGAGGTTCAAGGCCAAGCCACCTCCTTCAGCTACAACGTAGTTTCTGTTTAGAGCTGGGTTGTGTTGCAGGGTGTTGCAGTGGAGAGTTCCATCACACCACTTCCGGGGCTTATATTTCAGAGGAGGGAGCTTCTATTCCTCTGGGAGATCATATAGGAAGATTTCAGAGCTGATTTTCATACCTTGGCATCAGACCAAGCATCTCCCATCTACTAGAGCGCAGTCTTTCTCCTTGACTGTGTTATTCTAGTGTGTATTTGCAGTGGGGGTTTGCACCACTATTTTGGAGGGTGATATATTGAGTGTTAGGATCAGCATATCACTTGAGAGATCTATTGGAGGAGGTCTATCTCAGATTGTGCATCATCTTCAGCCATCTCCATCCATTTTCCAAGTTGCAGCTGCTACACTGCAACTCTGGCATTTCTACAGTTTTTCCATTTTGTATATATTTCAGCCAATCCTTCTAAGGATTGTTGTACTATTGTTTCTAGGGGTTGAGAGCTTGTTCCCCCAAATTTATTGAGCCTTATATTGTTATACTTTTGTATTATGATTCGGTATGTTGCAGTGTCTCTAATGAACTGCGTTATTTTAGCCTTATGACATTTCTGTGTAGCAGTGTTTCTCTATTCTCATGTACATATCTCATTGAGGCTTCATTGCCTAGCTTGAGTGATTGATTCCTCAAAGCATTGTATAAATTTGCTGCTCTAATATCAAAGGGAAGGATATTAACATCTTCTTGTCTCACAGCTAATAAAAATAATGGTTTTATTCCATCTCTTGTTCAAGAATTGTTGCAGACCCTTCATTGGGCACTTTTTCAAGACAACTAGGTGTGGGAGACCTGTTTAACCCACCTAGAGGGATTTATTTTGAGCCTCCTCTTGGATTTCGGTCTTAGATACATTGATATAAGGGATCTAGGTCTAGGTTTCAAATCCTGTAGCAGCCATTCCTGAAAAATGCGTTTTTCAGGCATGCCTTGCTAAGAAATCCCATTTTGGGATATTACAGTGGTATCAAAGCATAGTCTTGGCTCAGCTTGTGAGTCTTAGCCAAAGAGGTCAGAATATTGAAGAGGATGGGTTTTATCTCATCATATTTTAGGTCCACGAAGAACCTCCCCAAGGAGGATAATAAAATAGAAGAGGAAGAACCCTGCACTTCCTATTCTCATAAAAAAGGAGACGAAGAAATGAGCAGGAAAATGACTCCATATTTTGGAGGAGAAAAAGGGGATAGGCTTACAAAGCTTCTTCCTAAATATGTACAGAACATTCATAAATATTTCAAGAAGATAAGAGGGGAGATGAATGGAGAATCTCCAAGAGAGTTTGATTCTGAAACAAACTCTAGATTTTCATATGAAGAGTGTGAGCATGCAATCACACACCATGATGTACAATGTAGTCACATGCCTAGATTTTCCATGAGGGAGATGGAATAAGGAGAGATTGCTAGGAGGGAAACTCTTAGTGATTCCCTAGAAAATTATGAGTCTCAAACTCAAAAATTCAAAGATCATCTCAGTTTTCTAGAATTTTGCAAGATCAAGGTGAAGGGAAGAAAACAACATGATAGACCTCTTCTATCAAATTTTGATGGGTCACCTGCATGTTCAGCCAAATATTGGGTGGATGAGCTAGACACCTTCTTGCAGCAACACCAAATTACCAAAGATGAAGCCAACAGGATTGCAGCGATGCATTTGAGAGGTAAGGCCTATGCCTTGTGGGAATTTGAGTCCCTTTCTTTAAGAAATGCAAATGCTTCATCTTATGCAAGTTTCACTAAAACATTAGTGAAAATATTTGATAGGAGGATTCATGATACATATGTGATGGAGCCAAATGAGGAAAATTAAACAGAAAACTTGTATAAAAACTCAAAACCACTTCAGAAACCCTTAGAGGAGGCTGAGAACTTGCACATCTTGGGGCAGGAAAGCATGAAGATCTCTTTTCCAAAAGAGGATCCCATTATTGGGAGGTTTCCCACTCATGATGAGGAGGTTGAGGGCAACAACGCTGACATATCTATATTTTATCTAGCACCTCATGCAAAGGAAGGAGGATTTCTTGCTCCAACTAGAGGGATTCTTGCTCCCTTGCAAGGAAGTCCCCGGGATCTCTTGTGTGGAGGTCAAGGCACAACTCATGATCTACATGTGCCATTGGTGATGAGGTGTGGAACCATGGAGACACAAGGAGGAGATACGGAGGAGAACCAAAATCATGAGATGAGGAGTACCAACCCCTATCCATTTCAGGAGTTTGATGCACCTAGGAGGGAGACTGGATTGCACAAAGAGGGCATGGACAAATCTATCAATTCATACATACAGTCCACTCTTGATGTTGATGTCTCATTGCATGGAGACATTGCACCAGGGAGACCACTAAATCAGAAAAGGAGAATGGATGCTCCACATTTGGAGGCACCACTCATTGATTCCATAGAGGTGGAGACCTTGGGAGAGCTTGGTATAGCGCTGAGAGTCTTGGGTAGACTCAAGGAGGGGAGAGGCATTCTCTCAACATCATTTTCACCCACTCTCATTTCTGATTCTGTGTTGTGGCAGAAGCAGCAGGGGAATGATAACAACCTTCCAACTTACATATTTGGCATGAGAGATGTCAAAGAAGAAGATAACCAGATGACATATGTTTTTCATGAGAGATCATCAGTGCTGTCATTATGGAGGATAGATCCATGTTGGAGCTTCCAGCTATTAGTGGAGTATCCCGGGGATCATTTTGCTTGCATAATATTGAATGATCAACATATGAGGAGATGCATGGATCATGTGAAGATGAGAGGAGACTCATCTATGAGCTACTCCCTTTGCATGAGAAAAACATATGGTAAGGGTGTTGATTATTTACATGATGATTTGTATAATGTATGTATGTATCCCTTAACCATATATGTGCAGGATGTTGCTCCAAGGAGGAGAATTATTTCTTTTAGACTTCATGGTCTACTTGAGGCCATAAGCATGGTTGATAGCCACTCCCTAGGAGGACTTGGGGAGGAGATGTATTATGGAGGACATGCTCACTTTACACCATACATCATTCACTTCCTCCATAGTTATGAGGAGATTGGGGCAGCAAGCAAGTGGTTGAAAAGTCACACATTTTATCAGTCTCTATTGCAGTTGAGAGTCAAGCTACGTTGGTTACACTTGAGGGACCATTTTCCTTCTCACTTATTACATATGGCAACAAGCATGATTCTCATTTTGGCTCCCTATGTTTCTATTATTTCTTTCTATCTGAGGATCATGTTTGGGAGAGAGACACATTGGATGGATGTGTCCTTTGGGAGAGAAGATCTCCATATATTTTGTAGTACATGTTCTAAGGGAAGCATGGGAGATGATATGGCCACCACAGCAAAAAATTTATCTCTGTATGAGGGGGGCCATAGGATTGAATCGACTCCATATGATGGTGACTTCCAACTCATCATATATGGAATGGTTTGGGCTAGCTTGATTTGCAATGTTGGAGGAGAGATCTTTGGAGATCTAGTCCTCAGCTTGCCAATTGAGGGCAACATTATTACAGCCCAAGATTAGCCAACACTCTACACTTATCATAAGTGGTGAGATGGATAGCGTGGAGTAGGATACCTTATTTACCATATTCAGATTTTCAGCCCACCTACTTTCCATGAGCCCAAGGTGGAGGGAAATTTTCAGGAGTTTCCTAGTTGGAAGGTGACTCATTTTTCATGGCTAATAGCTTGGGGATGGAGGATCCATATGGGGGAGATAGTTCACATTATATTTCAGATCCCATTCCCCAAAAGGACCTCTAGACATCACTTTTCTATCCTCTTGAGTATTTCACCTTTACATGATGATAGCTTGATAGCCAACTTGCATGCTGAGGAGGAGCAATGCAGAGATTTGATTGATGAGATAGCATATTTTTACTTGGATGAGTTCATCATATATGGATGCTACAGGGAGAGGAGGAGAAATAACTCATTTCTATCCTTGTACTTGCTTGAGGACAAGCAATCTTTGAGAGGGGAGGACTGTAATGTTCCCAAAATTAGCAAGAAGCTAATTGGAACATTGATTTTGCTTATATCATCTAGGAGGTTAATAAAATGGGTGAGGAGACCCATGAGTAGGAATAAAATCCATCATAGTGTGAAAGGGATCAATAGAGTAGCTTTATTTTGCACCTTCCAGTGTGAAAAGGGGAAAATGCATGAGGACAAGGTCATGTTTGACCAAGTCAACAGCGCTGCCAAAGAGGGTGTGGATTTCTTGGGAAAACAATGTAGTTTGAATGCGAGGAAGATAACTTGGTGGAGGAAACACTAATTTGTGGGGTCCAAGGAAAGAAGGTTTTCAATTGCATAAAAGGAGGAAGAGGTAGCCATAGAGGATTATGTTTGAGTATTTGATTTTGGTCTACCTAGACTCTTTGCATTCTTGGGTTGTTTAGCAAAGTTGCAGTGTTGTATAGCACAAGGAATTCCTGTTTAGGGTTCCTTCTCCTTCTTGAGAGGCCTCTTGAGGGATTTTTCTACATTTGTCCACATTCAGGCTCAAGGCCAAGCCACCTCCTTCAGCTACACTGCAGTTTCTGTTTAGATTTGGGTTGTGTTGCAGGGTGTTGCAGTGGAGAGTTCCATCACACCACTTCCGGGGCTTATATTTCAGAGGAGGGAGCTTCTATTTCTCTAGGAGATTAGTTAGGAAGATTTCAGAGCTAATTTTCATACCTTGGCATCAGGCCAAGCATCTCCCATCTACTACAGCGTAGTCGTTCTCCTTGACTGCATTATTCTAGTGTGTATCTGCAATGGGGGTTTGCACCACTATTTTGGAGTCTGAGATCTTCAGTGTTAGGATCAGCCTATCACTTGAGAGATCTGTTGGAGGAGGTATATCTTAGATTGTGCATCATCTTCAACCATCTCCATCCATTTTCTGAGTTGCAGCTGCTACGCTGCAACTCTGGCATTTCTGCACTTTTGCCATTTTGTATATATTTCAGCCAACCCAGCTTCTAAGGATTGTTGTATTATTATTTCCAGGGGTTGAGAGCTTATTCCCCCACATTTATTTAGCCTTATATTGTTATATATTTGTATTCTGATTTGGTATGTTGCAGTATCTCTAATGAATTGCGTTATTTTAGCCTTATGACATTTCTGTGTAGCAGTGTTTCTCTATTCTCATGTACATATCTCATTGAGGCTTTCATTTCCTAGCTTGAGTGATTGATTCCTCAAAGAATTGTATACATTTTCTGACATAATATCAAAGGGAATCCTATTGATGTCTTCTTGCCTCACAACTAATAAAAATAACGTTGTTATTCCATCTCTTTTTCAAGAATTGATGCAGACCCTTCATTGGGCACTTTTTCAAGACAACCAGGTGTGGAAGACCTGTTTAACCCACCTAGAGGGATTTATTTTGAGCCTCCTCTTGGATTTCGTTCTTAGATACATTGATCTAAGGGATCCAGGTCTAGGTTTCAAATCCTGTAGCAGCCATTCCTGAAAAATGCATTTTTCAGGAATGGCTTGCTGAGCAATCCCATTTGGGGATATTACAATTTGTGATGTGGAAATGGACTCACCCGGGGGTAAGATAGATTATAGAAATAAAAAATGACTAGCCAATGGTGTTAAGGTTTACACCCTGGAGAATCTTGGGAGATCCAAGCACCAAGGATGTAAATGATGAGGCTTTCTCATTCTGGTACAGGCAGATGGTGGATGTGGTGGCGAGACAGCAAAGGGGTCCAAGGGACTTGTTGGACAGATATTCTTCGGAGATATGGTTTGGGGTCACCCATAGGCAGACATATATCAGACCTAGTTTCACGGACGAAACCATGTTAAAAATGAGACCGTTAAAGTTTTAAGTTGAAGAAAAATCATTCCACACCGAAGTCTGTTCATGGCCAGGAGTTGGGATGGAGGTCAAAAGAAGAATACCTCACTAGCCACTCGATGGCATGATACCAAAAGTACTCCTAGGGGAGACACTAGAGGAAACAGTGAGTAGAATTTCTCAACTGCAGCCAAAACCTTTACTGGACCAGCTGGACATGAAGGTGAAGGACTTCAATCTGGTAATACAAAATCTCACAAGTGTTTCTACTGTGTTTCCTTATTTTTCTAATTTTCAGTCTTCAAATTCTGCATCGCAATCCACATTCACACTTATCGTCACTGCCCTACCTTCCACCATGTTCATTTCACCCCCAGCAACCACAGTCACCTCAATCCATAAGATCAAGGCACCCAAACCCCCGGTAGCTACACCTAAGGCCAAGAAAATAAGAATTATGGTGCCTAGGAAAATATTTGACCTCACCGAGGAAGATCAGACCCAACCCATGGATACAGGAGTACCAGTTCGAGAAGAGCTAGAGGTTACCACCAAGGTCACCTCTGCGCTACCTGTGTTTGATCCATTCTTGATTTTGAATATTCAGGCATCATCTCCACCCCACACTCACACCTCTTCACCTCATACTGACCATTCATCACCCCATACTTCATTTACTTCCAAATACTAATCCACCCGCACTCCATCCACCTCAACAACTATCTTAGAACCAGTGAAGCTAAGAGACAAGACAAATGGGGACACTGAGGTACAAGTTAACTCAAGTACGACTAGGGTACCCAAGGTTAAACAGCCTCTGGTGGGGAAGGGCACTTTCCTAGAACTATTAGTTCAAGGAGGATCTTTTACTGCAGATACAACACCCTCGCAAAAAGAGCTAAACCCATTTCAGAAAGCCAACCTAATACTACAGCAGATTCAATTGACCACTAGCATGAATAACCTAAAACCTCAGCTGCCGCAAAAAAACCAACTCGCATCACTGCATGAGAACTCAGAGAAATCAATCGCTAGCGGGCAACCCCTCCGAGAGAGACTGCCAGCCCAGGACGTGTCAGGCGCTAAGAGCATGAAGAACTAGGGGACTGGACAACTATACAACTTCATTCATTGAGCAGCACAACAGGTAGAAGGGCTACACAATGACCTCCAATAGAGGTTCGAGTAGCAACAACAACAGGTCATTGCGCTTACTGAAGAGTGCAATCAACTAAAAAAAGAGAAGGAAAGTCTACAGGAGTAGTTGGAAAAGGTAACATATATCTTCAAGGACCTCTGCCCAATAGTAATTTCCCAAGATAACAAGATTCCAGACGACATATCGGCCTGCTCCATGGTTGAAAGGTATATCGGAGTGAAAATGACATGTGGAAATCTCAGCAAAGAGAACCAAGAGCTTAACAAAAAGCTAGCTTCCAGACCAACATTACTAGACCCCACCGTGATATATGCTGAGAAGGTTACCAAGAAACAAAAGCAGGTAACCAGAATGAAAGAAAACCTGGGGACAACAGTGAAAGAGGCCTACAACCTACTGAAGAATTTACATGAATTCTCTAACTCATTAACCATGAAAGCCCAAGCTATCTTAGCATAGCTTCAACAAATTTCACAAGAGATCAAAGAAGCCATGGATCCCATCAGCATAACCCATCTCTACAACCAAGCGGAGGTACTGGAAACCAAAATACAAAAGATAGAGGAGCATTCCACTACCACAAAGCAGGTCCTCAGAGAGCTAAGGCAACCAATCAAGAATAAAGCAAAGGCAATACAACAGATCACAGCTAAAGTCGAGCCAAAGATTCAAGAGGTATTCAGCAAGCTACTGCTAGTAGCAGGTGAAACCAATGCTAAAAGAGTCACCACCAAAATCGAACATCTAATTAGAGAATGGAAATAGGCAATCACTGAGTTCGCAGAACTAAAGTCTTCAGCATTGAGCAAGGTTCCAGAGTTGGGGCCTCTGTTTGGACAGAGTGAAGAAACGAAGAAGACAAAGTTAGCCTCAGAAGCCGATAGACTGACGGAAGCCGTAGCAACAGGAAAATATTGACTCAGGATGAGTCAATAGTGTGTGGTCGGGGCCTGTTGGGGCCTTTGTTTTTAAAAATAAACAGTTTTGAGTTGCGGAGAATAGGTGGAAGAGCACAATCAAGGTAGACAGGGAGCTGTCATGGTTGCGGATAGCCAAAAGATAGGTGGCACGGCAGTTGCGGAGAACAATGCAGATGGAAAATATGGGAGACAAGGACAATCAGTAGAACTCCCAGTAATCAAGAAGAAGCGGCAAGCAGTGGAGCAGGAAAAGAGGAAATACTAACAATCATGTTGGCAGAAGAACAAATAGGAAATTAGCCAGCGTAGATGAGGGAGTTAGTACAATAGAGGGCTGTGAGAGAGAGTAGAGCCATAGGAGAGCTCTGTGAGATCTCCATTGTACTGAATCACATTGTAATAGACTCTATGGAGTGATGTATGCCATTTTATATTGATAATGAAATATGGTTATTGTTGTGTTTAATGTTTTGAGATGAGTGTTAATCAGTTGCTCATTATGAATGTATGCCCCATTTTAAATTTTAATTCAGCATCCTGAACATGCTTGATGAGTATTAGCATATACATAGTAGTGAGATTTGATTGCTATTTGAAGTTCCTTTAGTTGTTCTTCATGGTTGTAATTGTCTGGTACATGAGCTATCTTCTAATCTTACTAAGGTCACAACATGCCTTGGGGGAGAGGCTCTGCTCCTTGGAGTAGGGTGAAAATTCTGGCATTTTGCTAGACTACTGTGGAAACCTTTATGGTCTCTATCCTGAACCTAGGTCTTGCTCAGAGACCTCCTTTTTCGCCAAAAATTATTTTTCGGAGTATGTGAAGGGTGGGCCCAACCATTATTTTAATTAGCGTGCAACTCTTTTGGTGGAGACGAGACGATGGTAGATGGAAGTCGGTCGGGAGAAACTCGTAGACACAAACAACTCGACAGATTCATGGGGTGCCTCCACAGTTGACCATGACGTAGGCTCATTGACTCAAATCAACGGCTCACGATCACTGCAGTAGCACAACTCTGAAGAGCCTGCCATACCTAAGGTGGCCCCACGGTGATGTAAGCAGTTAGAGACGAAGTCAGCAAGCGAGCCATCTCACTGTCTGCATCAGTCCCGTACTTGTCTTGTCATGTAGTTAATTATTGTTCTCCCCCAATTTTCCTGTTGCGCCTATATATAATGAGTCAAATCCCTATTATGTTCACCTCTCGGTTTCAGTTTGAACTAGAAAACCCATCCTAATCACCTTGCTCCTTGATTTCGAGTTCGTCCAGTCATCGTCCCAAGTTTAAACATGGCTAATTCATCTTTGTCCGATTCTTCTAGTCACATTCCCCTCATGGATATAGAGCATGACATAATAGACACATGTTGCGCGGTTGAACATTTACCTCTGTATTAGCAATTCATCCTTAACCAACACAATTCCACTGTCTTCACAGCTATGGTTAAGTCCGGTGTCTTTTCTGCATGTATCCAAAAAACCCATCTTGTCCTTGAATTCATACATTGGCTAGCATCATCATTATATCCTAGCAAGTGTTTTGTAATGAATCACTTGGGAGTAAGTGTCTTCCAAGTTTCATCCTTTTTAATCTGTCTAGCCTTCTACAACCCAGACTTTGAGTCATATGTTAGTTTTACGGAGGAATATTTGATAACAAATTATGAAAACATTGTAGGGAAATATTACACACATATTATCTTATTTCTGAAGCTAGAACCAGGGAGGTTTTTTCCATATGAAAAGGTATTCTCTTTGGAAAATTTTGATGCAAAAATCAAGCCCGTATTGCAATTTTTATCAAAAATTCTTGGAAAGGAAGATGCTTCTCAGATTGACAGGTCAGTGCTTGGACTGTTTGCTTTGATGATGAAACCTGAATAGTGTTGGACATCCCATCATTTTGGCAAGAGAATATTAATTCATTCATGAGCTTAAATTTAACAAGCTCTTTCGAATTTCCTTCAATTGTTACCTGTTTGTTCATGTATAAAAATATAGAAGATTTTTTAGATTTGGGGTTGAAAATTATGGATTCAAATAAGAAAAGACAATTAGCAGTGTTTTGAACTGACCTCGTAAGGAATGAACCTAGTGATGGGGGGTTATTTGACTTTGTTTCTTACTACTTGCCAATTGCCTATAAAATTTTAAATGGGAATGATCCCCCATGTTTGATGCCTAAATCTCAGGAATTCCTTCATTTCAATAATAGTTGAAAATATGGAGATTGGTTTATTTTTGAAGATTATTCAGAGATTAGATTTTATGGGGCTGGGGTTGAACCTTATATATTTCCTACTTTTGTCCCCATGAGGATGTTTTCGTTAGAATTTAATAAACGGAGTTTAAATGTAGATCAGATTCACTTTGTGCCAATGAACAAATGAAATTTGTTTAAGTTTCCCATGACTGTTGGACCTTTCATAGTGAATATGAGGCAAGTTGCAAAAGCATCAAGCCAAAAGCTAGAAGACATGCATTTATTGTTCGGTGAAAAGTGGGCTTATGACCCACATCAAGTGATTTCTAAAAGGAGGGTTGAGAATGGTTATTTTTCTTTTACTCATGAGAGTGAAAGCCTTAAATTGAAAATTTGGATAATAAGGGTTTTACAGGAAATGACAACACTAGTATTGAAACTCCTGCTATCTCTGAAAAGGGAAATAAAAGAGATAGAGAAAATAATAATGATATAGAGGAGAAAGAAGCTGAGAAGAGAGATAAACTGAGTGAAGAAGTGTCATATGCATAGCCTAGATTATCAATTCAATTAGGAGATATACATAATACACCAGCTTCACCATCCAGACATGAAGTTGTTCATGATCAAGTACCATTAATTAAGCAGGTTTTTTCCCAAATTTCTAAGGAGAACCAGAAGATCAGAGCAAGCATGGAGGCTTAAGTTGAGCCTCAAATCACCCCTGATCAGACTAGATTGTTAACTGCTATGGATTTAGGAAAAGAGTAGCTGAATGTTTCTTTTTCACACCCATCTGAAATGATAGTATGGTCATCAAGAAATTTTAGAACTGTCAATTTGACTCTTGATACTAGGAAGATTCCCTTACCTGATAAATTCAATTTACATATGAAAACTGGTTTATTAAGTGTTAATGATTTGACTAAAACTAGTGCAGTTGCAAGTAAAGCTGAAAGCATGTTGGGAAAGGTGATCAAGCAACTGAAGCTAGAGAAAGCTAATTCCAGAGCTCTCTCCACCCAAAATGAAGAATTAAGGAAGATAATTATCAAAATTTGAGTAGATTCCACTGACAGATAAGCTATGAAGAATTTGTTGCAGAGTCCAGAATCATAAGTAAATGTATTGAGAAAGAAGCTAAAGCTTCCTACTGGAGAAAACCCAATGGAAACTAAAGTAGCAGAAGTGGAAACTAAAAAGGAGAATATTTTACATCAAGTGTTGCAGAGGCAGTAACTAAATTACAGGGGTAGATTAACTCACATGTCTGCACAATAGTTTTGTCATCTGAAATTGATTACCCAACAACTAAGATATCACAGTTGAGTGCTGAGTTGAAGATGGAAAATATTGATAGGAATAAAGATCAAAGTGATCTTGAGACAACTATGAAGGTTATAAGGGCTAAGGATAACGAAATTGTAATATCAAAGGATACCGCAAACAAATACATAACAGATTATCAACCATCTTGTGAAAAAATAAATAATATCAAGCAGAAGGTAAAGGGGAATATCTCCCTAATTGAATCTAAACATATTATATGGAATGATATTATAGGAGTGACGAAAACAGTACGGGGATCACTACTTCTTATTTTAGAAGAGAAGAGTATAATCAAATATCTTCAAGAGCTTGTATTAGCTGACAAACAAAAAATTCATGATAGAGTTATATGGGCTAAAAAAATGATAGATTTTTTCAACTCCAAATCATATTAGGAACTGGGTGAACATGAGATAAAAGATATAACATTATGTGTTCTAAAAATTAACAAGGTGATAGTGAAGAATGGACACGAGAATTTAGCAGAAAAGAAGTTGACAAAGATCAAGCAAGCAGTAGATAACTTAAACACTATATTTGATAAAAGAACTAGGGCTGGATTGCCATCTTGCTGGGACCTGCAGGGTAACTTGTTGTCTTTGGAAACATATGAAACTCTGTTGGTGGATGCAAAAAGTAAAATTGATAATACTCATGAGAAAACTGCAGTTTTAAAAGGGATAACAATTATCAATTCCCTGCATAAAGAGTTTTAGTTGATATCGATGGTCAAGACTCTGTTTCTAGACAAGCCTACTTACATTAGGATCATTACTTTTATGTTGGAACATCATAAGTTAATTAGTTCCCCGAGGAAAAATGTTGAACTATGGAATAAATGCAGAAAATGGATTACCACTCTTCTTGAAGACACATTAGCAACAGATGATATTCAGAAGACCCAGTGAATAGAACCACATCAACAACAAAAGTAACCAAATCAACAGCTAAATGCATTCAAAGACATCATAATATTTCTATCTATTATTGCATTTTATTTCTGTTGTAGAAT
Source organism: Pinus albicaulis (assembly GCA_034641835.2). NCBI lineage: Eukaryota > Viridiplantae > Streptophyta > Pinopsida > Pinales > Pinaceae > Pinus > Pinus albicaulis. Next base: position 1,020,133,308 of record CM076580.1, on the reverse strand, counting down.
GAGATTGTAATGTCACCCTCGATTGTAATGAAATTAGTTGATAGAGGAAAGAATTAGTTTAGGTAGTTTCAAGAATTTTTGACACTTACGAACTATTTTTCAATGTATTTAAGAAAGAGGAAAATGAAGAAGAGGGGTTCGGAGTTTTGGAGCCTCTGGAAGACTATATTTTTGTACTTATTTCTCTGAAGAATTAATGAAACAAGTATCAAGTTTCTAGCAATTTTTGATGGTGGTTTGTCATTCTTGTGTCATTTTATGTTATTTATTCTATGAATTAAGGGAATTAATGAAGCTGAAGGTCTCTGAATTATATTTGTAAGTAAGAGTTAAACATCCTTAAAATGTGCTCCTTCACTCCAACTCCTTTCTATTCATCACTTCTCTCTGAAATTTAAGTTAATAGATTCTATGTTTACAACTTATTATCATTAAGTTCCCTCATAGTTCTTCTTATTCATTCACATTTCAACAATTAAAGGAATTGTGAAATATTTTATTTATTCCATAGAATTAAGGGTTTCAAAACTAATTTCCAAAGGAAGAGAGTGAAGAATAGATGATAAAGATTGTTTTTGTAATATATTGTTAAAATGTGTTAAGCACTGATTCTTTTCCACAACCAAGGGGTTGTATCCTAAGAACCAACATTTTATGGTGCCATTGCTAGGGACGGGGGATTGAAAATATCTTTTTCCCTATGTTTTCATATTATTTCCTTTGGTTGTTCAGTGAGGAGGAAATTTTTGTTTGTGTTTCATCATACTCAGAATCCTGGCTTACAAAATGCCTCACATAAGGTCATATACCTCTCATCACAAGGTCCCTGTTTAATCAAACCTTGAAAGATTGATTTCTAAGATAACTGAGAGACTTAAAACTCCCTCAACACCTAGTCCTCGATTTTCTGCCCCTAACAGTAGTTTGAGCTATCCTTTTCTTGGAAATACATCTCAAGTAATTCATTTCTTGGAACAAGATTCACCTTTTACACCTATTCATTTTCAAGAACCTAAATTGGAAGAATAGTCGTTTGAGTCTGTTTCTTTTTCTTTTACACAAGATCAAAAAGTTCCAGTTGGTTTTTCCTCTACCATTGTTAGTCAACCCACTCCCATATCTATTTCACCACCACCTCCATTTTCCTTCACATCAGGTTCATCATCTACATTTAATCAAAGTACAATCAATCAAGGTGTAAACATGGCAGCACCAGCCTTCTTATTAAACATATATGCTCTACTCAATATTTCACATCCATTTAATGTAATTCCTCAAGAATATCTTGAATTAATTCCTCGTTTCACTGGAGAGGATGAAGTTACTGCAAAAAAGCACTTATTTGTATTTTGTATTTTTGCCGAAAATTTGAATGTGGAACATCTTGATGTTGTAATGAGGCTTTTTTTTCAATCTCTAGATGGATAGGCTAGAAAGTGGTTCAAAGGATTGCCAAACAATTCGATTCATACTTGGGACGAACTAGAAAATCAGTTCACTCAAAGATGGGGAGAGAAAAGAGATCATGGTTATTCATTAACTGAATTCAATGCAATTAAAATAAAATCTAATGAAAATATTTCTGAATTTATCAAAATATTCAATAAATTGTATAATAGTTTTCCTATAGAGATTAAGCCCCCTCCTTTTGGAGAAAAGGTAGTTTTTGTTGGGGCTTTTGAAGCTAATTTCAGTTTCACACTTAGAGAAAGGATATCCCCTACTCTTAAACATATATAGACATATGCTTTAGAAATTGAAGCCAGTATGACTACAGCTGGGAAGGTGACAAGAAAACAACTAGTCCAAGAGAAGGGGAAAGAAAAAGAAGAGTCAATACAATATCAAACTCTTGAAGATATGACTAAGGTAATACAAAATTTATCGAATAAATTAGTCAATATGGAATTGGAAAGTAAAAACTCCCAAAGAAAATTCTAACATAATCAAAATAGAGGTTTTATCCCTCAATTCAGGAAACAACCCCTGCAAATCTTGCGGAGGGAAATAAAGGATCAAGATCATGTCCACGCACCATTGTATTTAGAAGCTAGACATGGAGAATCAACATAAGATGACCAAAAAGGACAAGAAGATCAAATATCAGCTGTGTATATTAGAGAGGATGATGAAGAAGATAATTGTAAAGAAGAATATGTTGAGGCTGAAGTATCTCTTCATGAAGATGAATTGAATGAATATTGTAGATAATTCACAGATTTTATGTAGACTGAGTTTCATAAGAATTATAATCTGAGATCAAGGAAGAGATCTAGGGTACAAGACAGTGAGGGTGAAAACAATATTCTGCCCCTCCTCCAATGGCAACTCCACAAAAACAGAATCCTATAAAACAAGTCAATAATGGGAAGCAACATAAAAATTCAGTCAACAAAACATAGATGCAATAGGGTGAGTCTTTCCAGAACAAATCAAATAACACTAATATTTTGGAGAAATTTTTTCATGTACCTGAACAAGTTTCAAATTCTAAAAGGAGTGAAGAAGAACCTGGAAATAATGTTAAACGAATGTATGCCTTCAGTTTAAAAAAGGAGTTGGAGAAAGTCAAAATTCAGGTACCTCTTTTAGAATTAACCAAAACACCAATCTACAACAAAGAAATCTCATAATTTATTAATCTTACACAGCATGAAGATATAAGTGACACTGTGAATTTATAGGAAGAAAATCCAGTGGTCACATTTGGCCCTCATGTAGAAGAAATAGATTCTTCCGTTCCTCCATTTTATATTTCCTTGTTGGTTCATGATTTTATTCTCCACAATTGTATGTTGGATTCAAGAGCTTCCTATAACCTTATGCCATTGTATGTCATGAAGGAGTTAAATCTTCAAATCAATAGGCCTTACATGGATTTGTATTCATTTGATTCCAAGAAGGTAAAATGTGTTGGGGTAATTAAAGACATGGTAGTTTCTTTGGTTCATATTGCAACAAAGAGTATTGTTATGGATATAGTTATGACTGAAATTCCAGCCAAGTTTGGGATGCTTCTGTCAAGATATTGGGGAGAAAATTTGGGAGGTGTTCTCAAGCTTGATTTTACTTATGCTATCATTCTTATCTTTAATGGGGAAGAAAGGAGGTTGTAAAGAGAAACAAGGTTTGTAAAAACCAGTACTAAAAAGGATGCAGGTAACTCCCCCATTTATAGTCAGGAAAAGGAAGATATTTCATGTTTCATGTTGCATGAAGATGAATAATTTGCTGAAGAAACAAGGATGCAACTCTCTTCAGAAGTTATAAATAATGAGCTGCACTCAAGAAAGATTTGGAAATTATATTTTACTGGTGCCTATTCCAAGGAAGGCACGAGAGCTGGATTTTTATTAATATCAACATAAGGTAATTTCTTGCCTTTTCTTTCAAATTAGAGTTTAATTAAAAAAATAATGTTGTTGAGTATGAGGCTTTGATAATTGGCCTTCAAACTGCCAAGCAGATGGGAATTCATTGTATTTAAATTTTTGTTGATTCTGAATTAATTATAAGACAGATCAAAAATCATTGTCAGAATAAACATCCAAGATTGAGATCATATAGAAATGAGGTTTGGGACATGATTGAGAATTATTTTGAAGCTTTCAATATTCAATTTATTCCAAGGGATGAGAATAGACTAGCTGATTCATTAGCAGTTGCAAAGAGCACTTTCAAACCTCCAATTAATCCAAAGCTAAGATATGAGATAGAAATTTGACATCTGCAGGTGTTTTAAGATGATGAGTAGATAAACTATTTTTTTATAATGATTGGAAATTTTGAAAATGCTAAAATAGCTCAGGATGAAGAACAAACATGGCAGAAAACAGAGGTAAGACATCTCAAGTAGTCGATAGCTAATCAGAAGATTATTCAGCTGAAATATAATGTGATTCCCTGAGGTTTGGTTCCTCTTGAGAGGCTTTTTGATTCAAATGATGTTCTGTTGATTTAAAGAAACTTCACCAGTAGGAGCAATTGCAGGATTGTAATCTAGGAACTAAGTAGGAGCCAAAAATGGTGAATTTATTCAAAGGTGTTTCTAAAAATGATAAGGAAAGGTACGTTGATCTTTTCAAGAAATACATAGATGTGTTTTCTTGGTCATACAAAGATCTGAAAACATATGATAAAGATATCTTACACCACAAGATCCCATTGAAAGATGGATTCAAACCTCATACACAAAAGCACAGACAAATAAATCCACTACTATTGTCTGCCATTGAAAAAGAAGTAAAGAAGTTACTTCAGGCAAAGATCATAGTTCCCCTTAGATACTCTGATTGGGTTTCTAATCTGGTTCCTATGAGGAAGAAAAATGGAGAGATAATATTGTGTGTGGATAATAGGAACCTGAATAGAGCATCTATGAGAGATAATTTTCCTTTACCCAAGATGGATTATGTTTTACAAAAAGTGACAAGAGCTTATAGAATGTCTATGGTTGATGGATTCTTTGGGTATAATCAGGCAACAATAGGCAAAGAAGATCAAAAAAAGGTAGCATTCACAATCCCATGGGGTAATTTCATGTATGGTAGAATGTCATTTGGGCTAATGAATGCAGGTGCAACCTTTCAAAGGGCCATGGAAATATAATTCTTTGGAGATAAGTATGTGGTTATATATCTGGATAATATCACTATTTTTTCAGGATCAGATGATGAACATTTAGAACATTTGCAATGAACTTTTGAGAAGTATAGGAAGTTTGGTTTGTCACTGAACCCCAAAAAGTCTTTATTTGCCTTAGAAGAAGGTAAATTATTGGGCCACATAGCTTCCAAGAAAGGGGTTAAAATTGATCTGGCAAGGGTAGAAGAAATTCAGAAAATTCCTTTTCCCAGAAGTAATAAAGATATTGAGAAGTTTTTGGGAAAGATTAATTTTCTAAGAATATTTGCATCAAATTATGCAAATATTGTTAAAAAATAATTGATATGTTGAAGAAAGAGGAAGAAGTGAAATGGACTAAGGAAGCAAGAGAATCATTTTCTAGAATAAAGGAGGCTCTCCAAACAACTCTTGTTCTTATCGGCCCCGATTATTAGAAATTGTTTTAGATTATTTCATTTGTTTCCCCTTATACTATTGTTGCTATGTTATTGCAGAAAAATGAAGAGAATAGAGAGAAACCAGTGGAATTATTCAACAAATTTCTTAGAGATGCTGATTTCAAATATAATTTTCTAGAAAAGTAGGTATATGCATTTATTAAATCACTCAACTCCTTTAGAACTTATGTATTGCAATTTCAAATAACTACATATGTCCCTAATGTTGTTGTCAAGGATGTTCTGATTCAGAGTGATGTAGAAGAGAAGAGAGGGAAGTGGATAGCAAAAATTCAGGAATATGATTTGGAAATTAAACCTAAAAAACTAATCAAAGGTCAAGGTTTGGAAAATATGTTAACATAAACAAATTTTCAAGCATTGGGAATCAATCTGTTAGCACCAGTGGAGGAAGTTGTCAACGAAGAGGATAAAAATAAGCCCAAACCAAGTATGAAGATTCAATACAAATACATATGTTAAGATTGGTACAAAGATATTGTTCACTATCTTTGTTTTTTCTCTTGACCAACTACACTGAATAGAAAAAAGTACAGAGCCCTCAAGCTTAAGTCTTAGCCATATGTCATAGTAGAATCGAAACTGTACTAGAAAGATTCTGCTGACATCTTATTACTGTGTTTTAACTGAAGGAGATTCCATTGAGATTACCAAAGAGTACCATGAAAATCTGTGTGGGGGTCATTACAGCTGGAAGGTTACATCACATAAGATCCTAAAATTAGGTTTTTGATTGGCCCACATTGTTTGCATATGTATTCAAACTGGTCAGAGGTTGTCAGAAATGCCAATTGTTTGCAGAAAGGAAGAGTCTGGCTCCTTTACTTCTAATTCCAGTATTTATAGAAGAACCTTTTAGATAGTGGGGATTGGAATTTAGTGGAGAAATAAATCCACCATCAAGTGGACAATTGAAATGAATTCTAACATCCACTGATTACGTCACAAATTTGGTTGAAGCAATACCCACAAAGAAATAAAATGACCAAGTGGTGATGAAGTTATTCGAGGAGAATACCTTCAGTAGGTTCAGTTGTCTAGTCAATATTGTGATAGATAATGCTCAATTATTCAATTCTGATTTATTTATTGATTTATGTCAAAATTATAATTTAGTTTTGTCCCATTCTATAGCCTACCATCCACAAGGGAATGGATTGGTAGAGTCCTCTAACAAAAAATTGGTTAGAATCTTGAAGAAAACAATTGTTGAAAATCAAAAGGACTGGGACTCAAAACTTAAGTTTTCTCTTTGGGTAGTTCGGGTTACTACTGGATTTTCCTCTGGAAGATCACCTTTTGAGTTGGTATATGGAACACAGGCATTGTTTCCTAGCCAATTGGCCAAGCCTGTGGTTGTTTTTATTCAGGAAGCTCAGGAAGAACCCAATGCTCTGGTTAGAAGAATGAATAACGTAATTGAGTTAAGTGAAAATAGAGACAAAGTTAGAGACAACTTAATTACTTATCAGACAAATATGAAAACCATTTTTGACAGGAAGGAAAAGGAAATTATCTTTCAAGAAAGAGACTTAGTACTGAGGTGGGATACCAGAAGGGAGGATAGGGGAAAGCATGGTAAATTTTATCCTCTCTGGTATGGACCTTACAGAAAAAATGAAGCAATATATAATAATACTTTCATCCTGGAGAATTTAGATGGAGAAACTCTGCAACTTCCTGTGAATGGGAAATAATTGAAGCACTATTTTTAGCACTGAAATAAAATCATTCCACCATTGTAAATATTGGATTTCCCATTATTCATATGTCACCAAAGAAATATTTGACTCCATGCCCGAGGTGAAGGCACTAATATATGGCTCTTAGTACGTTCATGGTAAAAAGCACTATCCCCAGGTGGAGCCAGATGTTGTGACTCATTTTGCACTTTCCTTTTCCAATGGTTCTCAAAATTAAAAAAAATTAAAATATATATGTGTGTGTGTGTGTGTGTGTGTGTGTGTGTGTGTGTGTGTGTGTACAAATAAAAATGAATTAAGACTTCATATGCTAATAGTAGTTTTGAGTTATATGAGAAAAAATAATATTATGTTTCAGAGTATATGAAAGGTGTGCCTGGCCATTATTTTAATTAGTGTGCAACTCATCGGGAAAAGACGAGATGATGGCAGATGGAAGCCGATCGGGAGAAACCCACGAGCACAAACAACCCGATATATCATTCACGGGGTGCCTCCACAGTTGAATGTGATGTAGGCTCGTTGACTCAAATCAACGACCCACGATCATTATGGTAGCACAATTCTAAAGACCTTGCCATACCTGAGGTGCCTCCTTGGTGATGTAAACGGCCAGAGATGACATCAGCAAGCAAGCCAACTCATTATCCACGTCAGTCCCGCACCTATATTTTCATGCAATTAATTACTATTTTCGCCCAATTTTCCCGCTGTGCCTATAAATAGTGAGTCAAATCCTTGTTATTTTCACCTATCGGTTTCAGTTTGAATTGGAAAACCCATCCTAATAACCTTGCTCCTTGATTTCGAGTCTGTCTAGTCATCGTCCCAAGTTTAAACATGGCTAAGTCATCTTTTTCCAGTTCTTCCATTCACATTCCCCTCATGGATACAGAGCAAGACGTAATAGACACCCGTTTCATGGTTGAACGTTTACCTCTGTATCAGAAAGTCACCCTTAACCCACACAATTCCCCTGAATTCACATCTATGGTTAGATCTAGAGTCTTGTCTGCATGTGTCCCAAAAACCCATCTTGTCCCAGAATTCATTCATTGGCTAGCATCAGCATTATATCCTAACAAGTGTTTTGTAATGAACCACTTGGGAGAAAGTGTCTTCCAAGTTTCATCCTTTTTAATCCGCCAATCCTTCTGCTACCCGGACTCTGAGTGATATGTTAGTTTTACTGAAGAATCTTTGACAACACATTATGACAATCTTGCAGGCCAAGATTACACGCAGATTATCTTCATTCTGAAGCCAAACCAGGGATGTTTTCTCTAGATGAAAAGGTATTCTCTTTGGAAATTTTTGGTGCATAAATCAAGCATGTATTGCAATTTTTATCAAAAATTATTGGAAAGTAAGATTCTTCTCAGATTGATAGATCAGTTCTTGGAATATTTGCTTTGATGATTAGAAACCTGAAGTAGCGTTGGACATCCCATAATTTTGGTAGGATAATATTAATTCTCAATTCATGATCTTAACCTTGTAGATTGATTAAATTTGTCTCCATGAGGATGTTTGCCTTAGAATTTATTAGAAAAAATTTAAATGTAGATCAAATTCACTTTGTTCCAATGAAGAAAGGACATTTGTTTAAGTTTCCCATGACTATCGGACCTTTCATAGTGAATATGAGGCAAGATGCAAAAGAAGAAAGCCAAAAGCTAGAATACATGCATTTATTGTTAGGTGAAAAGTGGGCTTATGACCCACATCAGGTGATTTCTAAAAGGAGGGTTGAGAATGGTTATTTTTCTTTTACTCATGAGAGTAAGCCTGAAATTGAAAATTTGGATAATAAGGGTTTTGCAGGAAATGACAACACTAGTCTTGAAACTCCTGCTATCTCTGAAAAGGGAAATAAAATATATAGAGAAAATAATGATGATATAGAGGAGCAATGAGCTGAGAAGAGAGCTAAACTGAGTGAAGAAGTTCCATATGCACAACCTGGATTATCAATTCAATTGGGAGATATACATAATACACCAGCTTCACCATCCAGACATGAAGATGTTCATGATCGGGTACCATTAATTAAGCAGGTTTTTTCCCAAATTACTGAGAAGAATCAGAAGATCAGAGCAAGCATGGAGGCTTAAGTTGAGTCTCAAATCACCCCTGATTATACTAGTTTGTTAACTGCTATGGATTTAGAAAAAAAATAGCTGAATTTTTTTTTTCACACCCATCTGAAATGATAGTAGGGTCATCAAGAAATTTCAGAACTATCGATTTGACTTTTGATTCCAGGAATATTCCCTTACCTGATACAATAAATTTACATATGCAAACCGGTTTATTGATTATTAATGATTTGACTAAAACTATTGCAGTTGCAAGTAAAGCTTAAAGCATGTTGGGAAATGTGATAAAACAAATGACGTTGGATAAAGCTAATTCTAGATCTCTCTCCACCCAAAATGAAGAATTAAACAAAATAATTATCAAAATTGGAGTAGATCCCACTGACAGATCAGCTATGCAGAAATTGTTTCAGAGTGAAGAACCAGAAGTAAATGTACTAATAAAGAAGCTAAAGCTTCATAATGGTGAACACCCAATGGTAGCTGAAGTAGTAGAAGTGGAATCTAAAAATGAGAAGATTTTATAGCATGTGTTGTATAAATATGAAGAGATTTCCAAATTGAAAGAGGTAGTAACTAAGTTACAGGGGTAGATTGACTCACACATCAGCACAATAGTTTTGTAATATGAAATTGATGACCCAACAACTAAGATATCAAAGTTGAGTATTGAGTTGAAGATGGAAGAGATTGATATGAAGAAAGATCAAAGTGATCTTGAGACAACTATGAAGGTTATAAGGGCTAAGGATAACGAAATTGTAATATCAAAGGACACCGCAAACAAATACATAACAGATTATCGGCCAGCTTGTGAAGAAATCAAGAATCTCAAGGAGAAGGTAAAGGGGAATATCTCCCTAATTTAAGCTAAACATCTTCTTTGGAATGAGATTATAGGAGTGATGAAAACAGTATGTGGATCACTAGTTCTAATTTCAGAAGATAAGAGTATAATCAGAGATCTTCAAGAGCTTGTATTAGATAGAAAACAAAAAATGCATGATAGAGCTATATGGGCTAAAAAAATGATAGATTTTTTCAACTCCAAATCTCAAGAACTGGGTGAACATGAGATAAAAGATAGAACATCATGTGTTCTAGAAATTAACAAGGTGATAGTGAATAATGAACACAGGAAGTTAGCAGAAAAGAAGTTGACATAGATCAAGAAAGCAGTAGACAACTTCAACACTATATTTGATAAAAGAACCAGGATTGGATTTCCATCTTGTTGGGACCTGCAGGGTAGCTTATTGTCCTAGGAAACATAAGAAACTCTTTTGGTGGATGACAAAATTAAAATTGACAATACTCATGAGAAGAATGCAGTTTTAAAATGGACAACAATTATCAATTTCCTGCATAAGGGTTTTCAGTTGTTATGGATGGTCAAGACTCTATTTCTGGACAATCCTACTTACACCAAGATCACTACTTTTACATTGGAACATCATAAGTTAATTAATGCACCGAGGACAAATGTTGAACTCTCGAAGAAACATAGAAAATGGATGACCAATCTTCCTAAAGACACATTAGCAACATATGATATTCAAAAGACCACATCAGCAGTGAAGGGAACAACATTAGGAACAAAGAGAAGCACATCAACAGCTAAAGACATTCAGAAGACATCATAATATTTATATCTATTATTGTATTTTGTTTCTATTGTAGAACAAGGTTGTAATGCTACCCTCGATTGTAATGAAAGTAGTTGATAGAGGAAAGAATTATTTTAGGTAGTTTCAAGAAGTTTTGACAGTTACAACATGTTTTTCAATGTATTTAAGAAAGAGGAAAATGAAGAAGATGGGTTCGGAGTTTTGGAACCTCTGGAAGACTATATTTTTGTACTTATTTCTCTGAAGAATTAATGAATGAAGTATCAAGTTTCCAAAAATTGTTGATGGTGTTTTGTCTTTCCAGTGTCATTTTATGTTATTTTTTCTATGAATGAAGTGAAGTAATGAAGCTGCAGTTCTCTGAATTACATTTGCAAGTAAGATTTAAACATCCTTAAAATGTGCTCCTTCACTCCCACTCCTTTCTATTCATGACTTCTCTCTAAAACATAAGTTCATAGATTCTGTGTTTACAACATATCTTAAGTTCCCTCACAGTTCTTCTTATTCATTCGGATTTCAGCAATTAAAAGAATTGTGAAATATTTTATTTATTCCAGAGCATTAAGGGTTTTAAAACTAATTTACAAAGGAAGAGAATGATGAACAAATGATAAAGGCTGTTTCTATAATATATTGTTAAAATTTCTTAAGCACTGATTCCTTTCCACAACCAAGGGGTTGTCTCTTAAAAACAAACACATCACAAGTGCGGCAATACTCATGTGCATCAAGATCATAAAATATTTTGTGCAGTTGCTTTCCCTGCATAGTGACCTCCTACAACCCCTCCATGAGCCTCAGCTAATATATCCATCTCTCAAATTCCAAAACATACCTTCATGGGACTTCATCCACACCCATTTTGTACTGCTGACTAGCAATCAAAGTAAATTCAATTGCGCACGTGACCAACTCTTTCTTTTGTTTTAGAGTATACTCCATGGGCGCATTTCCAGTGATCATAAAATTAATAATATCTATGAAATGATCATGAACTACTTTAATGGAAAACACTTGTGCGTCTGATAAGCCGTCTTCCAGATTAGTTGGCTCTTCTCCACTTTCAATAGGCGATAAATGGTCTGGCCCAACATTTAGTCTTCGAAGTTTCACAATTACTTCAAAGTCATATTCTTGAAATAACAAAAACCATCTACATGTCTTCTCCGCCAACATAGGCTTGTTGACCAGGTACTTTAGAGCATATTGGTCAGTAAACATCTTCAAGTGGCCTCCCAATAGATAGTGGCGAAACTTATGTAGCGCATAGGACATAGCCAATCCTTCCCTCCCTGTGGTCGAGTAATTACGCTCCACACTCAACAACTTCCTATTTCAAAATGCAATAGGGTGGTCAATCTCCCCAGCTCCTGGCTACACTAAGACAACTCTCAACGTGATGCAGGAGGCATCGACATGTACATGGAATTCCTTCATCCAGTCTGGAAAGAACAATATGGGCGCAGTTACCATCTTCTCGTTAAGAAAATTTAATATCTTTTGGCAATCCTCGTCCCAGAAAAATGAGGCATCCTTCTTTATCAACTTCTCCATGGGCGCAGTGATCAGCGCATAGCCTTGCATGAACTTCCAGTAATACCTTTTATGCCCCAAAATTGAGCATAGTTGCTTCACATTTGTGGGGAATTCCAAGTTAAAAATAACGACGATCTTTGTTGGATCCACCATCAATCCTTGCTAAAAAACAATATGACCTAACAAGATCCCGAATGGAACACAAAATATACACTTTTTTCAGATTGAGTGAGATATGATACTTCTGACAAGTATCCAACATCAGGCACAAACTCGACACATGCTTCTTCAATAATCCAAGACAGTCTAGTCACCAAAGTATACTTCTAAGAACTTATGGATGTATTCCTTGAACGCATCTACTACCATGCATGAGAATATGGCTGGCACATTCTTCAGACCGAATGGAATGACTTTATACTGAAAGTATCCCCATTTTTTCGCAAAGGTCAAATTTATTCTATATTCAACACGATTCTTATCTAGTAGTATCCTAAGAAACCATCCATGAATGAGTAGGTCTCCTTCCCTCCTACATTATCCAGGATTTCATCAGAGAATGGGGTCGGGAATGGGTCACGTACACAAGCATCATTCAATTTGCATAGATCCACACAAATCCTTATTTCTCCTTTGGTTTTCTTGTCCTGCACCACCATAGGGCTCACCCAATATAATTCTTCCACTAGCTCTATGATCCCTGCAACAACCATTTTCTCCAATTCCTCTTTGACTTTCTTCTTATATTTGTGATTCAGCCTATACGGGCACTGCTTCATAGTTCACGCATCTAGTTTCAAGGTGATCTTCATTACCCCAAGGTCTCCTACTATCCCCTTCAGCTCAAAAGAATTCATAGGGAACAACTCCTGATATTCAGACAGTAGCTCGGCAACCTTACCCACCGTATCATCATCCCATTAATCCCATATATTTTCTAGCTTTGGCTATTGCACTGAGCCAATATTTACTTGTCGAATCTTGAGCGGCTTAGTTAGATCTACTGACTCAATCGTAGGCCCAACAGCTATGTGTTGTCCTTTAGATTTAGGGATTTTAATGTTCCTTGGGTCTTCATCATTATCTTCAACTGAAAAATTATAATAATTAACGATGTCCTTCATCTGTGCATCCTAGGCTCGCATAACGCGCTCCACCGTCGGTCTTGTGGTGTCAAATATGACTCTGTGAATATCCTATAGTGCCTGATCCAGGCATTCGAACCCACTTTAAAAACTAAAGGTCAGGATAAAACTTTATATCAATGCATTCCATTCATTGGTTCCACACACAACTCAGTTTCGAGCTACCAGTCCATAGGAACTTTCCCCAAAGTGTGGATGAATATATGCACCCATTTTGGCTTTAGTTCTTCGCCCCAAGCTTTAGTCCACCTAGCCAAGTGTTTGCGCGGATCTCCTTCTCCGGAGTAGGTCTCTCCCATCCTGGTATTTGGATGCTCAAATCCCAGACATATCATGCGGGTGCATTCTCCCTAGTTAGCCAAGTTTCCCTTGTGCATCTACCACCACTGTGTTGGGGTTGAGCGCAATGCTATATCTAGTGCATGGAACCTTTGTGCTTCTGGAAAAAAATTTCTCAAGTTGTTATAAAAACATATTAACATTAGTTAGACCATCATAATAAGGAAAATCTTGTGCCTCGAAGGATATTCATCAAAGAGATTTTGTCACCCGATTGCAGCACAACGTAGATACTTCATGCAGTTTGTTCTTCCAGTTCTCTAGTTCCCCATCTGAATCTGAAAAGTAGGAGCTATCCGTATCCCAGTTGAGTCTTCCATCGACTTTCTGGTTGATTAAGTCTTCATCCAGTGTAGTAAAATTATAGATATGGTCCACATCATCATCTGCACACATCAGATTTGTATATCTTTCTCCCTCTATAGGATCTAGGGGGACTACAACCCTAGTTCCATTATTTTCAAATACCATACTTCTAATATTAATATTGATGATGATACCCATATTAATATCCCAATATAAACAAAATAGCATAGGATAGGGGTTAGTATCATCAAAAATTTGTATAACTTCAAAATCTATGAGTACCCTTACTCCTTCGATATCCACTACTACTTTCCAGATCCTTCCTAATGGAATAATATTTTGTTGATTTTCCATGTGTAGGTGGATAGTGGACCATTCCAGTTTAGGTTCTCCAATTCATTTCCAAGTCTAATTTGGTAAAACAATTGCATCATATCCTATATCTAGAATGACCTGATCCATCTCATATGCACCAATCTAAGAAGTCAATCCCATTATTCGTCAAGTTATTCTTTTATTCTTATAGATCTTATTAACAACCTTTTGCTCCATCTAAGGTTGTTCTTTCTCTGTGCAGTTGTCTATTAATTCTTGAAGGTTCTTGACTACCTTCTTATTGCGCAAAAAATTGATACAAGCCTACAAGAAGGGCTTTAGCTCTTCATCGACCACGTCCATAGGATTGCTTGATGTTGAGGTGCCCACTTTTACGAAGCCTTTCTTTGCTTCTACAAATGTTTCATTTTCTCTCTGTAAGTTGAATCCTTCCATCTTTTCAGGTTCTTTTCAGATATATATATCAGTATCAGGCTTTGTACCTTTGTATTCACCAGTGGCTACACCACTTCTAGTGACGATATTCACATTTGGTTCTTCTTCGCGTAGCTCAACTCTTACCATCTGAATATTTAGAGTGGGATTTTTTTTTTTTTTTCCTGCATTTTTGTAATCAAAATAGGGAAATATTCAATTAAATAATCAAATTGTCTATAGTACTTGCAATACTGTTGTGCTATATTCTGGAATTCGTGTGCATAATGACTCGCATTTCCACAATTATAACAGATGAGCTGCCCCTTTCCTCAAAAAACTCCTCCTCCTCTTCCATTTCCTCTACTTTGGAATCCACCATGCCTAGATGGGGATGCTAGTGAGGTTGGTTCAGGGTGCATCCTATACATATCAGCTCGGTCAATCATCAAATCGAAGTTGCAACAATGTTGCTCGTCATGTCCCACCGATGAGAAAACTATGGAGAAAGGTTGCTTAAGCTCAGGGATATATTTACTAATCCTCGGGAAAAACTACGTTGTGTGCATAACCATTTCTTGAAAAATTGTGCACCATAACGTAGGAGTTCCACTCAGTCCAGTCGCGCTCTTCAACAAGCTTGGTACCCTAGTTGATAGATAGTCATTGAATGCAGGGCACTGATCCTTATGATGCCTAAACTTTGCAGCGTATACACCATACATCTGTGCATGTCTCCTTTACCTTATACTTGTGTAGAATCTATGTTTCTAAGTGAATTTACTCCAACTAGCTTTGGATCTGTTGGGTCCCAATATACGTAGTTGGTACGAGCAACTATTCTAGCTTCATTGAAATATCTATAGATTCGGTCTGTGTGGAAATATTTTATTGACTTAGGGGCTGGTGCAGATGCAGAAACAACATGGAAATGAACCACTCTTTGTGTTGTGTTTCATCAATAGTAAATCCTCCGTCTCTGATTGTGTGCTTCAACTATTGATCCGCGTCCCATACGGATTCGTTCAATTCTTAGTGAATCTCCTTCAACTCAATTACACATTGGGTAAATGATTTTGGCTTCTTGAATTGTTCCTTTAATGCGGCCTTTAGATTATCAATAGTTGCATTAGGATTTGTTGCCACATACCTTATGTACCAATCCAATGCGAGGTCTTGAAAAGTGGTGGCCAACTATGCTTTCTTAACATCCTCATTATTAACATGTTGCGTTGTCCATACAACGTTAGTAAAAACTAGAATTGGTCTATGTCTTCGTTCGCGATACCATGAAAATTGGGTAACTTCATGGAGGTGTACATCTCAACGTTTGGTGGTGGAGGTGGAGGTGGAGTGGACAACTTGTTAGAGCGAGATGAGTTTGGGAGTGGAGTGGATGGGATCTGAACTATGGCCAATGACCCAAGACTACCCTGATCTTGCAATTCCTCTTCTTCGGAGGGTGCAGATTCACCAGAGCTACTGATTTTAGATTCTTCTTCACTATCAGATTTACCTTTGAGGGGGCTATAAATAAAACCTTCTTCTCGATATACTTTGTAAGTTCTTCCACTACGCGTATTTGGGCCTCTATGGGACATTCACTCAATATGACTGCATTTTAATCCACAAATTTACAAAGCGTGGGAACTTACCTCCAGTACCCTTGAAAAACCTTTTTTTAGCTTTAGAATACAATACAAATTGATCAATAATGAATTCAGTCACAAATCCTCCTATAACACTATCGATCCAATGATCTACTGCGTGGGTGATCTTGTTGCTAGTTTTCTCTAGTTTTTGTACCAGATCCAGGGTTTGCTGAGTGATCGAGTCATCCTTTGCGGAGGTCTGGAATCTAGTAAGCTGAGAAAACCACTCGTGCAATTCACTCACAAAGGAAGAAAATAAAATTTCGTGGGCCTCTGTGTAGATATACCTTTGTGCCCAATCTTTGGCAAACAATTTAGAGCTTTTGTTTTCTTGGATTGAAAATTCATGTATCTTCTTATCGAGCCAATCTTGAAGTTCATTCTTTGTTAGGTGCCAATAAATCAAATCTCCCTCAAAATGATCCCAGTCTCAGCAACAAAACCATTTGTTGGCTTGAGAGGACTTGAACCAGGTTTAGATTTATCACACAACCAACAAAACCCTCCAACTACTGGCCCTTTCAGTAGTGATCTGCTTGCGCAGACCAAAGTCTCAATCGAAGTAGTATGGTAGGGTGTTGGAACTAGGTTTCCACATCCTAAGGGAGCTTTTGATGTGGCATATGTAATCAGACTTACTATATATAATATAACATATTTTCACATCCATGGTTAATGGTAACGTATCTAACACATTGACAGATTGTCACAGAATACTTCAATATATTTTGTGCACGGTAGCTAATTATACTTCATTCAAATCTGTTCATTTAACATCAACTAACTCTCATGCATAGATGAATTTAACCAATTAAAGAAGTAAATATGCAACCACATAACATATTCATATCTATAGCAAATAACAAATAATCTAAATAGTAAATCCCATAAGAATCTGGGTTCACCAAAATTTCCTTATTTATTAAGAGATTTTCATTCTAGTACAATCTATCCTTCTACGCACATAGCAGCAAAATCAGCACATAGCTCAAGACTTAGGTCTCCGTGCACACAACAAGTAAGAGCCTTTCTACTAAGACTAAAACCCAGACTTAGATAAAAACATTAATCAAAACAACCATCAAAGATGATATCTCTTTACTCGACTCACTCTTACATATTTATATTATCAAAATGCACACATACCATGGTATCAAACCATGGTTTGAGACTCATGGTTTTTCCCTTTAACCCTTTACAATAATTAAGGGACTTTGACCGGCCCCAAACTCTCTTTAACCATTTGCGCGTAGTGTGTTCAAAAAAACTTTAACAAAATTAACCCAAAAAAGTACACACCAGGGGGCTTTTCTCCAACAGTTATATATACGCCCTCATTGTATGAGAAACAAACTTTTCCACCTTGGCTCCTCCTACAAGGCATTAGAGAGACAAGCTAGTTCTTTTGGGGAGCAAGGACTGGCTCCAACACTCCACTATTGGAGCTAGTGGTGTTTGTTGTATACATGTGTCTTGGGACTTTTACTTAATATCAAAATCCTTATGGCCAACACGTTCTTCATGCATGGATTATGAATATTTGTAAGACTATTATGTGAATTATTGTAATTCATGTTTTTTTTTTACCTGTGCTAATGTAGTTCAACTATTTTAGTTATTTTAGCACTTATCATATTGAGAATGCGTGATAATGCTTTTTATGGATGTCACATCTTTGTGGACTATTCCGCTGGATGTTAGACAAACCTTTCGTGTTTGTGTTATTTTCATTGAATGTTGCATATTTTTGGACTATTCCAATAGATGTTAGATGGACCCTTATTGTTTGCATGCGTCTCCACTAGGGTGGTACTATTACCTCTCTCTCAGGGGCTTAATTTTCTCCCTCTCTTTTATCACTATAAAATTTTTCTAAACTTGGACAATTTTCATTTGTTCCTAAGTCATGGTCTTAGATAGGGGTTAAGTCAATTGTTATGTTTTTAGAGTCTAATTCATAGGGTTAGAGTCTCATTTCCATCATCAAATAAAGTCCAACAACCTTGTTTCACACTTTAAGGGTCCCATATTATGTTTCGGAAGTCATGTGTTTAGTCATTTTGAATTTTTTTTTGAATAAGCCACGAAGCCACATTTTCGTAGCGTAGACAGTGTTAAAAATTTCTTTTGCGCTACGAAAACGCTGGTATTTTCATAGCACAAAACCCTGAAATTAGATTACATGCACTACGAAATCGGGGATTCGTAACCAATCTTGTCCAACTATCAAATCCATCAAATTTCGTTAAATTTTCATGATTAGGTGTCAGTCCACGAATCCTTTCTCACACATGCAACCATTCATAACCATCATGAGATTCGTTAGGGGTCATTTATCATTAGTCATTTTAAAATTTGAAAAGGGATGGTTGTCCTTGGTTTTATTGTTTCATGCAAAAAACATTTGGTGCATGTCTTTCTTCGAATGATAACCTAATGGTAAGTAGAAACCAGAGCTTCTCTCAATTTTCAAGCGAGGCTGAACCCTTAATCAAGTGAGCCAGTTTCTTTGAAATCAATAGAGGCAGTTTATTACAGGTTTTCTAAAGCCACAGGGACTTCGAGGGAAAGATGACAAAGGAAAAAAGAAACCACAGGTCAGGCCACTATTTGAGAACAAAACCTGAAGGCATAAAGGCTCTCACCAAGGCATAAACACTGGTATTTTCATAGCGCAAAACCCTGAAATTAGATTACATGCACTACAAAATCAGGGATTTGTAACCAATCTTGTCCAACTGTCCAATCCATCAAATTTCGTTAAATTTTCATGATCAGGTGTCAGTCCACGAATCCTTTCTCACACATGCAACCATTCATAACCATCATGAGATTCGTTAGGGGTCATTTATCATTAGTCATTTTAAAATTTGAAAAGGGATGGTTGTCCTTGGTTGCATTGTTTCATGCAAAAAACATTTGGTGCATGTCTTTCTTCGAATGATAACCTAATGGTAAGGAGAAACCAGAGCTTCTCTCAATTTTCAAGTGAGGCTAAACCCTTAATCAAGTGAGCCAGTTTCTTTGAAATCAAGAGAGGCAGCTTATTATAGGTTTTCTGAAGCCACAGGGACTTCGAGGGAAAGATGACAGAGGAAAAAATAAACCATAGGTCAGGCCACTATTTGAGAACAAAACCTGAAGGCATAAAGGCTCTCACCAAGGCATAAACGCTGGTATTTTCATAGCACAAAACCCTGAAATTAGATTACATGCACTACGAAATCGGGGATTCGTAACCAATATTGTCCAACTGTCAAATCCATCAAATTTCGTTAAATTTTCATGATTAGGTGTCAGTCCACGAATCCTTTCTCACACATGCAACCATTCATAACCATCATGAGATTCGTTAGGGGTCATTTATCATTAGTCATTTCAAAATTTGAAAAGGGATGGTTGTCCTTGGTTGTATTGTTTCATGCAAAAAACATTTGGTGCATGTCTTTCTTCAAATCATAACCTAATGGTAAGCCGAAACTAGGGCTTCTCTCAATTTTCAAGCGAGGCTGAAGCCTTAATCAAGTGAGCCAGTTTCTTTGAAATCAAGAGTGGCAGTTTATTACAGGTTTTCTGAAGCCACAGGGACTTCGAGGGAAAGATGACAGAGGAAAAAAGAAACCACAGGTCAGGCCACTATTTGAGAACAGAACCTGAAGGCATAAAGGCTCTCACTAAGGATAAATCAGTTGAAGAAGCCTTCAAGAAGGCAGGATGGTAGAGATTCTGTGAAAAGCTACAGGGAGGTCATAATCAAGTCACAAAAGAATTTGCCATTAATTTCATAGGTTCAAATAAAAAGGTTGGATTTTTAAACTTGCCAATTTCTCGTGAAATTATATCATTAGTGACAAAGATTCCAAGGGGAGAATAAAGGTGGTTCAAGAACTTCAGGTTTGAAATGGAACCTTGTAAAATATTTTTGAAGCCAGAGTTTGTGGACACAAATTTAACCAAAGCAGTGCCAAGAGGCTATGTCAAGAATACATATGCTAACTTGCTCTCCAACATTCAAAGGTACTTCACCTGTGAAGGAAGATACCATAAGGTGTAGTCTTATCATTTCAAACTCTTATTGCATTTCACAGGAATAATTTCTCTAGATTTACCTTTCTTCTTGTTTCGAAGTTTGGCCAAGATGGCATATAAGGTGCAGATGAAAACTTAGACATGTGAAACTTCATTATTCCATCATGGTATAGTTAAATTAATAGTTTTGCATGAACTTCAAAGGGTTAGAGAATGGTCTGCATTTATGTTTTTATGTGGATTTGGGGTGGAAACACATAGAACGAGTGTTAGCCCTAGGGCCAAAGAAAAATCACCATCAGAAACCACTGACCTTACAGAAACAAGATCAAAGATATTTGTCAAGTTAAAGCCTAGAAAGCAAGTGAAAGAGCCATAGATTAAAACAACAGTGATTATTCAAGAAACCCCTCAACCTGCACAAAGAGAACAACCAAAGGTAAGGAAACAGTATAGGAACAGTCAACCAACAAATTAGCCCAGAAAGGATTGACTAGAAGGCAAATAGCAAGGGAAAAAGGAAAAACAGTGGTTTCAGAAGAATATCTAGGTTTAAAGGGTAGTTTGAATGATATTTTACAAGATATTTATATTGAGGAATCTCCTTTTGTTCAGGCAGATTTTATAAGTTTGGATGAAGGGAAATCTAAGAAGATCAAGTCTTCCAAAAAGCTAGATTTTAATGATGAAATTTCAGAGTTTGTGCTCAAGCCCAAAAGGCCTCTAACTAGGAATCCAAAAAAATTTCAAGGGCTAGATGTGGAGTTAGATAAGGCTGGAGAAGTTTCAAATGTTTATCAGGAACCCATATACCTTTCATCACCTATGCCTGAAGATGACGGAAACAGAGTTTTCAATACTTAAAGAGAAAAGAGAAGTTATGAAGGAATTAAAGAAAAATTAAGACTAGCTAATCTTGAAATTGCTAAGCTTAAGAAGAAAGAAAGAAAACATGTTGTTGACAGGATAAATTTTGACAGAATTAAGGCTCTGTGGGAGCTTGAAAGAGTCTCAAAACCTAAAACAGTGAGCAGTGAAGCTCAGTATTTTACCTGGACTCTTCCTGCAATCAAAGAGGCTAAATTTGTGAGAAGGATAAATGTAAATTTAAGGGCTACTAAAAGAATTTTGAAGAGGCATATTGAAGATCTTGAAATTCAATTGATAAACTCTGAAGGTCAGCTACAACAGAAGTAAGGAAGTAAGTGAAAAATCCCTAATACAGTTTTGTTTTGGGAAGAACGCCACTTTTTGAAAACATTGCAAAGATGACTTATGTTTATTATTAAGGTCTATTAGCATCAAGGAAATCATTAAAGGGCTGTAAATATTCTTAAGATCTGAAGATGATGAAAAAAATTGTGTAATAAGGAGATACACAGCAGTTTCGTAGCGCGCTACAAAACTGCTATAGGTGCATTTTTGAACATTTTATAAGTATTTCTTAGGGTAAACAAGCTTCATTTCCAAATTTTGTTGCTACTGGTGGTTGGAAAGGGTTCAAAAATGAAACTCCAAGTCTCAAGGCAAAGAAAGTTGGATCACTGAGAGTGGTTTACAAAGGTGTAAATTCTGCGCTACGAAAACAGTATTCATTTCATAGCACAGCCATGTCATCTCTCCTTTTACTTTTTTAAAGGCTTGTTTTCTGTACAGGTGGAAAGGTATGGTTCCATGAAGGTGACAACACATGTCACTTATCCCAAAAGGTCAACATTTCCAGTAAAAATGGTTCGAAGATCATCAAGAAGGAAAAGGCTGAATTATAGGAAACATGTTCCCTGTTTTGTAGGGCAAGTAAAGCATGAACCAGTATGATAACATAACAAGATTGCAGGCATCATCAAGGTCGAAGACATGGAGGAAAAGCTGACAGAGATATCATATAAGTTCTAGATAAGGTTGTTTAGATATAATAAGGAGTTATACTCCTATTTTGTATTAGGACTTCTAGAAGACACAGTTAACTGTCAGATGTAATTGATAGTCAGTTTTAGAGAAAATATGTGTCAATTTAAGATAGAATTTGAATTCCTCTGAAGATGGATCATAGAATCCAAGGTTGTAATGACTCTATAAGAGACATGAGGTCTAATTGTACCAGGTTGGCAATTTTCATTAACAAGAAAACTATGTTACTATAGCAGACTATGTGTTTTTATCATAATACAGATATTGGCTTACTACTCAAGATTCAGAAAGATTTTTTAATGTGTGATGTTCCTATGGCTTTCCTTATCTATATATTTATAGTGGTATAAACATATGTTACCTAGAATTCATTGGAAAATTCTCTAACTTCATGCATATGTTTGTAAACTGTGTTTTGTTCACTCTGTTTTTGTTTTGCTGATACACCTAAAAACTCTGAAATGCCTTGACTTCCATGATAAGCTAATTTTGATGTTTTGTGGGAACATACCTTGACTCCATAGCCCAATAGATTTTTTTTTATCAGTAATTCAACCAATCATACACTTTATATTTAATTTATTCCTAGAGTTAGCCATCTAATCCTTTTTTCAAAATCTTAAACCTAGTGAGAGAGCCCTCTCAGGTTGAGGAGGCTAAGCCTCAACTAAAAGTCTGGTTTGAAATAGTTACACTGAGGTAGCCTGACCAGCAGCATATCAGGTCCTATTTTGGTGATAACACTCTCCATAGTAGAAGAACCTCGACATACTTACAACTGAACACTCACCAGGCACACTTAGTTTCATTTCGAAGGCACAAATGCATTCCTTTCTCTTGCTGATAGTTAGAGCCAAGGAAAATATATCAAAATATATGGAAATCAGGTCAATACTCTTTATGGGATCCTATTCCAAATGGTGTGAGGTAAAATTTGGAATTAACATTAGGGATACCCCCATGGTTGACATATTTCTAGCACCCATCAACAAATATCACTAGAAGGAGGGCCGACTGAAAAGTTGTGACTATTGAGTTTGTTTTGAATCTCTTACCATAGATGGATCATACTCAAATCATAGTCCTAGGGTGTTTTTCCAACCTATCCCTTGGTAAAATTTTGATCCCTCATGAGCCTCTTTATCACTTATCTCAATTGAAGTTTGATGGTGAGGATGGAACATCCATAACCGAGCACATTTCTATTTTTTTTAAATTTTATGAATATTACAAAATCAATGATGAAAATTTATGTTGTGTGGCTTTCTTCCTTACCCTTGAAGGTCATGTTAAACGATGATTTCATACCTTACCATCTACTTCCATCCATTGTTTTCATCATTTCCTCAAGGATATTTATCAATCCTTCGATAGTTATGATTATCGATATGTCCTTAAAAGAATCAATCAGCTAAGAAAGAAACCTAATGAATCAGTTGAGGATTTCATTGATCGATTCCTTCACCTTTGTTATGAATTTCATGAAGAAGACACAGATTTGGATTTCTTTAAGAAAAAAATTGAGTGTTTGGTTCACATCTCTTTGCACGGTGAATATGGACCTCCTTATGTTTCTACTTCCTCAACTCTTGTAAATCATCAAACACATCTAACTTTAGAGGAGGAATCTATGATTCCTTTTGTTCCTTTTCCTCCTCCCTTTTCAGTTCCGATTTGGGTTCCTCCTTGTGATGATTCTGAAGTTGGGAAGTTTTAAAACTGAATTCCTAATCTATCTCTTCATCGTCCTCCCACTTTTCATGATTCAGATATAACGAAATAAACCTCGGAATTGATCATGGAGCCTAGGGTGAAGGCTAATCCTTTCATTCCTCAAGATGACATTGGAACTCTTAACATCAATCTTGAATCTTGTTCCATTGAAATTTTTACTTCTTCAAGGGACATCTATAAATATCTATCATCTACATGTCATGACTCTGCATATCATGATCTCCTTGATCAATCGGCTCCGCCAACTAGCTCTTCATGCTCTCTTAATTTTCAACTTTTTGGTTCAAATTTTAATCATATACAAGGAAGTCACATTACACTGGTAGAGGAGGAGGAAATTGAAGAGACTTTTGATCTTTATTCCCTTTTTCAAATTCCCCCATGTCAAGATGATGCACTTCCATTCTTGGATGATTTTATATTTGCTAATATCGGTAGTGAATCGGTTGCAATCAATTCTTCCAATCAATCTGTACCATTGGGAAATAATAATTCTGATGAGGATGAATCTTTTGATATATATAATTATGGATTCCCAAGTGCACCAACTGATCTTATGGTTCATCGAGAAGATTTAATTTAGAATATTTCAATGTAAATCTAGAATCTGATTCGGTGAAATAAAATGTTCTTATCGAAACTTCATTTTCATCTCATTATCCCTTGTGCTCTATTGTTTGCAATGCAACTATTTGAAATGGATATGCTTCATTATTTTCAAGTTCTTCATATGATGTGTTAACTTATAAAATGGCACAAGCTTGTGAGGATTTCCATGATGAAAGAGAAAACAATCAAATCATCAAATATCCTTTCCATCCCTCATTTTCTCTTGTTTTTCATAAAGACAATTCTTCAAGAAAAATTCCTCAAGAAATTTCCCTGATTCTTTCATCTTTGGATTTTTTATTAGAATAATATTTGGACTTGGGTAATCTGGTTGTTGAAGTTGTAAAATTTGATCAAATCAGTGACAGAGATGCCTTCCATCTAGTTAGTAGTGGTCTTATTTAAATCAGCGGTAGTATATGTCCTCACACCATGCAAGATCTAGTTCAATCTTCAAAATGTGATTTTACAATCCTTGAAAGCTCTGGGAATTGTCAGGGAGTTGAGGAAATTAAACTTTCCTTGAAGGTTATGTCAAGATCTCATGACTTTGGTAAGGCCCTCGAATTATTTAGATCTAGTTTCTCCCACAAAATCTTTCTCTTTCCATGGTTTCACTAGATGTAAATTCCTTCTTGAAATATGCTTGGTATTGCAGAGTTAGTATTTCTAGCTTTCAAGATGTTATTTATGATTGCATTCACAAATATTCCTCATTTGATTCACCTTCATGCAAATCTCTTGTATCACACTCAGGTTTGGAATGTGTTTCTCACATAGAATCATGAAACTGTGAAGTTGATAAATTCAAGAATCATATTTGGCTGAAGCAATCATGCATATCGTATTCATATCATAATCGTCAACTCCTGATTTTTCTTGCGAATGTAATATTAAAGATATCTCCCTATATCACACCTAAAATCCTCTTGAGTGATGATGAGTGCACGAGTTATCTGGCGAACCAAAATCTTATCCACTCATCGTATCCTAACTGGTTTCATGTGTTTGATGTACTGGCATTCATTTTCAGTTCTTTCCATGATTACGATATTAGTGTAGTATGTAACCCGTTACAAGGAAACATGTTCTCATCTATATCGTGTGAAGAAGATGATTCATTTTTTCAAGGCATTCATAAAGAAGTTTATATTGATACATTTTTGAAGAGGGAATATCATGCCACAAACTTTCCATTTGATCATAATATTAATTTTCATACTTTTTGTCATTTTACCACCAATATATCCAATGACAGTTGTTTTACATCCTTTGACCTTCGTGGATTAACATTTCATCCTTTGAGTACTTGTCAAATGATTAAGGAACTTTAGCCTTCACTAATGGTTATGTCAGGTCCTCAATGTCTTGACAAGTCAGCTGAATATGATAAGATTAATTGTCTCTCACAAGATCTCGTTCTAACCCTATGTTGCTAATTGAAAATTCATCTTTGGAAATATTTCAGTATTCTCAAGAGGAATATTTCAAATTTTACGATCCAATAACTAAATGGTTGGAGAAATCCTACATGGAAAGCTTTGTCACAAATAACGAGTTTTGATCTTTCCTCGTGCTTGCCAAGAAGTGGCATGCACATGAAGATGCATTCCAAAGAAGTTTACAAGGTTTTTTGAATGATGGTTTTCATTGAAAAGGTAAGAATGTGAACTAGTTAGAAGTAGTGGCTATGGCCTAACTTTTTATTGACAGGAAAGACCTTCAAATATTTGTGCAAGTTATTCAAGTTCATATCTTTTCTATTTCACATTATTTTATCTTAGTTTTAATTGATCATATATTTGTGATTGCAAGTCGAGAACAATTACGATGGCCACATTGGAAATTTCATTATACGTAACCCTGACCTTCTAAGTGGTTAGGTTAGGAGTAGGCTGCATGTTAGTTTCCTTTGCACATTCATCCTGCATTCATTTTCTATAGTTTTTCTTTCCTTTTTTTATTTTAGTTTTTCATCATGTTTTTCTTTAGACTCCTTCTGTTTTGTCTTCTAGTTTTGTTTCGTTGTTTTTTTTTGTCTTTTATTTTTTTGTATAAGATCTTACATGAAGATGTTATGTTGGCTCAAAAGGAAATGTGGAAAAACATAAGAGTTCTTTGTGACTGTGAAACATGTGGTTAGCTCTCTGCCATTGTTCTTTGTGTTGGTTACATCTTTTGGTCAATGAAGCTCCAATGAAAAATATGATCCATCCGTAACAAGAGTTTTGGTAAAAAAGTGATACTTGTGTCTATTCAGGAAGCCTCATGCCCACAATTGGTTCTTTATGTTTCGATGTTTTCATGATTATCCAATTAGTAGAAGAGGAAAGGGGGGAAAATATAAAAGAGGAAACCTAAGTCACAGGTCTCTATATGCTTCTCTGAAGGAACAACATTTCTTTCTCTCAATAATTTTGGGTCACTATTTCATCCAAAAAATGAATAAGTGCCAATGCACAATCCTATTTTAATATATAAATATAGGTGAAAGCATATAAATTCTTCCTGCATAGAGAGGTGAAGCAAGAAACTCTATCGGGATATTTTCAACGATCATTGGCAGTGAAGCAATGTTTTTGTTCATGTAGTCACTCTCTAGGGTTACCGTTCCGGCATGCTGGCAACAGAGAAACACTAGAGATGAAAAAGTATACTCTGAAAATATAAATATCGCGAACTTCACTACCCTTTCCAATTCGAAACATTTTGATATTGTTCAATCTTATGTTTGTGTTCAACTAAGAAGGTACAAAGGGGACCATGTTTATTCACAGGGTAGGTGGGGAGGAAAAAGTGATCTACTCGATGGGTCAATACTCCCTGATGAACTAAGACCATGTATAGAAGATTCAACCAAGACAGAGAAGTTGTAATTGTACCAGTGTGTTTCCAAGTGTTTTTGTTGTTACAACACCCTCCAAAATTTAGGCCTACACCAAATTTCGGATCCTACGTTGGGCTTGTACATTGTCTTCACAAAAATTGAAATCCATTGCATGTGTTTTCTCTAAGTTTTTTGGTCCCTTTTGCCAGAAAATAAAAATGTCATCTTTCCGCATGTTAGGGTTCACATGATGTATATAAGCTTGCTTTTGTGGTTTCAAGGGGTTATAATTTTTAAAATGAGTTAATATTACCATGTAAACATCTTCCAAACTCATTCCCTAAGTTTTAAGCATTTTCACACAAGTGTCGTATGGTTGTCGCAAAGTGTATCTTTAGTGTCACACTTTTCGTAAGTTGTTGCAAAGTTTTCACACTGATGGATGTATGTTGTTAATGTGTCTTAGGTGAGCTATGTTTTTGTGACGAAAAGTGTTCTAAATGTGTGATCAAAATTGATTCTTATCACTATTCACATCTTCTTTATCGATCCTAGACTTATTCAAATTTTGAAAACTTTTCGATCGAGAAAATTAGCCTCATCTGACCTTCCTCAACTATGCATTGTGAATTTCTAGCCCTCAATATGCAACCCTTCCTCTTGAAACTGTGCAATGCATAGTTCCCACCTGCCATGACTACGCACTACTTACTTTCAATGCTCAAGCCTGGACCTTGGCCTCCAAAATTATGAAATTCATCCCTCCAACCTGCCCCAACTTCACTTTACAGAGTATCTGAGCACAAATCCAGCCTTTCAGCTCATGAAATAAGAAACTTCATAATCACTAGCTCTACTCTACCTTTCAAAACTGTGCAGTGGGAAGAATGAGCGCTCTACCCTTCAGCCTGGGTCACTGAGCTCCAAAACAGTGAAAAATGCCTACCTAGTCCAGCCTCAATTGCGCATTGCATAGTATCAAGGCTCAATATTCACCCTTAACCACCTAAGTTGTGCAACTGCATAGTCACTAAGCCTATCCCTCATCCTTCCACTCGGTTTTCACTCAGTTAGTGGATCAACATGCACCATCTTAGAATAGGGGGTTTATCAAACTGATGTCATCTCACCATGACTGAATTACAAATATAGGTACCCTATCATACCATCATAGGATGATGAAGAAGGGGATGAATAAGGGAAAAATGTTGGAAGAAATATTTGTAGCTCATTATGCAAGCTAATCAATCAAGAGAAATAAAATGGACACCAGTTTGTGACCATAGCTCAAGACTTGATATCAATGAAGACTCCTTTCCTATAATGCATATGGAGGAAGACATAAGAGAATTCTCAAGAAGACATATAGCAAGGAGCAGCAAAAGTGTAGATTGACATTTCCATTTCATCAAGCATTCGATGTCACCAGTGTCATGTCATGTCATGTCATGATTCATCATATTCCACATCATTATTGTGGGTTGTGTAATTCCTTATTCAAAAATGTATTTTAAAGTGGAAGCCTAAAGGACATGTAGAGAAGATGAATAGTTGTGTAAATTTGAAAGGTCACAGGAAGTCAAATAGTCACGAGATTAGTCAAAGAGTGACAAGGAAGGTGAAGCATCATACACACTCATTATATGAGTAAAGGACTTTTTCACCTTGACTCCTCTCGCAAGGCATTAGAGAGACAAGCTAGTTATTTTAGGGAGCATTTTGTGGCTCCAATGCTCCACTACATGAGCTAGTGGTGTGTATACATGTGTCTTGGGAATTTTCTTAATATCAGAATCATGATGGCCAACATGTTCTTAATGCATGGATTATGAATATTTGTAAGACTATTCTGTGATTTTTTTTAATTTATTTGTTTCTTTCAATTGTGCTAAAGTAGTTTAACTATTTTAGTTATTTTAGAATTTATCATATTGAGAATGTGATTTAATGTTTATGGTTGTCACATCTTTGTGAACTATTCCGATGGATGTTAGACAGACCTTTCATGTTTTTGTTGGTTGCGATGACTGTTGCATATTTTTGGACTATCCTATTGGATGTTAGATGAGCTTTTCTTGTTTTTGTGTGTCTCTACTAGGGTGGTACTATTACCTATCTCTTAGGGGCTCACTTTTCTCCCTCTTTGCAGTAGAAGAAACTCAACATAGCTACAATAGAACACTCACCAGGCACACTTACTTTCTTTTTGAAGGCACACAGGTGTTCCTCTCACTTGTTGACAGTTAGAGCCAAGGAAAATATATATGAATACATGGAAACCGGGCTGATACTCTTGATGGGGTTACTATTCCAGACAGTGTGAGGTCTAATTGGATCTTCACATCAGGGAGACCCCCTTGGTTGACAAATTTCTAGCACCCGTCAACATGATTTTTTAGGATGGTTTAAAAATATTGTAATTTAGCTACTTAAAAAAGATACTCAATTACTACTACCTTAAAAATTAGTTATCATCTCCTTCTTCATATTAATAATGGCATTGTTATTGAATTTCATATCAACTTCAAGTAGAGTAGGGTAAGGGTCATTCTCATCCATGATCTCAATAGATGTAAATGTGTTTACCTTTACAAGGTCAACTTCAACATTATCCAAGCACCCAATGGGTAAATCTCATAATGATTCACCACCTAATCAATTTCACCTAGAATAAGGTAAGGGCCCTTCTCATCCATGATCCCAATCACCTCAAAATATAAAAAAACTTAGACCCTTTCAATTCCAACTTCAAAATTCTTCATACACCTAATGGGAGAAGTACTTTACCAATTTGGAATATGCAATTGATTATGAGAATAAACTAGCAGTGGTCTCCCTGTGGCTTAGCAATACTACTAGTAGTACCACTTCTTCATTTAAAGGCTAGTTGTATGTTTTTGGTTACAACATTACCAAATGTTAGGCTCATAATTTTAATCTAAAATAAGTGAAAAAGTGATATCATTGATAACATACTTTTTGATGTAAAATTTGATCTTAAGATATGTTTTAAACAATACAAATTTTTAAATCTATATTCATGTAAGGTTCTAGTGTTTATATATATATATATATATATATATTAGTGAGACATGCCTTCTAGATTTTAATATAAATATATACATTTTTAATGTTAAAATTTCTCATTTTAAAATTATAATATTAATCATATTAATAATTATATTTCTAATAAACAAATATGGTATAAAAAATTAAAACAAAAATATACACATTCATAAATGTTAATCTTATAGCCTCACCATTCTTAGTCCCTACCATCTATGACATGGGACTATAAGTAATCAAATTATGTCCCTGATATTAATCCATCCTTAAATTAACCTAGATTTTTTAGTCCAGGTTTGATAAAACATTGTCGCTCAACCTGTCATATAGATGCAATGTTTTTCATGACCAATAAGATTTTTGGTCATATTATTTGGTCTCTTCTCGAGATAGAGGGGCTATATTATTCTTACAATTTCTTGGATCAAAGGATTTACATGATTCATATTTTTCAAACCAAAACCAATGATGGTATTAGTTCATTTCCATTAAAGTTTTGGTTTGTGAATATTGGGTTTAGTAATATATATCTCTTGGCGTATTAGGTAATATATATATCTCTTGTCACATATGCCACACACCACACCACATGGATATCTGCATGTAGTACCTATGAACGGTTCAACGAGCTACATCTTCAAGGTATACGATAATGAATCTACATCTTCAAGTGTCACTTTCATTGAATATAACCTCATACTTCCTTTTTTGGGATGATCATTTGTATCTTGTATCCCATGCTAGAGGTGTGGGCTGAGAAGTTCTTATCAAACCATAGCATTTACGCTAATATGTTTCATCTTGCTTCTCCTAACCCCAGTTGGTGGTTGCATTCATGAAAAAGGTAATGAATAACTTGTTCACCAGTTACTACTAACTGCTTTTTCAGTTCTACTTTCTTGCATTATTCATTCCTACTCTCAGGTTATGAATTTTATCATTTTTTATTTCCCTATAAGCCTTTTTGTATTTCCCTAGAAGCTTGTACATAGAAAAAAATTGAAACAAAGTCTTCAATATAGAGACAAGGAGGGGTTGTGTTTCAAGAAATTCATTAATAATTTCTATTTGTAACCAAACCTCCCCTCACCTATACATAGAGTTCATAATTCATTTATAATCATAAATAGAAATTGTGGAAATTTATTGCAAGTGAGTTATTGTCATAATAGAGAACATAATCTATAAAATTAATCTTTTATGGAAGGTTTCAAGTCCTTACTTCAAATTGGCACTCAAGTTATTGTACATAATTAATTATCACATTAAGCATCACTAGTTTACCAGTTATTTACATACAAAATAGTTATTTCATTAGTTCAACTAGTGGAATTCTACTTAATTATGCCAAGAAGAAGAAAAAACCTGAAAAATAAAAGAGCTCCACCCTTTCCTACCATATTACATTTAGGAACAAGATATTGCAAAATCTTCATAGACTTGTTGATATATTCTCTTTGCATTTGTCATTTAGAGGAATAACTTATAACTCCTTTAGTTTTTAGTTTTTTTTATATTTTATGCATAAGCTAATAACTAATATTATTTTCCCTTTTGTTTTTAAGAACATGACTATTAATATGTAAAATTAGGTAGTGCACTCTAGGTTGTGAGTTTTTAAATATCCATTTAACTCTTGACTGAGTTAATTCTCTACTCAAGGACTTCACTTTTATCTATGATTTGAAAAAAAATATACAGTTCTTCCTAATGATGAAATATGCAGGGAACAAGCTAATAGATTGACTCTTATTACCTTGAATTAATCTAGCCTATGAGTAGAAGGGAGGAGAATAGCTTTCCTGGAGAGTCTTATTAGAGTAATTCTTTCTCTTTCCCATAATAACTCTCTCCTATCATTTTTTCTTCATAAATGATGGTTCCTAGGACAAATTGATGGATTTTTATCACAGGACATGGAAAAGATTTGAAATCAAGTTATAAAGAAAGTGAAATAAGTTTCTAATAGTTGGAATTAGAATTTTATTATAGCTTCAAGCGAAGGGAAATATTCGTCAATTGGTCATGCTAATTCAAAGGTATTAAATCTTTCTCTCCTTAAATCAAAATTATGATATATAGTTTGTTGTTCCCTACAATTTTGTTTAAATACTTAAAAATAGTGATACATTGAGCCTATATATATATATGATATTCATTTATTTTACATATATATTTAGTTAAATCAGAGAAGAGACATGTTAAACGTCAATGTTAAGGGGGTGGTTAAGGCTTCACTTTATTACAACACTTATTGCGTCAACTCCTTCTTCCGAGTTGTCTTATTTATTCTGGATTGAGCTACATGACCATCCCTTATTCAGCCTGAATATCCTCTCTTAATGATCATGGTGGAAACATTCATTTAATATGGATCAGTACATCCCGAATTATTTTCACAGTGGAAATATTCATTTATGATAGCTCGAGACATCCCAATTAATTTCATTTTCCAGGGAGATGATGTTCCACATGAGTTTCTGGAGACAGAGAATTAAATGATGCAGAGAGTGGAGATTCCATATATTTAGGATCGACACATTGTGTGTTGTGTAAAATTAAATTCTCAAGCATGTTCCCCTCATGTGAGGTCCCATAACACTATGGTCAGGCACACATCCATCAACATGGTCAACTTTAAGTTAGAATAAAATAACAACTAATTTTATGTTCATAACATGTATGGGTGACTTAGAATAAAATTAAATGATGTGCACATTCATGACATGTGGCTGCAACATAAATATGCAAATTTTATTTATTGTAGCAACCCATTTGTTGGAAATGAGATCACTACTGAGAGGAGGAGGGGGTGAATCAGTAGTGATGGCCTTTATATCAATTTTGTAACTTTTTTCTAGATTAATGATTTGAAACAAAATACACAATATCATATAATAAAAATATGAAACCATGAATAAAATCAAAGCATAATAACCATTATAAACATCAACACAAGCATGCACACACAAGAACACAAGTATATCTAGTGGAAACTATTTCAGGAGAAAGCCACCCTGTTATTGTTGCACTGCTAAATTCTTCTATTAATATTTCGAACAAATTTTACATGGTTTAGCTTATAACCATAAGAAAGAAGAATTGGATTCCTTCATAGTATGCTGGTAACTATCAGTTAGAAAGTTTGTTTCTCTCACAGATCTAGAGAAATCTATCCACTGGAAGCCTCCATGACTAACTATCCTCTCCTATCCCCCATTGGACTATCTAACTCCTATTGGATGGAGAAATATGTTCCTTATATTGAATCTTCCAAGTTGCTATATACTCTGAAGCCCCCACACCTTCACTTCCTCCATGCGAACCACGTTTCATATATTTTCAAAATGGGTTCTCAATATTCTCAACATGAGCAACCCAACAACACCATCGTTTTGCACATAAAATATGAATCAAAATCTATGACTGGGAGGAGGGAAATTATCTCTTCTTCTCACACCAAATATCTACTCTCTTACACACCATAAGCTTCCAATTCTCTACGAGCCACAACACATAAAATCTAAATTCACTTCTCAATTCTATGTCTTATTTATGCATACAACACTCTATTAAAACACTACAAAAATATGTGAGTAGCTATGAAATCTCTATGCACTCTCAATGCCCTCACAATCGCATGCTCTCACACTCTTAAGAAGAGAAACCAAATATACTCAAAACCCTCCTCTATTTATCATTTTTCTGTAATCTTTAACTCGGTAGATGCTATAGGTTATTGAGCACTAAGCAATTCTTTTCACATTTCGCAATTTGCCCAAATCCAACTCCTTGACTAAATCAAGCCACTCTTCACTACATGATGGATATTTTCAAGTTTAACCAACTTCTAGAATCTCCCTTACATTTTTCGACCATATACTAGACTATCTCGATCAAGAACATCACCACAATACCAAAATTAGTTGAGTTTTGCGAGGAATCCAGTTAAATTATAGCTAAATTCTCAACTATATGCATAAAAATAATAGATCTAGATTGCAACTGCATGTGTAGTCTTGTCTCCATTTGGTTGGAGCCTTTCAACCGTGTGCACAAGCCTATCTCCATGCGATTGGGGCATAGGATGGGAGAAAACTAATAAAATTCTCTCAGATCCTGCCCAAACTTCTTCCAAATCTTGAAAAGACTCTATAGGACCTCTGGAAGCCACTGGCACCTTTTAAGTAATTCACCAAGTCACTGCAGCATCACCATCATCACCATAAGTCAAACTAGTTTGACTTGGATTCCAACCAACAAATATACTAACACCTGGGCCATCAACCAACTCCAAAACAACTCTTCCATCAATATGCAGCTCCAGAACATGTATGACATCCTCCAGTACCTGTACAACCAACTCAAGAATCCTCTAGCACTTGTAGATCCTCTCCAAGTCCTATGTATCATATCATCAACATGATGACCAAATCCGAGACATGGAGACCTAGTTTTGCAAACTCCTCAACTCTAAATTTTGTAGAAACAACCAACACATGTATGCAACAACATGATCATTCAACATGATCAAGGAGTTCATCACATCTCCAAAACAACTCTACTAAAAATTCAACACCTCTGCACAACTAACAATAGTGGTAAAACCTCCAAACCAGTCGAACACACCACCATCCCAGTCCATGCAACTATCATGATCATAACAACACGATCATGAGGAACATGACATCCTTTGCTCACACTTTGTATGTAACACCTACAAATCACATCTCCATCCTCACATTTCCATGCTCATATACATGCCAAAACCAATGAAACACATCAACCATATAAAAGCCACTTGTAACCAAACACTGTTATGCAGTTTTGGAGCAAGGTCCCCTGGGGCACACTTTTTGATGTAATTTTGTATAAGCCTTGTAGGTGCAGTGCTGCATGAATGAGTCAAGAGGATTTGGGGTGGATCAACGTCCCTATTTTTTATGTAAATGGGCTTAAAGGTAAATTGTGGGCCTCAAAACATGGTTTGAGACCATAGTATCTACACGCTAAAGGAATAAAAATTTATATATCGAGTCTAAGGAAAGTAGTAGAATACTATTATTGATGTTTTGAAAAGTTATGTGCCTGTAATACGTTGTAAAGGGTTTTCTCTGGGTTGGGTAGAAAGGCTCCTGCTGGCTATGTGCATGGAGACCTAGTCTTGGCTGTGTGCAAACTCCATTGGCTATGTGCACGGAGACCTAGTCCTGGAGGTGTGCGGACTCCGCTAGACATGTGCGCGGAAGGTTTATGTGTTAGGGAAATTTGATACGTATTGAAAGGATTTGAATTAATATAAAGGATAGATTTTGGCAAACTTGTTGTGATTAAACCGAGTTATTTATTGTTTTGTTATATTGAGATCGTAATTTTTCCTATTCCTTATTTAGCATTGTGAGAGGAAATTTGTTATGGTTGTTTATGCATATTGGTGGTTGGTAAATCTACTTAAGTAATTATGCAATGTATAGATCTGATCTGGTTTCGTTATGATTTATCTGCGCTGAAGCAATCTATGACTCTGTCTTATTCTGTTAAGTATTGCGCACATATGTTTATAATTGATATAAGTCTACATTTGATCTTCTTAGGACCACTTCATTATTTTATCCCTCAGGGTGTGAAAACCTGGTTCTAGCACCCACCCATAGCTCTTCAGGTGAGACTTTGATCTGCGCAAGAAGGTCATTGTAGAAAGGGCCAGTTGTTGGAGGATTTTTTGGTTTCTCCATAAACATTGAACCTAGGTCAGGACCCCTCAAGCCAACAAATAGTTTCGTTGCTGGGATCGACGTAATTTTGAGGGAGATTTGATGTTGTGGCATCCCTCGCAAAATGAATTGCAAGATTCACTCGATAGAAATATCCTTGAATTTGTGCTCCAAGAGAATAGAAGTACTAAGCTATCTAACGAACAATGGGTACAAAAATATATTTATACAGAATTTCATGAAATATTATTTTTCTCCTTCGCACACGAGTTGTAGGATTGGTTGTTCCACTTAGTTGAATTCAATATCTGCATAAAGGACGACTTAGTCACTAAGTGGAATCCTGAATTGATCCAATAAGTAGAGAAGTTAGACAACAAGATCACCTACGCAGTAGATCATTGGATCGATCACCTCTTGGGAGGATTTGTGACTGAATTTTCCATTGATCAATTGGTGTCATATTTTGAAGTAGAAATAAGGTTTTTCAAAGGCCCTATAGGTTAGGACCATTCATAGAGTGATTTATGTCCCTGGACATCTTACAACCTTACAAGATCCCCATTTTGACTTACACCATACAAGAAACCTTTTTCGAACTAAGTCACAAAGTGGGATTGACTTGACTGACCTTGAGCCCATACATTTGCAGCAGAGTTCTAGCAGAGAAGCCTCTCCTTCCACTCCTCCTGATTTTCAACTTCTCCATCACTTTGACTCTTTTCATTCCAAGTTTGCTCAAAATTAGTTTTGTTACACCATTTTTTGGTCATCTAACCTATTGTCATTAGATGAACCCAAGTACACCATGTAAGACCAATTTTACCCTAAGTAAAATTGCTTTCACTATGTGAAATAACTTAGTAAAACACCTTTATTAAGTTGTTTATGGTGTAAACAGGAAACCCCAAAAGGAAATAATAAACAAATCTATATTTGTTTATATTTCCTCAAGGAATAATTAGTTAAACATCAATTCAATTATTATTCCTAGTCATATTTAACCCAAAACAAGGAAATCAATTAAATAAATCCTTATTTATTTGATTATTTCCCAGGAATAAGTTATTTAATCCTTATTTAAATAATATTCCTAGTTAAATATGACTAAATCATTTATAAATAATTAAATAAATAATTATTTATTTAATTATATTTCACCATTTCCTTAAAATAATAAATAAATCATTTATTTATTTATTATTTATAAATAAAGGATTTGACCCAATTCAAAAACCCTTTTCCCTCCAATAAATATAATAAAATATTCCTAAAAGGTGGTTCTATAATTTGGTTAATAATATTTTATTCATACACCAAGTTCTAGAATACCCTAATATTTTGTTATAAATAGAAGGGTTTTCCCATTCATTTGTGACCTTTCATTTGCATTAGATCACTCTAGATCTATACTCTTGGTTTGACTTTGAGCCATTATCATTGTCACATTCTCCATCATTCACTTTGTGAGCTCCCTTTGAGTTCTATGTTTGTCAAGGTTTTCTACACCAACAAGAGAGAGAAATATTAGATCTGAAATGTTGAGGACTTTCAAGAACCCATCCCATTGAGGAGAATTGGAAACACCTTTCTTTTTTTCCTCTCAAGTGCCCCTTTAATATAAAAATTCTTTCAAAAATATTGTTCTTGTCTTGTCTATTGGATGCATGGAGCAACATTTCATTTTTACTGCTTAATGTCTTTTTATGCATAGATATGGATTTGTGCAGCTTTATTTGGATCAACTAACTGCAGATTTGAAGATATTGGCAGCCATAATTAATGTTAGGGCTATTTGTTATGCGTAGCTAAAGTGGTCTTTTATCGACAAAAGATTCATACTAACAATTGGCGACTCCACATGGGTTTTATTTTGCGACCGCTGTCGTTTTATATATTCCTGCATATCCAGCTATTTTTGACCCTAGGGTTTCTCTTCAGTTTTTTATTTTTCCTATTTTTATGGTGTTTTTCACCTCTAAAACCCTCAAACATTAAAATTTTTAACTTCCATGTGTTTCTGGCCATATTACGCAGGTGATAGACATCAGCCGCAGCTGAGACGACAAATTTTTCTGAAATCTACCGCCGAGAGACCCGGATCTGCAGGTCATACTTATCGGCCCAAAACCTACGACTTGGCCTAGAGGGCGCACTTTTATGCCCCAAAACTGCGACCTGGACTGAAAACAGGTCAGAAACTGCGACCTGCACTTTTTTCTGCACTTTTCCAGCAATTTTTCTGGGTTTGTCTGAAGCTTCTATCAGGGTTTTCCAGCCTCTGTCTCTGCTCGTTTAGACCTGTTTCTGATCTGTTCTACTCAACTAAGTGGGAATCTTTCCCCTTAGGGCTTTAGTACCCTCCACTTTTTATGGAAGAGTTTTAGCTGTTTCAGACGTTTGAATTTTTAGAGTTTTAGCCTTCTTCTTTTCAGATCTGATACCTCATTTTCAGATCCCTTTTAGATCAGCTCTTCTCCCTTTCAAATCACCTCCTATAGTTTTGTTTGGGTTTGCCTCTAGGGTCACCTCCTTGTCCCTTCTACCTTTAGCTGATTTCCTCCTTTGTTGCAGCAATCTTGCCTCTGTCTCTTTGTTGTTTTCTGCACTTCTTTTCAGCAGAATTTTCCTTTAGATCCCTGTCCCTCCTGACCTTAGATCTATTGGCCTCTCTTTGTGTGTTTTGATTATATTTTTTCCCTCTTTTAGACTAGTTTTGAGAGACTCACCTTCTTGGGTTAGATCGATGCATTGTTAGCTGTTAATTTTCTGTTATTTCAGCCTTATTTACTGTTCTCTACAGATTTATTTTCAGTTACGCAGCACACTTTTTCTTTTACTCTCAAAACATCTGGGTTTAAAAATTAAAATCAACACATGCCACACACTGAACCTAAGTGAAGAAGAGCCTGGTTAACACCGCCTAGCAAAGAATTTAAAATCAATTTACACTGCACCTCTCTGCCCTTGTTTCGACATTGCCTCACTTGATTCTGTACCTCCCTGCCTTTGTCGGTTATTCTTCTTCCCGTCATCATTGCGCCTCCAAGGCATTTATCCTGGAGACTTCTTGGCCTTCA
The DNA here is from genome assembly GCA_034641835.2 of Pinus albicaulis. Classification (NCBI taxonomy): domain Eukaryota; kingdom Viridiplantae; phylum Streptophyta; class Pinopsida; order Pinales; family Pinaceae; genus Pinus; species Pinus albicaulis. The sequence continues at coordinate 1,020,094,093 of CM076580.1, read as the reverse complement.
CCCTCAGTTTCCGGTTGGTCGACTTACTCTCTCCCGCCATCGTCAAGTTATTCCTCCCCCGATTCTGCACTCCGACTCTTCTTCTGATTGTTCGAGTTCTCCCCTTACTTCTGGTTCTCCCCCTATTACCTTCACCATGTCTATTTCAGGACCTAACACTAGCAACCCCGGTCCTACTGCTGGGTCTGTTACTAGCGGAACCACCACGGGAACTACCTCGACTATACCTTTGCTACCTTATATGGCTGGTCTCAGTCTCCCCGATTTCTATCAGTTGATCAACGATCCTATCCGCCATGATGTTAGTTGGCCTGCTATGCCAACCAAGCTCCCCTCTGACATTCCAAAGTTCGAAGGCCTTACTAGTGAAGATCCCTCCAACCATATTTGATCTTTTCACATGTTGTGCTCATCCAATTCCATTACTGATGATTCCATCCGTCTTAGATTGTTCCAAAGCACACTTACCAGCGAAGCTTCTAAATGGTATGTTGATCAGACTGCCTCTTCCCATACCACCTTTGCAACCATTGCCCAAGCCTTCTTATCTTATTTCCAGCTCCCTCTCCGATACGACACTGGTATCGAACTCTTGACTTCTTTCTCTCAATCATCTTTGACTCGCCTTTCCGCTCATGTCCAGGAATGGCGGAGAAGAAGGAGCTTATGTTGAGTTCCCACCTTTGAAGATCGGGTCTATATGGACTGGTTCCTTCGCTCTCTCTTACCGGCCATCGGCAAAGATGTCGCATCCCAGTTCCCTCAAACTGAAGAAGTCGCCCTCCAAATAGCCTTGAAATATGACCTCATCTATGCTCAATCTGGTTATGTTTATACCATCCTTCCTGACCTTCCCAAACCTGGTGGCGCTAACGCCCCAGGGGCATCTCACTCTATCGACAGTATCGTTGGAGCTCTTTCACATACCTACGCTGAACCTCCTATGGGCTATGGTTTCCCTCTGGGAGGGGCCTGCACCTCTAGCACTTTCCCCCCTCCAGGTAGCATGTATCCAAGATATGACATGCCTCCTCCTTTTTCCCACCCTCCTGCTTACCTCAATGTTGCCCATCCTATGTTGAAAATACAGCAAGATGATGGAGCTTAGTGAAATGAAGTCTCCTTCACTAAGTGGGCCCGCAGGCAAATTCTGGCGCAAAGTCTATTTTTAGACTATGTCTATTTTTAGACATATGGAGCATGGTCCAGGGATTGCAGTATGTTATTCTTGGAGTATTGGTCATGTTGGTAAAAATAGATGGACCTCTATTTTTTGGACCTATAGGTCGAAGTCTATTTTTAGACTGCCTCTCCTTAAAATAGGGAATTCAAATATTATTTACCCTTAATAATATTTGGACTATAAACTTCAGTTTACTCTCTTGGAGCACTTCAGTTCGAGCCTTGGAAGTGGCTCATGCATCTGAAAGAGGAATTATGCTATTCCTAGGGGTTTGGTGAGCTCATGCATGGTTGAATTCAGTTAGGACTTTAGTGGCGGAAGTTTGGTGGAGTTGATGAGACAGTTGGTGGAGTTGTGTTCGGTTTAACTTAGTTGAACTAGTTGAGATTAGTTTAACTAGCTAATCAACTAGTAATGAGTGGAGTGAATTAAATATTATTTAATTCATTAATTAGTAACTCATTATTCAACTCAAGAACACATCAGTTCACTCCAGTGCATGATCAGTTCAGTGGAGACCAGTGAAAGAGGTAGATGAAAGGGTGGAGTTAGCTATCAGTGGCGACATCAGTTGTGCATGAGATTTGCACCACACTTGGAGGATTTGTCCATGAAAATTGCGTTGTCAAGCCAAGGATATTCGAACCTTGGATCTCTATATAGACAGGCCTGGATTGCGCAATAGATGCAAGGCAATTTGCGGTGAGTTTTGAACCAGTAACCTGTTCAAAACTGAGCTAGATTGTGTGTAACTTCATGAGAAAGTACTGAGTACTTGTGAGGAGTATTGTACTGAGTTGTTACTTGATTTCTCCATTATAATATACACAATAGCTGTGGGGTTTTCAGCTATAACCTTTCCCCATACATACTGTGTTAATGTGTATGATGATTTGATGTGTTATCGCTTGATTTTATTTCCGCATGTTTGATGATCTGAGTGGAAGAGATTATGTGTTGCATATAAATTCGAATTGTATGTGATCAAGATAGTCTCGGTGGATAATTATTTATTATTCAGCAAATTTCTACATCCTAAGCCTTATCGTTACCCACAACCTGGTGTCCTAGCTCCTCCAGCATTTGGACCTCCAACTCCCTTGCCTTCTCAACCCCCACAACAAAAACTAATACCCCCTCCAGGGCAAGTATTTGCACAGTAGGGCGTGACTAATCCTCCTTCTTCTCAAAGAAAGTGGAAAGGAAATCAAAATCAATCTTCCCCTGGTAATCGTGGATCCAATCCTCCAAGTATTGATTCTAACACTGCTAACCAGCCACAGGGCTCTCATCCCAAGCCAGACAGGCCTCTTCGCACCAATAAGCCTTGTTCATGTTGCAGTGTTTATGGTCATTACACTGACGATTGTCCCATATTACCATAAATGTGGCAGATGTGGGAGTCTCGGGCTACATTGCGGGGACAACATACCTCCCTTACTATTCCCCCCAATGCGGCTACTTCTCAACCAGCCATGTTTACCGATCCTTTTCCTCAACAAGGATTTGTGGCTACTCAATCACCTCATGCCCCAGTAACCACTCAACCTTCCCCTTCTGATTCCTCCGATTACCAAATTCTCATGATGACTTCTGACCAACCTCTCACCATCAACCTTAACCTTAAAACTCGGTCTCGTCAGTACCCCACGCCTCCTGCTCCATCTATCCCCGAGTCACCTTCTTCAGGTCCTACAAAGCCTCTTTCGACACCAAATGGTCCTTTGCAGATCCCTCAACCCAAATTTGATGTCCCTATCAAGGTTCCTAAAGGCCCATTACACCGAAATGCTGCTTCTGGTCGAGCTGCTCATTTTTATAGCGTAGTATATGATTTGGCATAGTCTCCTGCTGCCATTTCAACATTGGAACTCCTCCAGTCATGTCCTTCTCAAAATAAGGCTCTACTATCTTCCATGGGCGCTGTAGATCCTGCTGATGACCAATTGATTGTTTTCGACGCTCGCCAATCAGATCATCCTCCTCTTCCTACTTCTGTTTCTTTCCAAATCCCAGTCAAAATTTGGAACGCTAACGTAGCTTGGTGTATTATTGATGAGGGGGCATCTACCTGTGTGATGTCTACTTCGGTTTGGAAACAACTTGGATCTCTTGAGCTGGCCCCTTCCACCATCACCCTTCATGCATGGGATGGCCATGCCTCCCAGCCCATTGGCCTCTTCCATAATTGCCCTATCACTCTTGCGGGAAAGACGGTTTGCATTGACGTTGAAGTCATTGACACCCCTCTTGATTATAACATTATTTTGGGGCGTAGCTACACCTATGCCATGTCTGCTGTCCCATCTGCGGTTCATCGCAAGATGTTTTTCCCTCATTATGGAAATATAGTCACTATTGACCAGTTGACATATCATGAGCCAAAATATCAGACCTCCCCTGAGTCGATCATCACTTCTATAGCCAATAAACACACCGTCGATTCTTTGACCAGTGTCTCCCCTGGCATCTACAAAGACTCCTCCTTACTTGGAACCTTCCCTGGTCTTCCTCCTCCTCTTGTCTCTGATCCTAGCTCAACGAATGTTTCCATGATGCAATCGTCTCAGGCCGACCTCAAGCGGACTACTTCAGCTAGTCAACAACCTCAACCGTGCCCGCCGCAACTTGCTCCTAGCCCTTCGCCCCCACCAACCGGACCTCTTCCTTCTGGCCCTTCCCTCACAGTGGGTACCCATGAGTCTCTCTACCCTCCTCGGTCGGTTCCCCAAAGTCTCAACCATCTTGGCGCTGTCCCTCTTGGCCATTACCCTGCTAGTCAGATACCCTTTCTTGCTCCTCCTCCTGGCGTCTATTTGGTCCCCATCATGGCCACCCTTTCCCTCCCTAATCTGACCCTGGGAATTCCCGTTTGGTACCTTGACCCTCCAACCGCTACCCCACCTAGTCACCCCAAACCATACCTTGCTTTGACACCGGTTCAACCAGTTCCCTTAGCTGCTTCCGTCATTACCGTACCACCCGCACCTCAATAGGACCCTTCTCCTGTTGTGACCGCTATGGGAAAGAAAGGCAAAGCTCACAAGGGGGCATCCAAAGACAAGGTCACCTTGACTGAACCTGCCCCTCCCCTACCCGCAAAGCCTTGCGCCTTGTGTGATGTCATCGGTCATGCCACCCATACTTGCCCCGAGTTGCCCCGTATTAAACCCATGGTTGAAGTCGCGTTCCCTGAGTCTACGATCCCTGAACCCTCTGTTGCTTCCTCGTCTGCACCCAAGAACCTAAAGACTCTTCGCACCAACAAACCTTGTGCTCTATGTGGTGTCCATGGCCATTATTCTCACCATTTTCCTCACCTCACGCATTACCGAGCCTCTTTAGAGGTCATTCGCGAGTACAAGGTTGAACAAAATCAATCCGCCTCTCCCATCCTCGCACAGTATGCGTCAGGCCAACTCGAGGATCCCCCTACTACCATTGATATTCCTCCCCGTGATGTTGAGATGACGGAACCTGCTGCCCCCCTCCTATACCTATCATCATCCGTGTGACCCTCGAAATACATTCCATCTGATTCCACTCCGTCTGTTTTGCTTGATCTCCCTTCAACAACATTCTTGGGCTCCACATCTTTTGACCATTTTTTAACTTGTTCTTCTGTCATCCCCCATGACGATTCGTATGTGAGCCTTTCTTCCCATGCTGATGATTTAGGTAGCTTTTCGGTCTCATCTGGTTTCCTCGACCTTTTCTCTCCCACCCATAACCAAGATGTTACCATCTGTATCTATGATGTTCTCCGCAGCATGAGCCCCAGCTATTCCTCCCGTAGCCCTCATACATCACCCTCTAGTAAGTCTATGAGTCATAGCCATCCTATCCAAACTACCACCTCCCATAGTTGTCATTTTCTATCTACCCTTCACTCACGCTGCCATCATTATTCTTCCTCCTCCCATTTCTTTTCTTGTGACACTATTTTGTAGGACTGCCCGTCCACACATTATATTGGCTATGCTGATGGGGCAAGTTGCTATTCCTGGAATCTAGCCTTGGCCGCTTGGGCCATATTTACCCCATTGCATACCCTCGTTCTCTCTAATGGGGTATGCATTGGTAATGCCACCAATAATCAGGCCGAATATGACGTAGTACGTGGCCGATTAGCCGTTTCCCTCTCCCATCGCATCCTCCATCTGCACGTTCATTTAGATTCCCTGCTTCTTGTCTTACAACTCAATGGTGTCTATCGTGTGTATAATCCTATCCTGTTTATATGATATTTACGAGTGAAAGTTTTGATACGGGAATTTCAATTCATTACTTTCAATCATGTACCTAGAAGACAAAATCACTACGTCGATAACATTACAAACCATGTTCTAGATTGGCATTTATCACACATAAGACAATAACATTCAAAATCATCAAAAATACATATTCATAATATATATCATATCACATGTTTTTAGAGTCCATCTACTCTGATACATATGACATGCCCATAGCATGTTACAATAAACAAAACTCAAAATTGGGGGGCACCACTTGCCCCTACATACCCACTAGGGGGCACCACCTGCCCTACATCTAGTCACTCTCTAGAGGATCCCGAGCCAATGGGTCTGCCCCCACAGCTCGTAGATCACACACAGTCTGACCGGCCATCACCATGCGCCGCATGACCCCTCGCCATTCCGAGGGCAGCCCAATACATAGCTCTATGTACTGGTCATGTAAGTCTATGTACGGATGTCTTCCAGGAGGGCGGCCATGTCCTCATTTTGTGCTGTTCTCGATCTACTAGCACCTGTCGGTCCTGATACTACAGGTCATCCCATATATCCGGCCGGTTTTACCAGAGCTATATCTGCATAACAAAAGTGCAAGAATCAGTACCATATATACTATTCACAAACTTTACAATGCACATACAAGATTAGCCACTTGTCACTTACCATCAGGCCCCCATACTCGACCAGGCGGAAGTGGCAAGTCCGGATCTCCCCAATAACTCATCCCACTATAGGGATAGTCGTCTATGTATAACGACATTTGAACCCAATGGGCAAAGAAATCCAGTCAGAACACCCATCCAACTTCCCCTCCTCCTCCTCTACTCAGTAGTCGTCCCCACCGGTGCATCCTGGGTTCTCTCAGACCCCCATCTGGAAGCTGTACACGAGGTCGTAAGGTCGGGATCCTCTCAAAAAAGAAGGGGCACAATACGGTCCCATACGCACAATCATGGTTCACTTGCCGCTTGCAAAGCGACAACTATCATTTCAACGACACCAACATCATCTGTGCCCACCCATAGTAGGTCCCACTCAACACACTCTCCACAATCATCATTTTCCCTCCAGTTATGTGATGGAGCGCCTGGCTGCCCAGAATCCGAAACATTGCTGCTGCCACTACATGGGTCTCTAACCTCTCTAGATCCCCAATCGGTATCCGAGTCCCTTTGACTCAGAGGCCTGGTCAAAAATGTCGCTCCACAAACTCCATGATGTGATGCCCCTGCGATAACACTGGCTGTGTGTTTCCCACCATCCCTAATGGTGGGAGACCAGTCAGGAAATACAGATCCTGGACTGTCAACTCGATCATGTGCCCCTGCACTATGAATACCTCATGATCTAGATCCCAATAACTGATAATCCAAGCCAATAAGGGCTCCCCAGCTCTCATCAGAATATTCTCCACAAATTTCAGAACCCCAAACCTGGTCAATGCCTGACAAACACCCTGATCCGCTTGGATTTCCGACCGTAATGCACCCAAGTCTCTCTCTCTCTCCACTTGATCCATATGTCTGCCATATCTTCACAAAAACATCATCTTTGTCAGTATGCAGACCAAAAACTATATTCAATTACACAAAACCTGACTCTCAACCCACAACAGCACTAAAATCACCTCCATCTGACAGGTCACACTTTTTGGCCAAATCCTGGGACAGGTCGCACTTTTTTGGCCAAAACCTGCTTCCCAGGCCACAGTTTTTGGCCCAAATAGTGCGACCCGGCCGTGAAGATGAAGGAGGGTCTGTTCCTGAGATTTGGGACCCTAATCTAAACTTTCAATACATAAAAAATAAATGGTAGGATTAGGCCTCTTACCTGCAACTGACGGATCTCGATTCCAACAGTCTGTTTGTTCGCTACGATCGCCGCAATATTTAGGGCCTTCTCTCCTCTCCACATTCACCACAGCTACACAAGCAAATGAATACATTTGGAGGGAAAATGCCTTATTAGAAGAGAAACCCCTGATTTTTCTTTCACACATTGCGACCAAACTGTAGCCCCATTTGAAAAACCATCTGCACCATTGGAAATATCTCACTGAGCACTCAAATGGGTATCTATTAATTTTTCATGATTCGATACTTCACTAGGACACATTTTGTCCTCGAAGGGTCTCTTCACCTCCCCTCTAAATCAAATTTCCTCACTTACAACACTTGTACTTGGGGCACCACTTTGCCTCCTTACTGGTCCTTGTTCGTGTCGATTTTCATCATGAGATACCCCCTTGTACTCATGTATTTATGGTCCCCCATTTGGACCTTTACTATGTGGCAGCACCATTGAGTCGCCCTTGTTTAGAGCATCCGAGTTGAGTTATCACCACATTCATGGAGTCTATCCCGAGTCCCTTTGTATCCCGTCATAGTCCTCCATACTTCATTGCTTGGTTCCTCTCTCATATCACACATTATGACCTTCAGCCCAACTATTCCCTGTCCCTCATGATATTGTATCAGTCGCTACCAAGTCATCCATGCCCTTTATGCTCTAACAAGGGAAGTCATACATTCACTACTCAATATCCCCCATTCCATTATCATCATCAGTTTTAGTCTGTCAGTCACTATCCTATTTTCTCTTGTGCCGTAGTTGAGGATCCCTTATTACCTCACCTATGGCAGACCTCCTTCTGTCGACATCAGCTCATTCATTCCAGAAGACAGGTCTAGAGGGCGATATGCCTTGGTTCCAGCTTCTACACTTGTTCGGTGCCTCGGATCAGGAAAACGGGGATTTCTCGTTACCCTTTGACTTGATTGCTTCTCAGCTCCAACTCCTTTCAGCATGATCGAGATCCGTATAATTGATGGTCTAGTGATGCAGAAGTAGATATTAGTGATTCCTGGGTGTGTGTGAGATGTCTCAACCCTCATGAGGGGGTGGCCCTGCAGATAGCCCCCCACATGCCCGGATGACCTCATCATTCCAGCCTTTGATGCATCTCCCTATATTTGATGATGTCGGCCCTCGCCACTTGCAGTGCCTTGTTGATTTGCATGTATCAGTCTGATTTTGCGAGCCCTTCCCCATTTATATGGGGCATTTGGGTTGTATTTGTATCTCATGTACTCAGATATTATTGTATAAGTCCTGACTGTTATCCCAGGCACAACATGTATGTGGGATTTATCATTCTATCTTTTATCTGGCTCGTGTTTATGCCAGCATGTACTTTATAGTTCGGTTCCTTGTTTACTAGACACACTTTTCTTTTCTACTTTGTCTCGGTGGGCATAGGTATGCCTCCCCCGCCGCCTTTAGAACAAGTACCATCTCATAAAAAGAGACTTGTTTCACCTATAAGTCTCGTCTTCTCAGGGTCTAGTCCTTTAGCACATTAGACTACCTTACATTTCTCTCTCTGACTTCCCTCTTGATGTCTGGTGATTGAGTTCTTACAATGTACTTCGGTCATACGATTTGCTCCTAACACTTATACACTGGGGGGCAATCTGTTACACCATTTTTTGGTCATCTAACCTATTGTCATTAAATGAACCCAAGTAAACCATGTAAGACCAATTTTACCCTAAGTAAAATTTCTTTCACTATGTGAAATAACTTAGTAAAACACCTTTATTAAGTTGTTTATGGTCTAAACAGGAAACCCCAAAAGGAAATAATAAACAAATCTATATTTGTTGATATTTCCTCAAGGAATAATTAGTTAAACATCAATTCAATTATTATTCCTGGTCATATTTAACCCAAAACAAGGAAATCAATTAAATAAATCCTTATTTATTTGATTATTTCCTAGGAATAAGTTATTTAATCCTTATTTAAATAATATTCCTAGTTAAATATGACTAAATCATTTATAAATAATTAAATAAATCATTATTTATTTAATTATATTTTCACTATTTCCTTAAAATAATAAGTAAATCATTTATTTATTCATTATTTATAAATAAAGGATTTGACCCAATTCAAAAACCCTTTTCCCTCCAATAAATATAATAAAATATTCCTAAAAGGTGGTTCTAGAATTTGGTTAATAATATTTTATTCATACACTAAGTTCTAGAATACCCTAATATTGTGTTATAAATAGAAGGTTTTCCCATTCATTTGCATTAGATCACTCTCTATACTCTTGGTCTGACTTTGAGCCATTATCATTGTCACATTCTCCATCATTCGCTTTGTGAGCTCCCTTTGAGTTCTATGTTTGTCTGGGTTTTCTACACCAACAAGAGAGACAAATATTAAATCTGAAATGCTGAGGACTTTCAATAACCCATCCCATTGAGGAGAATTGGAAACACCTTTCTTTTTTTCCTCTCAGGTGCCCCTTTAATATAAAAATTCTTTCAAAAATATTTTTCTTGTCTTGTCTATTGGATGCATGGAGCAACATTTCATTTTTACTGCTTAATGTCTTTTTATGCATAGATCTGGATTTGTGCAGCTTTATTTGGATCAACTAACTGCAGATTTGAAGATATTGGCAGCCATAATTAATGTTAGGTATATTTTTTATGCTTAGCTAAATTGGTCTTTTACCGACAAAATATTCATACTAACAAGTTTTCTGGTCCAAGTACTTCCACCACACCAATTCATACCACCATTGTGCAAAACACACCACTTCATCCTACACCCCCTCTCACAAACACTCCCCTTGTAAATCCTCCTTGGATTCCATTAGCTCCCATCATGGCAGCATGGTAGCTCCTCTATTACTACCACAACCTCTGATACCTTTTTCAAATGACTACCAATCCAAAATCCCTCACTTCACTGGAGCTGACTCTACAAATGCCTAACAACATGTAGATATAATAAATGATGCTTTTAATTACATGGAATTAGAAGAAGAAACCATGAATATGAAGATTTTTTCCCAAATCTTAGGAGGAGAAGCTAAAAAATGGTTCAAAAGCTTGACTCCTAACAGCATACATGATCTCCCTTCCCTTTACCAGACATTGATAAAAAAATGGGAGATTAAGAAAAACCCTCTCCAAATTCCCTCAAAATATAACAACCTTAAGAGAAATATCAGGGAAAGCATCCAAGACTATTGCACTAGGTTCAATAGTGTGTACAATGCCCTCCGACCTCACATGAAACCCCCACAAGGCCTAGCATTAGTGAAATTTCCAGAAGGCTTTCATCCAGACATGACCTACCAATTAAGAGAGAGGGATCCCCAAACTTTAGAAGACATGCAAAGGGGACCTATGAGTGCAAAGTCCAACTTGATTGAAAAGAGGGCTAGGATGAGGTCAAAAAAGAGAGTCACATACAAAGATGAAACTATAGGCTCAACCTCTTCATCCGATGCCAAAATTGACAGCCTAGTTAGAACAATGGAGAGAATGATGGAGAGGATAAACTTGAATGAAAGAACACCTCCTAGGGAAAATCAACCAAATCCCCAAAAAATAAATAAGAATCTGAACTTCAGAAGAGACCCACCCCAAATCAGATAGAGAGACAATGACCAAAAAATCAGGCCCCCTTTCTAAGATAATTATGTGGATGAGGAGGAAAGAGAAACAAAACAACTGGAAGAAAACCATGTAAACTTGATAGGCTCTAACAATGAGGTGATGTTTTTCTCACAGAAGAAGAACAAGGGTTATTCTCTTCAAATCAAAATGATGGAGCAAACTATGAGGAATCTGAAGAGTATAAGTTGGGATTTGAGAATGCCATAATGGAGGTCCATAGACAATATGATCTTAGGAGTAAAAAAAACCATGAGGCCTCCAAAACAATCAAAACAAGAAACTGATGTTAAAAAGACCCCTGTAAACATAATGAAAAGGACAGCATAAAACACAAACACCATGGCTAAGAACCCTGATCAAAAGAAAGATAAAACTAGCCAACAAAATGGTGACCCAAGCTGCCCTAGTATCTCCACTAGTGGCCCTAGAAAATCTGCTCAAAATGATAGTCCTAATAAAACTCAGCAAACCAAAATTTTTGAAAGAACTATGTGCGACAAAACATATGTAAATATGCCAAAAACACTAGTACCTTTCATCTTTGAGGGAGAGATTTCCAAGATCAAAATAACCATGCCCCTTGCTAAACTAGTAGCTCAGGATGTATATAGGAATAAAGTCTTGAAAGCTTTGAATATAGGAAATGACACCGAATCCTTGAACTTAACCAATGACAAACCAAAGTTGTTGTTTGGACCTGAAGTAGAGGGAAAATATCAAGAAGGAGTTGTCTCTCCATTCTATGTCAGCTTAAACATTCATGAAAAAATCTTTCATAATGCTATGCTATAGTCCAAAGCCTCACATAATCTAATGCCTAAGGTAGTAATGAATATATTAGGCTTAGAAATAACCAAATGTTACAATGACTTATACTCTTTCGATTTGAGTAGAGTCAAGTGTTTGGGTCTAATCGAAGACCTATATCTCAATCTGGCATAGATACCTACCAAGAGTTTAGTCATGGACATAGTGGTTACTGACATTCCCATGAAGTATGGCATGCTTCTATCCAGATCATGGGGAGAAAAACTTCAAGGGAATCTCCAAATGGACATGTCCTATTCCACCATCCCGATTTTTAGCCAAACAAGGGGGTTGTACCAGGAATCACACATGAAATATATGGTTAGCAGCCAAGATAGGCCAAACAACACCCCTCTTTATTCCATTCATTCAGATCTTGACTCATTTATCTTGTATAATGATGATGACATTGACGAACAAGTAAATAAAATTGAGAAATATATAGGCCTACCACAATAGTCAAACCAAACATTGAATGAGGAATTTGATAGCCAAAACTCTAGCAACCCTAAATAACAGCATAATGGCGAAGTTGAACTTAAAACTCTTTGGAACATGAGCTTTGATGGCTCTTGTGGAAAATCTGGTTCAGGAGCTGGTGTCTGGATTCATAACACCAATGAAGGTCACTCCTACAAACTAAACTTTCAATGCACTAAAAATGTTGCCGAGTATGAGGCCCTTCTCCTTGGTTTACATTTGCTAAAATACATAGAAGCCAAAAAAAAATTGTTCAAGGGGACTCTGAACTGATCATTAGAAAAATCAAGGGAGAATATTCTACCAAGAATCATAGACTAAGAGAATACTGGAATGCTGCCTTGGATCTCTTGAAATTTTTTGAGAAGTATGAACTTATCTCCATCCCTAGAGCTCAAAACAACTTGGCCAATGAACTTTCCTTTTCTGCCAACACATGCCAAATGCCTCATGCTAATGAACAATACACTTTGAAATTCAAGTGTAGACCAGTACTCCTAGATAACATAGATCACTGGAAAGTATTTGAAAATGACAAACGGATTGAAAATTTCTTTGCAACCTAAAACCAAATTTGAAATGTTAAAATCAAACTTAGTCCATCAAGAAGCTTGCTTTGACAAAGAAAAAATCCTCAAAACAAAGCTGCCTTGTAAAACTGACATAAATCTGCTAGAATATCCTCTTAAGGCATAATCATTGGTAGATTTAGGTCAAAAAGACCTTGAGGGGCTACAATGCAAAGGTAACTCATTACCAAGAGGTCTTGCCCCTTTAGAAGTGTTGTTTGACTTTAATGATGTAGCAAGAAAGCCAAAAATGGAAACCACCGAAATTGATGTGGAAGAATGTAACATAGGCAGCATAAAAGAACCCAAAATGATCAAGTTGTCCAAAACTCTCCCTCCTCACATAAAACAAAAATATATAGAGATTTTTAAAGAGTTTAAAGATATTTTTGCATGGGGATATGAGGACTTGAAGCCCTACGACACAAGCATTATCCAACATAAAATTCCTCTCAAGGAAAATCAGAAACCATTCTAACAAAAATTGAGAAGAATAAACCCCGTTCTAGTACCTCTAGTTGAAAAGGAAATAAATAAGATGTATGATGCTGGTATCATAGTTCCACTTAGATACTCAGAATGGTTTTCCAACCTCATGTTAGTTAGGAAGAAAACATGGGAGATTAGGCTATGCATAGACTTTAGAAACTTGAACAAATCCTCCCTAAAGGACAACTACCCTTTCCCAAAAATGGATCATATACTGCAAAGGGTGGTAGGTTCTAAAAGAATATCATTGCTTGATGGATTTTCGGGTTACAATCAGGTATTGTTACTGCCAAGTGATCAACACAAAGCCACTTTCACAACACCTTGGGGCACATTCATGTATGTAAAATTGCTATTTGGGTTGATGAATGCGGGGGATACTTTTCAAAGGGCCATGGATATAGCTTTTTCTGAGGACATAGGCTACTTCATAGCAATTTACCTTGATGACATCACTATCTATTCTAAAACTAATGAAGAGCACTTCGTTCATTTGCGGAAGGTCTTTGAGAAGTGTAGGAAGTATGGATTATTTCTTAATCCTAAGAAAACATTTTTTGGTATTCAAGAAAGAAAACTCTTAGACCACATCATTTTCGAAGAAGGGATAAATATAGACCCTAAGGGGATTGAAGGTATACTACAAATCAACCATCCTAGAAATATTAAAGAGCTGCAATATTTCATTGGAAAGATAAACTTCCTAAAAAGATTCATTCCTAACCTCGCTAAACTCCTAAGAAATATCACAAACATGCTGAAAAGAGAAGTAGGAGTCAAGTGGACCATGGAAGCCAAACAATCCTTTGAATTGGTGAAACAAACCCTTACCCAAACACTGGTTCTAATCAGCCCTGACTTTACCAAGGATTTCTTCAAATTCTCCTTTGCATCCGAACACACTGTTGCTGTTGTATTGCCTCAAAAGAACATGATGGAACAAGAACAACCCATAGCCTTCTTCAAGAAAGCATTGAGAGATGCTCTAAAATATAACATCATGGAGAAACAAGCCTTCGCCTTGATCAAAGCATTGAAGGACTTCAGAGTTTACATTTTGCACTCCCATGTTATTTCTTTTGTTCCACACATAGTTGTTAAAGATATTTTGAATCAAGACCCTGATAGTAAAAGGGGTAAATGGATTTCTATTATCTTGGAATACGATTAAGAAATCAGACCCACTAAACTAGTTAAAGGACAAGGACTCACAAAACTCATGGTTGAATCAAATTTTCAAGCACTAGACATCAATATGGTTGTTGCATTAGGGGAACAGGAAGAGTGCACAGCTTCGCAAATTGAATAAGTATTTATGAATTCATCTTGGTATGTTGATAATCTATATGTAATTTTCTATCTTAATGCTCCTCCAACTTTATCCAAAACAAAAGCTAGATTCTTTAAACAAAAAGCTTTAAATTTCTACATTTTTGATGGAGCTTTATATTGGAAAAATTCTATTGGCATATTGCTCAAATGTTTGCTTGAAGATGATGCGGATAGAATTATGCATGAGTTCCATGAAGGAGAGTGTGGAGGTCACCTCTACTGGAAAGCCATGGCTAATAAAATCCTTAGATCTGGTTACTTTTGGCCCACACTTTTCCCCGATACTCACAAGCTAGTTGCAACTTGCCATAAATTCCAAATCTTTGATGGAAAGAAGAGGCTACTACCTTTGCCCTTGTATCCTATTAGTGTTGAAACTCCTTTTCAACAGTGAGGTTTAGATTTCATTGGAAAAATCCACCCTGCCTCATCTACTCAACACAAGTGGAATCTCACTGCTATCGATTATTTCACCAAATGGATAGAAGCCATCTCATCAAGGAATACTACCGAATCAGTCATCATAAAATTCCTTGAAACCAACATCTTGTCCAGATTCGGCTATGCCAAGAAGATTATCACCGATAATGCTGCAGAATTTAAGTCCAAGAGAATGGTAGACTTCTGCTACAAGTATCACATCACACTGGGGCACTCTACATCTTATTACCCTCAAGGTAATGGACTGGTTGAGTCCTCTAACAAGATTTTGGTGAACATCATCAATAAACTATTGGAAGAGAACAAAAGATCATGGCATGGAAAACTGGTGCATGCACTATGGGCTGATAGACTAACAACTAAGAAATCTATCATTCTGTCTCCCTATCAGCTGGTTTATGGCATGGAAGTTGTTTTCCCAACATCCTTGGGAGTTCCGGTTATGAAGCTTCTTCAAGAGGTTCAATCAGAATAAAATGACATGAAAAGGAGGTTGAACCAAACCATTCATTTGCAGCAGTCAAGGGAATAAGTTTACAAAAGAACACAAATAGTGCAAGAAAACATAAAGAAGATTTTTGATAGAAGAACCAAAGCCAATAATTTCCACATTGGAGACACAGTGCTGAAGTGAGATTCTAGGAGGGAGAACAAAGGAAAACATGCCAAGTTTGAAAATTTGTGGAAGGGTTCTTACATCATTAATTCAATTAGAGGTAACAATGCTTTATTTTTACAAGAGCTGGATGGAGTAGAGGTGTTCGGAGGTCCCGTCAATGGCAGGATGCTCAAACGCTATTTTTGTCAAAGTTCCTAGTTTGAAGCTTTCATTCATTGTACATAACATTGATTGATGAAAAAATAAAAATAAAAATAAAAACAGAAAAGAAGAAAATAGGGAAGATTTAAAGAATAGGTACAACCCCATACCCAAAAAAGAGTTTTGCTGAAAGTGAGAAATTCTAAATGCCATTACTTGTCTGGAAATAAAATTCTTGTTCAATCATATAGCCTAACCATGGCTGAACTTGTTTTTAATTTCTACTCATAGGTTAGTAAAAGAAGACTTGTCAAACCATTTAAGCTTGAATTGTCAATATAATAGATTAGAAAGAAAGGATGTTGGTTCTAAATGCTCAAATCTAAACCAAAGAGAAAGAGAGGAATGCCTGACAATTTCTAAATCACAACCCTCATGATTTCTAGTTTTTTATTATGCAAAATAATGTTTGTGTGCATCTTGTCTGAATGCCACAACCCATGGCAAATCGGATTGCTCAGTCCTGGTTTAGTCATGTTTTCAATTTCATGTCAGTAGATTAGAGAATAAAAGTTTGTCAAACATCTTAATCTTCACAAATGAGTAGACTAGGCAGAGAATAAGAGAGTTCATTAGCCTAATCTGAACTCTTGGGAGTGATAAGGGTAAAAGTAGATATTTTTTGTTTTATTCTTTCAAAGAAAAAAGAATGTCAAGGGTTTTCCAGTCCAAGTGCACCCAAAGGAAGAAAAAATGTTAGGCAAGGTATGATGGGTAGGTAGAGATGAGGTTGAAGCAAGCATGTCTTTAAGATTCTTAAGATCATAGCTTCAATGAAACATCATCAAATGAAAGAAGATAAATCTTCCCAATGGATGAGGCATTGGTCTTCAAAACTTAGAGATTTGAACTCTGAGGTCCTAGCCACTTCCTGAAAATGAGCTGCCCTCCCCAAGTGGAGCCACTGTTAGTCATAAGTAATTTTTACTATCTGAAGATGACTAAATATCAGTCCTAGATTTCTAAAAACAAGATTCCTGAATATTTTGAGTTTTATAAATCTCACTGCCTTCATTATCCTTGTCACAAATTTTTCATTATTCTACTATTTACCAGTTAATGATTGACTTTCCATTCCTAAAGAGCCCCTCACGGGCTTATGCCACTCATCTAGTTCCTTTTTCCCACCTATCACACCAACACTCTGTTTTTCTTTGGCCCCACTACTTCACTTCCATCTAAGGTTACCAATTAGCCTATATTTTCCCATGTTCATCAAGTTCCTCAAACCTGGATGGTCTCAGAAATACCTCTATGAGCTCCTTAGATAAATCAAGTACCTCCATTTCTATATATTCAAATACACCCATTGGTAAAAATGCTCTGTTTTTACACTGTTAAGATCCCAAGCCTAATTTCAGTCAAGGACCAAGTTAAAATACTACCACTAGATCATTAGGTTTTCCCTACGTTGTAGGATCTTCATTGGTATTTCAAGCTTTTTTCTTCTTATACTAAGACCTATTTCAAATGAAAAATAAGAGCAACACATGATTGCCCAAGAAAAATCAGAGGATCTCCAAAGAAGGCTATTTTTTCAATTTCAAAGTTGTTCAAAAAGTAATTGTGATTGACATTTCTGCAGGAATGTCATGAAGTAAATCAGCAAAGGAAATTGATAGGGTAACTGATGAGTTTCTAAAAGAAAGCAGAGAGTGTTATGTCTAAAGGGGAGATCAAAGTTTCTAAGTCTGGTTAAATTAACAGTGTGCCAAACAGAGGCCCAATGCAGCAAGACTCATAAAGGAGGGTCAAGCTTGCATCTCAGCCATTTACATTTAGTGGTTAAAGGATAAAGGAACATGGTATTAAGCTCCAAGGTAAATGTAAAATTTTTTAAGGCACTACCACTGTGTAAATGTCTAAGGTTGTCAAAGTGAATTCAGCATTTTCAAAGGTCAGAGGGAAAGTCACTTTAGGGTGCCTTAACACCTGCTGAAGTAAAAGTGTTCAAGGACATAGACCACTTAAAGAAAATAAGCATTGTCACTCAAATAAAGTCTGCAAAACAAGGATGTGAAGAGTATCAATGAACAAGTTTCAAATCATAAACTCAGACACCTGCAAAACAAAAGTGGTCAAAGAAGGTAATAAACATGATTTTGAATGTCATAATTCTTGTCAAAGAGTGATTTTATCATGCCAAATGATCAGTAAGAAGAGACCAATGGTTGAGTTGAAAGGTACAAAGGAGGCAACAAAAGGCTAAATTCATCATCTGTTCACCTACATCAAAAAGAGACAAAGAAATGTCAGTGAAAAGTTAAAAAGTGTAATAACATTAGCAAAGTGGGTTTTCTTGTTTTAATTTATTTTCCTCTACTATAAAGGCCCTTTTTCACCCTTTAGCAACTCATTTTCTGTTGCAAAGGTCATCGAGAGCACTCAAAGAGAAATTTGTGAATTTTCGGCAAGTTCGCGCAAATCTGGCCTGTGCTACGCGCTTGGAATCCTACACTACACTCTTGCAGGCATTTCGCTCTGAAAATTCTAACTGTGCGTTGCGTGCCTGTGATTGTACGCTATGTGTTCACTGCCGTGCAGACCCGGTAGCCCGTGCCCATAATCAACATGAAACCTCACCCGACTATTTCCTCTGTTGCATGAGAGTTCACCTAACTACCCGAATGTTTCCTCTGCTTCACGAGAGTTCACCCAACGGACCCGTGTAGCCTTGCATGTGTGCTACGCGTTCACTAGAGGCCTGACAGGCCTGTGTGAGGCGGGTTCAGCACTGCACCATTCAGAGACCCGACAGGCCCGTGCACCTTGCCTAAGTGTTGCGCATTCAACGTTGCATGAAGACTGCCCAACATGCCAGTGCAACCTCGCCCGACTCGCCCCTGTGCTGCGCATTTACACCCTACACGAGAACGCATTTAGCCTTACCCGACAGCGTGTGCAGAGACCCGACAATGCATTCAGTGCTACACGCTTGGCTAGGAGGGCCTCTGCATCATTCCAAGACCAGAATCTGCTCAAAAACCTCCTCAAAATCACTTTTAAGGGTTTCATAACACCTCTGAGGGGTAGGTCCAAACAACACCACCTCATTTTCAAGTTTCTTGTCTTTTGGATTAGAGGAATAAACCCTAGAAATTTCGATCAATTTCACAAAGTAGAATTAGGGTTTTTGGCCTTCAAGACAATAGTAAATAAAAAAAATGTCAAGGGAAGGTAATAGTGACAGTGGTGAGGGAGGCCAAGGGCCTAGAAGACAACAACGCAAAGGTGGAATATTAAATAGGTTTAAGCCATTGAACACCAAGGAGTTGATGGCCTCTCCTATGATAGTTTCCTATTTTCAGAATGTGGGTTGTTTTGACTTCTGTGGAAGGGTACAACAGGTCCAAAGTCACCCTAAGTTGACGAGGCTTTTTATCCTTAACCTCCATGACCATAAAGTAAATTTAGCAGTAGTTAACTTTGAGCTATCTTCAAATATCATTTCTATAGCCACTGGGATACCTAGTATGGGAGAAAAATGGTTCAAGCAGGCTAATTTGGACCTGAGCCATTATCAACCTTTCCTGAAACCTAGATAACAAGCTAACTGCAAATCCATTTTTCCCTTTTCACAATTACTAGAGAGATATGCACCCTTGATGAGAGTCATCATGAAATATTTTACATGTGAGTGTTATAGCATCATTTCTCACCTTCATATGATTCATGATTGCTTTTATGGTTTTGGGCACCCATTCCTACAGACTTGGACAAATTCACTTAAAAACAGTGTAAAAATCCCCATACGCGAGTCCAGCTAGACTTTTCCGCGTATTCCATTAAAATGATTAAAAAATATATAATTATTCCCTATTTTTGGGCTGGGTTGATGGTTACTCAGGTAGTTCAACCACCCCAGCACGTGGCCAACTATTTCCAACTGTTGGAACTACTTGGAGGGAGTATAAAAACCCCTCATGTGTATGGGCTAAGGGAGAGAGAGAATTTATTGATATTATACTCTGTTGGTATTCCCTATCCAAGTCTGATTCCCCGTGCCTCCTGCACTTTCCTAGTTCATTATAGGAAACCCTTGTTTCCTTGAGATGCTCATCTCCCTATATGTCATCTCGTATGCACCAGTTTGGAAGGAGTCTTAGCGAGGCAAGGGCCGGACGGATCCGGACGACGGTCTACTCAAAGGCCGTGGAAGGATTCAGGTGATCTCTCCACTCGTTACTTTTGTACATGCTATTTATAATACAGAAGTACCATGCTGTTCCCGAAATATACGTGTTAGTGTATGCTTATATGTATGAGAATATTGTTATTTAAGCATTCATTATGATCTATTTAATGTTTTATATGAATTTCACTAACATTTAGAGTAGATATATGCTGTACAACCAGTTCTTTGTGCTTGTTTCTTCTTGTCTTTCAAGTTAAGAAGGAAGGACGGTTGCTGTGGGTTTGGACCCCGCGGGATCTGCTTCAACCGTAGGACCTACGGGTAACTTTCTCATTCTACTCTATTTAGTTTTTCTGAACGTGCATGGTTGTGTGAGTCCTTCTTAAGTAGCATGCCCCTGCTCTGTGGAGGTTGTAGCCCAACGAACCTCTAGGGTGATATTCCCCGAAACAGTGAGGGTAGGTTTTATAGGCTCTATTTATACCACATAAGATTGCTCACGCACTTCACTAGGGCCAAGCTGCTACATCTACCCTATTGTCTCTATAAGAGTATTGATAAGATGTCTTATATTGTGCAAAAGAGACATCATTCACAACAAATGAAAATTCCTTTTCACCATTCTCTTATCAAGATGGTTGTGTTACATCAATTAAAGCAACAGGGTATTCCATGGGAGGTGTTCATCGCCCACGAAGTTTTCACAAATCCATAGCCTCATCATCAGCCAAATTTACCCTCATCATCTCATCCTCCTCCCTCCACTCCTCAATCAGCTCCCACTGACCATGACTCATCATCTACACATGTTTCCTCTCCTAAAGAGAACCTCCCTTCCTCACCCTCTCCCAATGCATCAAATCAAGAGGGAAGTGGCAGTGAACAAGCAAGTGATGAAGAAGAAGGCAGTGATAAAGAGGAAGATGATGAAGAAGAAGACAGTACGGAGGAAGGTGATGAAGAAGAGGCAGAGGTCAGCAATGAAGGAGAGGACAGTAAAGAGGTAGATGGCAATGAAGATGAAAATGCAGAAAACAGTGAAGAGGTGAACAGTAATGAAAAAATGATAAAGACACCTCTAATAGTGACAACACAAAAAATGATAAAGGCCATGACGATGTTGGAAACACAAAGGATAGTGATGAGGAAGAAACCATGATAACTAATACCCCTAATGATGATGGCATAAGTGACACTATAGACCAAACAATCAGTGAAGAGGTTGATGACAGTAATGAAAATCACAACAATAATTCTTGCAACAATAATGAGGGAGGCACTGAAAATGATAACAACAATCCTAATGGCCAAGAAGGCAGTGAAAACAATGTGCCTAATAGTTGTAATAATGATAGTGCAGATAAAACACTGTTACCGATGAAATAGGTAACCTGACCTCAAAACAGGAACTCTAGCCCAAAAAGACTGAAAAAACATGAAAAAACACCCCAAAAACAAAAAAAGTGTATTCCAGAACGCACTTATTTTTTTTTGAAGGTCAAATTCAACATTTTATAAAATTATGCTAAAAGCAAAATTGTTTCTTGAAAAAAGGATTGAAAAAACACCCTCAAAACAAAACCAGTTGATGCTGGAATAACAAAAAAAAAAATTTGTGTCATATGTTAAAAATAGAAATAACATTTTTTAATTTTTTAAATTCAAACATTAAAAAAAAACCTAAAATTTAAGAAAAAAATAAATTTAAAAAATAAAAACATTTTAAAGCTTAAAATTTAAAAATATATAGGAATAATAAAAATAAAAAAAACAAAAAAATTTTTTTAATTCAAACATTAAAAAAAAACCTAAAATTTAAGAAAAAAAAAATTAAAGATTAAAATTTCAAAATATATAGAAAAAAAAAAAAAAAAAAAAACAAAATAAAAATATTAAATTAAAAAAAAAGAGTCAAAAAAAGAAAGAAATTATAAAAAATTAAAAATAGAAATTAAATTTAAAAAAGAAAAAGAAAATGTTTATTAAATTTAAAAAAAAAAATTAAAAAAAAAAAAAATTTAAAGAAATATATTAAAATTTAATAAATTTCAAACTTAAAAAAAATAATAAATAAATAAAAACATTAGGAATTTGACTTCTGTGATCCATAAATTATGTATCAAATCTTTCGGTGAAAATCACAATAGAGAAATTTGTGTCGACGCATTTCGAACCAGCCAGTGTGGTTCATCATCAAGACAAGATGTCTTGATGATGAACCACACTGGCTGGTTCGAAATGCGTCGACACAAATTTCTCTATTGTGATTTTCACCGAAAGATTTGATACATAAAAAAAACATTATTTAAATTAAAAGTAAGAAAATGAAAAATTGATTAAAAATAAAAAATGAAAAATAAAATACAATAAAAATATTAAATTTAAAAAAATATATATTAAAAAAACAAATAAATTTTAAAAAATAAATTAAATTTAAATTATAAAAAATAAAATATATATATATGAACTTAAATTAATTAAAAATATATATATTAGATTTTATTAAATTTAAAAAAAAAAATTAATATTAAAATAACAAATTAAATTAAAAAAAAAATTATTAAATTTTAATACATAAATGAATAAACAAAAAAATTTTGAGATAAAAAAAAAAAATTAAATATAAAGAAAAAAAAACATTGTTAAAATAAAAAGTTAAAAAACTTTAAAAATCAATTAAAATTGAAAAATTGAAAAAAATAAATTAAATAAAATATATTAAATAAAAAATAAAATAAAAAACAAATTAATTTGAAAATATTAAGTTTAATTAAAAAAAATATATAATTTTAAATACACAATTTTAATTGAAATATAAAAATATAAAAATTTTATGTAATTAAAAATATAATATTAAAAAACATATTAAATTCAAATAAAATAAACAAAAAAAAATACAAAATTTATTAAATTTTAAAAAATTAAATGAAAAAACTAAACATAAAATTTAATAATAATAAAAAAAATGAAAAAATTAAAAAAAAAAATCAATTAAATAAAAAAAAAAATACAAAATTTAATAAAAATTATTAACAAAATTTAGAAATAAAAAAAAAATTAAAAAAAAATAAAATTAAAAAATAAATAAAAAAATTAAAACAAATTAAATTTCAAATATAAAAATTAAATTAAAAATAATAATTTTAATTTTTTTGAATTTAAAAAATATATATATATATATATATATATATATATATATATATATATATATATATATATATATATATATATATAATAAAAATATTTAAAAAATTAAAAAAAAAAAAAGAATTTTTTGATCATGGTGCCGTCGCGCACCCGCCTCCCGCCCAAAAAGAGCAGAAGTGAGGCGAGAGTTGCGGCGAGTACGTCGCAGGAATGCAACCCCTCGCCTGCCCAGCGGCCGACCTCTGCCGCCACCTGGGCGAGAGGCTGATTCCGAGAATTGGCCTCCCGCCACGGGAGGGCGATTCCCGGTGGTGGGAGGTCGATTCCGGGAATCGCCCTCTCGCGGCGGGAGGGCGATTCCGGGAATCGCCCACCTGTAGTGGGAGGGCGATTCCGAGAATCGCCCATCCGCCACGGGAGGCCAATTTCGGGAATCACCCTCCCACGGCGGGAGGGCAATTCCCGAAATCATTCTCCCACCGCGGGAGGGCGATTCCCAGAATCCGCCTCCCGTCACGGGAATTGGCCTCCCGCCCAGGTGGCGGCAGACGCCGGCCGCTGGGCGGGCGGGGGGTTGCATGCAGCCTCCCCGCCCGCCAAGCAGCCGGCCTCCGCCGCCACTTGGGCGGGAGGCCGATTGGCAGCGCCACCACGATCAAAAAATTCCTTTTTTTAAGTTTTTTTAATTTTTCATATTTTTTTATTTATTTGATTTTTTTTTATATTTTTTATTTTTAAATTCAAAAAATTTAATTTTTTTTTTTTTAATTCAAATTTTTATTTTAAATTTAATTTGTTTTAATTTTTTTTGTTTTGTTTTTTTTTTTTAATTTTGTTTTTAAATTTAATATTTTAGATTAATTATTTTTTAAAATTTAAAATTTATTTATTAAATTTTAATTTAATTTAATTTTTTTTTTAATCTTTTAGTTTATTTAGTTTTTCATTTTTAAATTTTATAAATTGTTTCATTTAAAAAAAAATAGTGAATTTATGGATATTTGTTTTTATAATTATTTGCACGTGGTTTTTTTCATTTTTTTGTTTTTTAATGATAGTTTTTTTATTTTAATTCTTTTATTTTAATTTTCTTTTTCAATTTTAAATTTTGTTTTTTTTTTTTGTTTTTTTTGTTAATTTTAAAATTTGTATTTTTTTTCTTATTATTATTATTTTTTTAATTTAAATTTTTAAATTTAATTTTTTCTTTTTTGTATTTTATTTTTTTATCTAAATTTTAATTTTGTAATTTAAATTATTTTTAAATTTTCTATTTAAATTTTTTTTTTTAATTATATGGTTTTTTTTAATAACTTAGAAAAAAATGTTTTTGATGTTTTTTTTTTAAATTTTTTTGGTTAATTTTTGTTTTTTTTCTTTAAATTATGTGTTTTTTTTTTCAAATTTTGTCATTTCTTTTGATATAATTTTCGAATATTTTTGTTTTTTTTAATTTATTTTTGTTTAAATTTTTTATTTTTACGAGTTAATTTTGTTTTTTTAACATTTTTGTTGGTTTTTTTTATTGTTTTTATATATATATATTTTTATCTAAGTTTTGTGTTTTATTACCAACATGAAAATCACCACTCTAAAAAAAAAAGGTTGATGCTGCATCAATACGTTTCAAAATTAGCATGAAAATCACTAACATTTTAAAACAAATATTCATACTTCATAAATAAAAATATTAGAGTGTCAAAAATGTGCACAAAAAAAAAGGGGTGATTCTGCATCACCACTTTTCAAAATCGGGTGCTTTTTATGCTACCAAAAAAAAGTAGGTAACCGTGCGGTTACCTATTTCATCGGTAACATTGTTAGAATAGTGCCAAAGATAGTAAGACTCCTAGCAGTATTGAAGGAAATGAAGAAAGTGGCCAAGGTAATGATAATGATGAGGGTGACAATAGCTCATAGAACCTAGATGATAATGAAGCTGATATCAGTGAAGGAGAAAGGGATGATGACACAAATGAAGATCAGAACAATGATGTTAGCATGGAATAAAATGAAAGTGAGGCTCAAGAAGGCAGTCAAGAACACAGTGCAGAAGACATCAATGTACATATCAATGAGGAAAAGAAAGACAGTCTTGACGTTAGCCATGGTGAGGGCATTCAGGTGGACAAATTTTAGCTTTTCCCTCTCACATATCAAAGAGGAAAGAGGCATGTGTTTGATGCCTCTAAAAGGCAATGGACAATTCCATGCTCCTCAGCTAAGAAGCTTGACAAAAGAAAACAAAAGTTCAAAGAAGAAGAAGGAGAAGATCAACATGAGGTTGAGCGAGAGTTTGAAATCATTCATATTGACAACGATGAGGAAAATGAAGCAAGGATCACAAACTTGCTCCTCCAGAAAAAAAATGCCCAAATTGGAGACCTCCAAGCAAACCTACATAGGGAAAAGACTGTGAATAATTCCCTTGAGATGGAGAATAGATAGCTAGGGGCACAAAAAGCCATTTATGAAGCTAGAGAAATTAGAGCCCAGAAATAAGCTCAAAGGGAAAAGTTAAAGTTAGAGGAATTCATGGGCACCTATGAGGAAAGTGAAGATGAGGAAGGACAATCCAAAGCAATACCAAGAACCATGGGTTTAAAGAAGGCCTTGGCAAGACAAAGAGAGCAAGAATCTGCCTTGGCAGAGTAGCTCCCTCTAAGTGAGATGCTTGCCATGGAGATAGAATATGATCGAAAGCCATGGCTAGAAAAAGCAAACACACACTTGGAGGCAAAATTGGAGAAGGAAAATAGAGACCTTGACCTCCAAAGGAAGATGACCAAACACTATGAACTTAGAAACCAAATTGCAAGGGCCAAGCTCAAAAGAGCCTTTTCCAAAGTTGAAGCCCTCAAGGAGGCAAAAGGTCAAATAAAACTCAACCCTCTTGCTAATGCTTCCATGCAAGCATCCCAAACATAACAAGGAAGATAAATGCAAATTTTGGGAACTTTTTGGAAATTTTGGATTTTTGCTGATTTGGAGGATCAAGGGGGTAGCACCCTTGGTGCTATGCTTTTTCTCAGGGCATATTCAAGATGAAAGGCTTACATTTTTGGAATCCTTAGCTTGAGTATAGCGTGCTCACCAAGTTTCAGGTCAATTGGAGTTGTTTTGGTCCTCCAAAAGGGTCAAAACACCCTAATTTTCACCTTTCTGCCTAGTTTTCAAGACATGTGTTGTGCCTTTACCAGTCCTGGGAGTTTTTATTTTTGAATAGGTTACAGGGTTCCAATCAAAAAACCAAGGGTATTTCTAGAATGTAGACTCAACAGGATTTCCAACGAGCCATCACGAATCGCATTCCGATATTGGGAAGGCCTTCAAAACCTTGCTGCAAGTTGACCCCTTTTTCTTTCTCATGTGTTGTGCCCTTGGTATGGAAATGCATCCTAAAACTCAATGCTGCACTGTGACAGAGAAAAAGTCAAAAAATTACACTTGGAAAGTTTTTGGAGGCTTGGCAGAGACCAAATGTCAAATTTTTTGCCAAAAATGCCCGAAAAGATATTTTGTGCCTTGGGCCTTGCAAGGTCTCAAAGGAAAAAAGTGAAATTTATGATTAACTAATAGGATTCTAGAGACTTAATTAGGGTTTAGTCCTCCAATGCATGATAAATAGAGCATGGAGGTTTCATTGTATATGTTGGATATTTGCTGAGCATGCTATGAAATAGACTTGGAGTTTATTGGTGAAACTGGTTTTTGGTGCCTTGTGATGGTGTTGGATTGTGCTTCCATGGATCAAGCTCACTCTTAGGATTCATTAAGCTTGTTTAAATGGTGATTTATTCCATCTTTATGTTTTTTTTCTTCAGTTATTCATTGTGTTTATGGTTCATTTAGTTATAGAACAGAAAAAGAGAATAGGATTTACCTTCTTGGTACCTTACTTATGCCTGCTTTCTTAACTTCCATGTTTTCTTCCTCAAAGTTTTGCTAAAGAAATCCTTAAATGCTCTTTAGTGTTACTGATATGTTATGTTAGAATGTTATCTATTTGCAAGTGAAGTTTTAGAGAATCCTTCACTGCTCTCTTAGCTTACTTAATTGTTGTTTTTAAGACTTGCTTAGCCTAGTTGATATTAAGGAATCCTTCATTGCTCTTCAAGTTTTCATTCTGCTATCATCTTATAAGGTTTTTCTTGTTTATTGGTTTTTTAAAGGATCCTTGATTGCCCATTTATCTCACTATATTCACAACTCCATGTTACTTCACTCTCCCTTGACCTAATTAGATCCATTTGATCTTGCCAACTTTCCCTTTGAACTATCCTTGACTCATTTTTACACATTTCAAGACTTTTACAGACTCCATATCCCAAAGGATTGATATTCCCCACCCTATTAACCTACTTAAAAAACTTTCCCAACCAACCAAACAAAAAATAAAACCCTAAAACTTAACAACTAGCCTAAAATCAAAACCTAAAAAGTAAACAAGTTCATATCCTTTGCATAAAATAGAGAGAGCCCTCTCTGAGCCCAGGAAGGCTAGGCCCAAGGACTGCAAAGGCTGGTTTGATGTTACCCCTGTTCAATTGTTCTCACCAATCAAAAAAATTATGGGGAACTAACACGATGCAAAATATGATCCATCTGTAAGAAGAGTTTTGGTAAAAAAGTGATACTTGTGTCTATTCAGGAAGCCTCATGCCCACACTTAGTTCTTAATGTTTCAATGTTTTCATGATTATCCAATTAATAGAATAGGAGAAGGGGAAAAATATAAAAGAGGAAACCTAAATCAGAGGTCTCTATATGATTCTCTGAAGGAACAACATTTCTTGCTCTTAATAAGTTTTGATCACTATTTCATCCAAAAAATGAATAAGTGCCAATGCACAATCCTATTTTAATATATAAATAAAGGTGAAAGCATATAAATGCTTTCTGCGTAGAGAGGTGAAGCAAGCAACTCTATCGGGATATTTTCGAGGATCACTGGCAGTGAAGAAATTTTTGTGTTCATGTAGTCACTCTCTAGGGTTACCATTCCAGCATGCTGGCAACAGAGCAACACTAGAGATGAAAAAGTATGATCTGAAAATATAAAGCTCGTGAACTTCACTACCCTTTCCAATTCGAAACATTGTGATATTGTTCAATCTTATGTTTGTGTTCAACCAAGAAGGTACAAAGGGGACCATGTTTATTCATGGGGTAAGTAGGGAGGAAAAAGTGATCTACATGATGAGTCAATACTCCCTGACAAACTAAGACCATGTATAGAAGAGTCAACCAAGACAGAGAAGTTGTAATTGTACCAGTGTGTCGCCAAGTGTTTTCGTTGTTACAACACCCTCCAAAATTTAGGCCTACACCAAATTTTGGAGCCTACGTTGGTCTTGTACATTGTCTTCCCAAAAATTGAAATCCATTCCATGTGTTTTCTCTACGTTTTTTGGTCCCTTTTGCGAGAAAAGAAAAATGTCGTCTTTCCACATGTTAGGGTTCGCACAATGCATATAAGATTGCTTTTGTGGTTTCAAGGGGTTATATTTTTTAAAATGGGTTAATATTACCATGTAAGCATATTCCAAACTCATTCCATAAGTTTTAATCATTTTTGTACAAATGTTTTCACAGTTGTCGCAAAGTGTATCTTTAGTGTCACAATTGTCATAAGTTGTTGCAAAGTTGTCACACTGAGGGAAGTATGTTATTCATGTGTCTTAGGTGAGATATGTCTTTGTGTCAACACGTGTTCTAAATGTGTGATCACAATTGATTCTTATCATTGTTCACATCTTCTTTATCAATCCTAGACTTATTCAAATTCTGAAAACTTTTCGACCAAGAAACTTAGCCTCATGTAACCTTTTTGAACTATGCATTATGCAGTTCTAGCCCTCAATATGCAACCCTTCCTTTTGAAACTGTGAAATGCATAGTTATGGCATCCCACGATTGTGCACTACTTACTTTCAATGCTCAAGCCTGAACCTTGGCCTCCAAAATTGTGAAATTCATCCCTCTAACCTGCCCCAACTTCACTTTACACAGTCTTTGAGCAAAAACCCAGCCTTTCAGCTCCCGAACTAAGCAACTTCGTAATCACTAGGTCTGCTCTACCTTTCAAAACTGTGCAGTGGGAAGAATGAGTGCTCTACCTTTTAGCCTGGGTCACTGAGCTCCAAAACAGTGCAAACTGCCTGCGTAGTCCAGCTTCAATTGTGCATTTCATAGTCTCAAGGCTCAAGATTCACCCTTAACCACCTAAGTTGTGCAATTGAATAGTCACTAAGCCTATCCCTCATCCTTCCACTCGGTTTTTGCTCAGTTAGTGGATCAACATGCACCATATTAGAATAGGGGGTTTACCAAACTGATGTCGTCTCATCATGATTGAATTACAAATATAGGTACCCTATCACACCATCATAGGATGATGAAGAGGGAGATGAATAAGGGAAACATGTTGGAAGACATATTTGTAGCTCATTATGCAATTTGATCAATCAAGAGAAATAAAATGGACACTAGTTTGTGACCATAGCTCAAGACATGATATCAATGAAGACTCCTTACCTCTAAGGCATATGGAGGTATATAGAAGAGAATTCTCAAGAAGACATATAGCAAGGAGCAGCAAAAGTGTCTTGACATTTCCATTTCATCAAGCATTCTATGTCACCAGTGTCATGTCATGTCATGTCATGATTCATCATATTCCACATCATTATTGTGGGTTGTGTAATTCCTTATTCGAAAATGTATTGTAAAGGGGAAGTCTAAAGGACATGTAGAGAAGATGAAGAGTCATGTAAATTTGAAGGGTCATAGGAAGTCAAATAGTCACAAGGTTAGTAAAAGAGTGACAAGGAAGGTGAAGCATCATACACACTCATTGTATGAGCAAAGGACTTTTTCACCTTGAATCCTCCCGCAAGGCATTAGAGAGACAAGATAGTTACTTTAGGGAGCATTGAGTGGCTCCAATTCTCCACTATTGGAGCTAGTGGTGTGTATACATGTGTCTTGGGACTTTTACTTAATATCAGAATCATGATGGCCAACATGTTCTTAATGCATGGATTATGAATATTTGTAAGACTATTCTGTGAATGTTTGTAATTTATTTTTTTGTTTCACCTGTGCTAAATCAGTTTAACTATTTTATTTATTTTGTAATTTATCATATTGATAATGTGATATAATGTTTATGATTATTGCATATTTGTGAACTATTCCACTAGATGTTAGAAAAACCTTTCATGTTTTTGTTGGTTGCGATGATTGTTGCATCTTTTTGGACTATCCTATTGGATGTTAGATGAACTCTTCTTGTTTTTGTGTGTCTCTACTAGTGTGGTACTATTACCTCTCTCTTATGGGCTCACTTTTCTCCCTCTCTGTAGTAGAAGAAAATCGACACAGCTACAATAGAACACTCACCAGGCACACTTACTTTCTTTTTGAAGGCACACAGGTGTTCCTCTCACTTGTTGATAGTTAGAGACAAGGAAAATATATATGAATACATGGAAACTAGGACAATACTCCTGATGGGGCTACTATTCTAGACGATGTGAGGTCTGTTTGGGACTTCACATCAGGGAGACCCCCCTTGGTTGATGGATTTCCAGCACCCATCAACATTATTTTTTAGGATGGTTTAAAAATATTGTAATTTAGCTAATTAAAAATGAGACTCAAGTACTACTACCTTAAAACTTAGTTATTATCTCCTTCTTCATATTAATAATGGAGTTGTTATTGAATTTCATATCAACTTCAAGTAGAGTAGGGTAAGGGTCATTCTCATCCATGATCTCATTGAGCTCAATACATATAACTGTGTTTACCTTTACAAGGTCAACTTCAACATAATCCAAGCACCCAATGGGTAAATTCATAATGATTCACCACCTAATCAATCTCACCTAGAATAAGGTAAGGACCCTTATCATCCATGATCCCAATCACCTAAATATAAAAATAAAAATTAGACCCTTTCAATTCCAACTTCAACATGCTCCATACACCTAATGGAGAAATACTTTACCAATTTGGCATATGCAATTAATTATGAGAATAAACTAGCAGTGGTCTCCCTGTGGCTTAGCAATATTACTATTAGTACCACTTCTTCATTTAAAGGCTAGTTTTATGTTTTTGGTTACAACGTTACCAATTGTTAAGCTCATAATTTTAATCTAAAATAAGTGAAAAAGTGATATCATTGATAACATACTTTTTAATGTAAAAGTTGATCTTAAGATATGTTTTAAACAATACAAATTTTTAAAGCTATATTCATGGAAGGTTCTAGTTTATATATATATATATATATATATATATATATATATATATATATATATCTATATATATTTTTGGTTCTATTAGTGAGACATGTCTTTTAAATTTTAATATAAATAGATACATTTTTTAAGTTAAAATTTCTCATTTTAATATTATAATATTAATCATATTAATAATTATATTTCTAATAAAAAAATATGGTATAAAAAATTAAAACAAAAATATACACATTCATAAATTTTAATCTTATAGCCTCACCATTATTAGTCCCTACCATCTACGACATGGGACTATTAGTAATCGAATTACGTCCTTGATATTAATCTATCCTTAAATTAACCTAGATTTTTTAGTCCATGTTTCATAAAACATTGTCACTCAACCCGTCATATAGATGCAATGTTTTTCATGACCAATAAGATTTTTGGTCATCTTATTTGGTCTCTTCCCGAGACAGAGAGGCTATATTGTTGTTATAATTTCTTGGTTCAAAGGATTTACATGATTCGTATTTTTCGAACCAAAACTAATGATGCTATTAGTTCATTGTCATTAAAGTTTTGGTTTGTGAATATTGGGTTTAGCAATATATATCTCTTGGCATATTAGGTAATATATATATCTCTTGTCACATATGCCACACACCAGACCACGTGGATATCTACATGTAGTACTTATTAACGGTTCAATGAGCTACATCTTCGAGGTATACGATAATGAATCTATGTCTTCAAGTGTCACTTTCATTGAATCAAACCTCATACTTCCTTTTTTGAGATAATCATTTGTATCTTGTATCCCATACTAGAGGTGTGGGCTAATATTTTTCATCTTGCTTCTCCTAACCCAGTTGGTGGTTGAATTCATGAGAAAGGTAATGAATAATTTGTTCAGTAGTTACTACTAACTGCTTTTTTAGTTCTACTTTCTTGCATTATTCATTCATACTCTCAGGTTATGAATTTTATCATTTTTTTATTGCCCTAGAAGCATTTTGTATTTCCCTAGAAGCTTGTACATCGAATAAAATTGAAAAAAAGTCTTCAATATAGATATAAGGAGGGGTTGTGTTTCAAGAAATTCATTAATAATTTCTATTTGTAACCAAACCTCCCCTCACCTATACATAGAGTTCCTAATTCATTTATAATCATAAATAGAAATTTTGGAAATTTATTGCAAGTGAGTTATGGTCATAATAGAGAACATAATCTATAAATTTAATCTTTTATGGAAGGTTTCAAGTCCTTACTTCAAACTGGCACTGAATTTATTGTACATGGTTAATTATAGCATCGAGCATCAATGGTTTCCAGTTATTTACATACAAAATAGTTCATTCATTAGTTCAACTAGTGGAATTCTACTTAATTATGCCAAGAAGAAGAGAAAACCTAAAAAATAAAAGAGCTCCATCCTTTCCTACCATATTACATCTAGGAACAAGATATTGCAAAATCTTCATACACTCGTTGATATATTCTCTTTGCATTTGTCATTTAGAGGAATAACTTATAGCTCCTTTAGTTTTTAGTTTTTTATCTTTTATGCATAAGCTAATAACTAATATTATTTTCCCTTTTGTTTTTAAGAACACGACTATTAAGAAGTAAAATTAGGTAGTGCACTCTAGGTTCTGAGTTTTGAAATATCCATTTAACTCTTGACTGAGTTAATTCTCTACTCAAGGACTTCACTTTTGTATGATTTGAAAACAAAATATACAATTATTCCTAATGATGAAATATGTAGGGAACTAGCTATTAGATTGACTCTTATTACCTTGACTTAATCTAGCCTATGAGTAGAAGGGAGGAGAATAGATTTCCTAGAGAGTCTTATTAGAGTAATTTTTTCTCTTTCCCATAATAACTCTCTCCTATCGTTTTTTCTTCAGAAATGATGGTTACTAGCACAAATTGATGGATTTTTATCACAAGACTTGGAAAAGGTTTGAAATCGAGTTCTAAAGAAAGTGAAATAAGTTTCTAATAGTTGGAATTAGAATTTGATTATAGCTTCAAGCGAAGGGAAATATTAGTCAATTCTTCATGCCAATTCAAAGGTATTAAGCCTTTCTCTCCTTAAATCAGAATTATGAGATATAGTTTGTTGATCCCTACACTTCCGTTTAAATACTTAAAAATAGTGATACATTGAGCACATATATATATATATATATATATATATATATATATATATATATATCATTAGGGGAATTTTTAGGTCTAAAATGGGCCTCCTAAGGAAATTATAAAATAATAGTGGAAATAATAAATTAAAATTTGATTACATCATCAAATTTTAGAGGGAAAAAAGAAAAAACTACCTTTTCAACTCGTATTTTCAACTTATCTCCCAAATGTTTACTCAAATTTCAAGCATGAGTACTCATGGGATGCAAAATTTAATTCTCCATCCAAGGAGTACCAATTCTATATACTTTCGATGAGCCTTGCTACACGAAAAATGAGAAAAACATGAAAAACATGATTGCAATCACAGTTTTTAATGTATTTCTCATTTTTCATGTAGCAGGGTCCATCAAAAGTATGCAACATGAGTACTCCTTGGATGAGGAATTAAATTTTTCATCTAATGAGTATCCCCACTCGAAATTTGTGTAAATACTTTGGGAGATAAGTTGAAGATACGATTTGAAAAATTAGTGTAATATACCAAAATGGGAATGCAGCAATGCATAAGCACAATAATGGAATAGAAGTAAGAAATAAACTCATAAAATGTGCTGAAAAACACATTTCCATCAAATTAATGTAACAACAACAAAAAGGAGCTCCTCTACATCATTCCAAGCGGGGAAAATGCAACATTTAGACCATAAAAACGTTATTCCCAGAGAATTGCGTTATAACAGTGAGAAATAATGCTGGGATCCCTTATATTATGTAGTATGGGATTCACACCCAGAAAATGTTCAGAAAAAAAAATCTCTTTTTCTTGTTTAAATGGATCTCCCGGTCCCGATATGGCTCAAAAAGACTGAAATCCCATGACTTGACTAAACAAAAATTTCCTGGAGCATGCACAACTTCATTTTAAGAGGGTTTCTGATAAAATATGCTGAAAATATTAGATAAGGAGTTTTATTGATCAAAACATGAAGAAAAATAGGGATCTATCCCCTTTTACACATCATAAAGATAACCCAACAAGGGTTTCATGAAAGCCCAAGTACAAGATGCACAGATCTGCAGATATGGATCTGAAATAACGTAGTATATTGAAGCACTATGTATAAATATCTAAATAATACAAAAATGAAGGACGATCCTTCTTACAAGTCTTTCTGGGAGAAGGGTTGGCCCTTTCCCTGAGAAAGAAAGACAAGATTGAGGGCATTGACCCTCACACTACAACTTTGCAAGAAATGACACAGTTCCTGCAAGGGACTACGTTGTAGATGATGGAAGTCCCTTGGCCAAGTTCCAAGATATGAAATTCTACTCCAAGATATTCCTTACTGATCTACCAAAGGAATGGAGACTTCCTCCTTTGAAAAATGAGTGCAGGAAGTGGTGTTGTGAACCCTCACCGCAACACCCTGCAACAAAATGTTATAATGTTGTAGAAATAACACTGTATCTGAAGGAGGATGCTTGGCCTCAAGCCTGGATGTGAGGTAGATCAATACAAGATCCTTCAAGAGGCCTCTCAAAAAAGGAGAAGGATTCCTAAACAGGAGGTCCTTGTGCTAAGCAGCATAGCAACTCTACTAAACAATAAGAGAATGTAGAATAGTCTAAGCAGAAAAATCAAATATCATTCATAAGATCTCTTGTTATGGCTTCCTTTCCCTCCTTTTATACATGTGTGAGCCTTCTTGCCTTGGGCCCCAGTCATTAGGGTTTCCTCCACCAAGGAATCTTCCTCCCACTATCTCTGCATTGTCTCACAAGATGATCTCCACCTCCTATCTCAACACTATTGACTTGGTAAAACTTGACCTTGTCCACATGAAAAGGTCCCTGTTCACACATGAGAGTGTGAAATCCAGCTCTTATGTTGATCCCTTTTCACATTATGAAGGATTTTATTCAGATTTTTATTATGCATGGGCTTCCTTACCCATTTATTCATCTCCTAAGTGAAAACAAAAAAATTTAATACTCCAATTTGTTGCATGAAAATTTTGGAATATTATAGTCCTCCCCTCCCAAATGTTTCTTGTCCTCAAGAAACTGCAAGGATAGAACTGAAGATTCTCCTCTCCTCCTACTGTAGCATCCACATATGATGAACTCCTCCAACGAATGAAATGTTTTCTCATCAATGAATCTCCATATTGCCCCTCCCAAGCATGCAAGTTAGCCAATTGGTTATCATAATGAATAAGTAAAGTACTCAAGAAGGCAATAAGGTGTTGTCTAGAGGTCCTCTCAAGGCATGGAGTCTAAAATTTATTGGGAAACATCATTCCCATGTGGATCCTCCATACCCAAGCAATCATCCATACAAAATGAGTCACCTCCCAACATGGAAACTCCTGAAAATGTTCCTCCACCTTGAGCTCCTGCAAAGTAGGTGGGCTGAAAATATGAACATGGCAGAAAAATTTGCCTACCCCACACTATATTCCTCTCCACTTATGATAAGTGTAGAGAATATGCTGATCTTGGGCTGGAATACAATTTCCCTCAAGTGGCAAGATGAAGAATAGATCTCCAAAAATCTCCTCTCCAATGTTGTGAATCAAGCTGGCCCAAATCATTCCACATATGATGGATAGGAAATCATCACCATATGGCATCCCATAAATCACATGGCCCACCTAAAAAAGAAGCAAGTGATTGGCTGTGGTGGTCCATATCTCCTCCCATGCTCCCATTAGAACTTGCAATGCAGAAAGTGTGGGAATCCTCTTCCCAAAAGGACACATCCAACCCATGTGTCTCTCTCCCAATCATGCTCTCAATAGAAATAAGAACAATATCAGCAAGTGAAATCATGATCAACATAAAAATGAGGGAAATACTAAAGGTTTCATGTGGTGCTGGAAAGTACTAATAGTTTCCCAATTAGTCACAGTGTAGTTTTCCAAACTGTTGCTTCAGAAAATAGTATGGCAAGTTGTTTTTTATCACATGAATAATTATGTATGTCATCATGTTTACTAATGAATAGTAAATGGTTAGGTACATTAGATGAAAATACATGAAAGGATAAAACACTTGCCCAAGGCCATATAAAATATGATTGTCTCCATCATACAATTTGGCCCAATGTTGACCATGTAGCTCAATGAAAAGCTTGCCCTCTTGTGGAGAAATGCACTGAATAGGAATGGTAAGAATATGAAAATAATGTGTTAGAAAAATGGATGCAAAAACAATATTCTTACCATGTGTTGAGAGTAAGATGATGCATATGTATATGAATAAATCCTCCATAGTGGTATGACACACTCCCATGAAGAGGAATGAACCATATGTTGCATGAAGATCACCCTTCTTATGCTTGGAAATCCAAGTTAAGAAGATCATATTTCTGTAATAGATGCTTCCATCCACTACTCCATCAATCTCACTTCCTCCTTGTTCACCAAGTGCATCGATGGTGAAGTGATCCTGGGGACATTCCATCAATAACCCCAAGCTCCCAAGTGACAACGCTGTTGGCCTATGCAAATAGACTCCTGCCAACTCATAGCTCCATTCTTTGAGATGCTCCTTGTCAAAGATATCTCCCATAATGCTGCTACACATAAGAAGTTCCTCCAAAAGTGGATGTACCTCTTGATCATCCAAGGCTAAGGAGTAGCCCCTTTGCACCATGATAGTGCCATCTCCTACTCCTGCAACATCATGAAAAGTGTGAGAGAAAATATACCCTTTCTCTCCCAAGAACAACCAAAGAAACAAATTTTTTTGTTGCCTCCTCATACCTCCATCATAAAAATCACGTGGTGAAAACATGGTGATTGATATGAAGAATGTCATATCAACACAATGTGTCCATACTCCTTGCTACCCAATGATGCAAGCATCCTGCCACACATTCTTCCCCCACATACCCTTAGAAAGAGGATGATGTCCAAACTATTTCAAGAGCGGCCAACACAACCAAGCCTCCTGCTGCCTAGTATCATAGTTTTGAAGTAGATTTCCAGCTTCTTGCTCTCCATCCACATCCATTCATTCACCGGTGGATGTCTCCTACCATTCTCCATCTTGGTACTCCTCCAAAGGAGACTACCATCCTCCCATATCAGATTTTTCTCATTGCATTTTGAGGGATGTTGAAATGCAATTCCTTGGAGATCTTCTAGAGAAGACCTCTCATCAGTGTTCCCCTTGAATCCACAAAGATCCAAGTGTGATGAGGGAAAAATCACCTCAAACTGTTGAAGAAATTTTCACTCCATGATGTGTTGAAGTGCACCATCAATGAGATATCTCCATGAGACCTTCTCCTCATCAATGGCCTTCCAAAACCAATAAGGTTCTGGATCTGCTGCAAGTAGAAATTTCTCTTTGAGATGGGGAGTGCTCATTGAGAAAGGGTCATCTATAAAGGAGAAAATGTTTCTCACTTCAAGATGTCTACCACCTATCCCTTCTTCCTCCATTTCTTCATGAATGAAGCTGCCATTTTAATGCTCCCATAAGGAATGGGTCATCTTTTCTTCATTACTACTCTTGTACTGCGCATTGCAATTATGTTGCTCTAAATCAGCAGTATGCAAAGATGTAGATCCCTCCATAATATTTTATGAAATGACAAGAGATGGAAACTTAAGCATACCCTGGTGAAATTTGGAAGCATCAAGTAGGGCTGCAAGAGTTTCTTCCTCATATTTGTTGGCTTCCCAAACTGTTGAAGATGAAGGCTACTCCTTCATAGTTCTAACAACGCTGGTACATACCTCTTCCAATGGTGGTGAGGGCTTCTCCTTCCCTTTGCCAAATTTCCTGACCAACCTTTGATAAAACTCAACAAGAGTTGACACTCTTGCATGGCTCAAATGGCTGAACCACCAAGCATTAGCTTCACCTTTAAGGTCCAGCGCTGCAATTTCTACAGCCTCTCTCTCTACTACTGGATGTAGTAGGAAGAAAGCCTCTAGCTTCATCACCCAAGACTTTTCTGCACATGTGAGTGATCCATCAAAAGTGGATAGTATGAATCTATTGCATCTCATCATCCAATAGCTGTAGGGTCTTCTTTCTTCCTCCATTTGAATGAACTGTGGTAAAGCTAGAGTCTCCTTGAAGGCTCTAGGTTTAGCTTTTTATTCATCAAGGTATTCACTTATAATTTTAGATTCCAAGTGTTCTTCATGCTTCATGTCTTATCCTCTTTGAGAATATGAAGTGCATGGCCCTTCCTCTTCTTGAAACCCTCTAGGAGTTTCCTTGCATTTCTTCTCCTTCATCTGCTTAACCTCCTTGGAGAGGTTCTTCCTAGATCTAAAAAGTGATGAGATAAAGCTCATTCTTTCCATAATTTTGATCTACTTCTTCTCTTTTTCTTCTTATAGCATAATGGATGAAACTCACAAGCTGAGCCAAGACTATGCTCTGATAGCACAGTAATATCCCAAAACTAGAATGCAACAATGCATAAGCACAATAATAGAATAGAATTAATAAATAAACTCATAAAATGTGTTGAAAAACACATTTCCATCACATGAATGTAACAACAG
Organism: Pinus albicaulis; assembly: GCA_034641835.2. NCBI lineage: Eukaryota > Viridiplantae > Streptophyta > Pinopsida > Pinales > Pinaceae > Pinus > Pinus albicaulis. The sequence goes on along the minus strand of CM076580.1, from coordinate 1,020,055,008 downwards.
CAAAAAGGAGCTCCTCTACATCATTCAGAGTGGGGAAAATGCAGCATTTAGACCATAAAAACATTATTCCCATAGAATTGCGTTATAATAGTGAGAAATAACATTTGGATCCCTTAGATTATGTAATATCGGATTCACACCCAGAAAATATTCAGAAACAAATCTCTTTTACTTGTTTAAACAGATCTCCCGGTCCCGATATGGCTCAAAAAGACTGAAATCCCATGACTTGACTAAACATAAATTTCCTTAAGCATGCACAACATAATTTTAAGAGGGTTTCTGATACAATATGCTGAAAATATTAGATCAGGAGTTTTATTGATCAAAACATGAATAAAAATAGGGATTTAGCCCCTTTTACACATCAGAAATATAACCCGACAAGGGTTTCATGAAAGCACAAGTACAAGGTGCATAGATTTGCAAGTCTGGATCTGAAATAATGCAGTCTGTTGAAGCATTGCGTATAAATATCTAAAGAATAAAAAAATGAAGGAGGATCCTTCTTACAATTCTTTCCGGGAGAAGGGTTGGCCCTTTCCCTGAGAAAGCAAGACAAGATTGAGGGGATTGACCCTCACACTGCAACTTTGCAAGAAATGACCTAGTTCCTGCAAGGGACTACGCTGTAGATGATGGAAATCCTTTGGAAAAGTGCTAATATATGAGATTCTGCTCCAATATCTTCCTTACTGATCTCCCAAAGGAATGGAGACTCCCTCCTTTGAAAAATGAGTGCAGGAAGTGGTGTTGTGAACCCTCACTGCAACACCCTGCAAAACAACATTATACTACTGCAGAAATAGTGTTGTAGCTGAAGGAGGATGCTTGGCCTCAAGCCTGTATGTGAGGAAAATCAGTACAAGCTCCTTCAAGAGGCCTCTCAAGAAAGGAGAAGGATTCCTAAACAGGAGATCCTTGTGCTACGCAGCACAACAACTCTGCTAAACAGCAAGAGAATGCATAATAGTCTAAGTAGACAAATCAAATATCATTCATAAGATCTCTTGCTATGGCTTCCTTGCCCTCCTTTTATACATGTGTGAGCCTTCTTGCCTTGGGCCCCACTCATTAGGGTTTCCTCCACCAAGGAATCTTCCTACCACTATCTCTGCGTTGTCTCACAAGATGATCTCCACCTCCTATCTCAGCGATGCTGACTTGGTCAAACTTGACCTTGTCCACATGCAAAGGTCCCTGTTCACACATGAGAGTGTGAAATCCAACTCTTATGTTGATCCATTTCCAAATTATGAGGGATTTTATTCAGATTTTTATTATGCATGGGATTCCTTACCCATTTATTCATCTCCTAAGAGAAAACAACAAAATTTAATATTCCAATTTGCTGCATGCAAATTTTGGAATATTACAAGTAGTTTTATTATTTTATTATTTTTTAATCTTTTTACCCTTTTACTTAAAAAATGGTGAATCATCCCCCATGATTGAAATCACCATCTTGAATCCTATTGGTTCTTATAAAGTTTATTTTGGTTGTACATTTTTCTTAGGATGCCCATTTTAGACCTCAAAATTCCCCTAATGATATATATATATATATATATATATATATATATATATATATATGATGTTCATTTATGTTACATATATATTTAGTTAGATCGGAGAAGATTCATGTTAAACGTAAATGGTAAGGAAGTGGTTAAGCCTACCCTGTATTACAACAATTGTTGCGTCAACTCCTTCCTCTGAGTTGTCTTATTTATTCTGAATTGAGCTACATGACCATCCCTTATTTAGCCCGAATATCCTCTCTTAATTATCATGGCGGAAACATTCATTTAATATGGATCAAGACATCCAAAATTATTTTCACAGTGGAAATATTCATTTCTGATAGCTCGAGACATCCCAATTAATTTCATTTTCCAAGGAGATGATGTCCCACATGAGTTTCTGGAGACAGAGAATTAAATGAGGTAGAGAGTGGAGATGCCATATATTTAGGATGGATGCATCGTTTGTTGTATATAATGAAATTCTCAAGCATGTGCCCCTCATGTGAGGTCCCATAACGCTATGGTCAGGCACGCATCCATCAACGTGGTCAACTTTAAGTTAGAATAAAATAACAACTATTTTTATGCTCATAACGTGTAATATGGGTGACTTAGAATAAAATAAAATGATGTGCACATTCATGAAATGTGGCTGCAACATAAATATGCAAATTTTATTTATTGTAGAAACCCACATGTTGGAAATGAGATCACTACTGAGAAGAGGAGGGGGTGAATCAGTAATGATGGCCTTTATACCAATTTTTTAACTTTTTTCTAGATTAACGATTTGAAACAAAAATCCAAAATATTATATAATTAAAATATGAAACCATGAATAAAATCAAAGCATAATAACCATTAAAAACACGAGCATGCACACACAAGAACACAAGTATTTCTAATGGAAACTATTTCAGGAGAAAACCACCCTGTTATTGTTGCACTGCTCAATTCTTCTATTAATATTCCGATTTTTTTTTACATGGATTAGCTTATAACCATAAGTAGGAAGAATTGGATTCCTTCATAATATGTTGGTAACTATCAGTTAGGAAATTCGTTTCTCTCACAGATCTATAGAAATCTATCCACTGGAAGCCCCCACAATGAACTATCCTTTCCCATCCCCCATTGGACTATATAACTCCTATTGGATGGAGAAATATGTTCCTTCTATTGAATCTTCCAAGTTTCTATATACTCTGAAGCCCCCACACCTTCACTTCCTCCATGCGAACCACGTTTCATATATTTTCAAAATGGGTTCTCAATATTCTCAACATGAGCAACCCAACAACACCATCATTTTGCACATAAAATATGAATCAAAATCTATGACTGGGAGGAGGGAAATTCTCTCTTCTTCTCACACCAAATATCTACTCTCTTACACACCATAAGCTTCCAATTCTCTACGAGCTGCATCACATAAAATTTGAATTCACTTCTCAATTCTATGTCTTGTTTATGCATACAACACTCTGTTAAAACACTACAAAAATATTTGAGAAGTTATGAAATCTCTATGCACTCTCAATGCCCTCACAATTGCATGCTCTCACACTCTCAAGAAGAGAAACCAAATAGACTCAAAAGCCTCCTTTATTTATCATTTTTTAGTAATGTTTAACTCAGTAGATGCTATAGGTTATTGAGCACTGAGCAATTCTTTTCACATTTCTCGATTTTCCCAAATCCAACTCCTTGACTAAATCAAGCCACTCTTCACTACATGATGGATATTTTCAAGTCTAACCAACTTCTAGAATCTCCCTTACGTTTTTCGACCATATACTAGACTATCTCGATCAAGAACATCACCACAATACCAAAATTAGTTGAGTTTTGCGAGGAATCCAGTTAAATTCTAACTAAATTCTCAACTATATGCATAAAACTAATAGATCTAGATTGCAACTGCATGTGTGGGCTTGTCTCCATTCGGTTGGAGCCTTTCAACCATGTGCAAAGGCCTATATCCATGCAGTTGGGGCATAGGATGGGAGAAAACTAATCAAATCCCCTCAGATACTGCCCAAACTTCTTCCAAATCTTGAAAAGACTCTATAGGCACTCTGGAAGCCACTGGTACCTTTTCAATACTTCACCAAGTCACTGCAGCATCACCATCATCATCATAAGTCAAACTAGTTTGACTTGGATTCCAACCAACAAATATACTAACACCTGGGCCATCAACCTGCTCCAAAACAACTCTTCCATCAATATTAAGCTCCAGAACATATATGACATCCTCCAATACATGTATAACCAACTCAAGCATCCTCTAACACTTGTAGATCCTCTCCAAGTCCTATGTATCATATCATCAACGTGAGGACCTAATCCGAGACATGGAGACCTAATTTTCCAAACTCCTCAACTCAAAATTTTGTAGAAACAACCAACACATGTATGTAGCAACATGATCAAGGAGTTCATCACATCTCCAAAAAAACTCTACTAAAAGTGAAACACCTTTGCACAACTAACAATAGTGGTAAAACCTCCAAACTAGTCCAACACACCACCATCAAACTACATGCAACTATCATGATCATAACAACACAATCATGAGGAACATGACATCCTTTACTCACACTTTATATGTAACACCTACAAATCACATATCCATCCTCACATTTCCATGCTCGTATACATGCCAAAACCAATGAAACACATCAACCATATAAAAGCCACTTGTAACCAAACACTGTTATGCAGTTTTGGAGTGTGGTCCCTTGGGGCGCACTTTATGATTTAATTTTGTATAACCCTTGTAGGTGTGACGCTGCACGAATGAGTCAGGGGGATTTGGGGTGGGTCAACGTCCCTATTTTTTATGTAAATGGGCTTAAGGGTAAATTGTGGGCCTCAAAACATGGTTTGAGGCCATAGTATTGTTGTGTAGATTAATCCGTCTTGCGGACAAGACCGATCTCTCTAGTACAAAAGGTAACTAGCAACAAACAGCCAATTATACTAATCTCTCCCTAAGCATATAAGATTTATAAAAACACTATACGGGTGTAAGGCCTACCTTATGTCCAACGCTTGCTTGATTTTGTTGAAGTCCTTCCCATGCACTGAAAGAACGTTCCTCGTATATCTGCAATCACAAACAAGCAAAAAGATTAAGCAGCACATGTATAAACATTATCATAAATCATACTTATCATAATGATCAAGGAATTTATGAAAATAAACCATGAATCGACAGTTTAATGAGAGAACTGAGTATATTTGTATTAACTTCAAATAAAGAAAACCTTTACAACCTGTGCCTTGATGTTGTGCAGGTCCTCCTGGGGTCCGAAGCAGGAATCTCTTCTAATTTGACAAGCATTGCACTCTTTGAACCAAGACAAATGGAGATGAGTGATTTAACCTCACAGAAAGTCTTAGTTAACTGAGTCTGAATCTCAACAGCATTTAACTTCAAATATCTTAAGCTTGAACTCCCTTTGAGGCTACCCAAGGCTTCTTTTTATAGTGGAAAAGAGGAGGTTTCTTGTTCCAAATATGAAGGGATAGAATCCTCCTTCAAAGGGATAAGCTCCTTACATCAAGGGGTTAGCTCCATCAAGTGAGGGATGCATGAACCTTCTCAAAGCGTATCCATTCCCGAAAATTCCCATCCAAAATCTTCTAGAATTCACCTGGAATTTATCTTTTATCTTTACTTTCTCGCCTTTTTATGTTTTACAGGGGTCCACACCCATTACACAAAGAAAGTGCGTTATGGTTCCGCATGCAGGCTGAGATTTAGGTGCGGGACCACAGGGAATGCATAGAGAAAGTGCGATACCAATTCTTAGGGGATTTTAGGGATTTTCTTCTGATTTTGAAGCTTGATATGAGGAGCTGGTATATTGGACTTGCAAAAGGAGGAAGTATGAGTAATAATGAGCTCATACAGTCAGCAGAATGTCAAGGTGACAGTTTTCAGTGTAACAAATTGCCCCCTAAAGTGCAAAGTCTGTAATAGATGAAGCTGTAGTCTGTCATATATGAAGAGTGCAGTACTTTATCATTTCAAAGATCATCCCGTGGACACCCCAGTCGGTACCTGTAAAAACATTCAATGCAAAATATATACATGTATATGTCATCACTGAGGTAGGCATTCCCATACTCAGATAAAAACTAACTATAAACTAACTGAAATCGTTCTGATACAGGAATGATTTTGAATACATCATAGTACAGATATATGTAGACATAGTATGGACGCAGCCATCTGTTTATCAATAGTCTACTGTATAGATGACAACAAAATTCCTCGCAGCCTGGATGGTGGAAACTAGATCCAGGGTCTTGATTTCCGCATCTCGAACTAGTACGATTCTATCCATGTGAATATATGTGTTGAAGTCGAACATGGTAGAAACCACTTGATTACCAGTCAATGATGTGAACTGTTAACAAGTGTGAGAGAAACCACCAGTAATGTCAATGGCTCTCAAAGTACTCAATACAATCCATGAAATGTGAATGAATGAGCTGAAGTCGAACATGTCACGGAGTCATTCGATCGAAGGTCATTGATGCAACCTGTCGTCGAAAGCGAGAAACCTGCCATTGAGGCATGCAGATTTCAAGGTACTGACGATTTCTGGATCAACTTCCTAGATAGTGTGTTGATGTCGATAGAAAGTGATCTGTCGTAGGCAAGCCCACAACACGAAATCATAGATCAAGTTTTGAAAATATATTGGCAAGGACTGACTCAGGGATGGTCAAAGATGGATGACAGATAGTTTGCAGATGAATGGTTTTATTTGAACTGTTCTCTTGGACACATAACGACACTGCAGATGGCTTGGTGACAATTGACCCAAAGCTAATACCCAGAAACCGGCTGAAAACTTTTCAATGTGGTTTGATTAACTGTTAGGCAAAGGATTTCCCAACCCAGGTGAATATTAGTGTCGTGTCCAAGAGTGGTCGACTGAGTTTTCGGATAATTTAAAATACAACAAACACGTCCATTTTTCTCTCTTTTCCCCCACCATTTCTGGCAAGTACCTCTTTATTTTTGGCAAGCTTGAGGAGGATAAAATTTGCTTGGTTATAAGCTCATCCTTCGGATAAGTCCAACTTAGTTTAAAATTCGAACCCTAAGAAGGAGTGGTTCGTTCCTGTTGAAAATTAAACAGGTCCTTTACTGTTAAGTTTTAACGAGTCCAGTATAGGAGAAACTCGGTGTTTTTCAGTTTTAGGGAGTCAGAAGAAAAACTTAAGAAAACTCCGTGGGTGTATTTTTTCGTAAATTTAGTCTCTCGAGCCCGAAAAAGGATAAAATAATGCGGGAGAGAACTCTATTGACCGTAATTAGTCAACGTATACCTTTTTCGTAAATAGTCCATTTCAGTCCGTAAAAGGGGTAAACTTATACCGAAAGGACGACTGTTCATTTACTTTAACGAGTTCGAATAGTCAAGTACTCGGCAATCTTTTCATATTTAGAGAGTCTGAAAAGGGCTTAAAAGAGGACTCCAAGGTTTCGCTTTTTTGTAAAATTTTTGAAAGAGTCCGAAAAAGTGATAAAAGTATGCTCTTTGTTGAAAAACGATCAGTTCACCTGAAAAATCCTGTTTCTGCACAAAAACTCAAAACATTACACATACCTGTTTAAGATAAGTAAAAATGCTTTCAAAAATACCCCTTTTAAAGTGAAAAATAAATAAATTAAAAATTCATTCATTCGAAAAAACTTATAAAAAGGAATTTTTCTATTTCATTTTTACCGTTCAGTTGCAGAGTGAAAAGTAAAAAGCTCTTGGTTAAAAATTTCCCGTGAACATTCTGGAAAATTCAACCGTTGGAATCGAAAATCGTTAGCCCCAGGTAATCCACGACCTCCTTATCTTGTTTTTCATCCGTTTGAAATTCATTTTTAGGCTTTAGTTTGATTTTTTAGGGCAAAAATTGGTTCAAAAATGCGCCCGCGGGGTCCGCAGGTGAGACACAGGTTACCTGCGGACCCCGATTTTTTCTGAACGGGAAAAAATCGAGGGTACCGCACCCAGCACACATCTCGCGTGTGGAGCTACGCTCTGTTTACAAAACACGGGTGCGGTACCCGCGCGGTCACTTTTAAAACACAATTTTCTCATTTTTCTGCCAAAATTTCTCAAATGAAATCATTCTAACTTGCCTTATTTTGTGTTGCAGGATTAACAAGATGCTAATTTGGCGAGAAAGAGAGCATGAGGAAGTGGATGAAGCTGCCCTGCTTCATTTTCCCACACAAAGGGCATTAAAAGCATGCTGCTTATACAAATTCTGGGCCATCTCTGGCATGAGGGCACAAGTGGAAATCTTAACATGGTTGGTAGACAGATGGCATGTGGAGGACCAGTGTTTCTTCATTGGTGGCCACCGGCTCGAAATTGAGCTGGAGAATATATAATTTTTGACTGGTTTGTCCAAAAAGGGCGAACATGTATCCTTGTTTGGGACTAGGCCAGGTGGCCAGACTGTCGCTAGTCTTCAACTCGAATTTTGCAATGATCAGGCAAATCCTCGGGACAAACGGATTGACATAAAACATATCATCCGTCCTGAACTGAAAGTTATAGCATTCACTGTTACCAAACTGTGTGGGAGCGCCGCGCTTCATGTAGCTACTGGTTCCCAAATGCGCATTGCTGTGGACTGTTTTCGCGGCACCATCTTCAACTGGTGCGAAGCTGTGTTGGCCAATATAAAAGGCCAACTTACCAGAGCAAAAACCGGGAAACTAAATAACTTTGGATATGGATCCATTGTCGTTTCTTTTGCACTGGAGAGAATTCCTTAGTTAGCTCCACAGAGTATTTCAGTTGATGCCGGTCGACCTCGAGAACCGAGAATGGTTCGCTGGTCCGCGCTGATGGCCCGTCATGCTATTGAGGGCACTGAGATTGTACGATTCCCTGCTTCATATTTTCATTGGCTGGATCGCCAAATTTTCATGATAGAAGATTTTCCGTATGCAGGGATAGATTTCCGCGGAGACGGAGAGATGTCTCTCCCTGCAGGGGAACAGTGGGACGATTCAGGTAAAATATTTTTCAACGTTTGCTAAGTTCTAAATTTTTTTAGTTTTTTATCGTCTTAGAAAACTAATAACCAAAAGTTTTTGAATACAGATGTGGGTCCACAACGACCAGCTCATCTCCAACCTTTCGAGAGGAGACAACCAGTTGCGCCCGCACCAGCCCCAGCAGGCCAATCAGTAGAGATTTTGACTGATTTGGAGCATCATCTAGAGCGCTTGACTCTAGATATACCAGAGACCAGCATAGATGACATCCCTTTCAGGCTACAAAGATATGTGATTGGAGTCCCAGGACCTTTCAGGAGGTTCCTATGCAGGGTGGCCCGAGCAGTTGTTTCCTATCGAGATCATCATCAGTGATGGGATGATCGTGTAGACTCATTTTTGTACTTTTGTATTTATCATTTTTGCCGATCATAAGGTGTTTCCAACCTATGATCGAAGACGATGTATATTTTTGAACACACTCCTATGATATATATATCACTATTTTGGCGGCTATCTGCGTACATAAATGAATGTTGTTTGTTTTACTACTTTTAATTATTGCAAATGTCTATTTATCATACTAGAAGCAATTGAATCTGCTAACGTATTTAAATGTCTTGGAATATGCTGATATTCAATGTAATCAAACTCACGTTCCAAGAGACGAACTCTCAAAAATAACCGTAATAACACCGGATTTCTAATGGTATAAACCCTGTTAAGCTGTAATACAACAAGTTCAGAATCCAACCTTACAATCAAACTCCGAATTCCAAATGATATGGACTCAGATAATAACTCAATCACCGCACTATACTCGGCAATGTTATTTGTTGTTTGACCAAGGCTTACCCCATGCATGGATACTAACTCGTCAGAGGGTGAATAGATAACCCAAGCTGCGGAAGAAATGTTTCGTGTACTACGACAAGCACCATCAGCAAAACCAATGTAGGTTTGAAGAGACGTCGACATCTGCAATATCAAGAGTAAAACTCAGATAAGCAGTCATAGTGACAAAAACACACTTCTAAACTAGGCACACTTTCCTAATCTAAAACACACCAGCAGTAAAGAAATCTAAACTAACAAAAATCTCCACACCTCATTTAAACGTAATATCTCTTTAGATAAAGCCCATTTATGGGTTTATCCAAAGGAACACCATCAAAATCTATCAACTCATAGGCCCCTTTTGCTAACTTTCGTTTCATAATATAAGGACCATGCCACATAGGCACGAATTTTCCAGCTCCTAGCTTGTCGTTGGCTTGATCATAAAGTAAAACTAGGTCTCCTTCTGAAAAATTTCGAGGGGTCACATTTCTATCATACTGAGCTTTTATCCTTTTAACATGAGCCTCGTTTGCTATTGCAGCACTTCGTCGATTCTCATCTAATTGGGCCAAGTACAAGAAACGTTTCTCCTCTTCAGACGTAGCTGGAAGTAATTCTACGGCTGATTTTAGTGACGGTATCTCGCATTCAATCGGCAACACAGCTTCTAAACCGTAGACCAGTTGAAAAGGAGTGAAACTCGTTGATGTTTTGACTGAGGTTTGATATGCCCAAAGCGCTGAAAATAACATGGAATGCCAATTCGTCTTGTGAATACCAATGATTCGTTTAATCATGGTGACTAAAACTTTATTAATGGCTTCAACCAGACCATTTGCTTGTCGATAGTATGGAGTGGAACTATCGTGGCGTAGGCCAAGTTGTTCTGTTAGTTCAGTCATCATGATGTTCCGAAAATGACTTCCATGATCCGTAATAATAGCTTGAGGAACACCAAACCTAGCAATTATGTGATTGAATACGAATGTTGTAGCAGTCTTGCCGCCAGCTGAATATGTAGGCATCGCCTCGGCCCATTTCGTAAAATAATCTACTGCGAGAATAATATAGGCATGCCCCCCGGCCGAGTGAGGGTTACATGTGATAAAATCGATACCCCATTTTGCGAAAGGACCAACAGCAATTATAGGGTGAAGAGGAGCAGGTGGCGCGCGCATTTTTCGATCAAAAACTTGACAGTTGTGGCATTTCCGAACCACATAAATGCAATCTTTAAATAATGTTGGCCAGAAATAACCTGCACGCAATATATTTTGGGCAGTGGCATACCCAGACATATGACCGCCACATGCTCCAGAATGACAGTCATTTAACACCTTCTCAGCTTCTTCATGAGTTAGACAACGTCGGAAAACAGAATCCGCTCCTCGTCGATAAAGTGTATCACCAATGATATTATATTGTTGGGATTGGAAGCGTATTTTCCGTCGTTGAGTTCGTGAAATTTCAGGCCGAAAAGATTGGGTTTGGAGATACACAATAATATCCCCATACCATGGATCAAGCGTACTGATAAGAAACAAAGATTCATCCACAATGGACTCTTCTGCCACTGTTTCAGTATCAGTAGATGGGAAATCACACATCAGTTCTGCAAAAACCAAAGACTTCTTTGCCTTGGATTTCTCAAATTCCAAGTCAAATTCCTGTAGGATAACTATCCATTTGGAATATTTGCCCCCTAGCAATTGTCTAGTCAAAATATACATCATAGGGTTGCAATCAGAAATTACCATGGTTTTACGTAACAAGATGTAATGTCTAAAACGTTGGACAGCTTGAACAGCTGCCAAGGCCAATTTCTCCACATGTGTGTATTTGATTTCAGTCCGATTCAAATTTCGACTAAGATAATAAATCACATGTTCGTTGTGAGATTCATCTTCCTGAACTAGTACCATCCCAATAGTGGAATGAGAAGCAGCGAGATACAGAATGTAATCTTGGTTGTAGTTGGGAGGATGCAATAACGGTGCATGGGTTAACGCGTGTTTAAGTGCATCAAAAGATCGATCAGCGACCTCGTCCCAAAAGAACGGAATGTCCTGTTTCAACAACTGGGTAAAACCCTTTGCAAGCTCGGCATAGTTCGGAATAAATCTACGTAAAAAGTTTTCTTTCCCCTGCAAACTTTGGAGTTGGCGCAATGTCGAAGGAGGAGGCAATTTAACAATAGCTTCGACCTTCGAAGGATCAACACGAATGCCTGATTTTGAGACAACAAATCCCAGTAATCGACCCGATTCTACGCAGGAAACACATTTATGCGGATTCAACCTTATTCGATAATGCCGACATCTCATAAAAATTGCTCGTAAATGAGTGGGATGATCGGACCTACGTAATGAATGAGCAGGTAAATCATCGAGATATGGCTGAACAATGTGTTTAATGTCATGAAACGCATAAGACATAGCCCGTTGAAAAGTTGCTCCAGCGTTCTTTAGTCCAAAAGGTAGTTTACAATAAGCAAACGTTCCCCATGGACAAATGAAAGCTGTTTTAGGTTGATCTGCAGGGAGTATGTTTATTTGATTGTAGCCGGAAAAACCGTCCATAAAGGAAAATCTTTAACAATGTTGTAATTCTGAGCAGCTCTCGCATGTGGATTGAAAGCTGATTTACGAAGAACACCTTTAGCAGGCGGTTTGATTATCAAGTCTGGATTTTGTTTCTCGATCTGTAGCGGACCGGAAATAGGAGGAGTTGTATTTGATGCGTTGGCATTAGAAGACTCTCCTTCTTTGCCATCAACGGGATTCTTAGAACCGTAATCTTGTGATCGCGTCGCAATCCTTACATGAGACATCATCATAATAGGCTCTTCTAAAGTAGTCGAGGAAGAACCAATCATCTTACTATCTTGAACTGGAAAAGGATCCTTCAAGACAACAGGTTGTTGCGATCCTTTAACGAGTTTCGTAACTTCCTCTCGATATGGACATTCTTTCGTGAAGTGATCTTGTTCACAAATGAGGCAAGGATAGCGAGGTTTACGTTTCTCGTCATTGGATTCTTCTCTATCTGTTTTCTCTTTCGAATTTTTCTTGTTTTTGTTCCTCCCCTTCTTTTTACCACCGGATTTTGATTTTGCCGTAGATGTTTCAACGACATGAATATTGGCAGAAACTTCTTGAGAGGATTCTCCTTTCGGGGAATCAGGTAAAGTTATAATTGGAGAAGAATTCTTTGAAGATTTCTTCTTACTTTTAGAACTAACTGTACCAATCATACCGTCAGCGGCATGAGACCCTGAAGGAGCAGCAGCTATTTGACCTTGTTTGGGTAGATCGGGAATTTTCTCATGAAGAGTACCTGACTGCGTATAGACGAGGTCTAGGTACTGAGCCTGAGAAATTACTTGCTCTTCAGTAACAACACCAGCCTTAGCTACATCTTCAGTGATCTTGGGCAATAATGATTTCACAAACCATTCTGCCAAAATTTGATCCGGAATATAAACCTTCACCAAACGTCGTCTACGTCGCCACTCATGAATATGATCAGAAATATACGTGGACGTAGATTGTTTTAGCGAAGTTAATAATTCTGTGCCATTGTCGTTCTGACAGGCAACTGGAAATGAGTTAAGAAAGACGTTGCTAACTGACTGAAATTATGAAACGAGCCTCGTGGCAACTCAATATACCATTTGGCTGCAAGACCTATAAGGGTTCTTTGGAAAAGACGTAAGCGAATCGAATCATCAATAATGGAATTAGATGCACACCAAAGGTGATAAGTCATAACATGATTTGATGGATCCTCTCCTGACTTACCTTCAAATTTCGGTATATCACTAGGCAACTTATGAGGCATTGACGGCCAGTTCTGATAATAAAAAATAGGATCATTTGTAAGGCGCGTCAAATCAGGTAAATCCAAAGTTGCGATGAATGGTAACTGACGGTTAGGGTCACGAAAACCTTGAGAAGCCAAAGCAGATCCAGGAGGCGGATACCCAGGATAACTAGGAATTGGATTAGCATTAGGTATCGTATAACCTCATGGATAACCAGGATGAATCGGACCATACTGAGGTTGTTGATAAGTATAACCAGGGTATGGTTGATCGCTTGGATTCTGAACATAGGGACCGAATTGCGGCTGTCCTTGGTACGGTTGATAAGTAAATTGAGGTTGACTCGTAACAACTGTACTTGTACCGGCTTGTCCTGCAGGCATCTGAACTGTAGTCTGAACTGAGGGTCCTGACTGAGGTACAGAGACTTGAGGGATTTGCACGGATACAGGGATAGCTGAACTCGGGACTACAGACACTCCAGAAACAGGTGTAACAGGTTGAACAGACGTTGCAGCAGTTACAGCAGTTTGGGGCGGAGTCTGGGGTGTACTAGGCCCAGCCTGCTGAACTGAACTAGGTGCAGGAGTTTGAATAGCTGGCTGAACAGGTTGCTGAGTTGAACCAGAAACCAATGGCTGGCCAGGTTGATAAGGTAACTGAACATTAGGCTTCAAAGGTTGTTGATATTGGGATGGATCCCACACCATCATTCCGGGGTATTGTCCCGTAGAAGGTTGAACGTAAGGACCAAAACCTGGTTGAACGTAGGGTTGATAATAAGGTAAAGTTCCGGCTCCTTGAACAGATGGTTGACCAAAAGGCTGTTGGTAACCTTGCATTGGGTACTGCCCTTGAGGTTGATAACCTTGAGGCACGTACTGAAGTTGGGGTTGTTGAGGACCCTGAGGAGCATATTGAGTTTGGGGTTGACCTTGAGGAATGTACTGTCCTTGAGGTTGATAAACCTGAGGTATGTACTGTCCTTGGGGTTGCCCCCCAAAATAATATGGATCCACAGGTTGTCCTGGGAAAAAGCTACCTTGAGGTTGTGCCCCGGGTGGTAATTGACTACCTTGAGGTTGCCCCCCAGGCGATAATTGACTACCCTGAGGTTGCCCCCCAGGCGGTAACTGAGTTCCCTGAGGTTGATCCCCAGAAGGAAACTGACTGCCTTGAGCTTGAGGATTAGGAATGTTACCAGACATCATATAAACTTGCTCTGCATTCGACGTTTCAATTTTAAGCCCATCTAGACCAGATGATAACACATTTTCGATAGGTTGAGGAGTTGCTCCTGAGAAAGTACCAGACAAAGACTGATATCCCGCAGGAACAGAAGGACCACCATGTAAAAAAGATTCAGGCGTTTGCGAAAACATGGATGACTCTCCAGCCATAATAGATGACGGATAATAACCTCTGGGCGTAGGATGAAATGGAACTCGAGGTGGATAAAAAGCAAGACCCGGATTCTCTAAAAAATCAGTTAAAGAAAGATACCAGGGATTAGTTCGAATAGGGCTGTAGAAAATAGATTCACGCTCCCTAAGATTTATCGATTGAGGGGAGTTGGGAAGAGATATGTCTTCGTCTGGATTAGTAAGTTCTTCTATAGAAATTAGTCCAGAAGGAAGATTTTCAGTAATGATATTTCTAACCCTTGGTGAACTTGGATCGCTAGAAGTTGGTGAGATAAATCCTGAAGATGTTTCTAACACAGAAGATTCAGTTTCAGGCTCAGAGATTTCAGGTTCGTCAGATAATTCTCCAGTAGGAGAAATATTTTCAGTGACTTCAGAAACTGAAATCGGTTCTTGAATATATTTTGTTGTAGGAATTTGATGATCAGGATGTATCACAATAGCAGAGCTTTCAGCTTCCGTTGATCTAAGTCTACGGCTACTGTGTGGTACCAGAGCTCGAAGCCCTTCAAGATGACCTGGTGTAAATTCCGGGGGTTTCCCTTGTATTCTCCGGGATTGTCTCGGCAATTCCGCCACGATGAAAAATTATCTAATCACACGCAAACAAAGAAAAATTTCAATGAAAACACCTAAAGTCTCTAAGAAACAAACAATTGAATCACTCGCTTAAAAATCTAAGAGTTCAAACCACACACAAACAAGTAACTTTCCGTACTAAAATCACTAGTTGGTGATGAAATCCAACTTAGTAGAGTTTTAACACGAAAAGGGCGGTTGGAACAGTTACCCCGACAACCCGCTTAATGAAACAGACTGGCACAAGTTTCTTCACATAACCATCTCGAGTGAAGAGAACCCCCCAGAGAGTCCAAGTGAGTCTAGTCGACGTCTGTTCCAGGTACAGTGGGATCTTCCCTCCACCGTCACCTTAGGAAAGAATCCTAAAGATTATGGCCTCTAAGGTTACCAACTGAAACAAATATACCTGGGGGAACATTCTACGATCCGACACACACGCAAGGGCAGAGTAACAAAGCTCAATCCCCTTGAAGGCTCCTTGAACAGAATCCAAGGTTTACCGACAAGTGACCCCTGGCTCCTCGACAATGGTCTATCCGAGGTTTACCGTTTGTAATACGTGTATATCTTCTATCGTTCCCAATGAGGAAGGATTGATTACCCCACTGGTTCAGATATGATCTCGTTCTTAACTCCTTTAAGAGGAGATTCCCAGAGCATACATGCAACAACTGGAATTCTTCCTACCGCAAGATATATCTACTTGTTTGTTTTATCTATCTTGGAGAGTTAATTACTCCCTACTCCAAGATACTAGCCTAAGCTATGTTGGTGATGAGAGCCCTAGAAATAAAAAGATTGCTAGATGAATTTTATTTAAGCGTTACTTTTAAGAGCTGTTTCTTAAGTCAATGGGTGCGGAAATGAAACTTTGTATGATGTGAAGACTCGACTTCCAAAAAACACTAAAATGCACCTATGATGATATTCAATTCTTTTTTCTTTCAATGAACTTTCTATCTAAAGAGAGAGTTAGAGAATGCAATCTTTTAAATTCCTTCTTCAAACATGAAAACTAATTGAAAGAAAATCTTTTGTCTTTTCAATAAACTATCAAAGCTCACAAGAAAACTCTTTTTCTTTTCCAAACAAGAAACTACAAACAATTCTCTTTTCGAAAGAAATCTACAAAAATTAAAACTACTCAAAACTACAAAAACTAATCTTGAGAACTAATCTAAATTGAGTAAAATCTTTTTAGAGTTTTTTTTTTTATGAATGTTTCTCTTAGTTGTTCAGTAAACTAAGAATCTATTCGTTCAGATAACAAACAGATCAAAAAACACTCAAATAATGAAATTCAAAACTTTAAAAAAGGTTCTTTCGAAGATTTGCAAAGAAATCAAAAGGCTTAATTTCTCAACATAGGATGTTTCCACAATCAGGTCGGATTCAAAAAGACAAAAGAGATCAATGTAATCTGAGATACTGCAAATTGTCAAAAATTCGAATCACCACAAAGACCAAGCAGGAAAAACAATCCAATGGGCAAAAAATCTTCTAGAAAATCACCAAAACACTAACACTGTTGGAGTTCATTCACAATGAATTCTTGATAGACACAATAACCAATCTGGGCAGAAACCAAAGATCTAAAAATAAACCAGAAACAGAAACCTAGAAATTTTCTAAAATTTCTACAGGGTCCGCATGTAAGCAGTGTTGACAGGTGCGGTCCCGCACTGTATTCTATAAAGAATGTGCGAAACTGCCCGCACTGTCACAGTTATGCAGAGTGTGGTCCTAGCAAAAATTATAGAAAAATTCAAAACACTTCTAAATTTTCAAAAACAGAAAAAATCTAAAGTACCCAGACAGATGTGAATCGATCAAAAATCAGAAAAAACGTTTTCTCATGTCAAAAATCAAAGAGAACCAAAAACAAAAAATTCATTCCCCAGTATGGTCGCCATTTTTTTGTGTAGATTAATCCGTCTTGCGGACAAGACCGATCTCTCTAGTACAAAAGGTAACTAGCAACAAACAACCAATTATACTAATCTCTCCCTAAGCATATAAGATTTATAAAAACACTATACGGGTGTAAGGCCTACCTTATGTCCAACGCTTGCTTGATTTTGTTGAAGTCCTTCCCGTGCACTGAAAGAACGTTCCTCGTATATCTGCAATCACAAACAAGAAAAAAGATTAAGCAGCACCTGTATAAACATTATCATAAATCATACTTATCATAATGATCAAGGAATTTATGAAATAAACCATGAATTGACAGTTTAATGAGAGAAATGAGTATATTTGTATTAACTTCAAATGTAGAAAACCTTTACAACCTGTGCCTTGATGTTGTGCAGGTCCTCCTGGGGTCCGAAGCAGGAATCTCCTCTACTTTGACAAGCATTGCACTCTTTGAACCAAGACAAATAGAGATGAGTGATTTAACCTCACAGAAAGTCTTAGTTAACTAAGTCTGAATCTCAACAGCATTTAACTTCAAATATCTTAAGCTTGAACTCCCTTTGAGGCTACCCAAGGCCTCTTTTTATAGTGGAAAAGAGGAGGTTTCTTGCTCCAAATATGAAGGGATAGAATCCTCCTTCAAAGGGATTAGCTCCTTACATCAAGGGGTTAGCTCCATCAAGTGAGGGATGCATGAACCTTCTCAAAGCGTATCCATTCCCGAAAATTCCCATCCAGAATCTTCTAGAATTCATCTGGAATTCATCTTTTATCTTTACTTTCTCGCCTTTTTATGTTTTACAGAGGTCCGCACCCATTACACAAAGAACGTGCGGTATGGTTCCGCAGGCGGCTGAGATTTAGGTGCGGGACCGCAGGGAATGCATAGAGAAAGTGTGATACCAATTCTTAGGGGATTTTAAGGATTTTCTTCTGATTTTGAAGCTTGATATGAGGAGCTGGTATATTGGACTTGCAAAAGGAGGAAGTATGAGTAATAATGAGCTCATACAGTCAGCAGAATGTCAAGGTGACAGTTTTCAGTGTAACAAGTATCTACGCGATAAAGGAATATAAATAGATATATTGAGTCTAAGGAAAGTAGTAGAATACTATTATTGATGTTTTGATAAGTTTATGCACCCGTAATACATTGTAAATGATTTTCTCTGGGTTGGGTAGAAAGGCTCCTGCTGGCTGTGTGCATGGAGACCTAATCCTGGTTGTGTGCGGACTCCACTGGCTATGTGCGTGGAGACCTAGTCCTGGAGGTGTGTGGACTCCTCTAGACGTGTGCGTGGAAGGTTTATGTGTTAGGGAAAGTCTGATACGTATTGAAAGGATTTGAATTAATATAAAGGACAGATTTTGGCAAACTTGTTATGATTAATATGAGTTATTTATTGTTTT
Organism: Pinus albicaulis; assembly: GCA_034641835.2. Taxonomy (NCBI): domain Eukaryota; kingdom Viridiplantae; phylum Streptophyta; class Pinopsida; order Pinales; family Pinaceae; genus Pinus; species Pinus albicaulis. Next base: position 1,020,036,453 of record CM076580.1, on the reverse strand, counting down.
TGTTATATTGAGATCGCACTGTTTCCCGTTGCTTATTTATCATTGGGAGAGGAAATTTTTTATGGTTGTTTATGCATATTGATGGTAGGTAAATATACTTAAGTAATTATGTAATGTTTAGATCTAGTCTAGTTCCGTTATGATTTATATGTGCTAAATAAATCTACGATTCTCTCTTATTCTGTTAAGTATTTCGCACATATGTTTATCATTGATATTGATCTGCTTAGGACCACTTCATTATTTTCTCCCTTAGGGTGCAGAAACCTGGTTCTAGCACCCACCCATACTTCTTTGGGTGAGACTTTGATCTGCGCAAGCAGGTCATTGCAGAAAGGGCCAGTTGTTGGATGATTTTTTGGTTCCTCCATAAACATTGAACCTGGGTCAGGACCCCTCAAGCCAACAAATGGTTCTGTTGCTGGGACCGAGGTAATTTTGAGGGAGATTTGATGTTGTGGCATCGTTCACAAAATGAATTGCAAGATTCGCTCAATAGAAATATCCTTGATTTTTTTCTCCAAGAGAATAGAAGTACTGATCTATCTAACGAACAATGGGTACATAAATATATTTATACATAATTTCATGAGATATTCTTTTGCTCCTTCACACACGAGTTGCAGGATTGGTGTCACGCTTAGTAGAATTCAATACCTCCATAAAGGATGACTCAGTCACTAAGTTGACTCCTGAATTGATCCAATAAGTAGAGAGGTTAGACAACAAGATCACCTGCATGGAAGATCATTGGATCGATCGACTCCTAGGAGGATTTGTGACTGAATTTTCCATTGATCAATCGGTGTCATGTTTTGAAGCAGAAATAAGTTTTTTCAAAGGCCCTATAGGTTAGGACCATTCATAGAGTGAGTTCTGTCCCTGAACATCTTACAGCCTTGCAAGATCCCCAGTTTAACTTACACCATACAAGAAACCTTTTTTGAACTAAGTCACAAAGAGGGATTGACTTGACTGACCTTGAGCCCATAGATTTGTAGAAGATTCCTAGCGGAGAAGCCTCTCCTTCCACTCCACCTGATTTTCAACTTCTCCATCACTTTGTCTCTTTTCATTCCAAGTCTGCTCAAAATTAGTTTGCTGGTCCAAGTACTTCCACCACACCCATTCATACCACCATTGTGAAAAACACACCAGTTCAACCTAAACCCCCTCTCAAAAACACTCCCCTTGTAAATCCTCCTTGGATTCCATTAGCTCCCACCATGGAAGCATGGTACGCTCCTCTAGTACTACCAAAACCTCTGATACCTTTGAAAAATGACTACCAATCCAAAATCCCTGACTTCACCAAAGCTGACTCCACAACTGCCCAATAGCATGTAGATAGAATAAATTATGCTTTTGGTTACATGGAATTAGAAGAGGAAACCATGAATATGGGGATGTTTGCCCAAATCTTAGGAGGAGAAGCTAAAAAATGGTTCAAAATCTTGACTCCTAACAACATACATGATCTCCCTTCCCTTTACTAGACATTCATAAACAAATGGGAGATTAAGAAAAACCCTCTCCAAATTCTTTGAGAATATAAAAACCTTAAGAGAAATGTCGGGGAAAGCATTCAAGACTATTGAACTAGGTTCAATAGTGTGTACAATTCCCTCCCACCTCATATGAAACCCCCACAAGGCCTAGCACTACTGAAATTTCTATAAGTCTTTGATCCAAACATGACCTACCAATTAAGAGAGAGGGATCCCAAACTTTAGAAGACATGCAAAGGGGACCTGTGAGTGTAGAGGCCAACTTGATTGAAAAGAGGGCTAGGATGAGGTCAGAAAAGAGAGTCACATAAAAATATGAAACTATAGCCTCAACCTCTTCATCAGATGCCAAAATTGATAGCCTAGTTAGAACAATGGAGAGAATGATGGCGAGGATAAAATTGAATGAAAGAACACCTCCTAAGGAAAATCAACCAAATCCCCAAAACAGAAATAGGAATCCAAACTTCAGAAGAGACCCACCCCAAATCAAACAGAGAAACAATGACCAACAAATCATGCTCCCTTTCCAAGATAATTATGTGGATGAGGAGGAAAGAGAAACAAAACAACTAGAAGAAAACGATGTAAACTTGATAGGCTCTGACAATGAGGGTGATGTTTTTCTCACAGAAGAAGAACATGGGTTCTTCTCCTCAAATAAAAATGATAGAAAAAACTATGAGGAATCTGAAGAGTATAAGTTGGGATTTGAGAATTCCATAATGGAGGTCCATAGACAATATGATCTTAGGAGTATAAAAAACCAAGAGGCTTCCAAAACAAACAAACAAGAAACTACTGTTAAAAATACCCCTGTAAACATATTGAAAATGATAGCAAAAAACACAAACACCATGGCTAAGAAACCTGATCAAAACAAATATAAATCTAGCCAACAAAATGGTGACCCAAGCCGCCCTAGTACCTCCACTAGTGGCCCTGGAAAATCTACTCAAAATGGTAGTCTAATAAAACTCAGCAAACCAAAACTGCTGAAAAAACTATGTGCGACAAAATAGATGTAAATATGCCAAAAGCACTAGTACCTTTCAGCTTTGAGGGAGAGATTGCCAAGATAAAAATAAGCATGCCCCTTGCTGAACTAGTAACTCAGGATGTATATAGGAATCAAGTCTTGAAAGCTTTGAATATAGGAAATGACACCGACTCCTTGAACTTAACTGATGAAAAACCAGAGTTGTTGTTTGGACCTGAAGGAGAGGGAAAATATCGAGAAGGATTTGTTCCTCCATTCTATGTCAGCTTAAACATTCATTACAAAACCTTGCATAATGCTATGCTAGACTTCGGAGCCTCACACAATCTCATGCCTAAGGTAGTAATGGATATATTAGGCTTAGAACTAACCAAACCTTACAAGGACTTATACTCTTTCGATTCGAGTATAGTTAAGTGTTTGGGTCTAATCAAAGACTTATGTGTCAATCTGGCACTGATACTTGCTAAGATTTTAGTCATGGACATAGTGGTTTTAGACATTCCCCCGAAGTATGGCATGCTTCTATCTAGATCATGGGGAGCCAAACTTCAAGGGAATATCCAAATAGACATGTCCTATGCTACCATTGTGGTTTTTAACCAAACAAGGGGGTTGTACCAGGAATCACACATGAAATATATGGTTAGCAGCCAAGATAGACCAAACAAGACCCCTCTTTATTCCATCCATTCAGATCTTGACTCATTTATATTGTATAATGATGATGACATTGACGAACAAGTAAATGAAATTGAGAAATATATAGGCCTACCACAACATTCAAACCAAACATTGAAAGAGGAACTTGATATCCAAAAATCTAACAGCCCCAAACAACAACATAATGGCGAATTTGAACTTGAAACGCTTTGAAACATGAGCTTTGATGGCTCTTGTGGCAAAGCTAGTTTGAGAGATGGTGTTTGGATTCATAACACCAATTTAAGGTGACTCCTACAAACTAAACTTTCAATGCACTAACAATATTTCCAAGTACGAGGCCCTTCTCCTCAGTTTACATTTGCTAAAATACATAGGAGCCAAATTTTTTTATGTTCAACGAGACTCTGAACTGATCATTAGACAAATCAAGGGAGAATATTCTACCAATAATCCTAGACTAAGATAATACCAAAATGCTGCCTTAGATCTCTTGAAAACTTTTGAGAAGTATGAACTTATCTCCATCCGTAGAGCTCAAAACAACTTGGCCAATGAACTTGCCTTTGCTTCCAGCACATGCCAAATGCCTCATGCTAATGAACAATACACTGTGAAAGTCAAGTGCAGAACAATAGTCCTAGATAACATAGATCACTGGAAAGTATTTGAAAATGACAAATAGATTGAAAATTTCTTGCAGCCTAAAACCAAATTTGAAATGTAAAATCAGACTTAATCCATCAAGAAGCTTGCTTTGACAAAGAACAAATCCTCAAAATAGAGTTTTCTTGTAAAACTGACATAAATCTGCTAAAAATCCTCTTAAGGCAGAATCATTGGTAGATTTAGATCAAAAATACCTTGAGGAGCTACAATGCAAAGGTAACTCATTACCAAGTGGTCTTACCTCTTTAGAAGAGTTGTTTGACTTTAATGATGTAGCAAGAAAGCCAAAAATGGAAACCACCAAAAGTAATGTGGAAGAATGTAACATCGGTAGCATAAAAGACCCCAAAATGATCAAGTTGTCCAAAACTCACCCCCCTCACATAAAGTAGAAATATATAGATTTTTTCAAAGAGTTTAAAGATATTTTTAAAAGGGGATATGAGGACTTGAATTCCTACGACACAAGAATTATCCAACATAAAATTCCTCTCAAGGAAAATCAGAAACCATTCAAACAAAAATTGAGAAGAATAAAACCCGTTCTAGTACCTCTAGTTGAAAGGTTAATAAAGAAGATGTATGCTGATAGTATCATAGTCCCACTTAGGTACTCATAATGGGTTTCCAACCTCGTGTCAGTTAGGAAGAAAACGAGGGAGATTAGGTTGTGCATAGACTTTCGAAACTTGAACAAAACCTCCCTAAAGGAAAACTACCCTTTACCCAAAATGGATCATATACTGCAAAGGGTGGTAGCTTCTAAGAGAATATCATTGCTTGATGGATTTTCAGGTTACAATCAGGTATTGGTACTACCAAGTGATCAACACAAAACCGCTTTAAGAACACCCTGGGGCACATTCATGTATGTAAAAATGCCATTTGGGTTGATGAATGTGGGGGATACTTTTCAAAGGGCTATGGATATAGATTTTTCTGAAGACATAGGCTACTTCATAGTAATTTACCTTGATGACATCACTGTTTATTCTAAAACTAATGAAGAGCACTTAGTTAATTTGCGGAAGGTCTTTGAGAAGTGTAGGAAGTATGGCTTATCTCTGAATCCTAATAAAACATTATTTGGTCTTCAAGAAAGAAAACTCTTAGGCCACATCATTTCTGAGGAAGGGATAAAGATAGACCCCAAGAGGATTGAAGGTATACTACAAATCAACATCCTAGAAATATTAAAAAGCTGCAATATTTCATTGGAAATATAAAATTCCTAAGAAGATTCATTCCTAACCTCGATGAACTCCTAAGAAATATCACAAACATGCTGAAAAGATAAGTAGGAGTCAAGTGGACCACGAAAGCCAAAAAATCCTTTGAACTGGTGAAACAAGCCCTTACCCAAACACCGGTTCTAATCAACCCTGATTTTACCAAGGATTTCTTCATATTCTCCTTTTCATTCGAACACACTGTTGTTGTTGTATTGCTTCAAACAAACATGATGGGACAAGAACAACCCATAGCCTTCTTCAGCAAAGCATTGAGAGATGCTCCTCTAAAATATAACATCATGGAGAAACAAGCCTTTGTCTTGATCAATGCATTGAAGAACTTCAGAGTTTACATTTTTCACTCCCATGTTATTGCTTTTGTTCCACACACAACTGTTAAAGATATTTTGAATCAAGACCCTAATGGTAAAAGGGGTAAATGGATTGCTATTATCTTAGAATATGATTTAGAAATCATACCCACTAAACTAGTTAAAGGACAAGGACTCACAAAACTCATGGTTGAATCAAATTTTCAAGCACTAGACATGAATATGGTTGATGCATTAGAGGAACAGGAAGAGTGCACAACTCTGCACATTAAAGAAGTATTTTTGAACTCATATTGGTATGATAACATTCTATATGTACTTTTATATCTTAATGCTCCTCCAACTTTATCCAAAACAAAAGCTAGATTCTTGAAACAAAAAGCTTTAAATTTTTGCATTTTTTATGGAGCTTTATATTGGAAAAAATTTGTTGGCATATTGCTCAAATGTTTTCTTGAAGATGATGCAGATAGAATTATGCATGAGTTCCATGAAGGAGAGTGTGGATTTCACCTCTACTAGAAAACCACAACTAATAAAATCCTTAGAGCTGGCTACTTTTCTCCCACTCTTTTCCCCAATACTTACAAGCTAGTTGCAACTTGCCATAAATGCCAAATCTTCGATGGCAAGAAGAAGCTACTACCTTTTCCCTTGCATCCTATTAGTGTTGAAACTCCTTTTCAGTAGTGGGGTTTAGATTTCATTGGCGAAATCCACCCTACCTCATCTGCCTAACACAAGTGGATTCTCACTGCTATCGATTATTTCACCAAATGGATAGAAGCCATCCCATCAAGATATGGTACCGACTCAATCATCATAAAATTCCTTCAAACCAACATCTCGACTAGATTCGGTTGTCCCAAGAATATCATCACTGATAATGCTGCGGCATTTAAGTCCAAGAAAATGGTAGAATTCTGCTACAAGTATCACATCACACTAGGGAACTCTATAGCTTATTACCCTCAAGGTAATGGACTGGTTGAGTCCTCTAATAATAGTTTGGTGAACATCATCAAGAAACTGTTGGAAGAGAAAAAAAAATCATGGCATCGAAAACTGGTGCATTCACTATAGGATGATAGACTAACAACTAAGAAATCTATCAATATGTCTCCCTATCAGCTGGTTTATAGCATGGATGATGTTTTCCCAACATCCTTTGGAGTTCTGGTTATGAAGCTTCTTTAAGAGGTCCAATCAGAAAAAAATTATATGAAAAGGAGGTTGAACCAAACCATTCATTTGGAGCAGTCAAGGGAAGAAGTTTAAAAAATAACACAAGCAGTGCAAGAAAACATAAAGAATATTTTTGACAGAAGAACGAAAGCCAATAATTTCCACATTGGAGACACAGTGCTGAAATGGGCTTCCAGGAGGGAGTACAAAGGAAAACATGGCAAGTTTGAAAATTTGTGGAAGGTTCCTTACATCATTCATTCATCTAGAGGTAACAATTCTTTATTTTTTACAAGAGCTGGATGGAGTCGAGGTATTCAAAGTTCTTGTCAATGGAAATATGCTCAAACACTATTTTTATCAAAGTTCCTAGTTTGAAGCTTTCATTCATTATACATAACATTGGTTGATGAAAAAATCAAAAAAAAAAAAAAAAAGAACCACAAAAATAGAAAAGATGAAAAGAGGGCAGATTTAAGGAAGAGGTACAACCCCATACCCAAAAAAGAGTTTTGCTAAAAGTGAGAAAGTCTAAATGCCACTACTTGTCTGGAAAGAAAAGTATTGTTCAATCATCTAGCCTAATCATGGCTGAAATTGTTTTGAATTTATGCTAATAGGTTAGTAAAATAAGACTCGTCAAACCATTTAAGCTTGACGTGTCTGTAGAATAGATTAGGAGGAAAAGATGTTGGTTCTAAATGCTCAAATCTGAACAAAAGAGAAAGAGAGGAATGCCTGACAATTTCTAAATCACAACCCTCATGCTTTCTAGTTTTATATTATGCAAAATAATGTCTGTGTGTAGCTTTTCCGAATGCGACAGCCCATGGAAAATCAGATTGCTCAATCCTAGTTTAGTCATGTTTTCAATTTCATGTCAGTATATTAGAGAAGAAAATTTTGTCAAACAACTTAATCTTGACAAATGAGTAGACTAGGTAGAGAATAAGAGAGTTCATTAGCCTAATCTGAACCCTTGGGAGTGATAAGGGTAAAAGTAGATAGTTTTTGTTTTATGCTTTCAAAGAAAAAAGAATGTCAAGGGTTTGCCAGTCCAAGTGCACCCAAAGGAACAAAAAATGTTAGTCAAGGTATGATGGGTAGGTAGAGATGAGGTTGAAGCAAGAATTTCTTTAAGATTCTTAAGATCATAGCTTCAATGAATCATCAGCAAATGAAAGAAGAGAAATATGTCCAATGGATGAGGCACTGGTCTTCAAGACTTAGAGATTTGAGCTCTGAGGTTCTGGACACTTCCTGAAAAGGAGTTTCCCTCCCAAAGTGGAGCCACTATTAGTTAGCAGTAATTTTTACAATCTGAATATGACTAAATATCAGTCCTAGATTTCTAAAAACAAGATTCCTGAATATTGTGAGTTTTATAAATCTCACTGCCTTCATTATCCTTATGAAATTTTTTTCATTATTATACTATTTACCAGTTCATGATTAATGTGCCATTCCTAAAGATCCCCTCATATAGTTCATTTTTCCCACCCATCACACCAACACTCTATTTTTCTTTTCCCCCACTACTTCACTTCCATTTAGGGTTACCAATTAGCCTATATTTTCCCATGTTCATCAGGTTCCTCAAACCTATACGGTCTCAGAAATACCTCTATGAGATCCTTAGATCAATCAAGTACCTCCATTTCTAAATATTCAAATACACCCATTGGTCAAAAAGCTCTCTTTTTACACTGTTAAGATCCCAAGCCTAATTTCAGTCAAGGACCAAGTTAAAATCGTACCACTAGATCATTAGGTTTTCCCTAGGTTGTAGGATCTTCATTGGTAATTCAATATATGTTCTTATTATACTAAGACTTGTTTCAAATGAAAAAAAAGAGCAACACGGGATTGCTAAAGAAAAAGAAGAGGATCTCCAAAGAAGGCTATTTTGTCAATTTCAAAGTTGTGAAAAAAGTAATTGTGATTGACATTTCTGCAGGAATGTTATGAAGTAAATCAACAAAGGAAATTGATAGGGTAATTGATGATTTTCTACAAGAAAGAAGAGAGCATTGTGTCTAAAGGGGAGATCAAAGTTTCTAATCCTGATTAAATCAACAGTGTGCCAAACAGAAGCCCAATGCAGCAATACTCATAAAGGAGGGTCAAGCTCTCATCTCAACCATTTACATTAAGTGGTTAAAGGATATAAGAACATGGTATAAAGCTCCAAGGTAAATGTAAAACGTTTTAAGGAACTGCCACTACGTAAAGGTCTAAGGTTGTAAAATTGAATTCAGCATTTTCAAAGGTCAGAGGGAAAGTCACTTCAGGATGTCTTAACACCTGCTGAAGTAAAAGTGTTCAAGGAGATAGACCACTTAAATAAAATAAGCCTTGTCACTCAAATAAATTCTGCGGAACAAGGATGTGAAGAGTATCAATGGACAAGTTTCAAATCATAAACTCAGACACCTGCAGAACAAAAGTGGTCAAAGAAGGTAATAAACATGATTTTGAATGTCATAATGCTTGTCAAAGAGTTATTTTATCATGCCAAATGATCAGTAAGAAGAGACCAATGGTTGAGTTGAAAGGTACAAAGGAGGCAACAAAAGGCTAAATTCATCATCTGTTCACCTGCAACAAAAAGAGACAAATAAATGTCAGTGAAAAATTAAAAGGGGTAACAACATTAGCAAAGTGGGTTTTCTTGTTTTAATTTATTTCCCTCAACTATAAAGGCCCTTTTTCACCCTCAGCAACTCATTTTTTGTTGCAAAGATCATCGAGAGCACTCAAAGCGAAATTTGTGAATTTTGGGCAAGTTTGGGCAAATTTGGCCTATGCTACGTGCCTGGAATCCTACGCTATGCTCCTGAAGGCGTTCCGCTGTGAAAAGTCTAATTGTGCACTGTGCGCCTATTGTTAATATGAATCTTAATTCCAAGCGTACGAAAAAATACCACTTTAGCTGTGCATAACAAACAACCCTAACAGAAAATATGGCTGCCAATATCCTCAGATCTGCAGTTAGGTGATCAAGATAAGTGCTGCAAAAATCTAGATCTATGCATCAAAAGATATTAAGCTGTAGAAAAACAAGATTTACTCCATGCATCCAATAGACAAGACAAGAATATGTTGAATTAATTTTGTATTAATGGCACGTGGGAGGAAAACACAGAAGGGTGTTACCAGTTCTCCTCAATGGGATGGGTTCTTGTAAGTTCTCAGCACTTCAGATCTAAAATTCCTCTCTCTTGATGGTGTAGAAAACCCAGAAAAAAATGATAGCAAAATATGACTATGATGGTGGATCAAAGTCAGACCAAAGTATAGATCCAGAGTGATCTTTAGGCAACAAAAGGTGGTAAATGAATGAGAAAACCCTTCTATTTATAACAAAATATTGAGTTAGTCTAGATATTGGTGCATAATTAAAATATTATTAACCAAATCAAGATCCAACTTTTTTGGAATATTTTATTATATTTGTTGGAGGGAAAATGAATTTTACTTGGGTCAAATCCATTTATTTGTAAATAATAAATAAATAAATGATTTATTTATCATTTTAAGGGTGTGGTTGAGTAATAATCAAATAAATAATTATTTATTTAATTATTTAAGGGTTATTTAGTCATATTTAACCAAGAATATTATTTAAATAAGTTTTAAATAATTATTCTTAGAAAATAATAAGATAAATAATGATTTATCTAATTAATTTCCTTGTTTTGGGTTAAGTACAACCAAGAATATTAATTAAAATGTTGTTTAACTAATTATTCCTTGAGGAAAATAAAACAAATGTTGATTTATTTAATATTTCCTCATGGGGTTTCCTGTTTAGACCATAAACAACTTAATAAAGGTGGTTTACTAAGTTATTTTCATAGTGAAAGAAATTTTACTTAGGGTAACATTGGTCTTACATGGTGTACTTGGGTCCATCTAATGATAATAGGTTAGATGACCAAAAAATGGTGTAACACCTATGATTGCACGTTGTGCATTCACTACCGTGCAGACCCGACAGCCCGTGCCCGGAACTGGCGTGCAACCTTGCTCGACTGTTTCCTCTGCTGCACGAGAGTTCACCCGACTACCTGACTATTTCCTCTGCTGCACGAGAGCTTACCCAACAGACCTGTGCAGTCTTTCCTGTGCACTATGCGTTCACCAGAGGCCCAATAGGCCCGTGTGCTACGTGTTCAACACTTCACCGTTGAGAGACCCGACAGGCCCGTGCACCTTACCCGAGTGCTGCACATTCTGTGCTGCATGAAGACTGCCCGACATGCCCATGCAACCTCACCTGACTAACCCCTATGCTATGGGTTTACACCCATCACGAGAACGTGTTTAGCCTTACTCGACAATGCGTGCAGAGACCCGACAACACATTCAGTGCTACGCGTTTGGCCAGGAGGGTGTCTGCATCATTCCAAGACCGGAATCTTCTTAAAAACCTCCTCAAAATCACTTTTAAGGGTTTCAAAACACCTCTGAGGGGTAAGTCCAAACAACAACACCTCATTTTCAAGTTTCTTGTCTTTTGGATTAGAGGAATAAACACTAGAAATTTCCATCAATTTCACAAAGAAGAATCAGGGTTTTTGGCCTTCAAGACAACAATAAATAAATAAAAATGTCAAGGGAAGTTAATAGTGACAGTGGTGAGGGAGGCCAAGGTCCTAGAAGACAACATCACAAAGGTGGAAGAGTAAATAGGTTTGAGCCACTAAACACCAAGGATTTGATGGCCTCTCCTATGACAATTTCCTATTTTTAGAATGTGGGTTGTTTTGAATTCTGTGAAAGGGTACAACAGGTCCAAAGTCACCCTGAGTTAGCCAAGCCTTTTATCCTTAACCTCCATGACAATTAAGTAAATTTAGCAGGAGTAAAATTTGAGCTATCTTCAAATGTCATTTCTATGGCCATTAGGATACCTAGTATAGGAGAAAAGTGGTTCAAGAAAGCTAATTTGGACCTAAGCCATTATCAGCCTTTCCTGAAACCTAGATACCAAGCTAACTATAGATCTATTTTTCCCTTTTAACATTTACTCAAGATATATGCACCCTTAATGAGAGTCATCATGAAATATTTTACATGTGAGGGTAGGTTTTCTAGCCTCTATTCATACCACATAAGATTGCTCATACACTTCACTAGGGCCAAGCTGCTACATCTACCCTATTATCTCTATAAGAGTATTGATAAGATGTCTTATATTGTGCAAAAGAGACATCCTTCAAAACAAATGAAAAGTATTTTTCACCATTCTCTTATCAAGATGGTTGTGTTACATCAGTTAGATCAACAAGGTATTCCATGGGAGGTGTTCATTGCCCATGAAGTTTTCACAAACCCACAACCTCATCATCAGCCAAATTTACCCTCATCATCTCATCCTCCTCCCTCCCCTCCTCCATCATCTCCCACTGACCATGAATCATCATTTTCACATGTTTCCTCTCCTAAAGAAAACCTCCCTTCCTCACCCTCTTCCAATGCATCAAATCAAGAGGGAAGTGGCAGTGAACAAGCAAGTAATGAAGAAGAAGGTAGTGATAAAGAGGCAGATGATGAAGAAGAAGAAATTATAGAGGCATATGATGAAGAAGAGGATAATGAAGAAGAGGCAGAGGTCGGAAATGAAGGAGAGGACAGTAAAGAGGTAGATGACAATGAAGATGAAAATGAAAAAAATAGTGAAGAGGTGAAGAGGTGAACAGTAATGAAAAAAATGATAAAGGCCATGATGATGTTGGAAACAAAAAGGATAGTGATGAGGAAGAAACCATGATAACTGACATCCCTAATGATGATGACAACAATGACATTACAGACCAAACAATCAGTGAAGAGGTTGATGACAGTAGTGAAAATCACAACAATAATGTTGTAGCAGTAATAAGGGAGGCAATGACAATGATAAAAATAGTCCTAATGGCCAAGAAGGCAGTGAAAACAATGAGCCTGATAATGGTAATAATGATAGTGTAGAGAACAGTGCCAAAGACAGTAAGACTCCTAGCAGTATTGAAGGAAATGAAGAAAGTGGCCAAGGTAATGATAATGATGAGGGTGACAATAACTCACAAAACCTAGATGATAATGAAGCTGATATCAGTGAAGGAGAAAGGGATTATGACACAAATGAAGATCATAACAGTGATGTTAGCATGGAAGAAAATGAAAATAAAGAGGGTCCTGAGGTCAACCATGGTGAGGGCATTCAGGTGGAAAAATTTGTGCTTCTCCCTCTCACATATCAAAGAGGAAAGAGGCATGTGTTTGCTACCTATAAAAGGAAAGGAACCATGCCATCCTCGTCAGCTAAGAAGCTTGACAAAGGTAAAAAAAAAATCAAAGAAGAAGAAAGAGAAGATCAACATGAGGTTGAGAGAGAGTTTGAAATCATTCATATTGACAGAGACGAGGAAAATGAAGCAAGGATCACAAAATTTCTCCTCCAAATCAAAAATGCCCAAATTGAAGAGCTCCAAGAAAACCTAGATAGGGCCAAGACTGTGAATAATGTCCTTGAGATGGAGAACAGACAGCTAGGGGAACAAAAAGCAATTTATGAAGCTAGAGCAATCAGAGCCTGGAAATAAGCTCAAAGGGCACCAGTAAATTTAGAGGAATTAATGGGCACCTATGAGGAAAGTGAAGATGAGGAAGGACAATGCAGAAGAAGACCGAGATCCATGGGTTTAAAGATGGCCTTGGAAAGATAAAGAGAGCAAGAATCTGCCTTGGCAGAGCAGCTCCTTGTAAGTGAGCTGCTTGCCATGGAGATAGAATATGATCAGGAGCCATGGCTAGAAAGAGCAAACGAACACTTGGAGGAAAAATTGGAGAAGGCAAATAAAGACCTTAACCTCCAAAGGAAGATGACCAAACACTATGCACTTAGAAACCAAATTGCAAGGGCCAAGCTCAAAAGAGCCCTTGCCAAAGTTGAAGCCCTCAAGGAGGCAAAAGGTCAAAGAAAACTCAACCTTCTTGCTGATGCTTCCATGCAAGCATCCCAAACATAACAAGGAAGATAAATGCAAATTTTGGGAACTTTTTTGAAATTTTGGATTTTTGCTGATTTGGAGGGCCAAGGGGTAGCACCCTTGGTGCTACTATTTTTATCAGGGCATCTTCAGGAGGACAGGCTTACATATTTGGAATCCTCAGCTCAAGTACAACATGCTCACCAAGTTTCAGGTCAATTGGAGTTGTTTTGGTTCTCCAAAATGGTAAAAAACACCCTAATTTTCACCTTTCTGCCTAGTTTTCAGGACATCTGATGCGCCTTTACCAGCCTTGGGATTTATTTTTTTGAACAGGTTATAGCGGTCAAATCAGAAAACCAGGGGTATTTATGGAAATTAGACTCAACAGGACTTCCAACGAGCCATCACTGAGCCCATTCCGACATTGGGAAGGCCTTCAAAACCTTACTGTAAGTTGACCCAGTTTTCTTGCTCATTTGTTGTGCCCTTGACATGGAAATGCATCCTAAAACTCAGTGTTGTACCCTAACAGAGAAAAATTCAACAAAATACACTTGTAAAGTTTTGGGAGGCTTGGCAGAGCCCAAATGTCAATTTTTTGCCAAAAATGCCTGAAAAGATATTTTGTATTAAATATTTTGTGCCTTGAGCCTTGTAAGGTCTCAAAGGACAAAAGTGACATTTATGATTAACTAATAGGCTTCTAGAGACTTAATTAGGGTTTATTCCTCCAATGCATGATAAATAGAGCATGGAGGTTTCATTGTATATGTTGGATATTTGATGAGCATGCTATGAAATAGACTTGGAGTTTATTGGTGAAACTAGTTTTTGGTGCATTGTGATGGTGTTGGATTGTGCTTCCATGGATCAAGCTCACTCTTAGGATTAATTAAGCTTGTTTAAATGGTGATGTATTGCATCTTTATGTTTTTTTTCTTCAATTATTCATTGTCTTTATGGTTCATTTAGTTATAGAACATAAATAGAGAATAGGATTTACCTTCTTGGTACCCTACTTCTGCCTGCTTTCTTAACTTCCATGTTTTCTTCCTCAAAGTTTTGCTAAAGAAATCCTTAGATGCTCTTTAGTGTTACTGATATGTTATGTTAGAATTCTATCTTTTTGCAAGTAAATTTTTAGAGAATCCTTCACTGCTCTCTTAGCTTACTTAATTGTTGTTTTTAAGACTTGCTTAGCCTAGTTGATATTGAGGACAACTTCATTGCTCTTCAATTTTTCATTATGCTATCATCTTAGAAGCTTTTTATTGTTTATTTCTTTGTTAAACAATCCTTGATTGCTCATTAAACTCACTATATTCACAACTCCATGTTACTTCACTCTCCCTTGACCTAATTAAATCCATTTGATCTTGCCAACTTGCCCTTTGAACTATACTTGACTCATTTTTACACATTTAAAGACTTTTGCAGACTCCATAGCCTAATGGAGATATTCCCCACTCTATTAACCTACTTAAAAACTTTCCCAACCAAAACTTAACAACTAGCCTAAAATCAAAACCTAAAAAGAAAACAAGTTCATATCCTTTGCATAAAATAGAGAGAGTCCTCTCTTAGTCCAAGAAGGCTAGGTCCTAGGACTCCAAAGACTGGTCTGATGTTACCCCTGTTCATTTTTTCTCACCAATATAAAAAATTATGGGGACCTAACATAATGGTTATCACGGTGGGACCTTTGAGTCAATGACATCCTAAGTATACCTTAGGAACTCTCAAATCCTTTTCAAACTTAGAAAACTTAAGTGTTAGCCAAAAGTAGAATCCAATTGTTTCACCATCCTAGAAAAATGATGACTCAACTAGAGGACACTCATAGAAACCTTAGGGATACATAAAGGAACTAATAAAACCCCAAAACATCCCTAGATTGGTTTTTATAAATTGTTGGAGGTGGACCACAAATACTTATCTTCAAAGCAGTAAAAAAACATCCACCTGGCGACTCCAGTAGCCTCTAGTAGGCTTGCTAACTTCACTAGTTCTTGTAGACTTCCCTGGGATTGTGTCCAATCAGCCCTAAGTAGTTTAGAAACCTAGTCATACACTGTGTGAGTTTAGAAAAAAATTAGAGAGGTCGACCATCCGAAAGTAGTCATAAACTTTCAGCCTCTCTACACTTTGGATTTGAAATCTAGCTTTGCAAAGGATCTGTACCAGATTTCACCCGAACCCAAACCCTCCTACCATTGTTGACGACCCAAAAAGGATTTTGTGGAAAAATTCTAGAACTGAAGATTCAACTAGTGTTAGGACCATTCATAGAGCAAGTCTAAATGCCACTACTTGTATGGAAAGAAAAGTCTTGTTCAATCATCTAGCCTAATCATGGCTGAACTTGTTTTGAATTTATACTGATAGGTTAGTAAAAGAAGACTCATCAAACCATTTAAGCTTGACTTCTCATTAGAATAGATTAGCAAGAAAAGATGATGGTTCAAAATGCTCAAATATAAACCAAAGAGAAAAAGAGGAATGCCTAACAATTTCTAAATCACAACCCTCATGCTTTCTAGTCTTTTATTATGCAAAATAATTTCTATGTGCAACTTGTCCGAATGCCATAGCCCATGACAAATCAGATTGCTCAATCTTGGTTTAGTCATGTTTTCAATTTCATGTCAGTAGATTAGAGAAGAAATGTTTGTCAAACAACTTAATCCTCACAAATGAGTAGACTAGGTAGATAATAAGAGAGCTCATTAGCCTAATCTAAACTCTTGGGAGTGATAAGGGTAAAAGTAGATATTTTTTGTTTTATTATTTAAAAGAAAAAATAATGTCAAGGGTTTTCCAGTCCAGGTGCACCCAAAGGAAGAAAATTTTTTAGTCAAGGTATGATGCGTAGGTAGAGATTAGGTTGAAGCAAGCATGTATTTAATATTCTTAAGATCATAGCTTCAATGAAACATCAAAAAATGGAAGAAGAGAAATTTTCCCAATGGATGAGGCACTGGTCTTCAAAACTCAGAGATTTGAGCTTTGAGGTCCTGGACACT
The DNA here is from genome assembly GCA_034641835.2 of Pinus albicaulis. NCBI lineage: Eukaryota > Viridiplantae > Streptophyta > Pinopsida > Pinales > Pinaceae > Pinus > Pinus albicaulis. The sequence continues at coordinate 1,020,019,861 of CM076580.1, read as the reverse complement.
TCCTGAAAAGGAGTTGCCCTCCCCAAGTGGAGCCCCTGTTAGTCATCAATAATTTTTACTACCTGAATATGACTAAATATCAGTCCTAAATTTCTAAAAACAAGATTCCTGAATATTGTGAGTTTTAGAAATATCACTACCTTCATTATCCTTGTCACAATTTTTTGATTATTCTATTATTTACCATTTCATGATTAACTTTCCATTCCTAAAGAGCCCCTCATGGGCTTATGCCACTCATCTCTAAGTTCCTTTTTCCCACCTATCACACCAACACTCTGGTTTTCTTTTTCCCCACTACTTCACTTCTGTCTAGGGTTACCAATTAGCCTATCTTTTCCCATGTTCATCAGGTTCCTCAAACCTGGATGGTCTCAGAAATACCTCTATGAGCTCCTTAGATCAATCAAGTACCTCCATTTATATATATTCAAATACAACCATTGGTCAAAAAGATTTGTTTTTACACTATTAATATCCCAAGCCTAATTATAGTGAAGTACCAAGTTAAAATCCTACCACTAGATCATTAGGTTTTCCCTAGGTTGTAGGATCTTCATTGGTATTTCAAGCTCTGTTCTTCTTATACTAAGACCTGTTTCAAATGAAAAATAAGAGAAACACATGATTTCCTAAGAAAAAGCAGAGGATCTCCAAAGAATGCTATTTTTTCAATTTCAAAGTTGTGCAAAAAGTAATTGTGATTGACATTTCTGTAGGAATGTCATGAATTAAATCAAAAAAGGAAATTGATAGGGTAACTGACGAGTTTCTAAAAGAAAGAAGAGATCACTGTGTCAAAAGGGGAGATCAAATTTTATAATCCTGATTAAATCAACAGTGTGCCAGACAGAAGCCTAATGCAACAATACTCATAAAGGAGGGTCAAGCTCTCATCTAAACCATTTACATTAAATGGTTAAAGGATAGAAGAACATGGTATAAAGCTCCAAGGTAAATGTAAAACGTTTTAAGGCACTGCCACTGTGTAAAGGTCTAAGGTTGTCAAAGTGAATTCAGCATTTTCAAAGGTCAAAAGGAAAGTCACTTCAGGGTGTCTTAACACCTGCCTAAGAAAAAGTGTTCAAGGACATAGACCACTTAAAGAAAATAAGCCTTGTCACTCAAATAAAGTCTGTAGAACAAGGATGTGAAGAGTATCAATGGACAAGTTTCAAATCATAAACTCAGACACCTGCAGAATAGAAGTGGTCAAAGAAGGTAATAAACATGATTTGAATGTCATAATGCTTTTCAAAGAGTGATTTTATCATTCCAAATGATCAGTAAGAAGATACAAATGGTTGAGTTGAAAGGTACAAAGGAGGCAACAAAAGGCTAAATTCATCATCTGTTCACCTATAACAAAAAGAGATAAAGAAATGTCATTGAAAAGTTAAAAGGGGTAACAACATTAGAAAAGTGGGTTTTCTTGTTTTAATTTATTTTCCTCAACTATAAAGACCCTTTTTAAGCCTTCAACAACCCATTTGCTGTTGCAAAGGTCATCGAGAGCACTCAAAGTGAAATTTGCAAATTTTCAAGAAGTTCGGGAAAATCTGGCTTGTTCTACATTTCCGGAATCCTACACTACACTCTTGGAGGCGTTCCGTTGTGAAAATTCTAACTGTGCACTATGCACATGTGCTTGTGCGCTACGTGTTCACTGCTGTGCAGACTCGACAGCCCATGCGCGGAACCATCATGTAACCTCAACCAACTGTTTCTTCTACTGCACGAGGGTTCACCCAACTGCCCGATTGTTTCCTCTGATGCACGAGAGCTCACCTGAGAGACCCGTGTAGTCTTTCCTGTGCGCTATGCATTCACGAGAGGCCTGATAAGCCCATGTGCTATGCGTTCAACACTATACCATTGAGAGACCCGACAGGCCCGTGCTCCTTACCTGAGTGTTGTGCGTTCAGCGCTGCACAAATATTGCCCGACAGGCCCATGAAACCTCACCCGACTGGCCCCTGCGCTACGTGTTTACACCCTGCACGAGAATGCGTTCATCCTTACCCGAAAGTGCGTGTAGAGACCCGACAACACATTCAATGCTACGTGTTTGGCCAAGAGGGCCTCTGCATCATTCCAAGATCAGAATCTGCTCAAAATCACTTTTAACGGTTTCATAACACCTCTGAGGGGTAAGTCCAAACAACATCACCTCATTTTCAAATTTCTTGTCTTTTGGATTAGAGGAATAAACCCTAGAAATTTCCATCAATTTCACAAAGAAAAATTAGGGTTTTTGGCCTTCAAGACAACAGTAAATAAACAAAATGTCAAGGGAAGGTAATAGTGACAGTGGTGACGGAGGCCAAGGGCCTAGAAGACAACAATGCAAAGGTGGAAGAGTAAATAGGTTTGAGCCACTGAACACCAAGGAGTTGATGGCCTCTCCTATGATAGTTTCCTATTTTCAGAATGTGGGTTATTTTGACTTCTGTGAAAGGGTACAACAGGTCCAAAGTCACCCTAAGTTGACAAGGCTTTTTATCCTTAACCTCCATGACCATCAAGTAAAATTAGCAGGAGTAAGCTTTGAGCTATCTTCAAATATCATTTCTATGACCACCAGGATACCTTATATGGGAGAAAAGTGGTTCAAGCAGGCTAATTTGGACTTGAGCCATTATCAGCCTTTCCTAAAACCTAGATACCAAGCTAACTGCAAATCCATTTTTCCCTTTTCACAATTACTGGAGATATATGCACCCTTGATGAGAGTCATCATGAAATATTTTACATGTGAGGGTAGGTTTTCTAGGCTTTATTCATACCACATAACATTTCTCATGCACTTTACTAGGGCCAAGCTACTACATCTGCCCTATTATCTCTATAGGATTATTGATAAGATGTCTTATATTGTTCAAAAGAGACATCCTTCACAACAAATTCAAAGTGTTTTTCAACATTCTCTTATCAAGATGGTTGTGTTACATCAATTAGAGCAACAAGGTATTCCATGGGAGGTGTTCATCGTGCATGAAGTTTTCACAAACCCACAGCCTCATCATCAGCCAAATTTACCCTCATCATCTCATCCTCCTCCCTCCACTCCTCCATGGTCTCCCACTAACCATAAATCATCATCTGCACATGTTTCCTCTCGTAAATAAAACCTCACTTCCTCATCCTCTCCCAGTGCATCAAATCAAGAGCAAAGTGGCAGTGAAAAAGCAAGTGATGAAGAAGAAGGCAATGATAAAGAGGCAGATGATGAAGAAGAAGATAGTACAGAGGCAGATGATGAATAAGAGGATAATGAAGAAGAGGTAGAGGATGAAGAAGAAGAGGCAGAGGTCAGCAATGAAGGAGAGGATAGTAAAGAGGTAGATGAAAATGAAGATGAAAATGCATAAAACAGTGAAGAGGTGAACAATAATGAAAAGACTGATAAAGACACCTCTAATAGTGACAACACAAAAAATGATAAAGGCCATGATGATGTTGGAAACACAAAGGACAGTGATGAGGAAGAAACCATGATATTTGATAGCCCTAATGATGATGAGAGAAGTTACAATATAGACCAAAAAATCAGTGAAGAGGTTGATGAAAATAGTGAAAATCACAGCAATAATGCTAGTAACAGTAATGAGGGAGGCAGTGACAGTGATAACAACAATCCTAATGGCCAAGAAGGTAGTGAAAACAATGAGCCTGATCGTGGTAATAATGATAGTGCAGAGAACAGTGCCAAAGATAGTAAGATTCCTAGCAGTATTTAAGGAAATGAAGAAAGTAGCCAAGGTAATGACAATGACGAGGGTGACAATAGCTCACAGAACCTAGATGATAATGAAGCTGATATTAGTGAAGGAGAAAGGGATGATGACACAAATGAAGATCACAAAAGTGATGTTAGCATGGAAGAAAATGAAAGTGAGGCTCAAGAAGGTAGTCAAGAACACAATGCAGAAGACATTAATGCAGAAGACATCAATGCAGAGATCAATGAGGAAAATAAAGAGAGTCTTGAGGTCAGCCATGGTGAGGGCATTCAGGTGGAAAAATTTGAGCTTTTCCTTCTCACATATCAAAGAGGAAAGAGGCATGTGTTTTCTGCCTCTAAAAGGAAAGGGACCATGCCATCCTCCTAAGCTAACAAGCTTGACAAAGGCAAAAAAAAGATCAAAGAAGAAGAAGGAGAAGATAAACATGAGGTTGAGAGATAGTTTGAAATCATTCATATTGACAGTGATGAGGAAATGAAAAGGAATATCAGCACCGGTGCACTACAAACTTAAGTCGCACTGCCACCAGTGCGTGACTATTTTTGTGGCGCACCGACTGCTCTGTTTGTTATATATATATATATATATGTGTGTGTGTGTGTGTGTGTGTGTGTGTATGTATGTATGTATGTAAATACATGTCTATTTTAATAAATAAAAAATTATTTAATATTTCAATGATTCAGAGAGAAGAGGAGGAACACCAGCAACAACAAGTTGAATAGTATGACATGTTTCGCCAATGGGAGGCCCAAGAGAGGGAGAGAGATGCATACCCTCACCCTATTACAGTAGATACCCAGGGGATCCTTAGGCAAGTAGGCCTCCTCAAGTTATATGAGGAGGCTACTTCCCTAAAGGCCCATAGTGTGTTTTTGAGATATCTTATCCACAGGTGGAATGCCCACCGACAAACTTTCTAGGTTGGTCCTGACTAGTGGTACACACCCACTAAGGAGGATATTTATTTTATTACAGGACTATTGAGGAGAGGGCTGGGGTTTCCCTCATTCCCAGATGTGCTAGCTGGTTGTGTAGCAGGGAGTCAATTAGTTTACTCCTAGAGATACATTGGAGCACATGTACTGTCTCCTTCAGAGTTTTAGGTACCTGGAGATCAGTTACGTATAGGTGCATTTGGTAGACAGGACGTGCAGTGCCTCTCACTTATCATTTCGACCATTTTGCACAACATTAATGACGGGAAACGCATTAGTTGCTCACTTTTATATTATGTTGATTCTTTAGTACATCAGCCACGACTTGTTAGGTGGTTTGCCATTTTTTTGTGGCAGTTTTTTATGGCCTTAGATAGATGTCGTGCTCATGCACAAGGGATGGTCAACTTCCCTTTTGCTTCAATGTTGTTTTATTCATTTTTTGAGAGGTTTCCAGAGATGAGACCTAGTTTTTTTCGACAGCCTCGTAGGCCGATGTTTGAGGCCCGGATGCACATGTGGGGGAAAATGATGCCCAAGAGGGGAGACACTATGTTTCTAGCCAGGATATCACATGATGCACTAGACTTACTAGCCAGTGTTGACGAGCTACATCCATTCATTATGGTCCCATGTCCTTATGTTGGATTAGATTGGTGAGGGTGTCCCAACATCCTCTTCACAGATGATGAGATGCCAGATGATAGAGGTAATATCACAGTTTTATTTTTATTTATTCCAACATGTTCTTTAACTTGTTTTTATTAAATTTTGTAATGAAATTGTCTAATTATTGTTGTGTACTTGTATATATTCTGCAAACATTGGCTCTTTTGATGGCGAGGAGATGTTAGATCCACCACATGATCTAGGTGTGGTTCCTAATGATGATCAAGACATGGCCGATGCCGAGGATGATCATGATCAGGATGAGGCCAGTGCAGCAGAGAGACATGCTCCTGCTCATGGTGCACCAGTACCGCCTTTTGCTAGGCGCGGTCGACCTAAGACTAGATATAGGATGCAGTTGGGCAACCAAATCTGTGCATTGATTTTTGATGCAGGCATCAGTCCCGCCCATTACAGAGACATACAAGCCAATGATAGGCTATTACATATGTGGAGAGGCATGTTGCGTGACATGTACGATCTGATGCAGCATGTCGTAGGAGCTACGACAGCTGTTACGCGATTGAGGAGGACTGTCCATAGCTATAGGCATAGTCGAGCCGCGTCACGTGATGGACAGTCCGCGAGCAGCAACTCACATGCATCTCATGATCGTTCACCTCATGCCGTGCCTGATGAGCATGAGGCTCCACTAGCAACATCTAGCAGCAATCATCATAGAGATGAGGCTGGACCATTGGCCACGTCCAGTTAGCAGCCTGCTGCAGCATCCATCATTACTAGTCATGATCATGAGCAGGCGCTTGGACCATCGACCATCCAGGCTGCACTATTTACTGAGTAGGCCTCCACTACTACTGCTTATATTGAAGTTGTACTAGCACCAGCTGTCGATGAATCCATCAGTACTAGTGACCATGATCATGAGCACGCTCGACCATCGACTGTCGAGGTTGCACCCTTTACTGAGTAGGCCTCCACTTGTACTACTATTGATGTTGTTAGACTACCACCAGCTAATCCATGACATTTATATTACAGTTGTATATTTTTAACATTATTCAGTTATATATATATATATATATATATATGGTCCATGTATTTTATGTTCATGTTGCAATTGTACCTAATTTAAATGTTGGGGATCATCCTGATGTGGTGCATATTTTTAGGTCATGTTAGATATGTTCATTTAATATTTAGCTTGCAGGTAGATGTGTATATGTGATAGCATGAGTTATTTGACATGAGATGTATATTTGATGTTTGTGTTGTGATGATGTTAATATATAATGTTAATTTGATGTTTGAATGTGTTTTTTAGTCAAATATGATGTTTGTACGATGGTTATCATGATCGTGATGATGCTTATTAATTAATTTAATATTAAATGACCATGACATTTATTAAATATTATGTCGTGATTGTAATTGAAATTTAAATTTTAATTGTATGTAAAATTGTAAAATTGTATTTGTATTTGTACTAATTGTAATTTTAACTCTAATTGTACGTAGAATATTTATTAATGTAAAATTTTAATTGTAATTGTAATATTTAATCTATTGTGAAATGATTGTAATTGTATATATGAAAAATTGTAAAATTGTAATTGTAATTCTAATTGTATGTAAGATTATAAAATTGTGATTGTAATTTTAATTGAATTGTATGTAAAATATTTGTAAAATTGTGATTGTAATTGTAAATGTAATTCTATGTAAAATTGTAAATGCAATTGTATGTAAAATTCTAAAATTGTAATTGTATTTGTAATTGTAATTTTAATTGAATTGTATGTAAAATATTTGTAAAATTGTAATTGTTATTTCAAATGTAATTCTATGTAAAATTGTAAATGTAATTGTATGCAAATTTTAAAATTCTAATTCTAATTCTAATAGTACTTAATGTATGTGAAATTAATGTAAAATTGTAATTCTAATTCTAATTCTAATTGTAATTTTATGTAAAATATTTGTAAAATTTTAATTCTATTAATGTGAAAATTCTAATTGTATTAATGTGAAATGATTTTATTAAAATATTTAAATTTGCAAATTTACAAATAATTGTAAAATAACAAATCTAGAATAATACGAATTTTTGTAACATAATAAAGTTTAGAAGTTAACTAAAGGGGGGAAATTTTTTACAAAAGTTTGAGGGATCTAGTGGAATGAATGTATAGACATTCTTTCCACTTACAATACAAAAATCAATCCAATGATTCCAAGAACCAAATTTTATCTAAACTACAGGAAGCGTTTCCAGAGAATTGGTCAATGAGACATGTCATACTTTTAATAGCAAAAACATACCAAAAAAAAAAAAGGAATGAAAAAGTAATATTCCTTTTAATGTTTGTCTAGAATTATTTATAAATATCACTTTTGTTATATTACTTTTCATATATCAATATAAAAAATAAATATTTTATTGTCATGTTATATTTTCAAGAAGATTACGAAAATATCAAAAGATGAACGAGCTGATATCGAAATATGCCAGTAGGAATGTCCAAAAAGGTGTACAAGAAGATGGTCAAAGAAATGGACAAAACTGCATCGCAGGAGGAGCCATCTCAACAACAACGTGCTTCAAATGTAATATGTAATCATTGAATTTTTCGATTATTAGGTACAATAAATAAACAATTTAGCATTAAATATTATTTTTCAAGAATTTTCTTGCAGAAAAGAAAAGAAAATGGAACCCATTCAACACATAAAACAGGACGACAAGGAAGAAAAGGGTTGATCTCTAAGTTTGTGAGTAATTGTTACTTCCTTATAACAACTTAACTAGATTTCATTTTTGTATTTTTTAAATTGTTTTACAAAAATCATCATTGAATGTCTTCAAACAGGTGCTAACATACGATGAAGAACCATTAGACAAATTGATTGAAATTGGGTTAAATATGGGTTGTGAGTATATGTTTGCATATCAGAATTTAATTGTAGAATTTGTAAGCATCTATCGATCTTGTTTTACTTAGCTCCGTATATAATTAATAGAACAAAAAAGTCTTTTATATTAAATATATGATTTGTTATGTGGTATAAAACTTGCAGGAAACAAAGCATGGAACTGCTCCAACAGATGAAATTTTGAAAGATGGCATAGTACATGGTTTTGAAAGAATGTGTATATTTTATGAGTCAATTGTTGCTATGGTACGTCATTTTTCTTTTCGATTTACATTGATGTATATTATTTAATAATGAAATTTTCATTATTCTCACCAATGTATATACACTCATTTCAATTTATTTTATGTTTGTAGATGGAAGGTGAAGAAGAAGAAAACAATCAATGTCGTGAACAAAACATTCCTGAAAATAACCCATGTCATGGAAGTAGCTCTAGCAGTGACAATAGTTCAAGCGAAAAATGATGATCACTATGTTTGGATATCAAAGCAAAACGTTTTATTTTTTGAAATATGTCTGTGAAATCAGACATTTTGTTTAATGTAATGTACATAGTGTCCCAATTGAAAGACAAAGGGATACGGATAACTGTCCCATTTTGTATGATAAAGACTGTCTTATATATATATATATATATATATATATATATTATAATCATAAAATATGTTTTAATTTATTCTATTGTGTTTTCCATTGTTGTTCTCAAATACACTAATAAAAATTTAATTCATATGAATATTGTTATAAGATATATATGTGTCGAATTTTGATGAATAATGAATTTAAAACAATCACAATAATTGGACTATCACAGGTCGATGTTTCTAAAAAAAAAAATGAAAGCCAGTGTGTATCAGTAACTATCGACCGGTGTCGTTGTACAATCCATGGGCACTGCACAAATATCGATACCAGTTATAAATATTGGTGCGTTTGTGTGATACTACGTATTGGGGTGTTTATGTATCTATAAGCGCCGATGTATTTTTACGATCAATGGGAACTGCACGAATATCGATACCAATTATAAATCTTGGTGCGTATCTATGATACGACGCACCAGTGCATCATAAAGGTATACGCACTCGTGTGTTGATAAACCCTATGGGCACTGCACAAATCCCAAGACCAATTATAATGGCCCTGTGTGTTGTATGAACAACACTACACCCGGTGCGGTCTTACACCTAAACGTCTCGGTGTGTTTGTTCGACTGAGACAGCCCTAGGGCATCGTCTTCATGTACGCATCGGTTCATTAAATACAGAGTAGCGCACTGATGAAAAACATCCGTAATAACCTTCGGGAACCCATTTCTTTTTAGTTGTGTTGAATTTCCATTAAAACCTCTGCCAAAACCTCCATAACCATAAACGAATGTTGTAGAAAATGTATTTTTGATAGTTTTGGCCAATTTTATAACACTAAAAACCTCCTTTATAACCTCCGCTAGAGGGTCTTTTCCTTGTAGTGAAAATTTATCCTCTGAAAAAAAAATTTCCAAATTGAAGACCTCCAAGAAAACCTAGATAGCACCATGACTATGAATAATGCCCTTGATATGGAGAACAGACAGCTAGGGGCACAAAAATCCATTTATGAAGCTAGAGAAATTAGAGCCCGGAAAGAAGCTCAAAGGGCACAGGTAAAGTTAGAGGAATTCATGGGCACCTATTAGGAAAGTGAAGATGAGGAAGGAAAATCTAGAAGGAGACCAAGAACGATGGGTTTAAAGAAGGCCTTGGCAAGACAAAGAGAGCAAGAATCCGCCTTGGTAGAGCAACTCCCTCTAAGTGAGTTTCTTTCCATGGAGATAGAATATGATCAGGAGCCATGGCTAGAAAGAGCAAACACACACTTGGAGGAAAAATTGGAGAAGTCAAATAGAGACCTTCACCTCCAAAGGAAGATGACCAAACACTATGCACTTAGAAACAAAATTGCAAGGGCCAAGCTCAAAAGAGCCCTTACCAAAGTTCCAGCCCTCAAGGAGGCAAAAGGTCAAAGAAAAATGAACCTTGTTGCTAATTATTCCATACAAGTACCCCAAACATAACAAGGAAGATGAATGTAAATTTTGGGAACTTCTTAGAAATTTTGGATTTTTGCTGATTTGGAGGGCCAAGGGGGTAGCAACCTTGGTGCTACACTTTTTCTCAGGGCATCTACAGGAGGAAAGCTTAAATTTTTGTAATCCTCAACTCAATTACAGCATGCTCACCAAGTTTCAAGTCAATTGGAGTTGTTTTGGTCCTCCAAAAGGGTCAAAAACACCCTAATTTTCACCTTTCTGCCTAGTTTTCAGGACATGTGTTGTGCCTTTACCAGTATTGGGAGTTTTTATTTTTGAACAGGTTACAGGGGTCCAATAAGAAAACCAAGGGTAGTTCTAGAAATTATACTCAACAGGATTTCCAACGAGCCATCACATAGCCCATTCCAACAGCGGGAAGGCCTTCAAAACCTTGCTGCAAGTTGACCCAATTTTATTTCTCATGTGTTGCGCCCTTGGCATGGAAATGAATCCTAAAACATAGTGCTGCACCCTGATAGAGGAAAAGTCAACAAAGTATGCTTGGAAAGTTTTTGGAGGCATTGCAGAGCCCAAATGTCAATTTTTTTTCCAAAAATGCCTGAAAAGATATTTTGTATTAGATATTTTGTGACTTGGGCCTTGCAAGGTCTCAAAGGACAAAAGTGACATTTATGATTAAATAATAGGCTTCTAGAGACTTAATTAGGGTTTATTCCTCCAATGCATGATAAATAGAGCATGGAGGTTTCATTTAATATCTTGGATATTTGCTAAGCATGGTTGAAATAGACTTGGAGTTTATTGGTGAAACTGGTTTTTGGTGCCTTGTGATGGTGTTGGATTGTGCTTCCATGGATCAAGCTCACTCTTAGGATTCATTAAGATTTTTTAAATGGTGATGTATTCCATATTTATGTTTGTTTTGTTCAATTATTCATTGTGTTTATGGTTCATTTAGTTATATAACATAAATAGAGAATAGGATTTACCTTCTTGGTACCCTACTTCTGCCTGCTTTCTTAACTTACATGTTTTCTTCCTCAAAGTTTTGCTAAATAAATCCTTAAATGCTCTTTAGTGTTACTGATATGTTATGTTATAATGCTATCTTTTTGTAAGTAAAGTTTTAGAGAATCCTTCACTGCTCTCTTAGCTTACTTAATTGTTGTTTTTAAGACTTGCTTAGCCTAGTTGATATTGAGGAATCCTTCATTGCTCTTAAAACTTTCATTTTGCTATCATCTTAGAAGATTTTTATTGTTTATTAGTTTGTTAAAGGATCCTTTATTGCCCATTTAACTCGCTATATTCACAACTCCATGTTACTTCACTCCCCCTTGACCTAATTAGATCCATTTGATCTTGCCAACTTGCCCTTTGAACTATCCTTGACTCATTTTTACACATTTCAAGACTTTTTCAGACTCCATAGCCCAATGGATTGATATTCCCCACTCTATTAACCTACTTAAAAACTTTCCCAACCAACCAAACAAACAAACAAACCCTAAAACTTAACAACTAGCCTAAAATCAAAACCTAAAAAGAAAACAAGTTCATATCCTTTTCATAAAATAGAGAGAGCCCTCTCTGAGTCCAGGAAGGCTAGGTCCTAGGACTCCAAAGACTGGTCTGATGTTACCCCTGTTCATTTTTTTTCACCAATCTAAAAAATTACAAGGACCTAACACGATGCAAAATATGATCCATCCATAAGAAGCGTTTTGGTAAAAAAGTGATACTTGTGTCTATTCAGGAAGCCTCATGCCCACACTTAGTTCTTTATGTTTCAATGTTTTCATGATTATCCAATCGGTAGAAGAGGAAAAGGGGAAAAATATAAAAGAGGAAACCTAAATCAGAGGTCTCTATATGCTTCTCTGAAGGAACAATATTTCTTGTTCTCAATAAGTTTGGATCACTATTTCATCCAAAAAATGAATAAGTGCCAATGCATAATCCTATTTTAATATATAAATAAAGGTGAAAGCATATAAATGCTTCCTGCGTAGAGAGGTGAAACAAGCAACTCTATCGGGATATTTTTTAGGCTCATTGGCAGCAAATCAATGTTTGTGTTCATGTAGTCACTCTCCAGGGTTATTGTTCCGGAATGTTGGCAGTAGAGAAACACTAGAGATGAAAAATATACTCTGAAAATATAAAGCTCGTAAACTTCACTAACCTTTCCAATTTGAAACATTGTGATATTGTTCAATATTATGTTTGTTTTCAACTGAGAAGGTACAAAGGGGACCATGTTTATTCATGGGGTAAGTGGGAAGGAAAAAGTGATCTACGCGATGAGTCAATACTCCCTGACGAACTAAGACCATGTATAGAAGATTCAAACAAGACAAGGAAGTTGTACTTGTACCAGTCTGTTGCCAAGTGTTTTTGTTGTTAGAACACCCTCCAAAATTTAGGCCTACACCAAATTTTGGAGCCTACATTGGTCTTGTACATTGTCTTTGCAAAAATTGAAATCCATTCCATGTGTTTTCTCTAAGTTTTTTGGTCCCTTTTGCGAGAAAAGAAAAATGTCGTCTTTCCACATGTTAGGGTTCGCACAATGTATATAGGCTTGATTTTGTGGTTTCAAGGGGTTATATTTTTTAAAATGAGTTAATATTACCATCTAAACATCTTCCAAACTCATTCCATAAGTTTTAAGCATTTTCGCACAAGTGTCATCACGGCTGTCGCAAAGCGTATCTTTAGTGTCACACTTGTCGTAAGTTGTTGCAAAGTTGTCACACTAAGGGAAGTATGTTGTTCATGTGTCTTAGGTGAGCTATGTCATTGTGTCGACAAGTGTTCTAAATGTGTGATCACAATTGATTCTTATCATTGTTCACATCTGCTTTATCGATCATATACTTATTCAAATTCTGAAAACTTTTTGACACAAAAACTTAGCCTCATCTGACCTTCCTGAACTATGCATTGTGAATTTATAGCCCTCTATATGCAACCTTTCGTCTTGAAACTGTGCAATGCATAGTTCTCGCCTCCCACGTCTGCACATTACTTACTTTCAATGCTCAAGCTCAAACCTTGAACTCGAAAATTGTGAAATTCATCCCTCCAACCTGCCCCAACTTCACTTTACACAGTCTCTGAGCACAAAACTAGCCTTTAAACTCTTGAAATAAGCAACTTCATAATCATTAGGTCTGCTCTACCTTTCAAAACTTTATAGTGGGAAGAATTAGTGCTCTACCCTTCAGCCTGGGTCACTAAGCTCCAAAACAATGCAAATTGTCTGCCTAGTCCAGCCTCAATTGCACATTGCATAGTCTCAAGGCTCAAGATTCACCTTTAACCACCTGAGTTGTGAAATTGCACAGTCACTAAGCCTATCCCTCATCCTTCCACCCATTTTTCGCTCAGTTAGTGGATCAACATGCACCATCTTAGAATAGTGGGTTTATCAAACTGATGTCGTCTCATCATGATTGAATTACAAATATAGGTACCCTATCATACCGTCATAGGATGATGAAGAAGGAGATGAATAAGGGAAACATGTTGGAAGAAATATTTGTAGCTCATTATGCAAGATGATCAATCAAGAGAAATAAAATAGACACTAGTTTGTGACCATAACTTAAGGCTTGATATCAATGAAGACTCCTTACCTCTAAGGGATATGGAGGTAGATTGAAGAGAATTCTCAAGAAGACATATAGCAAGGAGCAGAAAAAGTTTCTTGAAATTTCCATTTCATCAAGCATTCTATGTCATTAGTGTCATGTCATGTCATTTCATGATTCATCATATTCCATGTCATTATTATGGGTTGTGTAATTCATTATTTGAAAATGTATTGTAAAGTGGAAGTCTAAAGGACACGTAGAGAAAATGAAGAGTCATGTAAATTTGAAAGGTCATATGATGTCAAATAGTCATGAGGTTAGTCAAGGAGTGACAAGGAAGGTGAAGCATCATACACCCTCATTGTATGAGAAAAGGACTTTTTCACCTTGACTCCTCCTACAAGGCATTAGAGAGAAAAGCTAGTTATTTTAGGGAGCATTGAGTGGCTCCAATGCTCCACTACTGGAGCTAGTGGTGTGTATACATGTGTCTTGGGACTTTTACTTAATATCAGAATCATGATGGCCAACATGTTCTTAATGCATGGATTATGAATATTTGTAAGACTATTCTGTGAATGTTTGTAATTTATTTTTTTGTTTCACCTGTGCTAAAGTAGTTTAACTATTTCAGTTATTTTAGAATTTATCATATTGAGAATGTGATTTAATGTTTATGGTTGTCGCATCTTTGTGAAATATTCTGCTGGATGTTAGACAAACCTTTCATGTTTTTGTTGGTTGCGATGATTTTTTCATCTTTTTGGACAATCCTATTGGATGTTAGATGAACCCTTATTGTTTTTGTGTGTCTCTACTAGGGTGGTACTATTACCTCTCTCTTAGGGGCTCACTTTTATCCCTCTCTGTAGTAGAAGAAACTTGACACAACTACAATAGAACATTCACCAGGCATAATTAATTTATTTTTGAAGGCACACATGTGTTCCTCTCACTTGTTGAAAGTTAGATCCAAGGAAAATATATATCAATACATGGAAATCGAGCTAATACTCCTGATGGGGTTACTATTCTAGATGGTGTGAGGTCTAATTGGGACTTCACATCAGGGAGACCCCCTTGTTTGACGGATTTCCAGCACCCGTCAACATGATTTCTTAGGATGGTTTAAAAATATTGTAATTTAGCTACTTAAAAAAGAGACTCAAGTACTACTACATTAAAACTTAGTTATCATCTCCTTATTCATATTAATAATGGCATTGTTATTGAATTTCATATCAACTTCAAGTAGAGTAGGGTAAGGGTCATTCTCATCCATGATCTCATTGATCTCAATACATATAAATGTGTTTACCTTTACAAGGTCAAATTCAACATTATCTAAGCACCCAATGGGTAAATCTCATAATGATTCACCACCTAGTCAATGTCACCTAGAATAAGGTAAGGTCCCTTCTCATCCATGATCCCACTCACCTCAAAATATAAAAAAATTTAGACCCTTTCAATTCCAACTTCAACATGCTCCATACACCGAATGGGAGAAATATTTTACCAATTTGGCATATGCAATTGATTATGAGAATAAACTAGCAGTGGTCTCCCTGTGGCTTAGCAATATGACTATTAGTACCACTTATTCATTTAAAGGCTAGTTTTATGTTTTTGGTTACAACTTTGCCAATTGTTAAGCTCATAATTTTAATCTAAAATAAGTGAAAAAGTGATATCATTGATAACATACTTTTTGATGTAAAAGTTGATCTTATGATATGTTTTAAACAATACAATTTTTTAACGTTGTATTCATGGAAGGTTCTAGTTTATATATATATATATATATATATATATATATATTTGGTTCTATAGTGAGACATGTCTTCTAAATTTTAATATAAATATATATACATTTTTGAAGTTAAAATTTCTCATTTTAAAATTATAATATTAATCATATTTCTAATAAAAAAATATGGTATAAAAAATTAAAACAAAAATATACACATTCATAGATGTTAATATTATAGCCTCATCATTATTAATCCATACCATCTGCGACATGGGACTATTAGTAATCGAATTATGTCCTTGATATTAATCCATCCTTAAATTAACCTAGATTTTTTAGTCCATGTTTCATAAAACATTGTCACTCAACATGTCATATAGATGAAATGTTTTTCATGAGCAATAAGATTTTTGGTCATCTTATCTGGTCTCTTCTTGAGACAGAGAGGCTATATTGTTCTTATAATTTCTTGGTTCAAAGGATTTACATGATTCATATTTTTTGATCCAAAACTAATGATGGTGTTGGTTCATTGCCATTAAAGTTTTGGTTTGTGAATATTGGGTTTTGTAATATATATCTCTTGGCATATTAGGTAATATATATGTCTCTTGTCACATATGCCACACACCACACCACATAGATATCTGCATGTAGTACCTATGAACGGTTCAACGAGCTACATCTTCGAGGTATATGATAATGAATCTATGTCTTCAAGTGTCACTTTCATTGAATCAAACCTCATACTTCTTTTTTTGGGATAATCATTTGTATCTTTAATCCCATGCTAGAGGTGTGGGCTGAGAAGTTGTTATCGAACCATAGCATTTAGGCTAATATGTTTCATCTTGCTTCTCCTAACCCCAGTTGGTGGTTTCATTCATGAAAAAGGTAATGAATGACTTGTTCACCAGTTACTACTAACCACTTTTTCAGTTCTACTTTCTTGCACTATTCATTCCTACTCTCAGGTTATGATTTTTATCATTTTTTAATTGCCCTAGAAACCTTTTTGTATTTCCCTAGAAGCTTGTACATAGAACAAAATTGAAACAAAGTCTTCAATATAGAGACAAGGAGGGGTTGTGTTTCAAGAAATTCATTAATAATTTCTATTTGTAACCAAACCTCCCCTCACCTATACATAGAGTTCATAATTCATTTATAATCATAAATAGAAATTGTGGAAATTTATTGCAAGTAAGTTATGGTCATAATAGAGAACATAATCTATAAAATTAATCTTTAATGGAAGGTTTCAAATCCTTACTTCAAATTGGAATTGAAGTTATTGTACATAGTTAATTATCGCATTGATCATCACTGGTTTACCAATTATTTACATACAAAATAGTTCATTCATTAGTTAAACTAGTGGAATTATACTTAATTATGCCAAGAAGAAGACAAAACCTGAAAAATGAAAGAGCTCCACCCTATCTTACTGTATTACATCCAGGAACAAGATATTGCAAAATCTTCATACACTTGTTGATATATTCTCTTTGCATTTGTCATTTAGAGGAAGAACTTATAGCTCCTTTAGTTTTTAGTTGTTTATATTTTATGCATAAGCTAATAACTAATATTATTTTCCCTTTTGTTTTTAAGAACACGAATATTAAGAAGTAAAATTAGGTAGTGCACTCTAGGTTCTGAGTTTTGAAATATCCATTTAACTCTTGACTGAGTTAATTCTCTTCTCAAGGACTTCGCTTTTATCTATGATTTGAAAAAAAAATACAATTCTTCCTAATGATGAAAGATGTAGGGAACTAGCTAATAGATTGAATCTTATTACCTTGACTTAATGTAGCCTATGAGTAGAAGGGAGGAGAATAGCTTTCCTATAGAGTCTTATTAGAGTAATTCTTTCTCTTTCCCATAATAACTCTCTCCTATCGTTTTTGCTTCAGAAATGATGGTTCCTAGCACAAATTGATGGTTTTTTATCACAGGACTTGGAAAAGGTTTGAAATCGAGTTCTAAAGAAAGTGAAATAAGTTTCTAATAGTTGGAATTATAATTTGATTATAGCTTCAAGTGAAGGGAAATATTATTCAATTGGTCATGCTATTTCAAAGGTATTAAATCTTTCTCTCCTTAAATCAGAATTATGAGATATAGTTTGTTGTTCCCTACAATTTTGTTTAAATACTTAAAAATAGTGATACAATGAGCCTATATATATATATATATATATGATATTCATTTATGTTACATATATATTTAGTTAGATCGGAGAAGAGACATGTTAAACGTCAATAGTAAGGGGGTGGTTAACTCCACCCTTTATTAAAACACTTGTTGCGTCAACTCCTTCTTCCAAGTTGTCTTATTTATTCTGAATTGAGCCACACGACCATCCCTTATTTAGCTCGAACATCCTCTCTTAATTATCATGGTGGAAACATTCATTTAATATGTATCAAGACAACCCAAATTATTTTCACAGTGGAAATATTCATTTCTGATAGCTCGAGGCATCCCAATTAATTTCATTTTCTAGAGAGATGATGTTCCACATGAGCTTCTGGAGATAGAGAATTAAATGAGGCAGAGAGTAGAGATGCCATATATTTAGGATGGACACATCATTTTTTTTGTATAATGAAATTCTGAAGCATGTGCCTCTCATATCAGGTCCCATAAGACTATGGTCAGGAACGCATCCATCAACGTGGTCAAATTTAAGTTAGAATAAAATAACAACTAATTTTACGTTCATAACATGTATGGGTGACTTAGAATAAAATAAAATGATGTGCACATTCATGACATGTGGCTGCAACATAAATATGCAAATTTTATTTATTGTAGCAACCCACGTGTTGGAAACAAGATCACTACTGAGAGGAGGAGGGGGTGAATCAATAGTGATGGCATTTATATCAATTTTGTAACTTTTTCTAGATTAACGATTTGAAACAAAAATCCACAATATTATAGAATAAAAATATGAAAACATGAATAAAATCAAAGAATAATAACCATTAGAAACATCAACACAAGAATGCACACACAAGAACACAAGTATTTCTAGTGGAAACTATTTCGGGAGAAAACCACCCTGTTATTGTTGCACTGCTTAATTATTCTATTAATATTTCGAACAAATTTTACATAGATTAGCTTATAACCATAAGCAAGAAGAATTGGATTCCTTCATAGTATGCTAGTAACTATTAGTTAGGAAATTTTTTTCTCTCACAGATCTACAGAAATCTATCCACTGGAAGCCCCCACGACCAACTATCCTGTCCCATCCCCCATTGGACTATCTAACTCCTATTGGATGGAGAAATATGTTCCTTTTATTGAATCTGCCAAGTTTTTATATATTATGAAGCCCCCACACTTTCACTTCCTCCATGCAAACCACGTTTCATATATTTTCAAAATGGGTTCTCAATATTCTCAACATGAGAAACCCAACAACGCCATCATTTTGCACATAAAATATGAATCAAAATATATGACTGGGAGGAGGGAAATTCTCTCTTCTTCTCACACCAAATCTCTACTCTCTTACACACCATAAGCTTCCAATTCTCTACGAGCCGCAACACATAAAATCTAAATTCACTTCTCAATTATATGTCTTATTTATGCATACAACACTCTGCTAAAACACTACAAAAATATGTAAGCAGTTATGAAATCTCTATGCACTCTCAATTCCCTCACAATCGCATGCTCTCACACTCTCAAGAAGAGAAACCAAATAGACTCAAAACCCTCCTCTATTTATCATTTTTCTCTAATGTTTAACTCGGTAGATGCTATAGGTTATTGAACACTAAGCAATTCTTTTCACATTTCTCGATTTGCCCAAATCCAACTCCTTGACTGAATCAAGCCACTCTTCACTACATGATGGATATTTTCAAGTTTAACCAATTTCTAGAATCTCCCTTACGTTTTTCAACCATATACTAGACTATCTCGATCAAGAACATCGCTACAATACCAAAATATTTGAGTTTTGAGAGGAATCCAGTTAAATTCTAGCTAAATTTTCAACTATATGCATAAAAATAATAGATCTAGATTTCAACTGCATGTGCGAGCTTGTCTCCATTCGGTTGGAGCCTTTCAACCGTGTGCACAAGCCTATCTCCATGAGTTTGGGGCATAGGATGGGAGAAAACTAATCAAATCCCCTCAAATACTGCCCAAAATTCTTCCAAATATTGAAAAGACTCTATAGGACCTCTAGAAGCCAGTGGCACCTTTTTGATACTTCACCAAGTCACTAAAGCATCACCATCATCATCATAAGTCAAACTAGTTTGACTTGGATTCCAACCAACAAATATACTAACACCTGGGCCATAAACCTATTCCAAAACAACTCTTCCATCAATATGTAGCTCCGGAACATGTATGAAATCCTCCAGTACCTGTAAAACCAACTCAAGCATCATCTAACACTTGTAAATCCTCTCCAAGTCCTATGTATCATATCATCAACATGAGGACCTAATTCGAGACATGGAGAACTAATTTTCGAAACTCATCAACTCTAAATTTTATAGCAACAACCAACACATGTATGTAGCAACATGATCATTCAACATGATCAAGGAATTCATCACATCTCTAAAACAACTCTACTAAAAAGGCAACACCTATGCACAACTAACTATAGTGGTAAAACCTCCAAATCATCCCAACACACCACCATCCAACTCCATGCAACTATCATGATCATAACAACATGATCATGAGGAACATGACATCCTTTGGCTCACACTTTGTATGTATCACCTACAAATCACATCTTCATCCTTACATTTTCATGCTCGTATACATGCCAAAACCAATGAAACACATCAACCATGTAAAATCCAATGTAACCACACACTGTTATGCAGTTTTGGAGTAGGGTCCCCTGGGGTGCACTTTTTGATGTAATTTTGTATAAGCCTTGTAGGTGCGGCACTACAAAAATGAGTCAAGGGAATTTGGGGTTGGTCAACGTCCCTATTTTTTATGTAAATGGGCTTAAGGGTAAATTGTGGGCCTCAAAAAATGGTTTGAGACCATAGTATCTACGTGCTAAAGGAATATAAATATATATATCGAGTCGAAGGAAAGTAGTAGAATACTATTATTGATGCTTTGATAAGTTTATGTGCCTGTAATACGCTGTAAAGGGTTTTCTCTGGGTTGGCTAGAAAGGCTCCTGCTGGCTGTGTGCATGGAGACCTAGTCTTGGTTGTGTTCAAACTCCACTGGCTATGTGCGTGGAGACCTAGTCCTAGAAGTGTGGGGAATTTTATGGATGTGTGCGTGGAAGGTTTATGTGTTAGGGAAATTCTGATACGTATTGAAAGGATTTAAATTAATATAAAGGATAGATTTTAGTAAACTTGTTGTGATTAATCTGAGTTATTTTTTTTGTTGTTGTTATATTGAGATCGCATTGTTTCATGTTGCTTATTTATCATTGTGAGAGGAAATCTATTATGGTTTTTTATTCATATTGATGGTTGGTAAATATGCTTAAGTAATTATGCAAGGTTTAGATCTGATCTGGTTTTGTTATGATTTATCTGTGCTGATGCAATATACGACTCTATATTATTCTGTTAAGTATTGCACGCATATGTTTATCATTGATATAAATATGCATTTGATCTGCTTAGTACCACTTCATTATTTTTTACCTCAAGGTGAGGAAACCTGGTTCTAGCACCCACCCATACTGCTTCAGGTGAGACTTTGATCTTCGCAAGAAATTCATTGCAACAAGGGCTAGTTTTTGGAGGATTTTTTGGTTTCTCCATAAAAATTGATCCTGGGTTAGGACCCCTCAAGCCAAAAAATGGTTCTGTTGCTGAGACCGAGGTAAATTTGAGGGAGATTTGATGTTGTGGCATCCTTCGCAAAACGAATTGCAAGATTCACTCGATAGAAATATCCTTGAATTTTCACTCCAAGAGAATATAAGTACTAAGCTATTTGACGAACAATGGGTACAGAAATATATTTATACAAAAGTTCATGAGATATTCTTTTGCTCCTTCACACACGATTTGCAGGATTGGTTGTCGCGCTTAGTTGAATTCAATACCTCCATAAAGGATGACTCAATCACTAAGTGGACTCCTAAATTGATCCAACAAGTAGAGAAGTTAGACAACAATATCACTTGCGTGGTAGATCATTGGATCAATTGCCTCTTGGGAGGATTTGTGACCGAATTTTCCATTGATCAATTGGTGTCATATTTTGAAGCAGAAAGAAGGTTTTTCAAAGGCCCTATAGGTAAGTTCATGTGCTCGCTGAAATTGTTTCTGGAAATGTTATTATGTGAACGGGGTTTTCTGTGCGAACATATTCCTTGAATGCCTCGAAGAGGCCCGAATACACGCAGTGGGAAAATTTACTACGAATATTCTGAAATATTTATTTCTAGCCCTCTAAAGCCTAGATCTGATAGTGAAGCTGAACCATAAACTAGTATCTCTAGCGACTCTAAAGGAGAAATTTCAACACACCAGAAAACTTTGAGTCTATTTCCAACTCCATCCACTCCACTTCTGCACTCACATCACAGAGCACCCACTCCACCCCGCAATCCATCTCCACCACCACCTCCACCTCCTCCAAAATCAGACATGGTTTCATTAATGAAGTTACATAATTTCTAAGGCATTGGAAAGGAGGATACCGACCACTTATGTTTTGTAATTGAGGCCATATGTGAGGCTCAACAGGTTAACAATATTGATATTAGGAAGGTGCAACTGGCTACTTCTTTCCAAGGTCATGCATTAGATTGGTACATGAGGTATGTTCAATAAAACCCTAATGCCACCTTGGACAAAATAAAGGATGCCCTAAACGAGCAGTTTAGGAAGCTTAAGTCATACACGCAATTGGTGACATAAATTAAAGAGATTTTTCAGGAGGTTAATGAATTTTCATGGGAGGCCCATCAGAGACTGAAGCGCATCATTAGAGATGGTGGATTTGTCGTTAATGATACACAACATAAGGAATGGTTCATTTCTATGTTTCTCCCGCATCTGCGCCAGCCCTTAAGTCAGCAAAATATTTCCACGCAAGCTGAGGCCATGGAGGTTGAAATGAAACTGGAGGCTACTCCAACACATGTGATGCTTGGAACTCAAAAATTCAGAATCAGTTGGAAGCCATGCATCTAGAGATTCAAAGCCTACACAAGAACAAGGGCAAGGAGGTTTGCGCAAAGGTTTGGTGCATAAAATGTAAATATTTTGGGCACCACAAAGATCATTGTCCTGTCTTCAATAATTATCTAAACGCTAGAGGTCTTATTCCATTGAAAAGTCCTGTATGGTGCACAATATTTCAAATCGTTGGATTACATGACATAGATTCCTGCCCGAGGATAAGAAAGTATCAACTTGACTTGAAGCAGTTTTTTTGTAGATTATGTTCGTCATTAGGGCATGATGAGAAACATTGTCACACTTATGATATGATGTTAGATAAAGCTGAAATATATAGAATGAAAGCTAAGCCTACATCATCAACATCCCCTTCTAGGCGTGGAGGACTTTAGGGCAGAGGAAGAGGCTGAGGAGGTGGATTATCTAGTCGAGGAAGAGGACAAGCCATTTTCTATAACTGTGGAGATGCTGGTCATTATGTGTGCGACTATCCTAATCTAGCACGATAGTATTTCAGGTATTATAGGCAGTTTGATCATGTAATAGAATATTTTCCTATCTTGATTGCTAAAATGAAGGAAAAGAAGACACAGACTCCAACACAAAATATTTAGATGGTTCAAGTAGAAACCCGTGAAGAAGATCCCGGCGTGAATGTGGTTACTAGGAGTGGTGTAGCCACCAATGGAGATAAGGGAAATAAAACAACCATTGATGTATGGATCTATAAGGCACCTGAAAAAAAAAAAGGTTTTAATCTTCAGCGTGCAAAGGAGACCTTTGTTGAAGTGTGGAGGGAATTTTTAGAAGGAAGCGCGTCAACATCAGGAAGACTGATGAAGGAAGCAGGCAGAGATGAATAGATCAAACCATTTTTACAAGCATGTATGAAGTTACTACACAAGAGAAAGGCAGTAGAGAATATCCAAGCTCTGATAGATAATTGTGTAGAGAAGGCACAACCAATGGTAGAACAATGAGCAGTCAAAAAAATATACAAGAATAAGAAGAGAACAGGTAGGGAGATGTGTATGACCACGCAAATTGGTGCTTATGAGATGGACTAGATTATTTTGGATCTAGGATCAGATGCTAATTATCTACCTAAGTAGACATGGCAGCGCATGGGAGAGCTAAAGCTGGAGTGGTCTACCATCCAACGATGCATGGCCAATCAGCAAAAGATCATTCATTTAGGGAGGCTATCACAAGTTGTGCTCAATATAGACGGTTTTAACGTAATGGCAGACTTTGAAGTCATACAAATTGTAAATGATATTGATCCTTATCTTGCGCTACTAGGGTTGGACTGGGCTATTGACCTGGATGGTGTTATAAATCTAAAGAAATGGAGAATGGAATTTGAAAGTAATGGAGTCAGGGTCATAATTCCTCTAGATCTTGCAGGATGAAAAAGATATACTAAACCAGTGTGCGTTGATGATGAGATCAATCAAATTTATAAGCTGAACTTGCACGAGAAATATTGGATTAATCTAACAACAGATGGAAACCTTAAGTGGGAGAAGTATAACTCTTATTTTTCAGACACCGATGAAGAACTAGAAAATTGGCAGAAGCAGCTGCATGACGTGTTTGCGCTGCAGTGTAATCGTGTGACCTAATCTCTGTGATGTATAACATCTGAGGTACGTGATTTGCTACAATATGATGGATTAACTGATATAAACATGTTTATATGGGAGCTTGAAAGGACGATCCGTCAAGGACAAAGATTTCATGCTTTCGATCTTGGCTTGCACGCTACTCCAGCAAGATGGTGGGAAACTCATAAGGATAACATGGGCAACTGGGAGGAATGTGCACGCATGATGAGGTTGCGGTTTGAATGTTTATTCATTACAATGGAATATATATACTCTAGCAAATATAATCCATGCAAACATTTGGCAAGATGGAATTAGGTATGGGGCGTAGAACCAAGACCTGAATGGGTCCACATGTTTGTTCACACATTGGGGAAGGTGCCTATTGAATGGCATTTGGAAATAGAGTTGCACCGAGGCACTAGTAAATGGTCTGCGTTGACAAAGAGTTGTATTCTTACATTCAGCTTTGAGAGTGGATTTGATAATATTGGCCATGCTTTGATCATTAATCTGTCGATGAAGGAGATTATGAACTACAGGCATTTGGAAATTGTGGATTTTAGGGAACAATGCACGGTCACTAGAACCTCGATATCTCCCTTTTGAGACTGTCAGACAGGTGTGCTCCATGATGAGACTTACTAGATACTATAGGAATCACATTTCGAACTATGAGTTGATAATTTCTTCCATGACTAAATTTCTCAGAAAGTGTGTGACTTCCATTGGGATGATGAATGTCAGAGGAGTTTGTAGTTATTAAGGGATGCGACAGACACTATCTGATATGCTTTGACGTACCTAGTCAATAAGCTTGTGTTGGGGGGGACTATCTGTAGATGGTTATCATTAGCTCTAGAATATATGCGCATCAAAGTGCAACATGTGTGTGGAAATTGCGTGAGGAATTTGATTGGGTCGTAGAGGTGTCAAAAAATAGCCATTGGAACAGTAAATCTGGAAAAAACAACTTTATTACCATTTATGGGAGCATCTAAGTTGCATTTAATGAATGGATTTTGTGAGATTTGGGATTCTTTTTTCATTTATCGAGACACATTATTTCATAAGGATTCATTGAAGACACGCCACAAGTATAAATATGACATATGGGGTCGCAATAGTTCCCTTTTCTTTCTGAGTGAATTCTTTGCTTTGAGCTCCATGATTTTTGCTGCCTACTCTGTCTCTGTGTCTGGTTTTCATCTAGGGTGTGAGGAAGCTTTTCACCGTGAAAGGTTGGGATATGTGATTCCCGGAAGTATAATAGCCACAATACCTAGAGATTACCCTGCTCCACCCGAAGTCCCTATTGTGGAAATGCCTGCGCCCTCGAAGTCTAAGAAGGGGTGGTCTTCTGGTACAAGAAAATATCCAATGGAGAAGACTCCAAAGAAATGATCTACTGTGGTTGAGCGACTAAAAAGGAATATGGATGAGGTCCCTGAAACCATTGTGGAAGGAGAGGAGGATGTGGTTGAAGTGGCCCCATTCTCCTGGTTGTCGATATATGTTTCAATGCGCAAACCCTCAATCAGAATTCATAAAGATCTGAATAAGGTGTGCGCAAGAATCCAGATGTCATTAATCCCTGAGAACATCCCAATGGAAGGGGACATGTTTGCTAAAGAGCCACAACTCAAATTGGAGGACTGGGACATTGCTGATGTTGGTAAATTTCCCAAACTTGCACCTGATATGTATTTAGATCAAGTCACATATGAAGGAGGCATTATGCGACTTGAGCCAAAGAGATGGGTGTTGGGTCTGCATCAGGCAGGCTTGATAAAATTACTACAGATCCCTCATTTTGGGCACAGCCCCATAAATTACATCTGTTTCTGGAAGTTTCTCCCGCTACTGCATGATTATGTGCTATGGTTGGGAGAGCGCATCCATACTGATGCCGCATTGATCCATAGGATCATAGGCTATCTGCTAATGGAGCCGAACCTATCATTGATTTCAATGGAAATAGCTAGAGAATATTGTCGCAGACCAGATCAAGAAGAAATATCAAGTCACGCGGAAGAGCCGAGGTTTCGTCGTCAGCAAGATAAATGACCCAGCAGTTTAGTTTGACATGCTCATATTGGCCTGCAAGATGATGCGCAAGTGTAGACCAAATGAGGTGCTTGCGCATGCGATTACTATCGCAGGATAGTGCAAGAAGGAAATTATTTACAGCTAGTCTAGCTATCTGTGTAAGGAGTTCCTGGAAATGTGTGTGAATCATAGGAGGAAGGCAGGCAGTTCCATTATGCATGGTTATTATTATTGATTATGTTGATTGGGTGGAAGGCCCCCGAGGAAATGCAGTTTCCAAATATTGAGCCTCAGATGTGTGAGGTTGCCCGCTATGGAACTGATCAGACCAGGTTCATGCCAGCGAAAATAAAATATGTTAGGTCCTTTATGATGCTACTCTTTATCAACTTGTGTAGTCAAAGTTGCGACTGTCACTTCCACTATATGATGAGTATATGACGGTAGCTGACTTCAAGGCTACACTCCAAAACATGCAAATCCATGCGAAAAGCATCATGGAGGGAGTGTGGTATGAGTTACCATACTTAGTGATGGAGGATGATTTACGTAGAGTAACAACAGAATGGCCACCAGCCTTGTTAGAGCAGGGTCCCTTAGGAACACAATTTTGGGTTAAATAATAGGATTTTTCTTAGTTTTTGAGTCATGTGCGCTAATAAATGAAGTGTCAAGGGTATTTGTGGTGGGTTAAAGTCCATTCATGAGTTTTAAAGGGTTGAAAGGGTATACTAGGGGTCTCAAACTACGGTTTGAGGACCACAGTATGAGCGTAGGAAAAAATTATAAGTAGAAGTCTATATCGAGTCAGATAAGTCAGTTTTTAGGAAGTAATTGATAGATGAATTGATGATAGAACTCTAAAGTAACTTTTTGGTAATATTTTTATGTCTAAAAGACTCCCGTTGGCTATGTGTGCGGAGACCTTAGTCTGGCTATGTGCGGAACCCGCTCGCTGTGTGCGCGGGTAGATATAAAGACGTGTAAGGGTTTCTGTGGAAGAATAATTAATAAAGATCTATTTTGATAATTCTGTGTACCAAATACATCCGTGATTCACTCTCTGTTCTTTTTCTGTATATGATTTATGTTTCCTACACATGGTTTATATTATCTGTGATCGAGTCAGATTGCATACCTGTTTTATTGTTGACGAATGATAATTTCATATATCTATTATTGTAAAGGTCGAATATTGCATTGTTAGAACAGTTAAAGGGATTGTGGATCTACTATTTTTGCATGCCCGCAGGGTTACCCTGTGTTAATTGACCTAGGTTTTCTGGTGCGCAAGATAGTTCATTTATTAGTATAAATATGAGGACGCCCACTTCATTTAATTCTCTCTCGAGGTTTGGAAACCTGGTTCCAGAACCCCCCCATACTGCTTCAGGTGAGACTTTGGCCTCCACAAGTAGGTCATTTCCAAAAGGGCCAGTAGTAAGAGGGTTTTGTTGGTTACGCACTAACTTTGAACCCCGGTTAGGACTCCTCAAGCTAACAAATGGTTTCATTTCTTGGACCGGGATCATTTTCAGAGAGATTAGATGTTGTGGAAACCATCAAATACTGAATTAGAAGACTGGTTTGAGCAAAAGATACGTGAATTCACCATCAAGGAGAACATAAATAAGAAGTTTTCTGCTGAAGGGTGGGAACAAAAGTACATTTTCACATAGGTCCAAAAAATCTCCTTTGTGACCTTTACGCATGAATTACAGGAGTGGTTATTAAGGTTAGCTGGGTTTTAGACCTGCTGGAAGGATGATAAAATCACTCAGTGGGCATCTGGGTTATCCAACAGTTAGAACAGACTGATAACAACATCACTTGCACTGTATACCATTGGGTTGACAACATTATGGGTGGATTTGTGGTGGAGTTTGTAGTTGATCAGTTTGTGTCATATTCTAAAGCAGAAAGGAGGTTCTTCAAATGACTAAGAGTTAATTTCATACGCTCTCTGCCTTTTCCAATTAAGATGATATTGTGTGAAAAGGGTGTTATGTTCAGTCACACTGAGTGAATGACCCTAAAAGAATTTGAAATCACTATGCACGATGGAAAATAATTAGGGTTAACCAAAGAGGTGACAGATTGGTATACAACCGTCTAAGAAACCCACCTAAGATTGATACAGAGAGTGGTGAAGCTAGGTGCGCATGAGGTAACCCTCCATCTAACCCATATTTGAACTCGCACAGGGGTAGGTCATCTCCTACTCCACCTCCACCACCACTAGGAGGCGATACAGATGCACATATGAAGCTACCCACCTTTAAGGGTGCAGGAAATAAAGACATGGATATATTCTGGTTTGTTGCAGATGCAGTGTGGACTACGTAAAACATCAACGCTGATGTTGTCAAGAGGGCGCATCTAGCGATGGCATTTGAGGGTCATGTGTTGGACTGTTTTATAGGATATCTGGCTCATAACACTAATCCTACTATCAATGAGATCAAGAAATATTTGAAGTAGAAATTCAGAAGACCAAAATCCTACTCACAATGTGTGACAGATCTAAAATAAATTTGGCAAGAGCTAAACGAATATGTCTGCGAGGAAAATCTACGATGGAGGATTTTTCTATGACGATAAGCAGCATAAATAAATTATGAGGTTTTCCACATCATATATGGGAGCTAGGTCTTATATCTTCACCAAGGAATGAAAAAGTGCCTTATGCCTAAAACAAATATTTCTCATATTTAATGTCCATGAACAGAATATTAGAATGGAAATATGGGAACAACTAGTATGTTTTACATAATAAGGATGGGTTTATGACCTCTATGATGGATATGGAAGGAAAACAAGATCTTTAATCCCTAAAAAAAACTTCTTTAGTTGAAGGGACGTGAATAAGGCCTCAAATGACCACACATATCCTATATAAGATATATCTAGCCTTTAGGTGTGATATGGGTGCTATTTGAAGGATTTTTGTGACATATTTAGGTCTTGGGGCCTTTAAGCTTGGCCTAATATATATCATTAGGAGTATTTTTGCACCATGTATGGCACTTGGGGCCTTAACCATGGCCAAGGAAGGATCACAAGGTGCTTGGGCCATATTTGAATATTTCCATGATCAATCTTCTTGAACAAGTATTCTTAGTACTGTACGTAACATCTCTAGGGGATATTTGGCCTATATGGGGGATCTTTGTCACCATGGGTATGCTTTACATGGTAAGAATGGGCCTTGGGGGATGTACTATCTTGAGGGCTGGAGAAAAGAGGGCCTTATGCCCTAAATAAAACTTCTTTAGTTCAAGGAACATGAATTAACCCCCAAAAAAACACATAGATACTCTCTAAGGTATATTCGGATTCAACTTGGATTTGGGAGCCATGGCATGTTATTCTACATAATTAAATATCCACGAGAATTGTTAGTATGTATGGTTTTCTAATAATAGTGTCTGTACATTCTAAGAATGTGAATTCATTATTAGAATTCGTGAACATTTTTGTAATGTATGTATCTATAGAATAGTATGGCTTTAGATTAAACTTCTAGATTTATATCAATTGACCATGTATAGATCAACATACTTTGAATTCAAATTAATGAAATTATTCTCTATGAATCTAGTGCAATGATCAACCATGGTATGTAACAATGCCACAAAAAACCCATAACAAATAGTGTGTCCACAATTAAAAATTACTAACTCAAATGACTAATTCATATACTTGTTGTACTTGTTATATTGTCATATTTTTATTCTTGGACTATCATAGTCATTTACGTTAATGATTATTAATTTTGTCAATTATTATCTAGTCATATATTTTAATCCTAGACTAAAATAGTCATTTAATTTAGATTTTTTTAGTTTAGTCACTTATTATCTAGTCATATAGTTTATTCCTAGACTAAATAAGTCAATTAATTTAGTCGTTTTTAGTTTAGTCACTTATTATCTAGTCGTATACTTTATTCCTAGACTAAATTAGTCATTTAAGTTAGTCAATTTTAGTTCGATCACTTAAAATTTCTCAAATTTAGTAGCAATTCACTTGAAATAATTGTGGTGACTAACTTTTTTAGTCACCTAGCCATTAATTTCATCATTTTCTACTAGTGAGTGGTTTATTTCCATGCTCCTGCCACATCTGTGTGGCCCCTTCAATCAACATAAAATTGATTCTTAGGCTGAAGCTCTTGAAGTTACCATGAAGCTAGAAGCCATACCTAGAAATGATGACCAATCTGGAATGCTACAAATCTATAATAAGTTAGAAGTGATGCATTTGGAAATTTAGAACCTGTTCAGGGACGGGGGGAAAGAATATTGCACAGAGATATGGTGTATACGCTATAAAGGTTCCGGTCACACAAAACATCAATGTACCTTGCTTCAATATTACATGCAAGAGGGAGGGAAAAATCCGTTGTGACCCAGGCATGTTGTAGGACCGAGCAGTACTCCCACGATGTGGTGTGCTGACTGTCAAGTGGTTGGACAAAACGACACAAACCATTGCCCTCGATTAGGAAGTTATGTAACAAAACTGAAGCAAAAAATGGTGTATATTTTTCTCTTCGGTTGGCCATGATGAGCACCACTGCCACACATTCGATCTGATGATAGAAAATTCCAACCTCTATAGAGTGAAATCTAACCCATCTTCACCAGTGCTCTGGGCATGGTGGATCTCCAGCCAGAGGAAGGGGAGGAGGGAGAGGTGGAGGTGCAGTTCACGGAAGAGGTGAACTAAACTTCTACAACTCTGGAGATGTTGGGCACTTTATGCGCGATTTCCTGAACCCCACGTGAAAATATTGCAGGTAATGTAGACATTTTTATAATGTTATTTCATATTGTCCTATTTTGATTGCTAGAATGAAGGAAAAGCAACATCAGACACCTACGCAGAATATACAAATGGCTAGGCCTGAGCTACAGGAAGGTGATCTGAGTGTAAACATCATTACACTAAGTGATGCTACCACTGGAGAAGACGAGGGAAAGAGGGTTGATGCAAAGCCTTGGATTAGGATGGCTTTTGAAAAGAAGGAAGGATTCAACCTGTAGAGGGAGAAGGAGAATTTTGTAGAAGCTAGAAAGGATTTTGCTGCTGCAAGTGCTTCCATGTCCAAGTCGATCACAGAAGCATAGAGTCATACCTTTCTTTCAAGAATGCATCAAGCTATTGTGTAACCAAAAAGCAGCATAAAACCATCAAGCTCTGATATATAGATGCACAGATAAGGAGTTGCCTCAAATTGAGAGCAAGGTTGTAAACAAGATCGACACAAATAAGAAGAGAATTGGTTGAGAGATGAGCATGATCATGAAAATTGGGGAATATGAGATGGATCATGTCATTTTGGACTTGGGATCTGATGAAAATTTCCTACCTAAGCAGACCCGGCAGAAGATAGGCCAGCCAATGCTAGACTGGTCCAACATTCAATTGCGCATGGCCAATAAAAAAATATTATTCCATTGGGAAGACTCCCACAAGTAATGGTAGATATTGCTGGAGTTAAGCTATGCACAGACTTTGAAGTAATGAAAATTGTTGATGATACAGACCCCTACCCTACGTTGCTAGGACTGTATTGGGTTATCGATATGGGGGGAATCATCAACTTGAAGCACAGGAGTATGATCTTTGAAAGTAATGGTACTTGGTTTATAGTACCTTTGGATCCTGAGGAAGGAGAACGATATGCAAAACCAATGTGTGTAGAAGACGATGTTGATCACATCTACAAATTAACCACACAAGATGAGGATTGGATCAACCTAAGTGTTGATGGGGTGTTGAATTAGGAAAAGGATAGCTCATGTTTCTATGATTTGGATGGGGAAATGGAAATCTAGAAGAATCTCCTGCATGATGTCTCTGTGTTGCACTATCTCAGAGTCATAAAAACCTATGATGCATCTCCTCAGAGGTACGAGAATTTCCCTATTTTGATGGTTCTAGTAATGATGTTTTGTTTTTGGAAGAAGTGGAAAAGGTTGTCTCGAAAGAGTGAAGGTTCTGGGCACTCGATCTTTCCATGCGTGCAATTCCATGATGTTTGTGGGATATGCACAAAGGGAACTTTGAGGATTAGGAGGAATGCAGTAGAATGATATGTTTGCACTTTGAGCAGCCCACTACCCAACCGAATGGGTTTTTTTTTTGTTAGGGTGATCCACGCAAACTCCTAACAACATGGATGGAGGTCTGGGATAAAAATCCTAGGGCCGAATGGGTTCACAAGTTTATCAACACATTGGGACAAATAACCACTACTTGGTATTTAGAGACAAATCTGTGTCTAGGGACTCTTAATTAGGTTACAATGAGTGAAAGATTTTTTTAACCTTCAGCATGGCTAGTGGATCAGAGGGACTGGACGAAGCCCTGCAGGATATAGAGGCAATTGTATTTGATGATTCTCGGCCTCAGATAGAATGTTTTGTGACAGCATGGGAGGCGCAGGTGCAGGATATTTCCAACTACATAAATATGTCAGTGGAACATAATGATGCAGATCCAAGAAATGTCAATATCCCAGAATCTGAAGGGGAGCACGCAATTAAAGGCCCCTTGTTAGGAATGATGGATGTGACTAAGCCCTTAAAACTAAAACAAGTCAACATTTGGATAGAAGAACAACCCAAGTTGGCCAACATATGAGATTATTGGGATGATGACAGAGTGGGAAAGGTTGTGGAGATGTTGACAACATATCAGGACCTATTCCCCACAAATTTTTATGAGTTAAAATGAATTTTAGGGGAGTTAGGAGTCATGAAAATAACTCTGAAATCAAATGTGTGCCCCGTCAAGCAATGACCATATTGGTTAAATCCAAAATATAAGCAAAAAGTGAAGGAATAAATTGGAGAAAATGGTTGCTGCAATAATCATTGAGCATGTGGAATAGTCTAATTGGGTGAGCTTGATGGTTGTTCAGGAAAATAAGACTAAGGGAGAAATAAGGATTTGTGTGGATCTACGCAAACTGAATGATTCATGCATACATGACCCCTTCCCTACCCCATTTTCAGATGAGATATTAGAAAATTTTAGAGGATAAGAGACCTAATTTTTCACTGATGAATTTTCAAGGTAACATTAGATCAAGATTGCGCCGAAAGAATGAAGTAAGACCAATTTTGCAACAAAATGGGGATCCTTCTAATACATAATCATGCCTTTTGGATTGAATAATGCACCTGCTATATTCTCGTGCGTAGTAGTATCTATATTCCAGGATTTCATGCACAATTTTTTGGAGGTGTACTTTGATTATTGGACTATGTTTGGACTGCTGAAGAAGCATGTGTCCAACCTGGGCATGATGCTTAATACTTACCAGAAGCATCATATCTCTCTTAACTTGAAGAAGTGTATATTTTGTGTTCCTTTTAGGATCTTATTGGGGCATATTGTTTGTTAGCAAGGGTTGATGGTAGATCTATAAAAGATTGCAGTTATGGTCAATTTGTAAGTTCCTGCCAATATCAAACAGTTGCACTCTATTCTAGGACACACAGGATACTATTGAAAATTAATTCAGGGCTATGCTCTGATCACTGCACCCATGGAAAAATTGCTAAGAAATATGTGTACTTTTGTTAGAAAGAGGAACTCCAAAATAGCTTTGAGCTGCTAAAGGAAAACATGGTTATTGCACCTATTTTAATATTCCCTAACTCGTCCAAGATATTCCATGTTGATGTTGATGCATCCGGCATTGCACTTGGATTTGTCTTAGTGCAGCCAGGAGAAGGAGATATTTACCACCCCGTTTCCTTTGCAAGTAGAAAGCTCTCCAGTGCAGAGCAAAACTATTCAACCATGGAGAGGGAAGGTTTGGATATGGTTTACGCTCTACTGAAATATAGGCATTACCTACTAGGAGGGCACTTTAAGATGTTCACTAACCACTCTTCTTTGAAGTACTTGGTCAACAAGTCTGTGTTGGGGGGGATATTTTTAGATGGTTGTTTCTATTTCAAGAATATGATTTTGAAATCATTGTTAAGCATGGTAGATTAAATGTTGGACCTGATCACTTATCACGCATTGATAATGGGGAGGAACCGACCAGTCTGGAGGAGGGATTACCTAATGCACATCTCTTTGCCATTAAAGTGGTATATGAACACTTTGCAGATATCATTCACTTTATGACTACTGGTAGTGTGCCTACTGAGTATTTAGTGAAACAAAATAAGGAGCTTGTTTCACACGCAACTGACTTTACATTGATTGTTGGTCAACTGTACAAGTTGGGTGTGGACGAAGTTTTAAGAAGGTATGTATTAAAACATGAAAGATAAGACATATTGGCTAAAGCTCATGGGGGAGTGGTAGGAGGCCACTATGTAGGGAAAGCTACTGCGTAGAAGGTGTTGTGTGCTGGATTATGGTGACCCACACTACACAGTGATGCACAGGCATATTATCAAGCTTGTGATGCATGCCAAATAAAAGGGAAGAGATTGCGTAGAGATGAGATTCCATTGGAGCCACAGATGGATTCACAAGCTTTTGATCAATGGGCCATAGCCTTTGTTGGACCTATTAATCCTCTTGGAAAAAAGACTTTCGCGCACTACATCATCACTGCAATAGGCTATGTAAACAGATGGGCAAAAGCTAAGCCAATAAAGGATTGTACTACAGACATAACAGTGCAATTTATTTTTGAAAATATCTTGACTCGATTTTGGTGACCAAAGGTATTGATGAGCAATTGGGGTACGCACTTTGTTAATAATACCATTGAATATTTAATAGAGGAATTCCAGATACATCATCATAAGAGTACTCCCTATCACCCTCAGGAAAATGGTGCTGTAGAATCCTTTAAAAAGATCTCGGAGAATGTGATTACAATGATTTGCAATGCAAACTGAAACTATTGGGAAATGCACATACCTTTTGTCTTATGGGTTTATCAGACCATATGCAATAAATTAACTAGTAAAACACTATTCAAGATGGTTTATGGCCAATAAGCTATCATGCTAATGAAATATATCATTCCAAGCCTGCCCATCACATCATTAATTAATATGGTTGAACTAGACATCATGGAGGAACGTCCGTCACAATTGGTTGCATAAGAGGAGGATTGTTTTATTGCTAATTTTCATCAGCAGGTACAAAAGGTGTGCGAGAAGGCCTGGCACGATAGGCACATCCAGAAGAAGGAATTCAAGGAGTAATATCTGGTTTTATTGTATGACATTCAGTTTGCGTGCCAACCAGGAAATTTCAAGAAGCATTGGTTGGGGTCGTATATTGTGAAGGAGATCACTAATGGAGGTGCGGTGCGCTTGGCCACATTGCGCGGTGAGAATCTCCTAGTTTACTTTAATGGAAGCTGACTGAAGACATATAGGGATAAACCTATGCCTACCAAATGACTATATGGCCAGAGAAATGGAATCCACTTGTCTGCGTGCTCCGCGGAGGGTATACACAGGCAGGTGCAAAATGTGCGTAGAGGTTGTGCGTCGTGTGAAAAATTAGCCATTGTAACAGTAACTCTGGGTGAAAAATCGATTCTACCGTTGGATGGAGCAGGTTTTCTGAAATTAATGAGGATATATTTCATGATTTTTGACCTTTTTTATGAGGATAAGGTGCCATTAATGAAGTTCCAACCATTTTTACCGTGGCTCACCTATAAAAGTAAGGAAGCGGGTTAGCTTCTGTTCCTTTGTTGTTTGAGTGAATTGTGCCCTGAGATTATTAGTGTGCACTGTATGTCTGGTCGTGAGACCCCCACTTCCAACGTAAGCAATCCCGAGTTTATCTTCAAGCGTAGAATGATGGCCACCAACCCCGCTACTAAGAGTGCGCAATCTGAGGAGAAATCTATGCCAATCATGTCATATACCGACCAAGGCTCCAAGGAAGTCCATGAAGTTATCCCCAAGGTAAAATAATTAGTATAAACACCTTCCAAGGGAAAGGGTAAGGTGACTAAGGGATCTTCTTTGAAGCCATGGACAAACCCCAGACAGATTACATCGCCGTGCCAGGCGAAAAAGGACAGATCCCCTATCGGTGACCCAAAAAAGAGACCTATGTATGCAATTGAGGAGGATGTGCTCTTTGTCAAGCCCATCTCATGGCACCCAAAGTATGTGAGGCCACACAGACCCTTTGTGAAAGCACCGAAGGATTTGGATACAGTGCGCAACTACATGTAGATGTCGTTGATCCCTGAGGCGGTCACTTTGGAGGGGGGATGTTTGGAAAGATATCATTTGTTAAGTTCGATGATTATGACCTGGCCAATGGGAATAATTTCCCTGAATTGGCGTCGAAGTACTAACTGGAGTGTGTTTTGTATGGCGAAGTGGTGAAATTAGAGCCCATGCCTTGGGCGCGCTGGTTAAGCAATGTCGGGATTCTCAACTTGTTGAGGATTCCCCGCTTTGGAAGGTACCCCATCACTGATGTATGTGCCTGCTAGCTACTAGCATTAGTGCACGATGGGTGTCTATGGATCCAAAATTTAATTCCAATCAATGCTGTGCTGATCCACCAGATCACCGACCTACCGAAGAAGGGGCCTCACCCTATGGCAAATTATGGAAAAATACAGGATCATAAATTACCCACAAAGGTGAAAGTTGATTGTAAGGTGGGACGTGACACCAAGGGCTTCCTGGTGCACCAGATTGAAGATCCAGTGGTGCACCTCAGAACCTTAGTGTTGGGCTGCAAAATGATGCGCAAGTGCAGGCCTAAGGTGGTCCATGTGCATGTCATCGCATTAACAGGGAAGTGTGAGAAGGGTGTAAGCTAAAATTGGTCCTAGTACCTGTGCACTGAATTCCTGGAGAATGTGCATGAGGTGCAGGAGGAGGGGAAAAAGTTCTGCTACTCATGGATTCTCCTGCTCATTTCTCTAGTTGCATGGGAAACACCAGAGAGTGCAGTTCTCTCAGACGTGGAGCCGAGTGTCTTTGAAGGAGCGTGTTATGCCAAATTGTGGGATTATACAGATCCTAAGCACGTGATGGAGAATAAGGTCTTTGGGTATTATTCAAAGGAGCGTTGGCCACAGCTATCCACTTGCACCCCCGGTTGTCCCCAGCTACATATGAAAAGTACAAGGTCATTGCATATTTCTAAGTGTCTATGCACAATGTCCAGATACGTTCATGTAAATATAGCGTATGGTACAACCTGCCCTACATGGTGACAAACATTGAGATTTACCAAGTCATTGTGACTTGGCCAACAAAATGGAAAATTGGGCTAGGCTCCACCAGCCTATCACAACCTCAACATCTAATAAAGAAACAACATATGCTACCAAGGAAAAAGAGAAAGAATCTAAGAAGGAAGCAGATAAATATGCAGAAAAGGAAGTATAGAAAGAAACTAAACTGGAGATGGAAGTTAATCTTGGTGGCACAGATGGAAAGAATGGTACTAAAGTTGAGTCCTCTAGAGGTACCAAGCAGGGAGCTGAGACCACCAAGGATGTGTGCAAGAAAAGAAAAGGATCAAAGACACGAGGCACGAATGATGTCACCCTCACAGAGGATGACCTGGATAAAATTTCTGATGCAGTCACCTCCGCCTCTGAAGACCGATGCGTTGTGCTAGAGGAGAAGTAAAAATTTGCAATGGAGGAAATGCACACTGGGTTGCAGGTACTTCAACTAAAGAAGGAAAACATTCAAGTGAGTGTTTATCAGGCAAGGTTGGATCAAGCGAGTGTGAGCACCAACATGGTTATCAGCACAACAGATAGCTATATATGACCATTACCTCAAGCTACAGTTACTTTGGAGCATCCTGATTTTCACGCACAGCTGCATACATGCTCTGAGGTCGGAATCAACTTGTCCATGCTTCCCAACAGCAATTTTCATGCCATAGGGACTATTATTACAGATGAGCTTATGTGTCGAGAAGCACGCATGCACCAGCATCTCATAGAGGCAGAGCAGAAGGTTGTAATGCAATCACAAGAGTCTCTGCAAGCACAGACAGCTCAGTAAGTAGTAGTGGCCTAGCGCACCAAATTATAAAGTTTGATTGATCGCCTTTGTGGTGACCTTCCTGAGGTAGCCATCTCTGCCTCTGTTGTGCCTCATGACAAGGTTGAAAGTCTAGTGGTTGGCTTGGAGGCCTCCAACTCCAAATTCCAAGCGGTAAAGGCCGATTTTGAATAGTATATTGTAGAGTTACAAGAAAATATCCAACTAGAGACTCTGCCTGAAGTACAAGCGTAGCATGTTGCCTTGGTAAAAGAGGCATCAAATAGCACTACAGCAACATTTGACAAGGGCACCAAAATCCTAGATGCAACCATGGTATTGTGGACTTCAGTACAGATAGACCACCTCGTGAGAAAAATATCACATGATTTGTGTGCCAAAGAACAAACATTTGATGAGCTTCACAAGGCGTTGCCCACACTTGTGCCTTCTCAGAGAATGGCGCATTTTCAGACAATTCGAGTGTTTTGAGATGAAATTAAAGATTTACGGTGAAGAAGCACATTTTGACCACCCATATGAAGCCGTGGGTTGATGAAGCTATGAAGTTACCTCAGGACCTTGATGTTGCCATGAAGAACTTGGGTTAGACGCATGGGAGCATCCATCTTGCAGCAGAAGGACTTACATCACAGAAGTTGGTGGATGAGGCTCAAAGTGTTTTTGATCAGAGTGCAGGTGTCCTTGTTCCCTTCACCATTGCCATTGAAGAGCTAAAGACTAAGATGAAGACCCCAGTGCCTCTGTGACTCGGGATGAGTAACAAGATTATGTTGGGGGACTGTTGGATCAGGGTCCCTTAGGACCACAATTTTGGCTTAAATACTAGTATTCTTGTTAGTTTTTGAGTCGTGCGTGCTAGGAAATGAAGATTCAAGGGGCTTTGGGGTAGGTCAAAGTCCCTTCATGAGTTGTAATGGGTTAAAAGGGTAAAATAGGGGTCTCAAACCATGGTTTGAGGACCATAGTATGAGCGCAAGAAAAAGTATAAGTAGAAGTCAAGATGGAGTCGATAAGTCAGTTTTTAGGAATTAATTGATAGATGAATTGATGATATAACTCTGAAGTAAGTCTGTTGTAAATGTTTTGTGTACGAAAAGCTCTTGCTCACTATGTGCGCGGAGACCATAGTTTGGTTGTGTGCGTGGGTAGATCTGAAGACGTGTAAGGGTTTCTGTGAATTGTAAAAGGTTTATGTCGAAGACTAATGAATAAAGATATGTTTTGATAATTATGTGTACCAAATGCATATGTGATTTTCTCAGCGTTCTGTTTTTGTGCATGATTTATGTTTCCTGCACATGATTTATATTATCTATGATCGAGTCAGATTGTGTACATGTTTCTTTGTTTATGAATGATAATTTCATAGATCTATTGTTGTAAAGGCTGAATATTGCATTTTTAGAATAGTTAAAGGGATTTTCGATTTATTTTCTGTGCGTGCATGCAGGGTTAACCTGTGTTAATTAACCGAGGGTTTCTTGTTAGGGTTTCTGGTGTGCAAGACAGTCTGTTTATTAGTATAAATCTGAGGATGCCCACTTCATTTAATTCTCTCTCATGGTGGGGAAACTAGGCTCTAGAACCCCCCCATACTACTCCGGGTGAGACTTTGACATGTGCAAGTAGGTAATTTCCGAAAGGGCCAGTAGAAATACGGTTTTGTTGGTTACGTGATAAATTTGAACCTGGGTCAAGACCCCTCAAGCTAACAAGCCTGGTTGACACCTATCACACCAATGAAGCCGTGCACTAGCACCCATTCATTCAAAACAACAGAGAAGGTAACAAAAAAATGAGCAACGCCCACTACCACTGGTGAGACCATTGACCTTGAAAAAGAAATGGAGCTAGAGAAGAATGGGTTTGCACTTAAAGATAGAGGCAAAGTAGAAACATCTAAGGGAACCAAGCATGGCTCTCAGGCTGCTGGGGGATCAAGAAATAAGGGAAAGGGTTCCAAAGATGCCGGGTAGGAGGTCTTAATGCTGAGAAAAGATGATCTACGTGAAATTTCCAACACAATCACGTCTACGATCGAGGATCATTTCACCGACATGGAGGTGCAGTACAAGAATGCGCTACAGATTGTTCACGTAGGAATCCAAGAACTGAACATGTGGGCGAGCTAGATACAAGAGACCATAGCTTAGGTGAGCTAGAACAGCATGCAAGTTATAAGCGCACAGCCCTTAGATATTGCATTTCCAG
This sequence comes from Pinus albicaulis, assembly GCA_034641835.2. Classification (NCBI taxonomy): domain Eukaryota; kingdom Viridiplantae; phylum Streptophyta; class Pinopsida; order Pinales; family Pinaceae; genus Pinus; species Pinus albicaulis. The sequence continues at coordinate 1,019,979,191 of CM076580.1, read as the reverse complement.
CTACTGGGAATTCCTGCCTTATACAAATCCCCGCGCCAACCATTCAGGTGGACTCCAGCCAACGCGCCCAATTCCACAGTACAGGTGATATCAATATTAATATTTTTATGTTACCTACACAGAAGATACACTTGATGCACTCAATTATTGCAGATGAACTTCAGTTCTGCGAGGCTTTTGCTAACACAACCATAAGGGAATAGCAGAGGTAGGAAAAAGATGCACACCAAAAACAACAAGCAGCAGAAGCAACATTCCACACTGCCAAAGCCTAGTGCGCTATGGTAGAGACCAAAATATATCAATTATGTTGTGATGTTCCTGTAGTCCTATCCACAGTTGTGCCAGAGGATAAATTGGAGGGATTGGTTGTCACGTTGGAATCATCACACACTGAGGTGAAGACTGTCATAATAGAGTATGAACAAAAAATCGCAAATCTGCAAACCAAGTTGCAGCTTGAGACTCCACCAGAAGTTTGTGCCTAAAGAGTAGCTGAACTGAAGCAAGCTAGAGACAATATCTCTACTGCAGTCACATAGTGTGATAGTCTATTAGATGAGGCTATGGGCGTATGGAAGTACGTATAAAATGATCCAGTCATTCAAAAGCTGCATGATGAGATGCATTGGAAGGAACGACAATTTTAAGAAATAAGGAAAGTGGTGCCAAACTTGGTTCTTACCTAGCGCCTAGCCATCTGCAGGAGTGCCATATGATACAAACATAAATTGAAGACCTGCGTTGAAAGGAACATTTTTTGGAAGCACGTATGTAGCCATGGACTAAGGAGGCCCTCCAACTTTCACAGATACTCGACAAAAATTTGAAGACTATTTAACAAACTCAATGCAGCATTGAGATGGCCACTAAAGAGCCCACCACAGAGAAGTTGATTTAGCAAGCATAGGGAGCTGCAACACAAAGTTTGGAATTGGTGCTCCCTTTGAAATCTTCTCTCAATGTGCTCCAAGCCAAGATAAAGAAGCATACGCCTCAGTGACTCGGGATGAGTCACATGTTTTTGTTGGGGGCTTGTTGGAGTAGGGTTTCTTGGGGCACACTTTTTGATGTAATTCTGTATAATTCTTGTATGTGTGGAGTTGCACGAATGAGTCAAGGGGATTTAGGGTGGGTCAAAGTCCCTGTTTTTGATGTAAATGGATTTAAGGGTAAAATTTGGGCCTCAAACCATGGTTTGAGATCATAGTATCTGCGCGCTAAAGGAATATAAATAGATAGATCGAGTCTAAGGAAAGTAGTAGAAGACTATTATTGATGTTTTGATAAGTTTATGCATTTGTAATACGTCATAAAGGGTTTTGTTTGGGTTGGGTAGAAAGGCTCCTACTATCTGTGTGCACGGAGACCTAGTCCTAGCTGTATGCGGACTCCACTGGCTATGTGTGCAGAAGGGTTATGTGCAAGGGAGAGTCTGTTATGTATTGAAAGGCTCTGAATTAATATAAAGGATGGATTTTGGAAATTTTTTTGTGATTAATCATAGTTATTTACTATTTCTATTATGTTGATATTTCATTGTTTCCTGTTGCTTATTTATCATTGTGCGAGGAAATTTGTTATGGTTGTTTATGCATATTTATGGTTGGTAAATCTACTTAAGTAATTGCACATTGTTTATATCTGATTTGGTTTTGTTATTCTTTATCTGCGCTAAAGAAATCTGTGAATCTGTCTTATTTTGTTAAGTATTGCATGCATATGTTTATCATTGATATAAGTCTACATTTAATCTACTTAGTGCCACTTCATTATTTTCTCCCTCAAGGTGCGAAAACCACGTTCCAGCACCCCCTATACTGCTTCGGGTGAGACTTTGATCTTCGTAAGCAGAAAGGGCCAGTAGTTGGAGGTTTTGTTGGTTTCTCCATAAACTCTGAAAGTGGGTCAAGACCCCTCAAGACAACATGCAGCTACACTACAGAATAGTGATTCAATGGACGTCCATGCACACCAAATAAATTAACATTTTATTTTTTGATATTCTAATATGTTTGCAAAAATTCAAATTATTTTTACTATTTGAATTTTAATGGTATAAAATATGTGTTTTCTTATCAAAGGTAAAAGGTCAGAGGTTTTTATTATATAGGATAAAACATGTGCGAAAGAGGGGTATGTGTGGGATAGCCTTTATGCCCCATTTTTGCACCTCCGTACACGTTCCCCCTCTGCACACTTCTTTCACACAGTTCCATCACATACAACACTTTTTATGCACACCACCATCATGTATATTTGTGTTTCTGGTTAGTGTATTGCACCAAGAATGTTGCAACTCCCAGAAGCTGTCCTAATTTAATTTATCAACCCGAGGTTCGTACAAACTTGGAGGTGATAGTGCTATATACACAATAGACGTTTTCTACACATGTCATCCTCTTCTGAGCTCTACTAAAGGGTGCTACTTCTAGGGTTTCTAGCTGAAGTCTGTCACACTTATGAAATTAGGTCTCGGGCTACAAATGATCCAAAGACATGGCACTATCAGTAAGTACAGAAATATACTACAGCAAACAAGTACATCCAACTATTCTACAATGAAATAAATATACTTATTAGACTATGATAATAATTGTAAAGCAACCCAGGTACCTTGCATGGAGTAAATTGCTGAATTGAAATGGCATAAAGGAAACTAATCTAATCACACTTAACTGGGAAAATGGCTAAACACACTCTAATTTCCCTATGCTTTATCTATCATGCTTTTATTCATGCAACTATTCATGTCTTAACTATGCTTGAAAATGTGTTGTTTTACAGTTAGGAGAAGAAAGTGCTAAGGTGGCTGATGGAAGACTTGAACACATGGGTGCAACGATGGAGGTGTATGGGTGGTTTTTGCATGTTTAGAAGATGGCCATGGTGGTTTCCAGGCTTAAAGAGGGGCCAGGTGATATTTTTAGTGTTGCTACAGGTTTCCTGTAGTGCTATAGGCAAGTCCTGAATTGCTACAAGAAACAGTCCAAGGGAAATCTGAGGCCAAAAAGAGGTGTAAAAATGGTAGGGAAGGTGGTGTGAAGGTGTACAAGAATGATTAGGAGATGGAACACCCCTTGGCCAAGCTCAGGGCCTCTTGGGTTTTCTCATGGTGTAAGGATGGAAAATCCGAAAACAGGGTTGATGGTGATTTTGATGAAGAGAGGGCTAAAGGAAGATGAGAGATGAAGCTGGAGGTGTTGGTTAACTTCTCCTTGGTTGTGCTACCTATACCTGCAATCAAACTGCCTATTCATCCAGTACAAATGGACAAATTCATGATGAAGACAGTGGAAAATATGACTTTAATTTGTAAATAAAATCTATCCTAATCTAGAAACAAATATCCACCATAGCATACTGAACATGTTCATGTAATTATAGAAAATAATCTCATCCATTCCAAGAAATCATAAACTAAAAATCATTTTTGGTCTATGGGGAAGGTCTACCCTCTTCAAGCTCTATTGATAGAGGTGAGAGGGGGAGGATTCACTCACAAATTTATGGATTTATCACCTATTCTACCACTCATGTAAGAAAACTAAATCTACAACAAAAGGCAAATGGAAGAAAAATTAAACAGTGAATGAAAATACCAACAAACTAGCTAAATATTCATAAGAAAAATTAGCTAAATGACATGAAAATAAAGAATGATTACACAAGAGAGGCTGAGGCACATAGATTGGGCCCTAACCCACAAGCCTAGCTCTTTGGAACTAGATCAGTAAGGCAAAGTCTGAATATTCATTTCATTTCAAAATATACTCTCATTACATCAATACAAAAGTCTTGAAAAAATGATTACAAGAGCAAAGAGCCTAATGGATTTCTCCAAAATCCGAATCCTAATGAGATCTTTCTCAACTCTATTGAACCTAAAGGGTAGCTACCAACATCTCCCTAGAAAATAGGTGATGATTCCACTTGAATCCAAGTGAAGTATGGCTTGAGTGCACTTGGTCTTGATTTTTCATGGCTACCTATGATTTCGAATTGTTGGAGGGAATCTCGAGAATCCCTTGGTTGCCTTTGGGAGTTAAGGAGGGTGGAAAACCCCCTAGAATCTCTCCTTGTTGTCTACTTCAAGTCTTTATGACAAATCTCCACAAAACTTCCATATATTCATGATTTTCCTGCATTTAATCTTATGTTAGGTACTCAAAGTATGTTAAGCCTCAATCACCACCTACACTAGCATCATAAGACCATAATATAATTAAAATACAAGAAAAAGATACTTAATAAGGAAAAAAGGTGACCATTAACCCCTCTAAATGCACCTAATGATGGAGCTCATCATCACCCCCCTACTAAATGGTTGCTCCTCCTCTGAGAAACTAATCCTCCTTTTGCATTTCCTTTAAGGCATTGATGGGCCTTCTGACTTCCCAAGGAAGAAGTGTGGTATTCCCCTCAGGAGGGTAAAACCCATCATTCTTTTCTGCTTCCTCCCATTCTCTGTTCTATTCATCTTGGTCCTTCCCATCACTCAGCCCCGGCAGCAATGGTGGACTGATCTTTAGACCAAGACACTGAATATTTTTGGCATGCATGGCCCTCTTGTACAATGGTACCATTTCCGAGGCACCCCTTAATATTTGTGGTGTATGGTAGTCCATGTTTCTAAGGCAGTGAATGAGGTTGTTCCATATTCTCTGGCTAGCCATAATGCACTCATCTCCCAACAACCTAGAAACATAATCAAAGTGGGCTATTGCTTGAGCTTGTGTATGTAAGTATCTTTCAACTAGTTTAGGATCCCTTTCAATATTCAGATGGTTATTGATGACTCCTCTATGGTTGAAAAATTCTTCCCTAATGTGCCAGGGTTCTTTGTTTTCTCTTCTCATAACCCTATGCATCTCTTGTGCTCTTCTCTCCTCATTTACCATCCATGATGCTAAATCCATTAATTGCATATCCCCCATCCTAGGATTGGGGTCCCAAATATTTAAATATGTTAACACAAGGTTATGAATATAAAATGCTACCATTTTCACCTTGTCAACCATGCTAGCTTGATTGCAGAAATCAATGAATTGTCTACAATTTTGGAAAGGTAAGGATCCATGGGAGGCTAAAGTTTTTATTGGAAAAAGGAACCACTGCTCATTAAGGTGAACTGAATATGAATCTAAAGGATACCTGTGTTGAATGGCCTCCATGCATAAGCCTTCCATGGTGGTCACTTGTTTACCTTTTTGTTTAAGCTTCTCTTGTAGTGCTACATTCTCTGCCTGTGATTTCTGAAGTTGCTCCTTCAAAACTGACTCTCTGAGCCTCACATCAGATAAATATTTTCCCAACTCAACTAATTTTCCTTCCATAACCCCTATATCATACACTCCTTTATATGCATAAAGCTTCATACAATGATGAGTGAATGCCCTCTCTTCCTCCAGTTGATAAAACAAAGGAATTGTGAATTTTTGAGGAATTAATCTATACCCCTCAATGTATGTGTAGTAAGAGTTGAGATTAGGTTGAGGGCTAGGTTTTGGAACCATTGAAACATATTTGGGATTTTATTTTAGTGAGGTGGCCTCTTCTTTATTATCTTTTCCTCCCTCTTTTTCATCATGTATTTCCTCTTGTGTCTTTCCCTCAACTTCCTTGACCTCTTACACTTCTATGGTTGTCTTTTCCTCCTCAACCAAGGCATTTTTCTCCAAATTTTTGCTTGTTGGAGTTTCCTGTAGAAAAAACATAGTTTCTTGTAGCAAACTCTATTTTTCTTGTTGAATACCCTCTTCTCCTTGATTTTCACTCTTTTTACTCCTTGGAGGGTATGTGGGCGTTGCATGAGGTGTATGGGTTGTCAATCTGGCTGAATATCTTCTTATATATGTTACATGGGTCCTTATGGGTGAAGTGAATTCTTGGACCCTTCCTTCCTCTAATCTGATTTCTTCCTCATTCTGAGGTGATTCTTCAATGGTGATAGGGCTCTTGGTAGGAGTTTCTGGTTTTCCCTACCTCACCCTCTCACTCATCCTAGTTCTAAATCACATAGGTGTTTGCCTCTTTCTTTTTGTTTTGAAAAGTGTGCTCAAAATAGTTAGAGTGGCAACTACCTCTTAGTATGCGATGTCAAGTGACATTCTTGTGTCTTTAGGGGAGGTTTCATGGCTTAAGATAGGGTCCATATATTATTTTTCCTTGGTATTTTCTTACTCCTTTCCCTCAGCTTCTTCTTGATTTCTTTCTATTGTATCTATGTTTTATGTCTCAATTTCCATCTATTCCTTTTCTTCTTTGTTTTCTGCCTCTTCTTCCTCTTCTTCTTCCTCCTCTTCTACTTATTCTCTAGGGCTAGAAGAAAAGGTTTGCCCTATTTGGGTAGCTATAAAAGCTTCCCTGTCCATGTATATAAACGAGAACCGGGATATAGGTAGGTTTAGCCTTCTCAAAGCATCATTTATAATTAATTTTATCAATCCATGATGGGCCAAGTGCTGATATTTACTTTGTCTCACTTTATGGCTCATATCGGTGATGGAGTTTAGGAGGAAGAGAGGGGCACTTAATCTCTTTTTAAGTGGAAAATATCCTTGAAGCCTAAGTTCATTTAACAACCTGAAATGATACCCATAGACCACACTCAATTTGCCTTCACAGGAGATGAATTTCATGACGTGGAAGGCAACTTCATCCCAGGTGTATGGAAGGCTCTCTCTTCTCACACCATTTTTATCTTCAATATAATTCTCTCCTAGTAGGAATAAATTATTTTTGGCTACAGTGTTCGGCATTATTTCCTTGACCTATTTGACTCCTAAGGGAAAGGTGGTAACTCTGCTTATGAATTCAGGAGATAGAGTGATGGATAGTCCTCTAATGACAGTGGTGGCTCTTTCTTTTGAATTTGACTACAGGGCCACTACAAATTCTTTAGCTAGTTCATCATCATAAAATTTCAATAGCTCGAAGAACCATAGCCATTGGTGATTTCGAAAGATTTCCATAACTCAAGGGTACTGCCTAATTCTCTTAATGTCTGTAGGCTCCCTCTTGTTGAATCCCCATCTCGTTTTAATACTATGAGATGAAGCTGGTGAGAGGTTTTTAGAGGTAAGTCTTGGAGATGGAGGCCTTGAAGTTAAACACAAGAAAATTATTTACACTTTAACTATCAAGCATTCTTTTGCTGAGTGTGAATTACATGGAGAAATTTCAGTGCTGGAGAGTGAAAATCCAGTTACCTTGGTCCTCTACTATTTTTTTTAATATAGGGAGGCTTTGGAAAGCCAACCCCCCCAGAGGTAACTCTGTGCTACCCTCTAAGTCTTTACTGGTGTGCTGTTGAAGTTGCCTATTGAAAAACACTATTTCTTGTAGCAAGGATGGTGCATGCAAGCCCAAATTTCGATGTTTCTCCTCTGATGGTTCCCACTTCCCTCCTGCACTTATTTCTCTTTGAAATTCTCAACAAAATGGTGGAAATGAGGCAAATCCTACCTTCATTTGATTTTTAACCAAATTGGAGCGTTGCAGTGACTCGTACTTAACTCGAGTTTCCTCTTAGAGATTGTTGGCCCCCACTTCAGTTAATCATTGCTAACCTCATGATCACTCCCCTTCGTACTCATCCACTTTGAATTGAATCGATTTGACTTGCGCAAGTGGCATAGACTTTCACTTTTCCTCCAGTTTTACTTTACGAAGGTGGCCATGTTAAATGGACACCTTTTTTCCTTTTAAACTTATAAATATCGATATTTAACTATTTTGACCATTATGGATCCACAACGAGGGGTGAGAGGCCATATGTGAGCTTACCTAGTGTTGGTGAGGTGCTGCAGGAGTGGGTACAAGGATCTGGATCTGGTGGTGGCATCCCATGTCTTTTATTTTCTACGTATTCATTTTTTTGGTTTTCTGAGTGAGCATCTTTTTATGAGTGAGTTTCTTATCTTTTCTGAGTGAGTTGCTTACACTTTTATTATTTTCTTTATTTTGTAGGCACTGCATGGAGGTATTCAAATTCCATGGCTGGTGTGCTTGTCCCTTTGGAGTCTGCTGGTGGTCTCTTGGAGTCATCTACATCATATTTCCTTCATCTTTTGGCCTTGTTGTGCCACACATAGATTTGCTACAGGAAACTCTCTGATACCTATAGCAGTCTGCTTCTTGCCTCTTCTTGCTTTAGTTTTTTTAGGAATGGAAGGATATGGTTTATGGAGGCTATGGAGGAAGTCATGGAATGAATGGAGTGGAGGATAAGAAAGAGAAATGATTCCTATACCAAGTTTTCAATGATTTAGCTGCCCAAGGTGCAACAAAGGGTTTAGATAGGGAAATCTTGCACATGGAGTGGAATAGGGTGTTTGGAATTGTATGCATAGGAAAAAAAATACATTATAATGCCCTAAATTAAGTTCAAAAACCCTTAGGAAACCTTTTTCTTCACAAATGAGGTTCCTGTAGTATTTACAGGAATCCTGTAGCTGCATGTTTTGCTTGTAGCACTAATAGATTAGGAAAAAAAATAATATTGTTTCCTATCTGGTGGGTGAAATGGATGAAGGGATGGATGATGGAGTGGATTATGGAGTTTGAAAGCAGAGAAGAAGAAATAGTTAAGAGAAATTTCTCCTCTAGATACTAAAAACCATCTTCAACTGTTAACTAGCAAAATAAAAAACACATAGATGCATAGGTATTTATTTTTTATTTTTATTTATTTTTATCTTTATCTTTTTTCCTTTTTTTTTCTTGAAGGAAATTGGGATGCCTCCACAAAGGTTTTCAACCCAGAGGCCTACCTTGGGCGCCCCAGAGAGGTTTTCACCCAAGGATCTTTTATTCTCTATTTTTTCTTTTTCTTGCACCAGGACTACCTCATGGAAGTTTTCAACCCTGGAGTTGGCCTAGGGCACCTCAGAGAGGTTTTCACCCATTCCTCTTTATTTTTTTTCTCTTATTTATGAGCCATTGGAAACTATGGAGTTTCCCATGACATACACCTCCCTTGTTATGGAATTTATAAATTCTGCCCTAGATAGGTGCTTCTTGTAAACCTTGAGTCTGTATCCATTGACAAGTAGGGGAATTCCTTCCTCATCTATGGTTCTAATCTAAAATACACCATTATCATAGAATTTTTCCACTTTTTATGGTCCCAACCACCTTGTCATTATTTTGCCTTTGACTTCCTTAAAACTTGAGTCATACAGAAGTGCCCAATCTCCTTCTTGAAAGGTTGTTTCCTTAATGTTCTTCTCATGACATACCTTCCTTTGCAGAATTACCTCTGTGCGGAGGAGTGCTTGCATCCTGAACTCATCCAATCCATTTAATTGCAAAAAACTCTCTTTTTGGGCATTTGAGATGTCTAGGTCTAGCTCAACTACCATCCTTAATGTGTTGAATTCAAATTCAAATAAAAGCAGAGCTTTCTTGCCATATACTAGGTCATAAGGAGTGAATCATGTTGTTGTGTTCCAAGTAGTTTTGTAGGCACAAGTAGCTTCTACAATTCTGTCCTCCCAATATTTCATGCTGCTTCTCACAACCTTGGTGAGGATACTCTCTAAGGCTCTATTAGTCACTTCCACTTGGCCATTCGCCTGAGGGTGGTAGGCAGTAGAAGTCTTATACTTAATATTGTGCCGCCCCAGAATATTCTCAATGAAATTAGAAGTGAATTGTGCCCCCTGATCAATGACTACTTCTCTGGGGTACTCATAATTATAAAACACATTATCCCTCAGAATTTTTTCTACTTTCTCCTTAGTTGCTACCTTCGCAGATTTTGTTTTAGCCCACTTTTTGAGGTAGTAAATGCAGACCGTGATATATTTTTTCTGTCCAGATGGTGGATCAATAGGTCTAATTAAGTCCATGCCCCAATTATCAAATGGTTCAAGGGCCACCTAAGGGTGCAAAGGAATCTCATCCCTTTGTGTAGGTTTCCCCATCCTTTGGCACTGTTCGCACCTGCTAGGGTATCTGTTGGAATCCTGGTGAAGGGTAGGCCAATAGTATCATGCTTGAAGAACTTTGAAAGAAGCCTTTTTGTAGCAAGGTGGCCTCCACAAGGGTTATCGTGACATGCAGAGAGGATATTAAAAAATTATTCCTCCCTCACACATATCTTGAGGATTTTTTCAGTTCCAAGCTTGAAAATATTTTCCTCAATCCATGTGAAAAAGGTGCTTTTTCTAAGAGATTAGGAGGGAACTTTCCAACAACCAAGTAGTTAGATATTCCCGCAAACCATCGTGAGATTACTGATATAGCAAAGAGATGTTCATCTGGAAGCTGGTCATCCACCATTCCTTCTTCACTTGCAGATGGAGTTAACCTCGATAAAAAATCTGCAACAACATTCTCCTTTCTAGGTTTATCAACGATGGCTAGGTCAAACTGTTGTAAAAGTAACAACCATATAATTATCCTAGCATTAACATCTGGTTTTTTCATTAAATATTTGATGTTTGAATGGTCAGTGTGAAAAATGGTCTGATACCCAGTTACATAATGTCTAAATTTGTTTAAAGCATGGACAATGGCTAACATCTCCTTATCTGTGATAGTATAATTTAGTTCGGCCTTAGACAAGTTCTTACTAATGAAATATATTGCATAAGGTAATTTTTCTTCTAACTACCCTAATGTTTCCCCCACGGCTTTGTCAGATGCATCTGTGTGGATGTGGAAAGGCGGAGTCCAATTTGGACATTGGAGAATGGGAGTAGTAATCAACTTTCCCTTAATGAGCTCAAAAGCCTCTTGACAAGGACCAGAATATTTGGCCAATAAACCAAATAGTGGCGAATCCATATTAATGAAATCTTTGATGAATCTTCTATAATAACCAGATAAACCTAAGAATATCCTAACATCTCTCTGTTTTTTAGGAGCAAGTACCCTTTTGATAATAGTGATTTTTCTCAGGTCCACCTATATTCCTACTTGGGAGATTGAGTTTCCTAATATAACTCCTGATCTCTTTAGGGATTCACACATTGCTGGGCTCAGGGAGAGATGCATATCAATGCACCTTCTCTGTACTTTACCCAAATTTTAGAGATCTTCCTGGAAGTCATCCCCATATGGTGTGAAATCATCCATGTATATTTCAACAGAGTCATGGAATATCTTAGAGAAAATTCTCAATATATCTCTTCGGAAGGTATTTGGGGCATTGCACAACCCAAAGGGTAGAAATATGTAAGCGAAGGTACCCCAAGGGCAAGTTAAAGTAGTCTTATCCTGGTCTTCAACGCTGATTTGAATCTGGTTGTACCTACTGAACACATATAAGAAGGAAAATAACTTCTTCCCTGCAACGCCATCCAAGAATTGGTCTATAAAGGGAAAAGGGAAATGGTCCTTCTTGGTGGCTCTGTTAATTTCTTGATAATCAACACAAATTCACCATTTTCCATTCTTCTTTGGGACTAGGACAAGATGAGATACCCACTCACTTTCTGATATAGGATAAATTAAATCTGCATCCAACAGTTTCTGTAGCTCTTCCTTGACTATGTCCTTTAAAGCTAGGTTCTTCATTTTTTGGGGTTGTCACACAGGCTTGCATCCTTCTTTGATGTAAATATGATGTCTTCATACTGAAGGATGCACCCCTTTCATGTCCTTGTAATCCCAAGAAAATGCATCATGGTTTTCTTTTAAAATATGGCATAACTACTTTTCTTCTTCATCTGAGAGGTTTGAGTTTATTTTCAGAGATATGGGTGGGCCAAACTCAATAGCCTTGGTGGTTTCAAAGGTTGAATCAAATGAGTGTACTTCCATCCATTTTTTTCTTTCAGACTCTTTGACTAGGCTTTCAAGAGGACTGTTAGTGGGGGAGTGGTTTTGAATGGCATGGTCGATGAGCTCATCTTAATCAAGTTTCCCCCTATAAGAACAACATCTATGGTACAAATAGGGGTAGTGTTATATACCTCATCTTCTTCATCCTCCAACCATATAGGTAGACCATGATCAATGGAAGGCTGGGCTGGAGGATATAATACCAGCCGTGTTATAGGTCAAATTGGGCATCATTCCCAATGACCTAGTTAACTGGGCATCATCTCCAAGACCAATGTATAGGGTCTATCATCCCCTAACATTTCAGTTGCTATATGCCCTAAGACAAAGACTAAGACAAATCAATCAAAGACTTCAATCTACAAAGGTTTCCAAATTTTGAAGTTTATAATATATCATATGAGAGCTCACCAACGCTGCCTCTAAAGGGACTAAGTGCATTGAATATGCAGGTAGCCCTATGTAAGGTTGCTCTGCAAAGCACTTCCCGACATTCATGGGTGTGTTGGTCAGATTGGGAGAGAAATTCTCATTGTTCTGGAATCTCCACTTGGCCAGTGCCTTCTAGAAGAGTTCACATGTGTCAAAATTCAAATCCATGTGTTGATTTGACATCTACAATATTAGGAACATGTCTTTCCTATTATTGGAAAGTCATTGATTTTGAAACTACCCTCAACTCCTCTATAAATTGAGCACAAATATTAGTGTTTGATAAGGAAGAATTCGTGTAGAGAAATGTTGGTGGAATTTCCATTGAGGAGATTTATTTGAGTGACATATTTCTAGAGATATATGCATTGTGATGAGGCTTGGATGATGCCGGAGATGGTGACACTAAATCAATCACTGGGTTGTAACCTCCCCTTCTATTATCAATAAAGATTACTGCTTATTTTTCCCTATATGCATCTATATAAGCTTTGATTTTCAGTGTCGTTATTTCTTAGTTGATGTATATGGTTTATGCTTTATTGATTTAGCTAAATAACTTGAATAGACATCTGTATTATTGCTATCTCTTGTTGTGTAGTGTTCATTCTTGCAGGAAATATTTTGCACAACCGGCTGGAATTTGAAGCTACAGCAAAAGTGATAGAAGGAGAATTTTTAAGCGCTTGGATCCCAAGTAGGTTCCTTATTTCATTCTGTGTGTCTATTTACAATTAGGAAAGATAGTTGTAAAGTATTTGACATGTTTTTCTAGATTAGCACCTATCTAGGGAAGAATGATTTACCCGTAATTCATAATTCCACATAACAAATTGGCGACTCTACTGGGGAGATTACTCTTTATCCTAGGTGTTTTAGCCTCTGATTTTCTCTGTTATTCACCTAGTAGTTGTTACTCACAAAGATTAGGCTTTTTAGGATCCAAATTTTCAAAAGAAATGTGTTAAATAGCTGTGTTTTCTTTATAAACTATGTCCAATGCACTCTTGGACAGGACACAGTTCTTTGCATAGCACTGTCTCCCTTTCAGGTATGCATTACAAAGCACTGTCTCTCTTTAGAGACTACGTTGTCTCCTGAAACCATCCAAATTCCCTTGAATTTTTCTTTGCAGTTTGTTTCAGTTTGTTTGTTGTTTTGTTTTGAAAAGCTTGAGCCTCATATTGACCAGTGAATTCATCTACCTCTTCCTCCTTTGAAAGAAAATTTGTTCAATGTTTGTTTAAGCATTTTTATTTATCATTGGCAAGTTAATTTCAAATTATTTTTACTGTCACATTAGATCCATTTTCTTTTGAAAAATAAAATTGTCATAAATTATTCGTTTCCTGATAGGAGAAATTGTTGTTTGTATTCCTCATTTCTCAAAAGTAAAAGGCATTTGATTTTTTTGATTTAGTGCACTTAGTTTCTTTTCTGCATTCATAACATTAAAGGAACTGAAAAGAAAAAATTGCATTTGCATGTAGTGTTTTGTGTGTTTTGCAAAAGGAACAATTAGGAAATCTGCATTTAGTTTGTGTTCTTTGATTTGTTTGCTCTTTCCCTCTAGTAGCTAGGATTTTCATTGAAAAAATAAAAGTGAAAGATTGCTTATCATTCTTAGTTTCATTTTAGGAATTTTCCAATACGTCATCGCAGTGAACCTTTGAAAGGAAAATTGTTAAGCAAGATCAACATAAAATTAATCTCAATTTACCTAACAAAGCATTGGAACCATAACGATATCATCTAGAAGGTCTAGGCTAGGCGTCGTAAAATATAACAGTTGTCGTTAACTTGTCTGCGATACATTCCGACTGTGATACGTCACTCCATGTACATAAGTATATCGTAGCTCGTCCATGTACTTTCGGGTATATCAGGTGGTGTTGTAGTATGATAAGTATAAAGGGGTTCTCTCACTGTGCGGTTTCGCATCAGATAGCACTAATACATACTTGGGCCTCCATGTACCTTTGGGTATATTTGGGAGGACAAATTTTAGGTGGTATCCATCCATAGTGAACTGATTTGGCCGCCTTGTAAATTGTGATGCACCGAACACAACATTCACGGAGATTGCCTGTCGGTACTTCGTGGTTCACCAGGAGGTATTCTGCAGTTCACAGTTTCTTGGTAAAATATTTTTCCTAGCATTACCCTTTTATTTTTTTTATTTTTTTATGGTTAAAATAAATCAGTAATCGTGGAGGAACAAAATCCTTTCCCCCATCATTTCCGTAGACTAGCGTTAAAACCCCCTTTACCACTAGAAGTTACTTCTGGTAGGCGAAGGCGATCATGATCTGTCGAATCAAGTACAATTCATACCTCTGGTGAAACATCATATTTCCATAAACCAAAGTTAGCTCAAGTTGTTTCTACCCATCCTGGTTCGTCTACTATTGTCGAAACGGAGTCTTCACAGCTACCCGTGGTCACGATCCATCCAATCAGTGAGACCATACCTCCTGGACCCGACATTGTTCAACCATAAATTGATCCAGATCCTATCTCTTCTTTTCCAAAACATCTGAATCCTGAATTCGAACAACCAGAAGTTGTTCCTTCCTTGGTCATCCCATGAATTTCTGTAGCTCTTGAGTCTCCCATATCACAAAGTCAACCACCTGAAATATACTTTGGGCCTTACAGTGAAATAATTCCACCTGATTTAATTGCAATTAAAGAAATCCCACAAGACGAGACACCTTTAACTCCAACCCATTTTGGGGAGAAACTTTACCTTTATGAGTCTTTTACTCAATCGACCCCATCTTCTTTTTTTGATCATATTCCTATTCAAACTCCCGTCGATTCAAAAGGGTATACATTTGGTCAAGTAACCATGCCTAAACCAACATCTTCACTTGGGCCATCTATTCCAATTACATCAGCTCCTGCCCTAGCTACCCCATTGATGTTTACAACTTCACCAGAGTATATTTTCATGGCGGCCCTTTGGTCCCATCAGGTTACAAATCATTATCTGGAATTTTCTCTGGTGCATCTCAAATCCATGGACTTTACCAATGTCATCATCCAATATTTTAACTGGTAATCCTATAGTGATTACTGAATGGATTGATTCATTATACACATCTTCAGTGCAATATCAAGTTGATCCCATCAGTTATTCTCCTTGGTGGCCAGTTATTTCACCGAAATTACCCTCGGAAATTCCAAAATTAAATGGAAATCCTAGAGAAGACTCGTCAATGCATGTTATAACTTATCATTTGTGGTGCTACTCAAACTCCTTAAATTATGAATCTGTTAGACTACGTCTTTGCCAACACACACTCACTAGTCCAACTGCATAATGAGGATGGTTCTTTTACTATGTCAACCTCGTTAAAAAAATGAAACAAGTTATGAGGATGGTTCTTTTACTGTGTCAACCTCGTTAAAAAATGAAACATATTATTAGGATAGTTCTTTTTTCTTCTGTCAACCTCGTTAAAAAATGAAACAGGTCATGAGCATAGTTCATTTCTTGTGTCAAGCTCATTAAAAAATGAAACATATCCTCCCTTATAATGAACCTTCATTCCATCCATCTATTAGTAACCAGTAATCTACTTAGGTGAATGAAATGAAGCTTGGGGGGCACATACTCTTGTAGGGGGCATTCGACATGTTCTCTTGTAGGGGGCATTCAAAACATTCTTACCAATTGCACACAATCGATCACTAAAGTTCGGGGGAAAAACTGGTTCATAGCTCAAAAAAGAAAATGGTAACTTTCAAATGGTAAAAATGAATAGTAAAACACTTTTTAATAGTCATTTAATTATTTGCAAATCGAATTTATTGCTATGACTATAGTTTTATTATTTTTTTATTATCATGAAATAGGTATTTTTAATCCATTTGATGTTGTTCTGAACAAGTCTTACAACTGATGAACAGATTAGTCGTGCAGATTTATTTCAAGAATGATTGGACCACAAAGCATACTTTTTCTCCTTATTTTTCGAGCTTTGTTAAAAATGAAAAAGGATTTGAAGTGCACTTTTATCTCTTTTTCGAGCTTCGATAACAGCGAAAAAGGAACCCCTAGATTCTTCTTTCAACTCTTTTCAGACTCCGATAATGTGAAAATATTACAGAGCACTTGTCTTTTCAAGCTCGTAAAAGTAAATGAATTGATATCTACTCAGTATAAGTTTAACCCTTTTCCAGACTGAGATATATTATTTACGAAAAAAGAATACCTTGGTTAAATATGACCAAAGAGGTTCTCTCAGATATTATTTTACACTTTTTTGGATCTAAGCGAAAAATTTATGAAAAAGTACTTATGGAGTTTTCTTTCGTTCTCTTTTTCAAACTCTCCAAATATGAAAAAGGACCGGGCTATCACTGTCGTTAAGCTTGTTGAAACATAAAATAGAGATGGGCTTGTCGATCATGGAAAGAATCAAGTTTCATTGATCGCTAGACTCGTTAAATTATTAAATAGTGATACTTTATTCGCCCTAAGGTTTGAATTATAGATCAAGCAAATGTCATCCTCCTCAAGCTTGTTAAAAAAATAAAGAGGTATTGGTCGACAAATGACCGGGGAAAATTTGGGAAAAGTGATCAAAATTATTTATGGTAGCAAGTCAATCTTGAACATGACACTTCCTTCACTCCATGTCTGTGACTGTTTGGGTTGGGTAATCATCTTGACGGTTCATTCATACGTATGGTTCATCATACCTTCACTTCAGTTTTAGGTCAATGTTGCCAACTCATCTCAGTGTTGCCGATATGTTCAAGAGAAGTCATCCAGTGAATAACTCATCCTTCTGCAATACTCATAAACCTTTATTCTAATGAATGTCATCCCTGAAAATTGCTATATCAATTCATACCCTTGTCTCTGAAATCAGTAACTCTCGTTTTGCAATAAGGTGACTTCCTGTCGACAACAAATCATTATCCAAGAATTTCACTTAGAGACATCAGATTCTAGTACCATGAAGCTTGTTATAGCATCGACAAGATCCTCGCTTCCAAACTTTTGACCGAAAGATTTTGTTTGGTGTTCGACATCAAATCATCTATTCATGCCTTACGAAATGTACTACAGTACCTTGAGGGCCATTGTCATCAATGGTGGTTCTCTCACATTTGTTAACAGCTCACATCATTAGCTGGTAATCAAATGATGTCTTTCCATGTTCAACGAAAAATCATATATTTGCATGGCTAGAATTGTACCTGAACAATCGAGTGAACGAGATAAGAAGACCTTGGATCTAGTTTTAGCAATATAGGCTGCGATTTCACGATTGTTGTACACGTCATCTGTACGATGAATTTACATAAAAATCGTCATCCAAACATGGGCCTATATCTATAGGCATGTCTGTATTAGGCAACATTCCAATGTATATGACTTTATGAATTATGTACATGTTATTAGATTGTTTATGTGATGAACATGGGAATACCTACCCTCAACAATTATGATCAAGAGGATATATCATGATGTAATGTATTGTAATATTGATGCAGGTCACCACTTCGCTTCATCTCCAGCCCATCACAATGTAAAGAATATCAATCAAAATATTGTTTTTATTATTCTGACTTCATGCTTTAGGGGTCAATTGTTATAGGTAAAATTGGGCATCATTCCCAATGACCTGGTTAATTTGGCATCATCTCCAGGACCAATTTATAGGGTCTATCATCCCCTAAAATTCAGTTGCTATATGCCCTAAGACAAAGAACAAGACAAATCAATCAAATACTTTCATCTACAAAGGTTTCCAAAGTTTGAAGTTTATAATATATCATATGAGAGCTCACCAACGCTGCCTCTAAAGGGACTAAGTGCATTGCATATGCAGGTAGCCCTATGCAAGGATGCTCTAAAAATCACTTCCCGACATTCATGGGTGCGTTGGTCACATTGGGAGCGAAATTATCATTTTTTTGGAATCTCCACTTGGCCAGTGCCTTCTAGAAGAGTTCACATGTGTCAAACTTCGAATCCATGTGTCCATTTGACATCTACAAGATTGGGAACATGTATTTCCTATTATTGGAAAGTCATTGATTGTGAAACTGCCCTTATCTCCTCTATAAATTGAGCACATATCTTAGTGTTTGATAAGGAATAATTTGTGTAGAGAAATGCTGGTGGAATTTCCATTGAGGAGATTGATTTGAGTGACATATTTCTGGAGATATCTGCATTGTGATGACACTGGGATGATGCTAGAGATGGTGACACTAAATAAATCAATAGGTTGTAACCTCCCCTTCTTTTATCAATAAATATTACTGCTTATTTTTCCTTATATGCATCTGTATAAGCTTTGATTTTCTATATCATGATTTATTAGTTGATGTATATGGTTTATGCTTTATTGATTTAGCTAAATAACTTGAATAGACATCTATATTATTGCTATCTCTTACTGTTTAGTGTTCATTCTTGCAGAAAATATTTTGCATAGCCGACTAGAATTTGAAACTATAGCAAAAGCGACAGAAGGAGAATTTGGAAGCGCTTGGATCCCAAGTAGGTTCCTTAGTTCATTCTGTGTGTCTTTTTATATTTAGGAAAGATAGTTCTAAAGTCATTGACCCGTTGTTCTAGATTAGCACCTGTCTAGGGAAGAATGATTTACTCGTAATTCATAATTCCACATAACAAGCTGTTTAGACAAAGGCCCACTTTTAATAGTCATTTTTTCGTCCTGACAGCTGATATAAGCATCTACAATGGCTAACCAATGTCTCCCTAAGATGAGAGGGTATCCATTGAACTTGGATTTTAGTTGTAGAACTAGGAAATCTGTAGGATAATACCTATAGTCAATTTTAGCCATAACATCCTCAAGAATTACTTTCGGAGTTAATGTGGACTGATCTGCAAGTTGCATAACTATTGTGGTTTTCCTCAAAGTCCATTGGAGATTAAGTTTCAACATATTTTACTTGTTTGTGACATTTATGGCAACCCTTAGATCAATCAGAATATTGGGGACTATGACACAATATATGTGCACATATACAAATGGACTGTCAGGGTCCAAGTACTTTGGAAAGGTTACCCGTCCTAGCATTAAGTCCGAAAATTGTCTTACTACATTGATGGTGGGG
Source organism: Pinus albicaulis (assembly GCA_034641835.2). Lineage (NCBI taxonomy): Eukaryota > Viridiplantae > Streptophyta > Pinopsida > Pinales > Pinaceae > Pinus > Pinus albicaulis. The sequence goes on along the minus strand of CM076580.1, from coordinate 1,019,959,856 downwards.
GTATCTTTCTTCTTTCGCCCAAGTTTCTTGAAGCACTTTTCGTTGATGAGCCTATTGTAAACGACATGTAGAAGTGGTACCTTTACACACAAAATTTTCAATTCTCCCAGAATTTTAGTCTCCTCTAGGGTGCGTTGGCTAGGATGGATCAAGCGCTCAAGAAAAGGAGGTTGTTGGATCTGAGTGTTACCTTCTTCCTGTTCCTCTTCAACCTCTACAGGTGGAGATGGAGGGTGGTTGTCTAGGAGTACTCTTCCCGACATGAGATTAATGTCATGTATATCCATAGCATAAGCTAGATAGTATATCTCTCCATTGTAAACCTAATGTGTTTGTTTTTTGTTCAGGTTTGGATTTAGCTGTGGAGGCATTTGAGGCATCTTGGGTGGAGAAGCATGATTAAGCTGAGGTTTAGTTTGGGGTGGAGGAATTAGAGAAGGTGGTTGATTGTGTTGAGGCCTCCACCCTTGGGATGGATTGTTCCACTGAGGTTGTTGTGGAACATACTGTTGAAATGGTTGGTTCATAGGTTGAGGGTGATATGGAGGGTTGTAAGGCTAGGTAGGTAGCGTAGGCTAGGATGGAGGAGTGGGGGTGTGCCAAGGTTGCATGGGTAAAATTTTATTATTATGAGAGTAAGAGTAAGGTGAACCTTGCATACCCTGTTGATATGACCTAGGGCCTTGAGGCCTTCTCTGGTTGATGAAACTGAGTTTCTCTGGCCCCACTTCCCCACCTTGATACACAAATTTTAGTCCAGGTAAGGAGGGACACTTTGCTGTGGCATGATTCTCCTCATAGACTAAGAAAACCTCCATGACACTTAGTGGACATTCATTTCTCGAGAGCTTTCTAATACATCTTGGGAAAAATATAGCCAAGGCTCTTTTTTCTTCTTCTTTCTTCCTTTTGACCTACATTGTGTCCATTTGCAAAGCAAAGGTGTGTAGCATGTCACTCTTGAATTCCTCCAACATATTTCCAATCTCATGTTTGTGGATGTGGAAGAGGAAGGGATATTGGATGTAATTTGGGCCAGATCTGCCTTTCTTCCTAACTACCCTAGAATGGTTCCTGAAGATATTTTTTATTGTTTCATAAGGAATTTGTTATATATCTCCTCTTGATAACATATTTAATTTTTCTATCACCTGCTCTCTAATCCCTCGAAGAAGTACAAGTTTAAGTGATCCAAGATAAAGAGTAAAATTGTCTCTCTTATAGTTTAACTGAAACCTCTCTTCATAGTCTTCAAGGGATTCATCAAGCCCTAGAGTCATCCTAAATAACTCATCCTTAGCTTCCTCGGACCTACATTAGTCTCTCTATTTGTTGTTGAAGGCCTCTTGCATCTGTGTGTAGGTAGTAATTATGTTCCCAAGTAGACCCATGAACCAGCGCAAGGCTTCATCCTTAAGGGTGGATGGGAATAGCTTCAATTTTTGATCATCTGAGGCATAGTCATGGGTCCTATAGACAACAAAAAATTCAAACATGAATGTGTCAGGGTATTCTATGGTAAGTCCATGAAAGTGTGGAAGAGCTTAGGGGCTAATGTTTTTCATATTAGTTTCCCCATCTGCCTCTCTAATGTGAAATGATTCCTGGGTTTCAATATCAACCATGGTTGAGATAGGTGAAGAAGGTCCCTCAATTGAAAGAAGATCTTCTTCATCCCCAATAGGTTCCTCAAAATTTTCAGAAGGCTAACCTATGGTGTGTTCAATCTCACAGCCACTGAAGCAGAGTGAAGGGTGACTATGTGGTGATGTGGGGGTTTTAGGTAAACATTTTCCCTGAGTATACCTATTCCTATGAGGCATGAAAATAATTTTTTTTTTTGTATTTTTTTTAATATTTCTAAAAAAACATGAAAAACGAAAGCAGAAAATAATGCTAAAATAGGATCAAAGCATCTACCAGACACCTCCCCGGTAACGACGCCAAAAAGCGGTGAGACCTGGTATTGCACCAAGAATACTGCAACTCCAAGAGGTTGCCCTACTTTAATTTATCAACCTAGGGTTATTACAAACTTGAAGGTGAAAATTCTATATACATAGTAGATGCGTTCTACTCATGTCATCCTCTTCTGCGCTCTATGAAAGGGTGCTACTTCTAGGGTTTCTAAGTGAAGTCTATCACACATATGAAATTATGGCTAGGGATACAAATGATTAAAATCCATGGCACTATCAGTAAGTATAGAAATATAATACAACAAACAAGTACATCTAACTTCTCTGCAAAGAAATAAATCTACTTATTAGACTATGATACGAATTGTAAAGCAACCTAGGTACCTTGCATGGAGTAAATTGTTGAAATGAAACGGCATAAAGGAAACTAATACAATCACAATTATATGGTCCAAATGGCTAAACACACTCTACTTAACCTATGCTTTATCTATCATGCTTTTATTCATGCAACTATTCATGTCCTAACTATGCCTGAAAATGTGTTGTTTTGGAGTTAGGAGAAGAAAGTGCTAAGGTGGTTTATAGAAGGCTTGAACACATGGGGGCAAGGTTGGAGGTGTCTGAGTGGTTTTTTCAGGTTTAGAATATGGACATGGTATTTTATGGGCTTAAGGAGGATCCCACAGGTCCTATTTCAAGTGTTGCTATTGTTTTCCTTTAGTGCTACAGGCAAGTCCTGAATTTCTATAGGAAACAGGCCGAGGGAAATCCGAGGCCAAAAAGAGGTGGAAAAAGGGTAGGGAAGGTGGTGTGAAGCTGGATGAGGATTATTAGGAGATGACCCACCCCTTGTGCAAGCTCAGGGCCTATTGGGACATCTGTCTTTCACCCCTAGGGTTTTCTCACGGTGTAGGGGTGGAAAATCTAAAAACAGGGTGATGGTGATTTTGATGAAAAGAGGGATGAAGGAAGATGAGAGATGAAGCTGGAGGTAGTGGTAAACTTCTCCTTGGTTGTGGTACATGTACCTACAATAAAACTACCTATTCATGCAGTAAAAATGGACAAATTCATGATGAAGACAATGGAAAATATGACTTGAATTTGTAAATAAAATCTATCCTAATCTAGAAACAAATATCTACCATAGCATACTGAACATTTTCATGGAGTTACAACAACTAATCTCATCCATTCATGAAATCATAAACCAAAAAGAATTTTTGGTATGTGGGGAAGGTCTACCCCCCTCAAGCTCTATGGACAGAAGTGAGAAGGGGAGGCTTGACTCACAAATTTATGGATTTGTCACCTATTCTACCACTCATGTAAGTAGACTAAATCTATAGCAAAATACAAATGGAATCAAAATAAAACAGTGAATGAAAATACCAAAAAACTAACTAACTATTCATAAGAAAAACTAGCTAAATGAAAAGAAATTAAATAATGATTACACAATAGAGGTTGAGGGACATGGATTGGGCCCTAACCCACAAGCCGAGCTCTCTGGAACTAGATCAGTAAGGAAAAGTCTAAATACTCATTTCGTTTCAAAATATAGTCTTATTACATCAATATAAAAGTCTTGAAAAACTTATTACAAGAGCAAAGAGCCTAATGATTTTCTCCAAAATCTGAATCCTAATGAGCTCTTTCTGAGCTCTATTTAACCTAAAGGGTAGCTACCGACATCTCCCTAGAAAATAGGTGATGAGTCCACTTGACTCCAAGTGAAGTATGGCTTGAGTGCATTTGGTCTTGAGTTTTCTTGGTTGCCTTTGATTTCAATCCCTTGGAGGGAATATCGAGGATCCCTTGGCTTCCTTTGGGAGATAAGGGGGGTGGAAAACCCCCTAGAATCTCTTCTTGCTATCTACTCCGAGTATTTATGACAAAATCTCCACAAAAATGCCATATCTTCATGATTTTCCTGCATTTAATCTTATGTTAGGTACTCTAAGTATGTTAAGACTCAATCACCACCTACACTAGCATGATAAGACCATAATATAATTAAAATGTAAGAAAAATAGACATAATAAGGAAAAAGGTGACCATTAACCCCTCCAAATGTACCTAATGGTCGAGCTCAGTAATATATATTTCATTTCATTCTCTTCATAAATTGGCATCAGTGGTATCAGAACAATCTATTCTTTCTCTTTTTTTTTGTGTATGTCCCAAAATCATCAATTTCCACGGTATTTGACATATGTGAAATGTCACATAAACTTAACCAATCTCTCGCAGTGTGAACTAACATCTATGAAAAATTTAATTAAGGCTTAATCAACATGTAATCAAGAAATTGTTCAAGTGCTTAACAACATTTATTCTGACACGTTGTGTAATGATTACTGGTTGTAAACAAATCTAGAAGGTGAAAATGACTCTGCACCTAGTAATATAAAATTAAGGCTTAGTCCTACTATTAACAAAGGCTCCACTATTAGTGAATCTAATTCATTTCACCATTTTTTCGGTGAATCTACACATCAACATGTAATCAGGAATGGCAAGTGCTACCATGCACAAAAATTTATTTTTATCAAATAGAACAAACTGACATCGACATAGTTTTGGTATTAGCCCAACCATCAAGTTTCTTCATAGTAGAGATAGTTGACCACGTCTCTATACAATATTTCTTTGTGATTTTACTTGGATTCCTTTCAGCTTAAATTTATTATTGACAACCTATACACTAATTGTCATGAACGCAAAGAACTCACATTTAATTTAGTTCATAAATTTTTATCACTGAGGGTATGTATATCGACAATATTAAAGCAAAAGAAAAGTGTGAAGTAAATGGATGAGATGGTTTTGGAATTTCAATATTTATTTCCAATACTTCCTTAAACTTCAACTTTGGTATCATAAATTGTTATTTATTTAGAGTGTCATGTATAACAGCTTTCACATGGAAAATAATACCAGTTGGTGATTATATATCCTACTGAGAAATTAAAAATTAAATGGAATTGAGAACATTATTGATTGAGATAGTATTTTTAAAGTACAAAGTGGAAAAGGATAGAAGAGGAAGGAAAGAAGTTATTTTCACTGATACAATAAACTCAATTTCTCTTATCGATGAGAAATTTTAGTGATCGACTCTTCAGTGATATGTGAACCTACTAACATGAGAGAAGAATAGAAATAATATGTGTACTTTTGGATTGGTGAATGTTGCATGTTCTCCAAAATCCTTTGATTTCAAAGAAATCATTTATTTGTGCGCTAAAAATTTTGATTCAAGTAGAAGAACAATTATTCTAGAAGAAAAGAAAACCATAATTCCTCTTACTCCCAAGGCATTCAAATGGATATTCAAGCTACTGGAACTAGATATGTTCTTAAAATATCTAGAAGCTAATAATTTTCTGGAATCACAAGAAAGAGGGATGAACATTATTCGAGAATTTATTTCCCCAACTTCCCAATATCCTTATAATTTTTCCATTCTATAGTATTTATTTGTTTAGGGACTTTTTTTAGCTCTTTCCCCTCTTTCGGGACAACAAATTTCCCAATATATGTTCTATATATGCTTTATTAAATATACAAACAAGATTGTTTATTTGACTGGGTTGATCTCATTTCCAATGAATTAGATTTTTAGTTAGTCAGTTTGTCCAGGAGAAGTGGATTTTATATGATGTCATACTTGATAGAATATATCATCTCAAGCCATGTTTTTCATGACTTACCCTATAAACTAAATTTAATTCCAATGATGTACCAATGCAATTCTAGTATCCCATATTGTGGAAGAAGAAAGCTTCTTTAAATTTTTTTCTAGTCTAATATTTCTTTGTAAAGCATATCATTTACACGATAACTGGACAAGAGCCCCATAGAATATATACACAAGACAAATTTTTCCTATGGGGAAAAGGGGTGCATGAAGAAAGATAAATGATAATAGGTATTCTATTGTTGAAGTGTGCGGGAAATACCATGACTAGCTAGTTATATTTAAATGTAAAAAGAAAAATTAATTTATTTCTTTGCAATTTATTGTTGTACAATTCCTTGTGAATAATGTGACTCACATTGCAGAGCTTTTCAGTGTCTTTGGATTCTTCTAAATTAAGAAACGTTGAAACTCGTCAAGGCTTGATCCATAAAGGCTATTTACTACACACCTATTTATTGTTAGGTTCAAGGACTTGTTTACAAGACTGAAATAGGAAAGAAAGGACAGAAAGAGTGCTCCAACTAAAAATCAGTAATTGGTAATGGATACTAAATAAATTGCTAAAGAATCCAGTCTCAGCATGGACACAAAATGCAAACAAAGAAGTGTAAATCCTACATAGTAATCTCCACCTTGCACACCCAGTACTGGTATTATTTCATCCTCTAGCCAAATGAATATAAGGGATACTACAAGTAGAAAATTGGTTCACAATGAGCTATCAGGTCACGGATAATATGAAGATCCTCCTCAGAGATTCACTCTAGACATATCACACACTACATAATCAGTCAAATCCAAACGTCGCCCCAAAATAAGCAGCATTGAACAAGATATTAACATGGAAGTTTAAAGTGTTATAACACCTCATTGGGTTAGTACTTGTTTAGAAAATAATTAGAAAATAATGGAGCCAATTTCTAAATAATTCACTACTTTCGCTGACTTCCTTATAACATCACAAAATGTAAACTATGACAAGGGAAGTAAAAATATGAGAATTGAAAAAGTAAAGGTTCATAAAAAAAAGGTTTTTGATAAAGTAGAAATATATGTTGATGTGTTTGGCATTGAACCCACAAGGCTCATGAAGTTTCATTAATATATTGTTAACACACTTGCGCAGTTTATTAGTGAACATGAAGCAGATAACCTGATACCGAAAGAAGGAATAAAAGAGGTAGAAGATGCTCTAAATATAGGTGCATTAATGACTCAAATAGCAATACGAGCACCACCATCAACAATTTCTCCCCCCAGTACACCCCATATATCTAATAAACTTGTCAATATCCTTAATGCAGTGAAATCTTATATTATCACTAATATATGCCAACGATTGGAAATTATTGAACATACATGGAAAGAATTTTATGATATGTTGTGTTTATCACAGGGAATTAAGTCATTTTTCAATTTTGTTAAAGTTAATATTAAGGTAGACATACATTTAGTTGACAATTACTTACTTTTTTATCAGAGGCTTGGCTTACTCTCTGATCTAGAGAGAAAAAATAAAGGAATCCCAAATGATAATGAAATGAAAAAGGTCAAATTTGGATGGTCTAAGAGAATTAGGACACCAGAGAACAACATTTTTTAATGTGAAACAATATACATTAGAAGAGGTGATTTATTTCTCAAGGCTATAGAGATTATTCAATATCTAAATGGTTTGCGCATCACACGTGATTTTGAATTAATTTTGAGAGACATATTAATGCCTGAATTAGAGAAGCTAAAAGAGTCAAAGAAAACATATTTTGATGATATAACTAATTTTAATACATAATAAATTAGCAAATGACTAATTACTTTGTTAGTATTAATGAACAAAATTTTGTCCTAGCTGCGCAATTGCAACAAGATGCTAGGGAAATTAAGAAGCATGCATTCAATGAACATGTAAAAATGGAGATTACAGTCCCTACAATGAAATATTTGATTAGAAATATGTTGGAGAAATTCCTTCAAGAAATCATGAATGTGAAAGACAACTTATAGTCAAACAATCACAGTCTAGGCTTTCATATATTGTGAATGTCCTTGAATATTGTGACATTCATTTTTCTGTGTACTAGTATTTGACTATTCAAGTTTGTTGGTTATGTTCTCATGACCTAAGATAATTGTTAGAAGTAGTTTCTCGTTTTCCCTTGCAGGTACCTTTTTCACATTACAGTTCACAAGAGCCCAATCCCATTCCCCATTGGGACAATTGCATTTAATTTTTTGATTAAGTGTCAGGATTTTGATGAGTACTTTAGGAACCAAACATTACTCTTTGTACCAAAAAAATTGAAATGGTTTAATATCTTAATGTAAATTTAGTTACACAATACCTTCCATCTACACAAGCCTTCCTTTTCCAAGATGCCTTTGTTTCAGAGATAAATTATCATTTATTATATTTAATTTATTTATTAAAGAAAAATTATTGTTATTTTTTAGGATTACATGGCCAGATATTTAAAGAGACAACTTGCCAGAATGGCATGGTTAATGAGTTTTTGGGCTGAGGTATCACAAGATTCTCACTATCTATACAAGAAACATATGTGATAAAAAATATATTTTTTTGTAAATCAGGGCTTGCGAAGTTCACCAATTTTGTGAAGAATATTGAGATAATGTTTTGCATACAGTCTTATATAGATATGAATTTTGTGGCATTGGCAAAAAATAATAATTTAACATAATTTTTTGAGAATATAATTTGATATTTTATATTATATCTAATATTTTGTTATTCAACACAATAAAAATGCACACTCAACAAAAATTTTGGATCTCAGATATTTGTTCCATCTTTATTATTTATTTTAATCATAGATGTGATGAATGGAATTTGACTTTGGGTACATTTATTATTACTGTAATTATGTTTCTTTTTGTTCTATACTTCTCAAGAACTAATATTGATCACTCTGTTCCAATTCTAAGTATGTTCATTAATTTTGTGGAGAATTATGTGATATTGTTTTGTATAAGTTTTTGAGGATATGATTTGAGATTTTATATTAAATCTACATTTGTGTTATTGATCGGAATGAAAATGAACTTTTGACAACCATTTTGGATATCATACATACATCCCCCAAGAATAAAATGCTAATATGGTGATTATCAATAAAAAATTCATTGAGAACACATAATGTAAAACAAATTTTATTATTGTGATTATCCAAGATTTATAGTTCTATTTACTATAAAGTTTGAAACATTTTATATGTTTTAATATTTTAAAGTTTGAAACATGTTATATGTTTTAATATTTTAAAGTTTGAAATATGTTTTGTTCTTTAATATTAATTTTTTAGTTGAGTAAATTTCATTGTGCGGAGTGCAAAGGTGTGGAAGAATCTTTCATTATGCTTCTTCCACACCTGCACACTCCCACACCTTTGCACTCTGCATAATGAACTATTCTTCCACACCTCAGAGTGAAATTTATATCTTAATTTTATGTGACTTGGATTTCCATGTATGCACTTTCTCGATATATAATATTGCTTGTTGTTTTCCTCGCCTCCATTTAATCCAATTTCCTAATATGAATTTCAGATAAGACGTGGCCAGTCTCTCTATATATTCGACGGTTCGAGACAACTGCTATAACAGTTGAAAAGTATGCATATCTCAAGGTTATATTTAATTTTGTGGAGTGAAGAGGTGTGGATTTCATCACCTCTACACAAGAAAAAGATCTAAAACTTAAGATATGATTTTAAAAAACCAAATATTGATATATGTCAGTTTGCAAAGATCCTAACCGATTTTCCATGCCAAAACTAGGATTAAAAGAGAAGGAAACCTTCTTAATGATTCTTGAATAGATGCTAAATCGACCCTTCTTCCTAAATCTTTTTGTTGCAGTCAATAGTGTGTCACTAGTTGCAGGTCTTCCTTGAAGGGTTTCCACAACCTAGTCTTGTAGCTCTTTGACCCGGAATGCCCATTTGCATTGTGATTCCTCCACACTCTGCACAATGAATATGTATTCGAAAATAAATTTTTTTCATATTTCTTACACTAATGACTAAAGCGGCGGAGTACGGAGGCATGAAGGAATATTTAATTTTTCTTCTTCTGCATATCAACACTCCTGAATGTTTGCACTCTACACAATGAAATCTTCCTCCACACCTCAGAGTGAAATTGATATATTAATTTCTTTCAATATTCTATGACGGATATTGGCTACAAAGCTGAGTGCATATTCCTGATATGTTTGCATGTAGTAAATTTTATTAAGCACTCGAACGATCTGTTTATTACATGTCAATTCACCGACTAAATGCCAAAAATACTATTTTACATGTGGTCATTTTGTCAGAATAAATTCTTATATTAAGTGTTGAATAGATGTTAAGAGTATGATTGAGGATTAATTATTTTGTTAATACTGGGTGTGGATTCCTTTATACCTCATTCAATATCTATCACTACAAGTTCTCATACTAGTCAATAAAAAATCCAATGAAAACACATAATGTATGATACGTTTTATTATTTTGACTATCGAATTATATGTTTTAATATTTTATTTTTAATTGATTTAATTTCGTTGTGTGGAGTGTGAAGGTGTGGAGGAATATTTTATCATGCTTCCTTCGAATTCCACATAATGAAAGCTTCCTCTACACCTCCCTACTTGACACAATGAAATATTTCATCGCACCTCCACATTCTACACAATTAAAACCTTCCTCCACACCTCAAAGTGAATTCGGGACAATTTTTATAACAACTGAAAAGTGTGCATATCTAAAGGTTTAACTTTCATTGTGTGGAGTTTTTAGGTGTGAATGAAGCTTTGATTGTGTGGAGTGTTGAGGTGCAACTTGTGGAAATGATTGTAGAAATGAAGCATTCTCAAATAATGACAAAACACAGATCCCACACAAAGAGGCAAGGACTATGCTGTTATGCAACTATCATCCTTGTTTAAATTTGTTTAAGGTATTTGTCACTTTTATATTTCAATGTTATATATGGATAGTAAGAAGTGAAGGAATACAACATATGAGAAGCAATTAAAATGTAAAAATACCATTGATAAGATTATAAAAAAAAAAAAAAAAACATTTCTAAGCACATTATACATTAAAGAAGTGATTAAAAAAAGTTTAAAGTATTCCATTATCAAAACATAATTGAGAAAACATTCAATATGGAAGAGATATTTTGGGAGAATCTAAACAAATCAAGGTCATAGGGTCCTAATAAGAAGATCAAGGATCTATTGTGTGTTCCTTTTGCAGTGTTGGATAAGTTGGGTGACAATTCCTACAAAGACAAGTTACCCTCATATATGTGCATTTACTTAAGTGTAAATGTGGATAAACTAAAACTCTAAGATCCTTCCATGTCAAACTAGGAAACTAATGAGCAAGTGTTACCTACCATAGAGGACTTAGAACCAAAAGCTCAAGTAGAATTAGCAGCGGATACTTTTTTTAGAAAAAAATCTAGAACAACAAAAAGGATGTAGTAAGAAATTTTGTAGATTGAGTAGAAAGGAAAAATTATAGGTAAGTCCAAATACTAGTCCATGGATAAAGTAGAGGAAATTTTTCCTCCACTCCTTCTGTTATTACTCAAATTGAACCTAAGGCTGAGAGAGGCAATCCTGAGGTAACCTCAAACCATGATTAGCCAAGTAGTTAGCCCTAGTAGGCCACGAGAGGGTTCTCTCCGTATATAACACAGTCAAAATGACTGAGGAAAGAATATTTTAGGTTAGGTATAGTAGCTTAGGGTTTTGATTTTGATTTTTTGTAGGGTTTTTCTGGATCAGGAGGAGTCAAACAGCTAGGGCAAGGAAATTAGGTCAAAATTTGCAGGGGTTCCAAGGGGCAAGGTAGGTAGAAGGTTTTGACATTAAAATATGATTATGGTGAGGAGCTAGGGAAAGCATCTGGAATGTATTTTCCCTAAACTAAGGAGAATGAACACATTATACTAAATTTCCCAAAATAGAGCATAAATAAATATGGATTCTGCCTTTCAAACTTGAAATCTCGTATAGTATAGACATGCAATGGTTTATGAATTAAAAATACATTCAAACAAATTTAAAATAGAGAGGAAACTATGTCTAAAACTCAGACCACATGGATCCCAAAGAAATAGCTGCAAATTTCTATTAATATCCAAGCCAAACTGATATACAAAATGTCTCTTGAGATGCCAAAGCTCAAAGTGAGTCCAACCTCTACAAATGACTGAGAAAATACATGATATAGACCTAAAAACCACTCTCCCTAGCCTTAGGGAGTCTAATCCATGAGATAGGGATCAATTTCACCTAATCCCAAACAAGAATTTGAAGACTAGGAAGACCCAACAATTTGCCCCTAAAAGAGAGGAAACTGATTCATTTGACCTCTAGAGGACTTCTCTAATGTATCTACCTTAAATGAAAGTTAAAACATAAAATTTACCTTCACCGTGGCCATTTACATCAGTTATTTTATTCATTTTCCCAAGTAAAAAATCAAAAATTCAAAATATGCTGAAGATGGTGAAAATGACAATTTCCTGGCAAAAGCACAATGCCATGATAGAAAAATTGACCTGTTTAGTAAGCCACTTTTGGAGGCCTTCCCCTTATCCACATCAGCTCCATGATATCTCATTGGAAATTTATATAAGTCTAGCGTCCAAATATGCTTCCACTTTCCAAAATGATGCTCGTCTGCCCTATCAAAACTGAGTTCTCCCAAAAATGGTATCAGCACAGCGCCAAGGTGAAAAAAGAGGGAGAAACATGAAAATTAGGAGGGTTTTTGTACTTTTGAGGGACCATTTCTCCTCCAAATATTCTAAAATTTTCTGAGGTTGATGTACTAATCATTATAAATATGAGTCTTCTAACCATTTTCCATTTGGATTCTCCAAGAAAAATCGGCCCTGCGTTTTTGGCAAGCTGGGTATTAGCGCAACACCCAAACATTAGCGCAGCACCAAGGAAGCACTATTTTGGATACCACTTTTGGAGGCCTTCCCGATTTCCAAATTGGTCCCATGATAGCTAGTTGGAAATATAATGAAGTATGATTTCCCAATATACCTTTTTTTTTCTTATTGGAGCTTATTTGACCTATAAAAAGTTGATTCTCCCAAGACTGGCCAAAACGTGCTGAATGAGGGTGTATAAATGCAGAGTGTTGGTGCAGGCAACTTTTTAAGGCCTTCAACAACTCCACATTGAGCTAATGATAGCTCACTGGAAATATCTATCTGTCTATTTATCATGTGACTCATAAAGAAAGTCATTTGGACACTCCATCGAGGAGAAACCATGATTTTCCCAAGGTCACTCCAAAAATGCAGCAAACCTTGTGTAGCACCTGTATTTTTAACATTTCTCAAAAATAATGATACCTGTGTAAAAACGGAAGGAGTTTTTTCTTCCTTGGCCTATTATGGACAAACAACTCTCTCAATTTTGTCAAATTCATCTCTTTTTGATCGGAAACATAGTTTGAAGTGAAACTGGCCCTCTGTGTGGCAAATGATTCGTCCCTTAGAATGATTTCTTGAAAAATGATGGAGGCATGATGTTTATGAGTTGAAATGGCTTCATACTTGCTAAAATTACCTCCCTTATGCCTCCTATACTCAGATTTCTATGATTCCATAGCAAACCCTAACTCAGTAGGAAAGGAAATTAGGGTTTGGTGTAAGAAAAATAGGGGATCTTAGGACTGCCTTGTAGAGGGAGTGGAATGAAGGGGTTAGGGGTTGTCTAAGTTCTTGGGGAAATTTTTGGGGATAGGGATAGATGTTAGAGAGTATGGAAAAGTGGAATTTCAAGGATTTAGTGAGGGGAAGGGGTCCAAAAGGGAAAAACACATGCCTAGTCTCGAAAAGTGTCAAATTGTAGCAATAAGCTAGGGTTTGTGGAAAATGATGATTTTGAGGGATAGGAGTGATGGGAAGTGTTTAGGAAGGTATTTTAATGATAGGGGAAAGTGTAAGAGCATCAGGATACAAGTCTTGTTGATTATTTAACCATGGAAGTCATGAGACCAAGAAAAATGTCGTCAAAACCCTTGGAGAGGGAAATGAGCTTTCCAAGCACAAATGAGAGAAAAATATGGTAAAAAAAAATCCACTTACTTCAAAATGATAGTTTAGAACCTGAAATTGTTGAATACATTTGACTATTACTAGTCCAAAAGATGAATTTGATGGTGAAATGACCAATTTTCATGATTTTGACCCTATGAGCTAATGGGACTACTTTTGACCTGGCGTTTGAATGAGACTTTGAATTTTGACTTTAAAGACTTCCAAGTGAATAGAGAATTTCCATAGGTGTTATTATGCTCAAGGATACATTATAATGAGTCATCCAATATGATCTTATGAGGGAAAAAGAAGCTTATTTGACCAAGACAACCACCAGTGGAACAAATTTATATCATGACCTAATGGAATGATGAAAAATTTATTCAGAATGGGACACCTAAGATGCACATGAAAATGTATTTTGATCCCTGGTGGAAGTATGAAAATAATGACACTAACACCTTCAATGAAATATTTTGGGACACAAGCTCGTCAAATGTGGAGGTGAGATCTAGAATAGATCAGTATAAAATCCCATTTATTGTGGTATTTTCTGGGTGGAAAAATGTTCATCTATTGGATTATAGGGCCCATTTTAGGGGAAATTCCTACTTTGGTGGTGTGGGGACCAAAATGTTTTGTATCCCATTTCAAGTCTTAAACAACAACTTTTGGGGTCAAAAAATTATGTTGCATATATCCTCTACATTATTCTACACTTTAGAATATTTCAAACAATGTGAAGATCATGTCAAACAAAGTTCATATTTAGAATGTATGTCTCATGCACATTGAACTTTCATGTTGATCGCCATGGTATTAAGTAAATATAATTTCAAGTTCCATTACGCGCACATGCGTAGCTAGCCAAATGTAGAATCTCAAGAATACTATAAAAGTTCCAAAACCCCAACATTAATTAGGGGTTGTAGCATGAAAAAACCTTATCACTAAATTTATATGACTTTTAGGCAACACCATTTTTGTCTTTGAGGTTCAAATTACAACATCTTCACCATGGATTTAAATCCTTGTAAAATTGCAATCAAAATATTTAAAATCAAACCCCAAATAAAAAAATGGTCGTCAAAGTATCAACTCAATTTTTTTGCGGTTAAAATTGAAATTTGTTTGAAATTGTGGCTTTGAAAATAAATGTTGTTACGAAAAAAAACCTTGAAATCAACTTCCAAAATAAACACTAGTGCTAATGGTAACACCCTATTTTTCTAAGAGGTAACGTTATAACTCGTTTGAAAATACAGCCTTGAAACTAGTAATGTTGTGAAACAAAACCTATAAATCATACTGTACATCAAAACATAGTGGTATAAATAACATATCCGGTTTTTTCTTTAGGCCCAAAATTGCAACACTTTTAAAACCATGATCTAAAAAAAATGTTCATATTACAAATACAATTTTAATTGTTTTTTTTAACATGGTGTTATATATATATATATATATATATATATATATATATATATATATATATATATATATAAAGAAAAATATGCAAATAAAACTAGAAAGTTAAATCAAAACAAATTTATTTTACAAATATAAAATAATAATAATAAATAGAAAATTAACAAAATATATGACAATCAATTATAAATAAAATAAAATAATATTTATTAAATAAGAAATAAATCAAATTTAAAAATAATAAATTAAAATAATATTTTAAAACATTAATATTAAAAAAAAAATAGATAATACATTTTCAAATAAAAAAATAATGCTGCCTCCACCACGTGTCATATGACCTCCCCCTATAATCACCACAGGGTCTTGGGAGATCATGCGGTGGAGGTTATGTAAGCATTGAAGATACAAGTAGGGAAGAGGGAGGGTGACTATGAGAATTGGTCCTCCATCCTTGCTGATTTGACTGGGTTGGTGACCATTGATTGATGATTGGTTAAGGCAGCTTTGACTGTTGTTGACTTTTTAGATGTGACTTTGACTTTTGTATAGTGGATTGGGATCATCTATGGCAAGTCAATTTATTGAATTTGACTAATGTATCATTGTACTTATGGATTTATCTCTCTATGAACATTTGATATTATCAAGAAGAAAATATTTGAGGTTTTTCCTTCATATGGGGTTTTTCCTGGGCTTTAAACCTAAATCATGGTGTCCACTTGTCTTGAATTGTCTTCTGCAATTATTTTTTATGTTACTTCATCAGTTACTATCATATGATAATGGTTAATGTGATTTTTAATGTATTAATAGAATTAATATTGGGCTAATGGATTAATGAAGTATCAAACCTAAGAAAAGAACATGTATCACCAAGTTATTTGATTTTTCAAGTGCAATGGCTTGGGTTATTATTATTATTATTATTATTATTATTATGTGAGTGAGAATTTCAAAATTACTTTTTTCCTCTGTGTGTGTGTGTGTGTGTGTGTGTACACACACACAGGAAAAAAGTAACTTTCAAAATCTCACTCACATAATAAAATAAAATAAAAAACCAAACCATAGCACTTGAAGATATGTCTGTGTGTGTGTGTGTGTCATCATTTTATTTTTTGTTTTTTTTTTTATGTGTGTGTGTGATATTTTTTTTTTTTTTTTTGGGTAAGATTTAGAGGATATATATTATATTATTGTATAAAAAACAAGGTTACATCCTAGATGGACTTTTCTACTCTGCCGCTAGGGAGGCCAGACCAATAACAAGAAAACAAAATTTTTAGATCACCCTCATTGTTTCTCATCTATGGGTATGAGATTTTAAACCAAATATGGAGAGAAACTTAACATGGAAAAATATACATGGACCAAGAGGCAAAAATACATCTTTAAACAATATAGAGAGAAAAAACTTAGCTAAGGGTGTTTTATTCATGTTGTTGGGTTTTGAGCTTGAGCTGGAAAGCGAGGGCCCCCACTTGTATCTGAATATGGTGGAGTGGACCTTAAAAATTTCTTGAAAAAATGATTGAGTTTGTTATCCATATTGTTCATCTTCTCCGTGATTTATAACATGAAAATTAGGAGCTCATGTTGGGTGTATTCCCTATCTATAACGACCCTACCCATGATTGTTTTTACATGCCAGTACATGTTGAATATCAGTTGTAGGAAGAAGTACCTACTCTGGTGGAACTCCCTATGTTGGGAATCCAACCTTAGGTTTCTCTCTTAAAACGGTGATCTAAAAAAATATTCTTTCCTCACATACCTTCCCTTATATGTCAGCAATGGTTCTTTACACAAATTCCAGAATAATGTGTTGATATCATTCCATTACATCTCTAGAAGAGGTATGAGTGTGAGTGACATGCAAAGGGTGGGGGGGTGTAGGAGGGCGAGGCATATTGGGCCAGCCTTGATAGCTTATTGTAGTAGGATTGACAGTGTAGTAAATAATAATGGTAAATAATGAAGCCAAGGGAGGATTGTCATAGGAAAAGAGTGCAGAGTGAGTGGCATCTCACATGAGTGGGGAACGAAGGGACAGAAGGGTGAAAAAATGGAATGGAAAGCCACAAAAGTTGATAGCAGAAAGATAGAGTCAAAATTGAAAAGAGGAAGAAGTAAATAATTCTGCAACAAAAATAGGGTTGAGAAAGGGAAAACAGACACCAGATCCAAAATTTCACACTAGAGAAAGTAGTGATAGCATGAAGATATGTCAATCCTGAAAGGAATTGCAGGGGATTTGAAATAAGTGTTTGAACCTCAGTGACATAGATCCTTAAAAGGGAGAGACTTAATGGTCATTGATATCCAAGATCTCCATGGACTAATTGCAAGTGTTAATGTAAGGGATTGCATAGCTCCTACCAATTGGACTCATCAGCTTTGCATTGTTGGACCAAGGGGGTGGTCTCCATAATTTAAATATAGTGAGAGCTTGTCGGAGCTTCCTATAAGTTACACAGAGAGATATCACCCTCTACTTAAAATTATAGTGGTGTTCTCGACCTCACAAAGCCATGATTTTCTGCTTTATTTGACTGGTGTGAAATTTACATGTCTAAAGGATTCCCATATCCCTTCACACGATTACACTTGAAACCATAAAATTCCTTGCCTTGCCTAGAATGAGGTTGGTGGTGGCGGGGTGACCATGCAGGCTGCAAGGTGTAGGCAGCTTGCCACCCTGTATTAAGGTGCTTGAACTTCATTATCAATCGAATGTTCAATAGATAAGCACCCTCCATGAGAATATTATTTTAATATTAATTATCCTTTTAATCATGTTTTTAAAATTTATGTGTTTTTTGGATATTTATTTTTCTAATTTATTTAAATTTTTAAAATAACTACACTTTTTCAATTAAAATTTTCACTTATATGTACATTAAAATTGTGTGTGTTTATTTTTGGTGTTAAGATTTTTTTCTCTATATTTTTCTTTTTATTAATTATTTTTTAATGTTTTATGATTTTATTTACAATAATGTCAATTTTTTAGGTGATAATATCAAATGAATAGTAGTTTTAAGCCCCACAAAAAATAAAGGTGCTACTTATTACAATAGTACCATTTAATAAGGTTGCAATTTCAAACAAATTTTAATATTAACCTCAAAGAAAATGGGCATTATTAGTATCACTCTTATATTTAAAAATCAATTTTAATGTTATTTTTCAAAGCCATATTAGTTGTCGCAACCATGATTTCAACCAAGTTTTAATTTTAACCTAAAAAACAAGGTGATGTTGTGAGCAACACTTTTTGTTTCAAGATCAATTTTAAGGCTTATTTTATAACTATATATATGATAAATGTAAAATTTTGTAACTTTAACTCTTAAAAATAAAAATAAAGTGCTACTTATAGCACCATTTTTTGAAACAAAGGTAAAAATAACCATTTAATATAACCTCTAAAAACTCAAGGATTATAGTGAGTTCCCATTAAACTAGTAGCTTTATTGGAGACCATAAGTCACATTTTCAAATCCAATTTAGTCCCTTGGGATTATTGGCCACTACTATGGTTGGCAGTTGAACTACACTTCATCATGATATTTCAAGGATGCATAAGGTTTTCCTTGAAAAAATGCAATAAAATAGAAATAAATGAACCTAGAAATGAATAAATGAATATAGGAAATCAATATATGCTTTGAATGCAAGAAAAATGTGCCTCACTACCATTTTAGAGCTTGACTTTAGATAACGCACTTAATATCATCCCAATTCTCTTCATTCAATAGTTCAACAATTTTCTCTATGTATAAATGTGCTTACTAGAAAAATAGAATACCTAGTTTATAATGATATATATAACAAAACACCTAAATATTATGAATCTAACATCCATTCAAAATAAATAAATAAATGTAACCCTCAAACTCATTTACCATGTATTCCAACGATAATTCTCTTGACCTTAGATGTAATAATGTAGTTATGATAAGTGTTTCGGCCTTCTCTCCTTACATAAATCTTTCATGTGTTATATCAATGTCTTTTGGCTAATTCTTGAATTTAGGGAATATTTTACTAGTGTCTACTACAAACGCATTACAATTTTTAATCCTCTTATTTTTTATATCATCATTATATCACAAGATACATATCTCATTAGTTAAATCCCATGTTTTTCAATTTTTAAATTATAATTAAAAATAAGAATGAATGACTATGACTACATCATTTATTTTCAGAATTTTGTCATCAATTAAGAACACATTTGCATACAATATTGATTTTAAAAATATCCATTGGTATTGGGGGTTGTTCTTTCCACCTCCCAATTTCAATATGCATTAAAGGCATGGAGGGGTGTGGAAGGAGCCCATTAAATGTTGCATGTAGGTTTACAATTGGTAGCATGGAGTAGAGGTGAGGGTTGGACCTCGACCTCCCTTTATTGGTTGATTGTATGTTTTGTGGAAAGAGTGAGTTTTGTATTCTAGAGATTCAATGGCACTAGAAACTTCCTTCATCTAAGAGGCTTTAAGTTCTATGTTGTGCCGGTGAGGGTAAATATTTTCTCTTGTGCTCATTTTCAATCCTCTATCTTGGGTTATTTTCTTTGTGGGACTTTCAAAATCCTATGTTGGTTTGTGTTGTTAGGGTTAGTTTTCCTATATATTATTATACATTTATTGATATAATTTAGAGGTAAATGGGCCCTTATTGTAGTTCAAGGTATTTATTTTCAGAGTTTGTGTGTTTGGGGTTCCCTGTGTTATGAATTTTCTGATGTTTTGAGAATTCAAAGGTTTTTTCTTGTGAATTCCATCATAATTGTGTTAGGTTACCTGGTAGTTGGTTTCATTTATTTGTCTGTGTATTGTATCTGGTATCTTATGTTATATCTGGATATATTTAGGTGTTTCATAGTGTTGGTTCATGGGGTGTTTGTCGAGCTTGGCGAGTCTCCATTTGGCCTTCCTATTAATTCGATGGATTCCTAACCACTTGTTTGGAAATTTGGAGATCACTTAGTGGGATTATGGTTAGGTTGTCAAGTTGGTGTGTCTAGTACCTTTTCTTGTTATTTTGTAGGTCGTGGGTTATACAGTGGCTGCCAAAATTGTACCTTCTCCACTACATTGATGCCTCCTAGACAGTGAATGTGATGAAAATGGGGAGGAGGTGGGAGTGCCTCTCTTGGGTAGTGGAGGGTCGGACCCTTTACCCATGATTTTGTTGCCACATACTTCAATGTTGTTTGACCATAATTGAGAAATGAGATATGGGTCTTTGAGACTCAATATGGGATGAAATACCAATCACATTCAGATTTTGAGCTACTTGAGGATGTTTCAAAGTGTGTTCCTATCCTTGGGCATACCATGGGTAGGAATAAATTATTTTTGAATTCATTAGATTTACACTAGAAAATTCTAACCTTGTTGAGATTGGTCCTCAAATATAAGTATGTTGATAATTATAATGTCTTCTCCTCCCTATAGGATTATGAAATAATTCTCATAAATAATAGGTTATTCCTAGACATCCGTGATTCCCATTTGTCCCACATAGAGGGTTACATAGTGACTAAATAAGAGAGTCAAGATCTTACAGACCCCCCTTGTTCAAGTGCTCATGTTCTAGCCACAAGTTACTCCTTAGAGAATGATTCGTGTTTTATTGGTTTGGTAGTGTTGGTCAGACTCCATGTTCTTGTTGTTCATGTTGGTCGGTATTAGTTTGGTGAGTAAGTGTGGTGGTAGCATGGTTCTAGTCGCTAATGTTTTGATGTGATTTTGTAAGATCTTAGTTCACTAGGTCCTCGAACAAATTTTTGGTTCTATCTATTGCGGGTATTATTTTTGTTTATCACATTTACTATTTTGGTGTATTATGGAGCTTCCATGGCATGGTTTTGGTCTATCAAAGGATGTTGGTTGTTGTTGTAAAAACCATGGTTAAAAATTCATGTAAAAAATATAATACCAAGGTCATGGGACACATATTCCAAGCTAAATGTTGGGTAAAACATCCTAAATACATGTTCATTTGGTTTATTATGGCTAAGGGAAACTGGAAAAGGTAATGGAAAAGGATTTGCAAAGGTAAGAGGCATTATTTGGCATTTTATTTATGAAAATAATGGAAAATAGGAGAAATGGGAGGTGAAAGGTCACATGTTGAATGTGAGGAGGAAATTGAAGCAAAATGAAGGAAATTGAAGAAAAATGAAGGAAAATGAGGAAAAAATAGGCCTCTGATAAAAAGGCTTATGAGGATCAGTTGGTATATTTTTACCAATGTTAGCTTTTTGTTAGTTCTATTTTGGAGCTCTCTCTTTATTCTCTCTCTCTCATAATCTTGCACACTTAGAGTTTTTTCAGAGCACTTTAGCATTGGATAAAGGAAGGAAAAAGAAGGAAAAAGGGAATTAATGATCAAGAAAGGAAGAGCAGGATCAAGCATCTACAATGGGATGAATTGCATGTATCGAGTTGTATGTACGATTTGCTTGCTATTTTTGGCATGAATGGTACATGCATGTGTGTTTTTTGTTCTCTTCTTCTCATTTGCATGGGTTTTTATAGGTTTGACCATGGTCAATGTTGCCTTGACATTTACGGATAGCCATGGTGTGATGGGGTCTCTCTTACTTGGTTGAGCTAGATCATCAGATGGTTTCAAAACTGAGTGAGGTGGTCTCTAGAGAAAAACATAAGGCCTAGGAATCCCTGGACTGGTGAAGGTGGGATTGCGGTAAAATTAGATTGTATATACCTCGTTGGTCCTAGTAATCCTTGAATAGTGAATGGTGGTATATACGGTAAATCCTAGAGGTGTATGCTCTCCTTAGGCCTAGGAACCCTCGACTAGTGAATAGTGAGATATATAGTAAATCCTAGAAGCGTTGGGTATGTGTTATATTATTTCCACGACTAGTCATGCACATGTATATATGTGTTGTAACACTAAAAGGAATATAATGAAAAATCAAGCTGGTCATCCCGATTTGGGATCCAGGGGAAAATCTCTGTGTATATATGTTTTATGTTTTATGCTCTCGCTATTGTTTATTTTCTGTTTTTAAGATTTGTTTGCAGATAATTTATGTACATGGTTAAAACCTACATTTGCTATCGGAGCTGTTTCGACTTCAAGTGGATGCCTTTGCTACTGAGGGGTTTTTTTTCTTGGGCCTGTGGTAGACCCTGTTCAATGGGAGATCTGCGGGATCGATTCTTGCAGTGAAAGAAGATGGCAAGCAGTGGAAATATAGAAATTTAATGGTCATATTTTTGAGTTGTGGAACATCAAGATGGAGGATCTGCTGGTGGATAAAGACCATTGGACCGTGATAAATCTAGGTACTAAACCAACGACAATGTTAGATGAAGACTGGAAAAAGTTGGATCGGAAGGCAAAGAGAACATACGGTTGTGTGTCTCAGATTCAGTATTGTTGAATGTATCTAGGGAAGCTACGACGAAGATTTTGTGTGACAAACTTGGGACTTTGTACCAATCTAAGTCTCTAGTGAATAAATTGTTCCTGTGGAAAAATTTGTATAACCTGAGGATGAAGGATGGAGACTCAGTGACAGAGCATTTGAATGCCTTCAATAGTGTGGTAAGTTCGTTGTCATCTGTTTATATTAAAATCTCATATGAAGATAAGTGCATCAGTTTGTTGTGTTCTCTACCAGACTCATGGGACAATCTGGTTATTGCAATAGGTAGCAATACAACTACCTTGAATTTTGATGACATTGTCTCAGCCTTGCTATCGGAGGAAATGAGACGGAGAAATATGGAGGGTCAGAATGGTGATGCCTTATCTATATGAGGAAGGTCCCATAACAGAAAAAAGAATAAGGTTTCGAGTGGGAGATCTAAATTTAGAGGGAGATCTAAATCTCTTGGAAAGTTTGTAAAGGTGTGCTGGAAATGCGGAAAGGAAGGGCACTAAAAAAAGGATTGCAGATCTAAATCTCATGAGAAAGGAAAGGGATCTAATGATGCTCCTTCTGCAGAGGCAAAAAACACCTTGGATGAAGGTGGGGATGTGTATTTGGATTCTTCTTCAAATACACATGTAGATCATGAGTCATGGTTGATTGACTCGGGTGCATCCTTTCACTTCACTCCCCATAGGGATTGGTTCTGCGAGTATGATAAATATGATGGCAGTGATGTCTTCTTATTTGATGATAGGAAGGCAAAAATCGTCGGACATAGAAAATTCAAGCTGACGCTGTAAGGTGGAAGGATTAGAACACTTCCTAGTGTTCTACACATTCCTGCATTGACCAGAAATCTGATTTATGTAAGCAAGATGGATGATGCAGGTGTAAAGACAGTGTTCGAGAGAGATACATGTAAGATGGTTTGGGGAGCACTGATATTAATGCGAGGAGTTCATATTGGAACTTTGTACAAGCTTCAGGGCAGCACTGTTATTGATGGGTGGAACAGTTCTATGGTTCTTGAAAGTGGAGTGGAAAGCCTAGTGGTCTCTAGAGAAAATACCATGCTATGGCATCAAAGGCTTGTACATATTAGAGAGAAGGGCATTCGGATATCGCATGGAAATGGTATGGTAGAAGGTATGTCTAATAGCTCTCTGGATTTTTATTTTTGTGAACATTGTGTATATGGGAAGTAGAATCGAGTGATTTTTCCTTCTGGTGCTAAGAGGGCGAACAAGATATTAGAGCTTGTGCACAATGATGTGTTTGGACGTGTATTGATTCCATCATTTGGTATGTTTGTGTACTATGTTTCATTCATAGATGACTTCTCAAGGAATACAGGGATATATTTCTTGAGGAAGAAATCTGAAGTCTTTGATTGATTTAAAGAATTTAAGGCTCTAATGGAAAACCAGACAGAGAAGAAGATAAAGGTGCCGAGGAAAGATAATGGTGGGGAGTTCTGCAAGAAGGAATTTGAAGAGTTCTGTAAGAAGTGTGGTATAGCACGGCAGAAGACTAATCCATACACACCTCAGAAAAATGGAGTTTCAAAAAGAATGAACAGAATGTTTATGGAATAGGCAAGAAGCATGCTCAGTGGTACTAGGTTAGGACAATAATTCTAGGCAAAGGCAGTAGAGACTGCATGTTACTTGGTTAACAGATCACCTTCATCAGTGTTGGAGGATAAGACTCCACATGAGGTATGGACTAGTAAGAAACCCTCTCTTTCACATCTGAGGGTATTTGGATGTGATGCATATGTACATGTTCCAAAGCAGAAAAGGACCAAGTTGGATAATAAATCTGAAAGGTGCATCTTTATTGGGTATAAGGATGGTTTAATGAGTTACAAGCTTTGGAACCCGGAAACAAAGAAGGTTATGTACGGCTGAGATGTGGTGTTTAGAGAGGTGAAAGATGTTGTTAAACATTAATTCCTACCAAAGGAACCTGAGAATATAGAGTTTGAGCTAAAGGAGGATGAATCAGACTCTACAACAGAAGAAGACATAGAAGAGGAAGAGCCACAAACTCCAACTGTGAGAAGATCAGTTTAGGAAAGAAGACAACCAGAAAGGTATAGTACATCTTATTTCTGTTCAAATTTTTCTTTAACTATAACTGATGATGATCCGAGAACTGTCAGGGAGGCAGTAGATTCAAAGGAGGGGAAAACTCTGGAAGGAGGCCATGGTTGATGAAATGGCATATTTGCATAAAAATGAGGCATGGGATCTAGTGGAGTTGCCGGCTGGAAGGAAACACATTGGAAGAAAATGGATGTTTAAGAAGAAGATGAATGTAGAAGGCAAGGTGGATAAATGAAAATCTCGGTTGGTAGCAAAAGGCTATTCCCAAGTGTCGGAAATTGATTTTGGTGATATTTTTTCTCCTATTGCCAAAGTTACTTCTATTAGATTACTTTTATCTATTGTTGCTGCATTTTATTTTGAGGTAGAACATATGGATCTGAAGACAAAATTTCTTCACGAGGATCTGGAAGAGGAGATTTACATAAAACAACCTGAAGGCGTTATGGTGAAGGGGGAGAAAGAACTAGTATGCAAGTTAAAGAAGTCTCTATATGGGTTAAAACAGTCACCAAGGATGTGGTATCAGAAATTTGATACCTATATATGGGGACTTGGCTTCACCAGAAGCAAGGAGGATCACTGTGTTTATTTTAAATTAATTGGTGGTCATGTTATTTATTTGGTCTTGTATGTGGATGATATGTTTTTGATTTGAAATGACAAAGAAATTATCGAATATTTGAAGACCCAAATGTTCTCCAAATTCGAAAAGAAGGATCTTGGTGCTGCAAACTATATTTTGGGCATGGAAATTAAGAGAGTTCGGGCAAAGAGGAAGCTCTAGTTAAACCAGAGGAAGTATGTCAAGACTATATTTCAGAGGTTCAATATGCAAGATAGTAAACTGGTGAATGTTCCAATTCTTGTAGGTGTAAATATGTCTGCTTAACAGTGTGCCAAGACACAAGAAGAAGAGGAGGATGTGTCCCATCTTCCATATGCAAGTGTAGTGGGTAGCCTGATGTATGCAATGGTTTGTACTAGACCAGACATTGCACATGCAGTGGGAGTATTAAGCAGGTTTATGTCAAACCTAGGGAAGGAGCATTGGACAATAGTGAAGCAGATTTTAGATATTTGCATGGCACTAGTGATTATGGCTTGTGCTACCAGGGAAGAACAGGATTGGAAAGAGTGTTCGAAATTCATGGTTCTGTTGATGTAGACTAGGCTGGAGATACGGACCAAAGAAGATCTACAAGTGGGTATGTGTTTAGCCCATTTGGAGGTGCAGTAATTTGGATGAGTAAAAGATAGTTCATAGTGGCTCTTTCAACTACAGAGGCAGAATACATGGCAGCCACTCATGCAAGCAAGGAAGAAGTTTGGTTGCAGAGATTGTGTTAAAGTATGGGGTTGGTGCAACAAGTTATAACGATAGACTTTTATATCCAAAGTGCAATTTTCTTGGCTAAGAACCTTGCTTATCATTTAAAGACAAAGCACATTGATGTTCAATATCACTCTGTGAGAGATATGGTTGAGGCTAAAAGGGTGTTGCTGGTAAAGGTGGACACTTTGAAGAATGTTGCAAATGCATTGACGAAGTCTTTGAGCACTCATAAGTTCTCTCAGTGTAGAGAAACAATGGGTGTTGCAGAGCTGGGCTAATGACTATGCTCTCCTGTGCCCCCCTGTGGAAAGGAAACAAAAAGTGGGAGAATGTTGGGTATGTGTTATATTATTTCCATGACTAGTCACATGTGCCCTCCCTGTACGTTGCACCGGGTGCAGCAGGGGGGTCACAGGGGGGGCGGGAGCCCCCCTTGTTCGAGGTCTGGGGCAGCGCCCAGGGAAAAAAAAATTGGACCCTATTTTTCGGTGGGTGGACCTGCCCATGGTTTTTTGCATGGGTTTGCACATGGTTTTGGGGCATGATGGTTTTTTTCCCCTGGTATTTTGTAGATCCGGTCAAGTGAACTACAGTTATGTTCTAATCTAGGGTTTATGTATGCTTCGGCATGTATATATATGTGTTGTAACACTAAAAGGAATATAACGAAAAATCAAGTTGTTTGTCCCCATTTGAGATCCAGGGGAAAATCTCTATGTATATATGTTTTATGTTTTATGCTCGCGCTATTTTTTATTTTTTTTTAAGATTCGTTTGCAGATAATTTATGTACAGGGTTAAAACCTAAAAGAAGGTGGAGTCTCATTGGGCCTAGGAATCCTTGAATGGTGAAAGGAGGGATATATGATAAAGCCTAGAGAATAGAGGTAGAAAAATTACTCACAATCTAGGTCAATGGATGTGAAGGCGTCCATGCTTGTACATGCCTAGTGATTCTTGGACCGGTATATTATGAAATTGTGGTAAATATTGATAGTGTATATTTCTTGTTTAGGCTTAGGAATCCCTTTGTGGGATTGCGATAAAGCCTGGTTGTATAGATGAGGGCTTGGGCCTAGGAATCCCTTGGTGTATTGTGGTAAATACTGAGGAATCCCAGGTTCTTTTGGTTGTAAGTCCCACAATCATGCTTGGGATATGGCATGGGGGTGATTGGTTGAAAGAAATATTTGGTGTAGTCCAATCTATGGTCAAGTGTTACGTGTAAGTCCCTGACTTGGTTGCCTTTTGCATATGTTAATAAAATATATTTTCCTCTTCTATTTTATGAGTAAATTTTCTTGTTATTAAGTGATTTTAATGGTTGTTATATCATTGTTATTCTATTGGTTATATGATCGGTATAAGCATGGTTCAGGATGGACTTGATTTATGGAAATCATCATGCTTTGTTTAATAAATAAAATGTTAATGAATGCATGACCTAATAGATGATATTGCAGCTACTAGGAGAGGGTATCATATCTTCTTGAAGAATCTCAGATAACTATGAAGTCCCTATGTTCATACGTGTATTTTTGACATGTACATTTCATGTTCATGACGTGTTTTATGAAATCTATGTCATGGTTAGGCTTGGATAGGCCAAATCCTTGATCAAGTTTAGTGTTAGAATATTTTTCTTTGTGTTATATATTGTGTTGGAAAGTTTCATCAAGTCCTGGGCATTGACCTGCATTCTAGCCCTAAAAAGGTGGCATAGATTTCACAGTCTCAGGCAGAAAACTAGTTGAAAAATACTGCAGTTTCACCCTTGTAGTGGCTACTCATGCAACTGGAGGCCTACAGTTGCATGGATGAAAGATTTTGCATGTGACTAGGAGTCCAGATCAGTGAACAGGAAATTTAACTCAGGGTTTGGACACTTAGAAGGGTGGTTTAGCCCTTAGGGTTCCTGTAGCACCTCACGAATGTGAGTAAGATTTTTTTTGTTGGTTACACTCCCTTAAGGTGATATAGGAGGTTGAATCATATAAAGTAAATCTTCAACACATATTTACATCGGTGGACCAGTAAAATTGGGCAAATGTGGAAGGAAAGTGTTACAGGGTGGTATCGAAGCGAGTTTCGTTCTCTTTGGGTGGTGCTTGGTTTCCATTCTCTTTGTGTATATCGTATACCACGGAGTGGTATCAGAGCATGGTTCAATCCTTGGACTAGATGGGAAGAATTTATTTTTCATGCATACATGTTTGTTCCATATGTGTTATTTATGCTTGTTTTCTATATGCTTGTTGTGTATTCATGGTGGTGGTCATTGTTAAATTTTGTTGTCATGTAGAAGTTGATGATGTTGATGTTGGGATGTGTTTGTCATGAATGCATGTCGATTTT
The DNA here is from genome assembly GCA_034641835.2 of Pinus albicaulis. Classification (NCBI taxonomy): domain Eukaryota; kingdom Viridiplantae; phylum Streptophyta; class Pinopsida; order Pinales; family Pinaceae; genus Pinus; species Pinus albicaulis. The sequence continues at coordinate 1,019,931,493 of CM076580.1, read as the reverse complement.
ATATGCATTTGTTATGCATGTCAGTGTCTATATGTTGTTATGCATGCATTTTCATGGTTATGGTTATGCATGCATGGTAGGTTAGGCATGCATCATGGTGGTTATTATGTAGTTTGTTTCATCATGATGTTGTTGGTATGTTATGATGATGATATGTTGGATGAGATAGACCAAGAGATGCAGATTATCAGAGCGAGGTTGTAGCACTGGACCTTAGGGTAAGAGAATATCTCCATACATGTTGTATTATATGTTTGGCACTCAAATATATTGGTTAATGATTCTTATATACATTGTGGTTATGTGCATGTCTATCATTCTATTGTTATTGTGGTTACATACATGATAGATGCTAGTTTATCAATGCGGTCATATGCAGATGCGTCAGATAGTCATGAATGATAATGAATTGTTGTTATATGTATTGAGGTCATATGCATGATTATTATGGTTATTTCATTTAAGATATTGATGTCATATGTATTGTGCAAATCTGGATTGGCCTATGCATATAGTTATCGTTATGATATTCATTTATGAGATGATGTATATTGTGACATTGTCTCATACTGATATGGATTGACTTGTGCAGATGTGATATCCTCCTATTGAGGTGAAACTCAACCCACCCCCATTTTTGATGCATTTATTTCAAATAATGGGGACCATTTCCATAATTTTTTGGCTAAATCACCTTTTAATATTTTATTTTGGTTTTAAGTGTCCTACAAGTTTGCCAAATTTTTATTTTACTCGCCTTTTTTTTATTTATTCATTACATTCGACTCTTTGTTATTTTTCCATCAATTCTCGTTTAATATCATTTGGTTGCATGGTTTGCAAATGGCGCTTCTCCGAAGTTTGATAATTTTTATTAGCAAGGCTAAAAAATGTACAAAATGTATATTATTTTAAAATTAATTAATTTTAACATAAATACTGAATTTTATTAATTTTATTTAATTTTAATTAATTGATATCCTAATCAATCATGCTACATAACCATCATAGCCGAGCTCTTTATATATAATCAAAACCAAATAAAAAATAATTAAAATACTTTTGATCGGGACCCTAGGCCCATTCGATATCGAAACTTATTTCAAATTTCCATGATATCTGATATTGTTAAACCCTACGATATTGGTCTTAGTGGATGTTAATCATAATCATCATCATCCTTAAAACATTAACCTTTGATACTTTCCCATCTTGCTCCTTATCCAAACGAAACTTGTAAATATCGTAAGTTTTAATTCAATTGTATCTGATATGGTTAAGTCTCTGATATCTGATATTGTTAAACCCATCTCATGCATATTGGGGCTTTTGGAATTGAACCTACAATCATTTTTCTCTGATGTATGACCATCATTAACCTCCGATGACTGATTGAATTTTCTTAAGGTATGAAGTCAAATCATTTAAATAGTTCCAAACAAAATTCCAATGAAGTTTTTCCTTTGTAAGTTTTTTTTTAATTTGTTTAAATTTAATCATAATATTAATTTAAATTTTAAATTTAATTCTATATTTTAATTTTTGTATATAGTTAAATTAATTAATCTTTAATTAATTTAACTAATTTTATTTAATTTCATAATTTGAATATTAATAATTGTAATTAACTTGTATATAATTAGTTTAATAAAAAAAAATTCCAAGGAAAAAGTATAAACTTTCTATTATGCATAAAAAATTTACAGAGTACATGAAAATGAATTCTATCTGTTTGTGCCTCACACAAAAAAACTAAAAAAAATCCATACAGTTGTTTCTGACACAGCTAAAATCTTAAAAAATCCGCATATAAATTTATCTTTGTCGTATGATTTCTCATAGGGAGAATTCAGTCTTTTCTTTGTCCCAACCATGAACCGGGGCTCCTCTGAAGAGGAAAACACCCCGCAGTGAAGACCAAAGCAAATAAAGGTCGGTCCACAGAACCAAAGCTTATGAGGAAACGAGCTCAAACAGATCCATGACCAGCGAAAAAAAATATGTTAAGTCTGTCATATAGATAATTTTAGGAATAAAGAAAATAGAAGAGTAACAAAAATGTGATAATAGATACAATGGAAATAGTGAAAAGATGCAATTTGTCCATAAGTTAAAAACATAATCATAGAAAAATGGCCTCGATCCATCTCCACCAATCGCTCGACAGTTGATTCTCTTATTTTCCAACTTCCCCGAACTTGTTGTAAGCCCTCTTTAGAAAGGAGGTATGTTGTCCCGTTCCTTTCCCTATAAATGTGACACATAGATATGTAAGTAAAATATTTTTTTAAAGACCAAATTTCTTCTAGGATAGGATTTAATAGATAACTTTTGCATATGAATTCCTTATTGAACCATTTGACAATATTTAACGAATCCTCAAAAATCTGGGCAGAGCGAATGCCCAGTTGAAGTAACCAACACAGAAGCAGATGCAGAGCCTTAATTTCAACAAAATTATTTGTCCCAACCCCTAAGCCCACTGAAGCTTCTTTTTGACTATCTGCATTGAGATGAATCACTAGACCTACCCCGCAAAGGTCCTCATTACTAGATGCCCCATCAAAATAGGCCCATGGCATATCTCCTCTGATTACTTCCTGGACAACCACCCTTCTTGGAGGAGCTGATTTTGGATCGGTAATTTGAGCAAGTATGGCCATAATTTCTGCCACAATGGTCTATATTGGGGTTTCTTGATCTCCAAATATAGCCCGATTCCATACTAGCCAAATTCCCCAATAGATAAGCAAAGGCATAGCCTTCCATTTTTCCCCTGTGCTCTTCTGCCACCACACCTCCCAAGCATCCCCCACCGATCTGCCTTCCCAACTTTGCACTTTCCCAGAGATGGACATAGCTTCTCCCCATACTGCCCTACAAAATCGACAGTCAATGAAGAGGTGACAGACTGTTTCTGAATCTTGTTTGCAGAGAGGACATAGACTTGGCCCAAAATTCTTCCGTTTTAGCATATTATCCCAAGTAGGAATTTTAGTGTTAAGAATACACCAGAAAAACATTTGAATTTTTTTCGGACATTTCAGTTCCCATAGCTTTTTATCCCACCAATCATTGGCTTCCCATCGCATTTTTCTCATCAAGAAAGCATAACCGAACTTGGGAGTATATTTAACTGATGGGGTAGGGGCCCATCTTAAATCATCCTCCCTATCCCTAATCCGAACATGTGTACGTTCCAGCTCACCTATATAATTCTTCCATGCTTCATGCCATATCGGTTCCAGATGCAGCTCTTCCCCATGTTTCTAGCCCTTTGCCCAATGTGATTTCAACTCCTCATTAGCAATTTGATTTAGAAATTGAATCCCTTTGTCCTTAAGAATATTCCTCAAGTCCACTGGCAACACGTATAGCTCCTTACACCCTACCCATAGATCAATCCCAACCCTTACATTCTCCCCATTCACCACCTACCAAACTAGCCCCTCATCTGTTATATTAATAGAGCGAAGGATCACCTTCCACACCACTGAAGATTTAAACTATTTTTTTTCTGGGTGTCTCGAAGCCAGTCCGAAATCTCCAAAGGATCAATATACTTTCTCTTCATAACCTGAGACCATAAGGAGTATTTATAAATTATCCTCCATCCCATTTTGGTCACCATTGAGTACACAAAGGATGGGAGGTCTTTGATTCCCCACCCTCCCCATTATTTTGGCCTTGAAATCTTGTCCCATGCCACCCATGGCATGACCTTCTCCTGCTTCGATCCTGCCCACAAAAATTTGTTGCATAGCTTTTTCACCTTTGAGAGGATATTCCTTGGAACCCAAGCCAGCAGAGCCCAATAAACTAGGATAGCCAAAAAAACTAATTTAATCAGTACCAGTCTTCCATCTCTCCACAGCCAGCGAAAGCTCCAATGTGAAATTCGATTTTCTATCTTAGCTACTAACCATTGCCAGTCCAATGTTTTATAAGAATTTAGATCTAGAATAAATCCTAGATATTTCAAACTATCATCAAGGCCTTTTACCTGAAAGGCGATCTCCACTGATGTTATTATGATATCTTCTCCTGAGAGCCCTTCTTTAATGGTGACATATTTTCCAAATTTGATACTCATCCCTGTTGCCTTCAAAAAAAGGTCAATGATATGTTTGAGTACCTTGGTCTCCCTTCTATTGCCACTGCTAAAAACAAGAATATCATCTACAAAGAGGAGGTGTGTGATCTGAAGATTGATGGAAATCTCTATTCCTTTGAATTCACCCCTCCTTTTTTCATCAGCGATCCACTGACTCAAACCTTCAGCTGCTAAGAGAAAGAGAAAGTGTGACAAAGGACATCCCTGTCTCAGTCCCCTCTGACTCTTGAAAAAAGGAGAGGCAACCCCGTTAATGATGACCACAAAACTGATATTGGTAATACAACTCATCACCCAGTTAATAAAGCAAATGTTAAAACCAAGATGAGCTAAGAGCAGTCTAAGATACATCCAACTAATTTTATCATATGCTTTTTCTAGATCAATCTTGATGATCAACCCTTTCCTTCTATCTCTTTTGATACTATGGAGTGTCTCTTGGGCCACTCCAATAGCTTCATGGATTTGTCTACCTTAAAGGAAGCCAAAGTGCTCCTTCAAGACATTCTTTAAGAGGATTGGCTTCAGTCTAATAGCAATTACTTTCGATATAATCTTATACACACTATTACAAAGAGAGATCGACCTAAAATCATCAAAGGAATTTGGCTCATCTCGCTTCAGAATAAGAGCAATAAAGGTAGAGTTCAGTGGTTCGAAAATAGCTCCTTTCCTTCTAAATTCCTCCACCATTGTCGTAAGCTCTTCTCCCAACTCTTCAAAGAATTATTGGAAGAACTCCATTTTCCATCCGTCCAGGCTGATATTTTGTCCTTCTGCATAATCTTTAGGGTCTCTTCCACTTCCTCACTTGACACCTGCCTAATGAGACATTGATTTTCCTCTACATCCACATAGCCCAGGAAGAGTTGGGCCACCCTTACTACCTCGGCTATGGATACCTCTGGAAGGGCCTTAAAAATCCTGCTAAAATTATCCTTGCCCAAACTAGCCAGCTCCAGGAAATATTTAGCCACCCCTTCGTCCTCCTTCCTCATCCCCCATATAGTGTTAGCATTTCTTCTTCCTTTCACAAAATTGTGAAACAATTTTGTGTTTTCATCCCCTGTAGCTAGCCAGATGGCTCGAATTTTTAATCTCCATTGTTATTCCTTGTCCAAAAATAATCTTTCTTCTTTCCCCTTCCAGAGAAAGTATGTTATCCCTCGTTTGACCTGATTCATAGCTATCATTCTCCGGGCTTTCCAATCTATCCAATTCTGCTCCTATCCACTTCAGTCTCTCCTCCTTCTCTTCCGTTCTTTGCTTGGCCCAAAGGATGGTTGCTTTCTTCATACTCTTAAGATTTTCCCAGAAATGGCCAGATTTGGACAGAGGTTCAGAAGTCCTCCAAGACCTCCAAGTGCCTTTAAAAAGCACCTTGTAGGAGTCTTATTTGAGCCATCCAAGGTTAAATTTGAAAGGAGCCCCTGGTTTTTCAAGCCTACCTTTTATTTCAAGGAGAATTGGGAGATGATCAAAGTCCCCTCCCTCCCCAACCCACTGCCTAAAAGCTTGAAAAATCTCCACCAAATCTTCCTTCAGCAAAAATCTGTCTAGCCGCTTTGCCACTCTGGCTTCTCCAATCCTTCTATTCTACCAGTTAGGCCAAAGTTTAACAAGGCTTATGTCGACTAAGTGCCCCTCTATTATTCTGGTAAAGAAAAAATCAAACAAGGGATTAGCCCTTACATTCGCCCCCTAAGATTTAGCTTGCTCTAGAGAAAAATTTAAGTCTCCCCCTATACTGAGATTGGGGTCATTCATGAAGTTCCCTATCAATAGACTGCTCCAAAATATTTCCCTCTCCAGGCAAGGGCCATAGGTGTTCAGAATGAGAAATGAGGAACATAGCTCCAAATAATGAAATTCAACAGCCAAAACATGATCCCTACCCAAGAGTTTCAAAGTTTTATTTTGTTGGCTTTGTAACCCCGCCAGCCCCCCAGATATTCCACTCACATCCAAGCTCATAAAGACACACCCCGGGCATAGGCCTTGTAGCAGCTCCTCCACCTCTACTCCTGCTCCCAAAGTTTCCTGAAGGAGTATGATATCCATCCCATAACTCGAAACCAGAGCCCGGATAGCTATTTTGTTAGGCTTACTAGCTAAACCCCTGCACTTGAAAGATAACACGATCATTTTATAACCTGACCTTGGGCTTTCACAGGTCTAAGTGCCCCTGTGATAGATCTTTGCCTCCCATCAACGATGTCCAACTTTGCTTTTAACTAAGCTTTAGATAGGTTCGATTTACGACCTCTCATCTTTTGGCTAGAACTTGAGATGGAGAGATTTCCCAACCCTCCCACAATATCCAGAATGCTTTCAATATTTTTCTTCCCCCCCCCCTGCGGCCTAAGATTATAAGGTCCAGGAGATTCCACGGAAAATAAGTTTTTAGAGGAGGAAATTGGGGTGATATGGCTCGTAGATGCAGATAATGATGGAATGGACGTGATGACACTGTCAAGAGCTGGTTCAACACATGCAGGGATGTCGGATGAGAGAAGTACATGAAAAGGCCTGGAAAGACCAGGCTCTGAGCACAAATAATTATAAGTTTAAGAAAAAAAAAAGAGGGGGTAGAGAGAGCAGTACCCACCCGACGAGGCTCCTCAGAATCTTTGGCATTAAGCACAAGCTCCGAATGCTGGGAGGCCAATGCGCCCACCTTTCCTCCTGCCCCTTCTTCCTCCATCGAAACATCACCACCCTCTTCAACCTCCAGGTCGTCTGAAGTCTCCTGAGAGAGGAGGGATCCTTCCTTAAATCTAAAATCTTAATCCCCATTATCTCCCCCTAATTTCCTTCTCGAGGAGCGCTGAGCCCTCCCTTTGAAGGGTTTTTTATTTCTCCTAATCCCCAGAGAACATTCTTTGGCCAAGTGACCATACTAGTGGCATCGATGACATCTGAAGAGAATTTTATCATAGTTCAGGATTTGGATAAATGACCAGTTTCGATAGTGAACCTGAATGGCCTCCAATAAACCCTCTCAGGGGTTTAATTGAACCAGTATCCTTGTAGTCCCCTGATCACACGTTTGAATAAATGACATATCCTCCTCCAGGAAATGACCAAGCACATTTCCTCTATCCTTGAAAACATTTAAAGTCCATAGCAGTTAAGGGAGCCCTAGAAGCTTGACCTAAATGGGTAGGTCAGCTAGCTTCTCCCTCTATACATCAAAAATATGGTGCCATCTCTTGAAAATGATCGGAGCTCTTCCAAAGCCCCAGTTCTTCTCCACAACCCAAGTAGCAATTTCCTTGCTTTTATACCTAACCATAAACCATCCATTAGCTAGAATGTAGACTTCAAAGCTCGGATCAGGCCCTACCTTCCAAGTTTTCTCCACCCATTCCTTCAAGAACGGATTTTTGACCTTCTTTCCTTTGGATTTCCCTACTAAGGTGTGTTCTGAAGTGTCCATTGCCGCATCAATGGTTAGATCAATACCCAAAACTAAATTTAGCACCAGATCATTCCTCCTCACTGCTCTGGAGTTCTTTCATGAAGGGTCATAGAGGTCCGGCTCATTATCCGATAGGTTTTCAAATATCCCCTGGGTCTGATTTGCTTTAGACCCATCATCTTCCAAAGCAGCTCGCTTTTCCTGCAACTTCCCAGAAACCTGTCTGCTCTTAACAACTTCATTTCCGCGACTTGTCTGTCCAGGACCCCCTGCCTCTTTTCTGCTAGGGTTTCCTTCTTGAGCTGCCAACCCTATGCCCTAAAATTATTTTGAGAGAGGCCTTGATTCTCTATGAAATCCCTTCGACCTATTCCTTCCTTCAGCTGCGATTTGAGTCGCTAACCGCCTTAGATCCTCTTCTGCCGTAAAATCCACCAGAGATCTCTGTTCTTCTTCCAAGAAACCTGAGACCCCCAGTAGTCCCGATGGAGAAACCCCTCCAGAATTATAACCTTAACCTACCCTCTTGAGTTCCTGCTTTGAATCCACCTTCTTCAGCAGGCCACAACTTGCAGAAATGTCTTCCAGGCCTCCAAAAAGACCCAAATGGTTATATTCTTCAACATATCTCCCCTCTGTCTGAAAAAAACTTCGTTCTACATCGCCTGACCTGAAACCCTCATTTTCAGAAAGTTTAACCACTTGCATGCAATTGTAATCTATTTCCATAGTCGTTAATGGCCTCAAGGACTATGTTGGGATGTTGACCGTCCTGTCGCTCGCACCTAGACCTCCAAGTTTTCCCACCTTGCCTACCTCTGTCCCAACAAACCCTTTCAAATTCAACTCAAATATCTCCATTCCCCACATTGTGAGTAAATACTTAGGCTTGGGATCTACCTCAATGTGCTTTGACTCATTGACCATCCCTGCTAACCTAAAAAGATAGAGATAAACTTCCTGAATCTCTACCTCCCCACCAGCCGCCTCCACCAAAACCCCTTCAACGAAAATACATAGTAAAATGATAAACCAAACCCTGTGCAAAGTAAAAAAGGTTTTTTTAACCAGGAAAAGGAGTAAGCCCGGAAAATGACCACCTAAGTCCGTAACCGCACTCGCACTCTATCCAATAGCTTCCAAGCCCGCCACCCATACATCCACCTTTCTATTGTGCGCTCTCCTCCCAAGAACCCACCTATCAGAAGCTGACTGCACTTTGCAACAGCCCCATGGCAGCTACTAACCTAGCCTCATCCCATCCTAACCACTAGGATTTTTCTTGGCTCTAGAAGCTTGCATCCATTGCAAGTCCTGCATGAAATATCTGTGTGAAACGGTTTCACCTTGAAATTCAACTTACTAGATGCAACATTATAAAATTTGTCACTATGATGGAATTCTAGTTTAATAATTGTAATCGATTAGATTTTAATTAATTTTAATTAAAAAAAATTTATTAAAATTTTCTAAATTTAGCCCATGCACACACTTTCCAAAATTTTGATATTTTTTGATACCTCATCTTTGGAGACGCATATCTGCATATTTAATCAGCAAAATGAGGCTATAAATAGCTCGTTGGAAAGCTAAGACAAAGGAGGATAAGCTCAGATGGTTAATTTTAGAAAATCGTATAATTTAATGACCCAAAAATCTAGTGGAAGTAAAAGTGATGAATTTGCATCAAAAAATCATTTATGTTGATTTCAGAAAATGATATTGGTTTTGGAAAAATTGATGTCACTAATTCCTCCTTCAACATTATTCAAAAGAAAATCAAACCCTTCAGAAACAATCACATCTGGAAATTTATTTGGATTTTTTTTTTATTTAAAAATTTGTTGAGAATTGTTTTTTGTTTTCTATAGTGTTCATCAAATTTCTTTTAATTTCTAAATTTCAATTGCCTTTTGGAAGAAGAGAAGTTGGGAGGATGAGGAAGAGAATATTTGAAACAATGGAGTTGCTCGAGCAAGAGAGGAAAAAAAAATTTGGCCAATCAAACTTGTGGGAGAAAATTTATTCTTCAAACAATTCTCCTATTTGGATTTTCATTTGTAATTATAAATATGGTTTTTGAAGAATGAATGAGGGGGTGCCTCTTATCTACACCTAAGGAAATCTGAAGCACTATCGTAATGGATTTTTAGTTGTAGATGAGGGGAGAAAACTCAGATCTGGGTTATTGGGATTTGTATTTTTTAATTCTATACTTTGAATTTGGAGCACCTCTTGAACTATTGTAGCTCTTTCTTTTAATGGTGACACTTACGATTTGACAAATATTGTTGGAGATCAAATCAAGGAACAAAGCAAGAGACCGGGTTTTAATCAATTTGTACTTTAAATACTATTATTTTTAATGCAAATTTCAACTTTTTTAATGACAGATCTCTGTAAAATGTTTTTCATGTTGAGAACTATTGTTTAATGTGAAGATGTAGGTCTTTTTGAATTAGATATCTAGTTCATTGATTTCGTAGATTTGTTGTTATTTTTCTCTTTTTCTCTTATACTCAAATCATAATTTTGAGTAACTATTTACTCAAAAATCTACTATGTAAATTCGATTTAATTATCATCAACATTATGAGAACTATTTCCTAACGTTTTTGGTTGATCATTCCTCATTAAGAGGTTTCTTATCTGAGCATGTTTTGGTAATTATAATATCGACTAGTAGAATTATTTCTTATTCAGATATTCACCTAAAACCAGACATGTTAAAATTCGAATTTTTTAATTACTTTTCTCTCAGTTGGGTTAGATCTACATCTTCCTAATCGAGAGTAGGATTAGGATTTATTTCCTTTTTATTTCATTCTAGGATTATTTTTCATTTATATTAATCATTACATTTCTAGAAGTCCTATCATCAAAGAGGACAACTTTATTTGTGGCTTGGTTGAGACCTAGATTAGCTTAAGGATCACGTTCTTGCCTAAGCTCAGCAAGAGGGTTTGTCTAATGTCTCTTCTATATTGGTAAGTAAAATACATATGTTACACGTCATTTTGTCACCATGACATTTGACCATCAATATGGATCTATTACCATCCATACTCATGCTTCCTTAGAAGTAAAAACACTTATATTCCTTAACCAAGTCTTGGAAACTGGAAAAAAAGCTCTTAAATACTCTTAAAGATTGTTTGCGTACTTTTTTTGGCCACTTTGTGTGCATGCATAGATATTCCCAACCTTACCTATGAAAATTTGTGCTCTGTTTTACGATAAAACCTGTGCACCCAATTTAAAAGAAAGTAAAAGAGAAAAGTAACTTCTAGAAGCATAGTTGGGCGCATATTATTCCATCTAAAATCATCTTGAGTCACGCCAGTTCGAGCTATATCCCTCTAATCATGGAACTTATCCCCTTGGATCAAATAACATTAATCCCTTAATTAGACGATGTCATCCCTCTATTGGTGGATCTAAAACATCCTCAATTTCTCCTATAAATTGAGCTGAAACTTCAGGGTTAGGGGTACACAGGGGTTCATAAGGGTTCACTAAACATAAACTTATGCTGGTCATTCTAGAGTGGAAAGATTTCCAAACCAAGGAGGAATATTGTAAAGGAATACAGAAGAAATATGTATGACATCAAGGCTCAGGTTATAATTTTTCTCTTTATATTCTTGATAATACATATGGATATTTTTTCTCACTATGTTGTTTCTAGATTCATTAAAACAATGAAAATTCTTAATTTCCTTTATCATTAAGTTAAGTTAGTATTTGGATTATTATATATTGTAGGAGATTTTGATCATTTTCATGTTTGTGATTGCAGGTTCTTCTCAGCATTGAAGGACTTCTTCGGGACAAAAGGCAAGTTCTACATCAAACATCTTGTTGAAAGGTAGGAGCATTATCCTCGCTTTTATAATTTTTGATAATATAAATGATAATAGTTTATGGAAAGAGATACTCAGATGGTTTTTTGTTTCTAGTTATCTGTTGGGATACTAGGGAGATCACTCTTTTCTACGAGAAGGATTTATCTAGAAAAAAAATGGAAACTCCATTGGGGAACAGGCTTGATTTTTTCTTGATTATTTTGGTTTAGCTCTCCAATTTTTATAGTTTGACTATGTCTGAGTGTTGTTGGGTTTATGAATTTTTAGATCCTCCGAATTAGAATGCCTCGTGTTTATTTCTTTAAAATTTTCTCTACCCTGAATGGTTTTCTTTGATAAACAGAGCGCAAACCTGAATGCGCACTAGTTTTCAGTTTATACAGTCTCCATGCCCACTGGTTTTCACTGACTACCTACACACCCCCTAATAATTTTTGAAAAAGTAAATATTCTCTCTCTCAGAGTGTGATGACAAATTTCTATAGGTTTAACCTGGCTTATACCAACCCTCAGAGTCTGTTATTGAAATCTTCTTAGTTACCTTAGAGCCTTTTTTATAGATCATCCTTTTTGCAATTTCGAGTAGGGTTTGCCCTGGTTTGATGAATTTATTTGTTTGGAAAAATAGATTCACTGCCTAGATCATTGTTTTTCTATCATTTCCCTCTATAAATACGAGGTGTCTAGTTATTCCTGCTTGTTTGAGTGATTTTTTTTGCTCATTTTCAAACGAAAGCTTCTAGATAAGTGAAGTGTGATTTGTCTCAAAAAGTAGTCTTTTATGAAATTGCTTCTGCTAGTTAAAGTGAAAAAATGATTTATTTTTCTTTCAGCTAAAAGAAATCATGAAACTACTCTCATAGATATTGTTAATTAGATTACAAGTTAATAGATTTCATTTTTTGAAATGTTTTTTATTTTTTTAGGGTTTTTCTAGTTGTTTTTTTTATTTTGAAGAATTGAAGGTTGTTTTCTCATAAAATTGTATATTTTGTCTTTGAATCAATGAATATTTTAATTACAAAGTGATATTGGTTATGCTTCAAAATGAAATTGATTTCTTGATGAAAATGAATTGTTATGGGATGTTTTAGGAAATATGTACTTCGAGTTCAAAAAATCCTTCTACTTTCCGTTAAATAGGAATTCATGGAAACAAAGAATTGCATATTCATTGTTGATGCATTTAGAGTACTTTTCTGAGTCAGTCACAAGATCATTGAGTTTCATTTCCATACCCCTATGTGTAAACAACATCAAAATTAATACAACACTTAATAAAATAGATCTAGATATTTTTACATTTTCTAGGGCTCATGCCACCAATCTAGCTTAGGATTAGTGTTTTGGAATAGGGAGTAATTAACTTTCCAAAGAAGATAAAAAAAAACAAGTAGCATCTTGCGGTAAGGAAAAACTCAATTGTTGAATTTTTTCTCTGGGAAGCTCTTCTTAAAAGATTCAAGCACGAGGTAATGTCGGACCTAGTGGAGTAATCGTACCTACTTCATTGGTAAAGACAGAACATGTGCATGTACTATAAACAATAAAACTCAGATTAACCATTGTCGAGAAGCCTGGGATCACTTGTTAGTAAACCTCGTATTTACCATGTCAAGGATATTTCAAGGTAATTGAGCTTTGATACTCTGCCCTTGCGTGTATATCGAGCAATAGATTGCTCCCCCAGGTTCAATTGTCTCAGTTGGTAACCTTAGTGTCTATAATATTTAGGATTTTTTCCAAGGTGACAGTGGAGGGAATGTCCCATTGTACCTAGAGAAAACGTTGACTAGACTCACTAGAAATTTACGGAGGGTAGTCTTCACTTTGAGATGGAATAGTGGAGTAACTTGAACTCAACTATTTCATTAAGTAGGTTATCAGGGTAACTGTTCAGATTGCTATATTTCCACATTAATCTCTGCGAGGTTGGATTTCATCACCCAACCAGTGATTTTATTGTGGAAAAATACTATTTGTGTGTGTATTTCTTCGTAGATTTTTTAGTGTGTCTGATGATCCTCAGTATTGCAACAATAATTTTTCAATTATCGAGGCTACCAACTTTAATTATCAACCCGGGTTTCGTACCAACTTAAGAGGTATCGACACTATATGTGCAACATACAATGTGTCATTTCTTTTTTGATATGATGTAATGGAGAGAATTTCATGAAATCAAACCTTAAGTGGTGTTTATTATTCCTCAATAATGTATTTATATCCTAGGGGTCATTATTCAAGCCTAAGATACAAAAACCAACCTTTGGGAGAAAATCTGGTCGAGTTACCACATGCAACAAGAGTGCAACAGGAAACTCTGTTTTTGATACAAGAAAGTTTGTTTTGGAAATAAATTCCCGAATTAAAAAGTAAATAAAATGAAAATGGGATGGGACAACTTTTTTTATTAAGTATGATGTATTAGGTCTCTATTCCAAGTGGAATCACTCCAAAATACCCTTGTTCACACATGCTAAAAAACAACAGAAAATTACTAGTCTAAAATTTTGAAATTCAAGAACCAGTGAGCAAGTTAATCTATCAAATGTCTAAACTAATCAAGTGAAAATGAAATGGGGTAAATTTATTTATTAAATTTAACAATATTATGACCTAGTACAAGTGGAATAAATTCAAAAGGATTTCATTAACCCCTTCTAAAAAATAGCAACAATTTATTACTATTTCGCTACAAGGCATTTCCAGAAATCTTATATTCGTGAAATAGTAACCAAATCCAAGTAGCTTAATGATTAAGATGACATTCCAAAGTTATTATAAGGATGGATAATTCTTTTTCACCTATAAATAACTTGAAAAATAACTCACTTAAATCATTTAACCCAATCCTACAGCAAGAAAAGAAATAATACTAAATACAGAAATATGCAAAACAGAAATGAGAGATGCATGTGGGTAAGAAGTGAAAAGAACATAAATAAATTGTGCAAGATAGCTCTAAGACTCCTAGGATGGCCAATCCCAAGGAGGAATCAGAGCCCTATAGAAGAAATCAAGCCTTAGAAGTTGAAAATGACATCAATCTTCATTATTGAATCAGTCCAAGTGCATCCCTACAAGAAAAGAAAATGGAGCTGCTAAACAACAAGTTTTCTCCACAATAAGACCAAAAAATACATGCCCTTAGAGGCCAATTAGAATTGGCACTTATAAAAAATTATGAGGAAGAATTCTCCTTCAAAAGGAGGAAGCTTTCCCCTCCAAAATCACTCAAATAGTGGATCTGGTTCCCAACATTAGGAGTTTGCAGTAAATGATAGGGAACACATTCTTAGATTTTCTCAATCATCAGAGTTCCAGAATATCTCAAGAATTTATTAATTATTTCATGATATTTTGTTAAATTATTCACCAATATTTATCCTCCAATAGTAGGGATCAAGTCCCTAAATTATCTCCTTCTCCAAATATTCATAATCTACCCAATATTCTCACAATATCCTTCAAAAATATATAATATTAGGCACAAATACGAAATTATCTCTAAACCTTCCTAAGAACATATTAAATCATAAAAAAACATTATCAAGTGTATAAGGATATATTTAACATATCTTTTATATGCCTAAGAAAGGTTAGATGGGCCTTAATTTATGTCAAATTTAGAGGCCCATCATACCCCCTACTGAAACTGTTGCTCATCCTCTAAGCAACCTATTCATCCTCCTTGCCTTGCAGTTCTTCATGTATGCTGGCATATTTCATTTTATGTTTTTTGGTCCATGTTCTGCTCCTTGTGCTGATCTTCTTGCTACTCTTCTACTTACATTTCTTCCCCTATCGCAGTTTCCCATTAAACTTCTAATGTAGGTTCAGGATTCTTCTTTCTCTCAAGTGATTCTTCAACTGTAATGGCGTGAAAATTCAACGCCTTATTTTTACCTGTTGTTGAGGAGTTGCAAACATTATCTGGTGCAGGGAGCTGGAGTTTGGTAATAGCCAAGGCTATCTTTCCCTTGTTGTGTTTTTTATGTATTTTCTAAGTTAGAAGCTTATTTGTGAGTGAGTTGTTTAACATTTTTATTTTATTTTTCTTCTTGCCGGTGTTGCATGGACGTCCTCATGTGCCTTTGTTGGTATTTTCATCCTCTTGGAGTTTTTTGGTGGTCCTTTGAAGCCATCTTCATAAACTTATCCTCCAATTTTGACCTTGTTATGCCATATACAGATTTTCTATAGGAAACTTTTCAACTTCCTGTAGTAGTCGTCTCTCTATTTCTTGGGGCTCTAGATTGCTTAGAGATAAAGGGAAATGGTTTATGGAGGTTAGGGATGGAGTGATATAATTATTGGAGTGATAAAGAGGTAAGGGGAGAGGTCTCATACCAAGGTATAGGTGATCTAGCTTCTAGTGGCGCAACATAGGGTTTAGGGAGTGAATCATTGCACATGGAGTGAATTGGGGGTTAGGAGTGGTAGGTATAGGAAAATAAATAAATTATCATGCTCTTTTTGAAGTTTATAAACCTTTCAGAGAGCTACTTTATTTGCAAATAAGTTTCCTATACCATTTACAGGGTTTCCTGTAGTGCTATAGGAATCTTGTAGCTGTTAGGACTTTCCTGTAGAAATTACAACCAGGAGTAAAAAAAACATTTTCTGCCTACTTGAAAAGTGAAATGAGTGAATGGGTGCATGCTAGAGTTGTCCATGGAGTGTATAAGCAGAGGAGAGAGAGAAGAGAGGAGGAAAACCACCTTTGATTAACAAAATATGTCTTGTAGAAATTTTTTTTTCTTGTAGAAACTTCTTGTACCAAATTTTGTGCCTGTAGCAACCCTATTTCACCTGTAGAAACTCTATTTCGTATCCCAAGAGGTGGTGGGTCCACCTTTATTTATTTTTTCTCAAATTTTTTTTTCAATTTTTTTCTTTTTTTTCATTGCATGCAAAATTAACTCAGAGCTTTTTTTATGTTAACTGAGTTCACCCTCGATTACCCCTTGGCACTCCTTGTCTTCCATCACAACTAATTTCTTACCACCCACTTTCTCAAGTCCTCTTTACTTTTATCTTTTTCCTCTCCCACACGTGTGTGTGTCTTGGTGGAAAAGTGAAGTGAATTGTAGATAAGGCCGAGGCTGCTGTACTACTGATTTTGGCTATAAAAAACTTTCCTTCTAACACTTTTAATGCTTTCTTAAGCTAGAATATATTTGAAGAAAGGTTTAGATGATTGCATACCTGAGCCTTACCCTTGATTTGTTTTTGCAGGTGATATTGAAGTTGTTAATACGACTGTTGAATTTGTCTTTGGTGGTTCTGAAGCTGCTACTGAAGTTTCATGTGATAATATTCTGGAGGTCCTATTGTTGATAGCCTTGAATTTGGAGGTCTTATAAGGTTTATTTTGTTGTTGTTGTTATTTATTCTTCAAATCCCTGACTTAAATGTTGTTGTTGAGATGCTCATGATGTGAGTATTGAAGTTGATTATTGACTTGATATTTTCATGCTTTATTGATACCTTTGTTGTATGTTTGTAAGTGCCTCTCCGATCTCTAGGTTTTTTATGCTAGTGAAATTCCTCCTTGGAGTTCCATAGGCTCTTTATATTCACCTCACAAATTTTCATGTCTTCTTGGATGATTGATAAAATCACTTATAATGCTTTCTGGTGATTACACATTTTTGTTAGAGGAGCATGTTTCCTTCTTGTAAAAGGCCTTATTTGTATTTTCTTGACTTCCAATATGCATGGGGTGATGAGGGAGAGTGTGTTAATGCTAAGGAGTAGTGTGGTCTTGGAAGAATAATGTGAAGGAAATCTGTGTTTCTGCAGAAAATTGTTTTTGTTACAGAAGTGACAAAGTGTACGGTTTTGAGTGAAAAATCATTGTTCTTAAGATAAAGGAGTGATGAGAAGGTGGAAGGTAATTATGGGAAGGTTCTACTATTTTATTTTTTACACATCAAGACCCTTTGGGATTTTTTTTTCCTCGATCCACCTACATGTAGCTTGTTGTAACTTCATGTAGCAATTACAGAGTTTCTTATAGCAGTTCAGGACAACCCCTTGTAGCAGATTTGGTTTAACCATATCTCTCAAAATATATAATGGATCTACCTCAAATATTTGGAGCATATTACTATCATCCTTATGCACCTCCCCATAAAAAAATTGTGGCCATTGGATGCACGAATCTCGAGAAAAAATAAAAATGGTTGTAGGTGATGGAGGTCTATTTATCACAAAAATTGCACCATAAATTGTTGAAATTGCTTGATCATGTTACCATCATATATATGCATATCTCCCTTAAACATCTTGGAAAATGGATGCACGGTTTTTAAAATATAATAAAAACCATTTTCTACTAAAAACTAGGAGTTTCCTGTAGCAAAAACAGGTTTCCTGTAGCATTTTAGGACAACGAGGAAAATTAATGAGAAATGCTTGGAAATGATGGGTGGATGTTGGAAATGGATGAGGGTGATGGATTGGCATGGTATAGTTCCTTTTGGAGCACTTGAGAAAAGGAGGAAGTCAAATTTTGACTTCCTTTGACTAGGGTTTTGACCAACTTTTTATTTTGGTGCCAATTTGTTTTTTTTTTGCTGCTTGCAAAGGTTGGAGAGCACTTGCATTCATTATAGAGAGCTACATGGAGAAAATACATTTGTTTTCTTTTCATTTTTTCATTTGTTTTCTTTTTTTTTCTTTAGGCCTACTAGCTGCCTCAATGAGGTTTTCAACTAGTAGGTCTGCCTAGGCGCCTCAAAGGAGGTTTTCACCTAGGATATTTTATTTTTCTCTTATTTTATTTTTTTTTCAAACCATTGACCACCTCATGGAGGTTTTCAATTAGTGAGCCAACCTCAAGAACCTCATAAGAGGTTTTCACCTGATATTTTATTCTTTTTATTTTTTTCTCTTTTTCCATTTTTTTATTTTTCTATCCTACTCTACTTGAAAAATTATTAAAATGTCTTTCAAGTATAGGAATACTTCCATGGAGCCATGTACATATAAAGACGAAATATAAACTCATGTGTAGGCTCAAAATCTATGCTTTGACATGTACCTGAATATGAGATACCAAATACTTTGACTGAGATGAGATCAAGAATTGTTGAAGAGTGTGTTCTTGCAACTTGATGATTGTGTGGAACCATATTTCAATATAGTTGTGATACTCCTGTTCCACTTGATGATTTGGATCGCCTTGGATGTCCTATTCTACCCTAACATTCAAATATTCCTCTTTTTGCTGATTTTTCTCTTGAACATATGGAGGATCTGATAGAAAACACAAGGGAAATTTCTCAATATCTGATTATGATGTTCGCTCTTCGTCAAGTGCAACCAATGATTCTTTGGTCTTCTCATTTGAATCTTATTTTTTTGAATGTTGTCCTTCAATGAAATCAAGAGAATCACTTTTTTGCAATACTCTTCCTAAGCTAATATGGATACCATTTAGATCAAGAGGAGATTTTTGGAAGTGTTGTACCTCAACATTGTAAGTGGGTTGAGTTACTTCTTTGTATGGGTTTGGAAATGGTGGTATAGGTAGTTAAGTGGGAGTGGATCTATGAGATGAATGTGGTTGAGGTTTTATTTGAGGTGGAGGTGGATGGTAGGGATAGCATGGAGTTGGTTATGGAGGATATTTAGGATATTGTATATTTTCCCCATAAGGTCCTTGCCAAACTTGTTTCCAGGATTGGTTTTGGGGTTGATATGACCAAGGTTGCAAAGGAGGGAGTGTGTCCCAATTATTTTGAGATGGATGTTAATAATATTTAAATTGTGAATTGGGTCTTTGCATCATATCAAGTTGAATAGGCTACCATGGTCTTCTTAGAGCTACATATCATAGCTTCTATGGTGATTAAATTGTTCCATTGTCTTATTGATAAACTTCCTTAAACCTTGGTAATGATGGACAATATTTAGTAGCATATGATTCTTCATGGATAACACAAATATCAACATCTTCATTTTGCTCATTTTTCATTCTTAACATTTCTACTTGTTCACTGAGATTGCTAAAAATTTATGTTTTAAAGTTATCAAGCAAATTTCCAAGTTCATCTTGACTTACCAATGTTAATTTTGATTTACTTACTATTTCCCTTCGTCTTCATATGCGCTTTCACATTTCACAAATTTCTTCAAATGATAATTAGTATACATTTCATTTACTCATGAGATCAAGGAGATCACTCCACTCATCCCTAATTGTTCTAAGTAAGAGGGGTTTTAGTGTTTCAAATCCTAAATGTTGTAATTTTTCCCTCGTAACATTAAACATGAACCTATCTATTAGATCTTCAAGGCTCTCATATTGTTTTTTATTTATTCTAATTATTTTTTCCTTAATATCATGGTCTTTATATTTTTCTAGAAAAATATTTTGCATATCATTCCATGATTGTATTGAATTAGTACCTAAAATCATGAACCATTTAAGAGCTTTATCCTTCAATGTTGCAAGAAAGAATATCAATTTTTGAGTGTGTGATAAGTAGCCATAAGATCTACAAAGTATTTCAAATTCAAAGAGAAAGGTTTCTAGATCCTCTGACCTCATACCATGGAATTTGGGAAGGGAATATGGAGGGATGTTCTTCATATGCACACCGACATCAATATCTTGAATGGGAAATCCAAGAGGATCTTCTTCATTATCATCATCTCCATCCATTTATTCTACCTTCTCTTCCATATCTTCTTCTTCTGCATGAAAAAATGAATGTTGATGTGGTTCTTACTACACTACGTGATCAAATGGGGGGGTTGGTGTTGGAGAAGTATTTTTCAATATTATTTTTGAATAAGAATGCTAATGCAATGCAATTTTCTGTTTTAAACTGAAATATGCCTAATGTAAATTATTTATTTTTTCAGAAATAAAATGAATGAATCAACTAGGGAAGAAAACAATGCATACTTCGAAACCTACCCACCAACAATGCAAAAAAGTGATGAACCTCATTATTTCAACAAGAATGCTGCAACTACCAAGGCTACCAACTTTAATTATCAACCCAAGGTTCGTACAAACTTAAGAGGTATCGGCACTATATGTGCAGCATACAATGTGTCCTTATTTTATTGATCTGATGTAATGGAGGGAATGTCATGAAATCAAACCCTAAACTAATTTCAGAAATGGAAGTGTTTCTTTGTAAAATAATTTATTGTAGGAAAGAAGAACAATTTGTAATTGAAATCCTAAGAACATGAATTCAAATAAAAATACCTAACATAATTTACGAAAATGAATGTACTAAGTGGTTTTTATTCTTCCTCAATCATGTATTTAGATCCTAGGGGTCATGATTCAAACCTAATATACAAAAACAACCTTTGGGAGAAAATCTGGTCGAGTTTACACATGCTACAAGAGTGTTACAGGAAACTTTGTTTTTGCTACAGGAAACTTTGTTTTGGAAAAAACTCACCGGATGACTAAGTAAATAAAATGAAAATTGGATGGGACAATTTTTTATTATTAATTATGATGTCTTAGGTCTCCATTACAAGTGGAATCACTCCAAAATACCCATGTTCACATGTGCTAAAAAATAACATAAAATTACTACTCTAAAATCTAGAAATTCAAGAACTAGTGAGCTAGTTAATCTATCAAATGCCTAAATTAATCAAGTGAAAATGAAATAGGGTAAATTTTGTTATTAAATTTAAAATTATTATGACCTAATCCAAGTGTAATCAATTCAAAAGTATCTCATTAACCCCTTCTCAAAAATAGCACCAATTTACTATTATTTCGCTACAAGGCATTTCCAGAAATATTATATTCATGAACTAGTAACCAAATCCAAGTAGCTTAATGATTAAGATGACCTTAAAAATTTCTTCTAAGGATGAATAATTATTTTGAACCTATAAAAAGCCAGCAAAATAACTCACTTAAATCATTTAACTCAATCCTACAACAAGAAAAGAAACAATACTAAATACAGAAATATGCAAAACAGAAATGAGAGATACATGTGAGTAAGAAGTGAAAAGAACATAAAGAAATTGTGCAAGAGGGCTTTGATACTCCTAGGATGGAAAAGAACAAAGAGGACTCAGAGTCCTATGGAAGAAACCAAGTCTTAGAAGCTGAAAATGACACAATATTCATTATTGAATTAGTCCAACTACATCCCTACAGGAAAAGAAAATGGAGGCTCTAAACAACAATTTTTCTCCACAATAATACTAAAAAATACATGCCCCTAGAGGAAAATTCGCATTGGTACTTATAAAAATTGATGAGGAAGCATTATCCTTGAAAGAAGGAAGCTTTCCCCTCCAAAATCTCCCAAATAGTGGATCTGGTTCCCAACACTAGGAGTTTGCAGTAAATGATAGGGAACACATTCCTAGATTTTCTCAATCATCAGAGTTCCAGAATATCTCCAAAATTTCTCAATTATTTCATGATATTTTTTTCATTTATTCTCCAATGTTGATCCTCCAAAAGTAGGGAGTAAGTCCCTAAATTATCTCCTTCTCCAAATCTTCATAATCTTCCCAATATTCTCACAATATCCTTCAAAAATAAATAATATCAGGCACAAATATGCAATTATATCTAAACTTTCCTAAGAACATATTAAATCCTAAAATAAAATTATTAAGTGTAGAAGGATATATTTACTATATATTTTATGTGCCTAAGAAAGGTTAGATCGGCCTTAATTTATGTCTAATTTAGAGGCCCATCAGCGTGTTCATTTGTTTGATTACTTTTAGAGGCCTTAAGTGTGATTCTTTTGAATTTTTTTTGTTTTTGTGTGTTAAAGAAATTAACCATGTCTGAATTATCAATAAATTCACATAGAATGGAGGGGAAACCCCCTGAATATACACCCAGTCAATTGGAAAAAATAAAAACTGAAAGTGTTCAATCATTAGGAACCAAGTCTTCTCAACAAGGAGAATCATCTATCATAATACATCCTGAATTCGAAGTTAATCAACCTTAGATAAATGAAACATAACAAGAGCAACAAGAAATTTATGAAGTAATCACAGTTGAATCTGTCACTGGTGAGTTTTGAGATACACAACTCGCTGAACATAAAATATCTGAACCTGAGTCTGATTCCACTTCATCTAAGTCACATTTGAATGTTATAGCCCCGACTCCTGGTCATCCTCGTTCACCTTGAGTAAAAGCTTCTCATCACTAAGGATCTTCCTCATGGCCTTATAGCATTGAAGAAATATTTGATGAATAAGAAAAAATTGAAATTCCCTCTCGTCAAGAAGCTTTAGATTTAAGGTATAGTGAACTAATCTACCCTTTGGATTTGCCTTTCACTCCCTTTCAACCAAATCCTTGGTATCTCCAATTCACTGATTTTTTACATCCACAACACTGAATCCCATTTTACTCTTTACCCAGGTATATTAATATGGCTTTTGAGAGAATCTCTACTGAGTCATCCATGTTTTCATCTTCACCAGAAATATTTTTGTATGGTGGTACTTCTATTCCTATTGGGTACCAGTCACTTTTTGGGATTTTTTCAGGAGTATCTCCTTTCTCTGAAACTTCTACTATGTCAAATGGACTATTCAAGTCTGCCACCCAACCTTTGAATATGGAACATATTTATATGTTTTCCCGGAATACCCCTAAAGCTAGCTCACAAGGTGGCTACATAGAGCCTAGGAGGCAGTAACCTCTTCAAGGGAAACAACCTTTTCAAGGAAAACTTCAAGGGTAGCCTCTTTAAGGGCAGTCTCGTCAAGGGAAGCAACCTCTTCAAGGAAAGCTATATTTTAAGGGAGGAAAACCTTTCACTGGAACGTATTCGATGGTTGTAGGGTAGCATGGTCCTAGTAATTATCAACCTTATGTTCCAATGCTTCAAACTAGTTATGGTCAACCCTATGTGTTATAACCCTCAATGGGAAATCCTTATCCAGGGATAAACACTATGTGGAACCCCTAGTTTACTCAAAAATATTTTAAACCTACCCCACAAATGCCTTATAATCAACCTGCTCAGCCACTTGGAAAATTTGGTTACACCCAATTCCAAAAACCTGTTCAAGGTGCACTTCAAATTACCCCAAGGGAATCTAGGCCAAGTATTCAGTAAGATGGTTCGATTACTCCTAGTACTCCTATCCAATTTTTTGTTCAAACATCTATTCAAAAAATAGGTACATAGATCCTAGGAGTTCCCCAAGTCTCATTTTCTACCACCCTTCAAATGTCAACACCAATTGTTACACATTCTATCCCTCAGACTACTACCCATCAAACCGGACCTAAGTCCATTCGATTCCTCAAGCATCTTAGGGAAGTACAAAAATTATGAAAAAAAGTAAACCTTTTGTAGGTCAACATATTCAAGGGCAACCCTTTGTAGGTCAACCTGTTAAGGGGCAACCTTTTACAGGTCAAACTCTTCAAGGAAAACCCTTGGTACGTCAACCTCTTTAAGTTCAATTTGTTCAAGGCTAGCCATTTCAAATGCAATTGCAATATGGAAAATTGGGACAAAATCCATCTTTCCAGAGCCAACCAAACCCTGGTTATACATTTCAGATACCATCTCAACCCCAATTCAGTATGGCTACCCCTGGATACCCAGGACGTGTGGCAATTCCAATTGCTCAAGCTATCCAAGGTTTTCTTGGATACCCTCCTCCAAGTATTGGACTCGTCCCTCAGGGTTATCAATTTTCTCAGCAAGACCCTAACAAGTGGTTACCTTTCATAGCAACTTTAGATTTACCAGACTTGTCTCAACTAATGAATGATCTGATTTATTATCTTCCATTTTGATCAGCCATGCCTACTAATTTTCCCATTGACATTCCGAATTTTTAAGGAAAACCAGTAGAGGATCCCTCAAACCATGTTATGACTTATCATCCATGGTGTGCATCCAACTCTTTGATCGATGATTCCATTCGTTTAAGTCTTTTTCAGAGAAATTTGATTGGCTTAGACAGAAATTGGTACATTGAGTTACCACGAGACTCTTTCAATAATTTCAATGCCTTAACAACTAATTTCCTTACTCATTTTCAGTTACCAGTCTGTTATGATAATGGCATAGAACTTTTGACTTCACTTAAACAAAGTACATCTATGTACATTTTAGATCACATCCACGAATGGTGACGTAGACGTCATTTACTCAATGTTTTCATCCCAGATCAAATTCTGGTTGAATGGTTTATCAAATCATTAATCCCTAAGATTACTAAAGATGTAGCTAAAGGAGGTTTTGTAATAGAAGAATAGGTCATCACTCAAGCCCAGTATCTAGACCTTGCTTACACACAGTCTTGAGCTTTTTATGAAAAAATTCATGATTTACCTCACCCAGGTCAACTTACTACAACTCCTTATCATTCTCATGCCACAGATGATGTAATCAGTACATTTAATACATCAAAGAGTAAAAAGAAACAATCCAAATATACTACTCCAATCATAACTTTAACTGATTCACCCAAAGGAGACTCTTCTCTATAAACTTCTGCCGAAATCCATATTGTAGATTCATCCACTGCCAAAACCAGATCATCTGGAAATTAGAATAAAGGGAAGGGTAAAGACAAACAAAACAATTCTCCAAAAGAGAAAGTAGAAAAAAATATACCATCTAATGAAAAAAGGAAACCTCATTATCCCTATCTTATCTGTGACGAGGGTCACTGCACAAAAGAGTTCCTGCATCGGGTCGAGGTATCTAAATTTTTCAAAGGTTCGCCCACACCCATAGTTATTAAAGATAATTTTCCATCACAGGACAACAAAATGATCGGATATTCTTCCAATTCATCAGCGGAGATCCTGATGATGTCCCAGGTCATGGTTGCAACGCGATCTCAAGATTATGGATCTAAGAGTCATGTAACTGGAAATGAAACTGGATCATCTAGTCAACCTCCAGTATCAACTCCTCCTATTCCCAAACCATTACACATCGAGAAACCTAGTCCTTATTTAGTAATTAAACCACCTACCAAAGGTGTACTTCAAAAATTGTCTTTCAAGCCACATGCAAGAGACGCTCAGAACTAAAATTTTGTTGAAGATCTAGCCACGTCACCTTCGGCAATGTGAGCCCTCGAAGTGTTGTTGTATTTTCTAGCTCAGAGGAAGCTACTATTATCATCTATTGGAGTGATTGACCCTCAAGATTCTAATCTTATCATCTTTGATCTCAAGAACTTTGTACCTAGGCTCCCGCACCAAATGGCTTTTCAAATACCTGTTTTAGTCAAATCTAGGTGAGTTTTTCACAATGATTGACAAGGGAGCATCTATGTGCATTATGTCTTTATCTTGTTGGAAAACTCTTGGTTATCCACCAATCAATCATTCACCCATGATTCTGAAAGCCTTTGATGGAAGAGGTTTTCATCCATTTGGAATACTCCATGATTTATCGATAGAGGTAGAAGGAAAAACCATTATGCTTGAGGTGGAATTCATTGATGCCCCTCTTGATTACAACCTTTTGTTAGGTAGAAGTTGGTCTTATGCTATGAACATTGTCGTTTCATCAGTATTTCTACTAATCATGTTTCCTCATGAAGGAAATATTGTTAAAATTGATTAGTTGTCTTACTACACTTTATATCATGCCTCTACAGATAGTATCCAACATGTTGGAAAGACAGTTGTCCCTTATGAAGATGTTGGGGTAGGACTAGTTAAGGATTTTTCTCTTATGTGAACTTTCAATATACCTCCTCCTAACATGCCTCGAACTATTGTTAATATCAACATGATTACATCAAGCACAATGCCATTTGATGACCCATGGATTGTACCTTTAGAATCTGAATTGGACTACTATGGAAATGAAATGCATTTGAGTCCATATGAATTGGCATATGTTGCAGTGCAATCGCTTTCTGACATTTCATGAACCAATACGGATTAAGTGAATGTTTCCAGTGATGAGTCTTCTTCTCTACTAGGTTTAACCACAACATATTTTTATGATCCTTTTCAACACATATTTTTGAGTGATGAGAATATTCGGGAAAATTTTTCATTGGAGGAATTATCTTGGGACAATATTCACCATCGATCCTCTTTTCTACCAGACCTTGATAGAGTTAAAAATAACTTTTCAACAATATTTCCTATTGAATATGTTAAGGAACCTCAAAATCCTATGACAATCCTTCATTCAGATTCTGAGACGAATTTAGGAAACATTTCTACAAAAATTCCAATTGACATATCAATCAAACCAAGAATAGCTAAAAACATTCATATAGGTTCTTCATGCTCAATTGATGAAATTAACATGTACAAAGCCCTATTTCAGGAATTCTGAGACATTTTTCCTGGTCTTACAAATAAATTCCAGGAATTGATCCTAATATTGTAATTCATGTAATTAAGACATACCCAGATGCTAAACCCATTCGAAAAATATTATGTCCAGTACATCTGCAAAAAGCTACTGCTATTAAATTTGAAGTTGAAAAACTACTTCGTACAAGATTCATTTATCCCATTCCATTGACGAATTGGGCATCTAACATAGTTCCAGTGACCAAGAAAAAAGGAACTATTAGAGTAAGTGTCGATTATAGGGATATTAATAAAGCTTGTCCCAAAGACAATTATCCCACCCCTTACATCGACCAAACTGTTGATGATTGTGTTGGAAACAAATTTTTTTCATTTATGAATGGACTTTCTGGCTACAATCAAATAAACATACTCCCTTCCAATCAGCCCAAAAAAATATTTATCTATCCATGGGGGGATTTTCATATTTTAAGTTATCTTTTGGATTGAAAAACGTCGGCACAACTTTTCAACGAGCTATTTCTTACACATCTCATGACATCAAACACATTGTAAAACCCTACTTGGATGACTTTCCTGCTCATTATTTGTGCAGACAAGATCATCCTACACATTTATGTGCCATGTTTATATGATATAGGTATTACAATATTCATTTGAATCCACCCAAATGTGTATTTTGTGTACAATCCAGAAAATTTCTTGGTTTCATTATTTCTAAAGAAGGCATTTGTGTCGACCCTTTTAAGGTTGAGGCCATTAAAAATTTATCTCCACCTTCTACTCTTTGCCAACTCTACAGTTTGCAAAAGAAAGAAAATTTTCTACATTGTTTTATCCCTAACTATGTGGATTTAACTAAAGGTTTCACTCGGTTAGTAAAATAGGATGTTCCTTTTATTTGCGAGGATCTTGCCGATAAATCTTTTGATGCACTTAAACACGCATTGACCCATGCATTGTTGTTGCATCCACCTAATTATCACCGATATTACCTTTTGTATTTATTTGGATTTGATTCCACCATTGGAATGGACTTGGTTCAAGAGGATGAATCCAACAATGAAAATGTTATTTATTACTTAAGTAGGAACCTTACACTGATAGAAATTAAGTACACGCATGTGGAGAAATTGGCCTTGGCAGCCGTTCAAGTTGTCCAAAGATTCTGTCACTACATACTGTTACACAAAACAACCATGATATCTTACTGCAACCCTATGACGTACATTTTGAGGAAAAAATTTCTCGAGGGAAAATACTCTAAGTGGATATTTATCCTACAAAAGTTCAATTTGAAATTTGAAAAATCCAAATTCAAGAAATCACTAGTCTTTGTTGAACTTATGTGTGACTTTCCCTACACTGAATATGAAAATGTGGCACAAAACAATCTTTCCGATGAATCTTTATTTATGATCAGTACATTGGATCCTTGGTATGGAGATATAATTATATATCTTCAAACCAAAACCTTTCGGCCTGAACATTCATGCTCTAATAGACATAGGATTCGATACCAGTCTCAACAATACAATATTGTTGGCGACGCTCTTTACCATTGTGGTGTTGATTCTGTCTTTCGACATTGTTTAACTCATGAAGAAGCCAAAAGAGTTTTAAATGACTGCCATTCTAGAGCATGTGGTGGTCATATGTTTGCATTTTCCACAACCAAAAAGATATTACGCGATGGCTAATTATGGTCGTCACTCTTCAAGTATTGTATCCTTGTGGTTAGAAAATGTCACAATTGTCAGATTTTTTATGGAAAGATGACTGCACTTCCCACTCCTCTTCACCAAATCATAGCTGTCGATCCATTTGCAAAATGGGGCATCAATTTCATTACATGTAACCTCACTCGTCTGGGGGGCATGGGTATATTATTTTTGTTTTAGATTATTTTACCAAATGTGCCGAGACAATGCCTAAATTTAAGGCTGACGGTGAAATTGCAGTTATTTTCATCTTCAATCATGTGATTTCTAGGTTCAGTGTCTCTCAAGTCATCGTTACAGATCATGGTGGCCACTTTCGAAACATTACGATGACTAAAATTTCTGCTCAGCGCAGCCTATGCCATGATAATTCCACAGCGTATTACCCACAAGCCAATGGCCAAGTTGAGGTTGTAAATAAAGTTTTAACCAATTTTATTAAACAAATTGTAGGAAGTACTAAATCAAATTGGCATGCCATGCTTTTTTTCTGCATTGTGGGCATATCGTACCTCCGCAAAAAAATATACAAGGTTTACTCCTTTTCAAATCGTTTACAGTTTGGAAGTTGTTCTACCCATTGAATGTGAAATTCCATTGCTGAAACTAGCCATTGAGTTATTACCAGCTACCTCTGAAGAGGAAAATCACTTTTTATACTTAGCACAGTTAGATGAGACTCGCCTCACCGTTGCCTTAGCTATTGAAGCTCACAAAAAATATGTTAAGGCACAATACGATCAAAGTGCTAACCCTCGTGTCTATTCAGAAGGTGACCTAGTCTTAGTATACGATCAAGGTCACAATAAGCTAGGCGTTAATAAATTTGAACCAATGTGGCATGGCCCTTACATTGTTAAGTGTGTGCTTGCAAAAGGGGCCTACGAATTAGTTGATAATGATGGTGTATTTTTATATAAGCCTAGAAATGGTCTTTATCTGAAGAGATATTATGCATGATTTACCTTATGGATATCTTCATTGTACATTAGTTACATTTTTAGGAAATGTGTGCCTTAGATTAGTTATTTTTCTTGGCAATTTTCTACTACTTTATCTACTTATCTTGATTACTCTCGATATTGAAGATGTCTACATTCCCTCATACTTACATTGGCTTTGCTGACGATGCTTGTCGTAGTACACGGAACCTATCTTCCACTGCTTGGGTTATCTATTCACCCATTGATGAGTTAGTTTATATTCATGGGGTTTGCCTCAGTCAAACAACGAAAAATATTCCAGAATATAGTGCAGTCATTGAGCTATTATTTGATGTCATTGCATTTGGCATTCGATGTTTGAATGTTATGTTAGATTCACAACTCATGGTATTACATTTGAATGATGTTTATGCAATTAGAAATCCATTATTGTTAAGAATGTTTTTAAAGGTCCGTCTGTTGGAAATACAGTTTGATTACACTGAATATCAACACATTTCAATAAATTTAAACACATTAGATGATGCATTGGTTAATAAAATTTTAAATAGAAATTTGTAACGTTGAACTTAAATCAAAACAATATTCAATCCATATTGAACAAGATACTCAGAGACCGAAAGTAGTAATCATCATTAGGTCAAAATATTTTTTTATCATAGTGTGTCAAAAAATATACGTCATCTATGATCATAGGTCCCAAACACCTTATGATCTAAACGTACTGATACAAAAAATAAAAAATCCATCTAAAACGACCATCATCTATCCATGATGATGATCATTATAGTAGAGTATAGCACGCACCACTCTGCACAGGTATCACCTAAATAGACCAGGGACCCCAGTCATATTCCTTTAGTATCGGAGACGCAAATCATTTTTCCCAGTCTCTCGGATATCTATGGTCAACCTATCTAGATTTTGTTCCAAATCTGTGAGGGCCTCAACTGCATAATTCTGTGGTGGATTTTCTGCTATAAGTTGTGCTCCTCATCTATCAAAACAAACAAAGTACATAAGGGCCTTTTTGGTGATGAGAAAAAATAGGAAAAGAAAACAAAAAACAAGAAATTATGTAAATAAGGATATGAAATGGCACGGTTGTTCGTACCATGCCAACATCTATGTTAACATGTTTTCTATTATCAGTATTGGATAATGAAAAATCAAATAAAATTATAAAACATAAAAACTAAAAATGATACTTTTCACTTGACGCATCCCACTGTGCTCCAGGTGGGAGTGCTGTGTCGGGATCACCCTTGAAATCCACCCCTACATAGGGGAAGTCCTCAATCATGAAATCTAGCTTCTCAACCATACAAAAAACTGAGGTGTATACCAGACAACAGGACCTCCATCGCCGCTATGGCTAGCCATCAATGAAACCCATCGCAACATGCGAGGATCTCTCAATCCCGTAGGATCCACTAACTTCTGTTGTGGTACAAGGAGTGGGATTCTCTCTAAGGCAAAAGATATAATAATGGCACCATAGCCAAAATTATTCAACTTACCATTCTTTGCTCGCATGAGCTACCCTTTCATATTGACTAGTACTCCTTCACACCAGTTGAGTATTATTTCCTCGGAACACTCAAAATATATTTACATCTCTTATTTGGTAGCCACTGGAGCAGTCTCAATTCCACATAATATAGTGACTGTGAAAGAAACAATTTTTAGATCAAGTCATTAGATAGTCTTTATATCGATTCGACCATATTTCAATTGAGAATCATGCGTGCAATATTGCACCATATAGGAAGAAGTGGGTAATCCTCCTAGTCGTGTGCTAAATAAGGAAATGTCTCTTCCCCTTCAGGGAAAACCGGTGAAGAAATAAATATCCTCTGCATCAATTATGAGTCTATGATCCTCGATGATAAAACATTGTTCCTAGACATCCCATGCATTTACCAACTAGGTCATTAGCTCTACGTGGGATTTCATTCCTTGTATAGAACAAAATTTGTATAGACCACAATTCTTCAACACTCATAGAATTGTTGGGCTATCAATAGCCTCATTATCATGTGATTCATGCTTTCGTTCTCTCCACTCAAGCATGGTTGTTTCAAATTTCCTGCAAAAAATAATTTAAAAACATTAGGAAGCTTTTGGGAGAACTTGGAACAATTTTGATGGAAAGAAAACCATTTTTTGAAAACCCCATGGTGCATGCATGATTTTCCTTTGTAGACAATGCATTTTTTTGCATGATATACATATAAAAACCATGACGACACCGTAATTTTTGTGTTAAAAATTATTGGGGTGCGCAGATTCGATCAGGAAAACTTGCGCACCCCCGAGGGCGATTTCTAAAAATATTTTTTCTCCAAAAAAAATAATCTCGAAACCTAAAATGAAAAAGAAAATGCATAGAATGAAATATAATGAAGGGATTAAATACCTGGAATTTACGGTTCACGAAATGATTTTTTGGTCCTCCCAATATCAGCTTCAAAAGATCTATAAAACTCCTTTTTACTGCTTTGGAAATCAAATGGTAAAAATGACTTGGTTTCCACTTTTTATAGGTTTTTATGAATAAAATAATATTATTTTATTTATTTTAACCTTTAGAAGTTCAAATTTTAAATATTTTTTCCATGATTGAGAACAGATTATTATAATTTTTGAGTTTTCTATGCAGAGAATAGGTTCTGTTTAAAAACGAATCATTTTGACGATAGAGTAAAATTTTATCAGTTTTTTAGACTCTCAAAAAATACGGAAAAAAGAGAAACCATGGAGTCCTCTTTTAAGCCCTTTTCAGACTCTCTAAACATGAAAATATTGCTAAGCATTTGACTATTTGAACTCGTTAAAATAAATTAACAATCGTCTACTCAGTACAAGTTTACCCTTTTTCGAACTGAACTAGACCAATTACGAAAAAGCTATACGTTGAATAAGCATGGTCAATAGAGTTCTCTCCTACATAATTTTATCCTTTTTCAGGTTTGAGAGATTAAAACTTATGAAAAATAAAACTATGGAGTTTACTTATGTTTTTCTTTTGACTCCCTAAAATTGAAAAACAACAAGTCAGTCCTATGTTG
The DNA here is from genome assembly GCA_034641835.2 of Pinus albicaulis. Taxonomy (NCBI): domain Eukaryota; kingdom Viridiplantae; phylum Streptophyta; class Pinopsida; order Pinales; family Pinaceae; genus Pinus; species Pinus albicaulis. The sequence goes on along the minus strand of CM076580.1, from coordinate 1,019,899,061 downwards.
GACTCGTTAAAATTAAACAATGCAGGACCCACTGATTACAACGGGACTGAACCACCCCTTCTTAGGGTTCATTAAAATTATTGAGATGGGCTCATCCAAAGGCTAAGCTTACACAACAAGCTAATGTTATCCTCCTCAAGCTTGAAAAAAATAAAGAGGTACTTACTAGTAATGGTGGGGGGCGAATTGAGAAAAAGAATCCATATTTTATACTTGTTTTAAAAGCAGCATGTCATTCTTGAACATGACACTTTGTCACACTCGTGTCTAGGTTGGGTAATCCTTTTTTATTACATTCAATAAAACCTCATTAAAACTATTCAGCCAATTTTGGATATTATCTTTAAGTCAAATGATGCCAAGTCATTTACAGTGTCGTTATGTTTTCAAGAAAAAGTTCAACTTCAATTCATTATTCATTACAAATATTTGTCTCCATTCGCGTTGAGCATCCCTGAGTTAATCCTTGTAAAATATTTCTTCAAAACTTTACATAATATTTTCGTGTCGTAGGCCCTTCCGTGACAGATCACTTCCTATCGACTTCAACTCATTATCTAGGAAATTGATCTAGAAATCTTATCAGTACCTTAAAATATGCATGCGTTAATGACAGGTTTCTCGCCTTAGACGACATGTTTTCATCATTGTCCTTTGATTGAATGGCTCTATAAGTGTTCGACTACAAATTATTCATTCACATTTCATAGATTGTACTGAGGTACTTTGAGAGCCATTTCCATTATCAATAGATTCTCATGGATAGATTCTTACTAGTTCAAGAAGAAGAAATCAAGATCCTAGATCTAGTTTCAACCATCTAGGCTGCAATGAGTTATGTATTCATGTTTCTTTAGACTAATTCATAATAGATGGTTGCGTCCATATTGTCTACTATTGATCTAATTCTAGGCCACTTCTTTACCAGAACATATATTTAGGTTTTCTCTAAGTATGGGAATTCCTACCTCAGTGATCATTATATATTTTCATTGAATGTTTCTTACAGGTTTTCAACTAGTGTATCTGATCCAATCCTTGGGATGATAAAGCACTTCACTCTCTTAAAAAAATTTCTCAGACTTCACACTTTAGGGGGCAACCTGTTACACGTCATTTTTTCACCATGCAATTTGATTGTCAATATGGATCTATCACCATCCATACTCATGCTTCCTTAAAAGTCAAAAAAAATATATTCCTTAACCAAGTCTTAGGAACTAGAAAAAAATCTCTTAAATAATCTTAAAGATTACCTGCATGCTTTTTGCGGTCACTTCTTTTGCATGCGCGAATATTCCTAACCTTACCTACAGACATTTTCACTCTATTTTTTGATAAAACATGGGAACTCCATTTAAAATAAATTAAAGCGAAAAGTAACTTCTAGAAGCATAGTTGGGCACATATTATTCCAAAAAAAAGCCTCTTGAGTCACACTAGTTCGAGATATATCCCTTCAATCATGGAACTTATCTCCTTGGATCAAGGAACCCTAATCCCTTCATTAGAGGATCTCATCCCTCTATTGGCGGATCTGAAACCTCCTCAATTTCTCCTATAAACTGAGTTGAAACTTCAAGGTTAGTGGTACATAGGGGTTCATAAGGGTTCACTGAAGGTAAAATTATGTTGTTCATTCTAGAGTGGAAAGATTTTCAAACCAAAGAGGAATATTGTAAAGGCATACGAGAGAAATTTGTATGATATCAAGGCTCGGGTTATAAGATTTCTCTTTATATTCTTGATAATACCTATGGATAATTTTTCTCATTGTGTTGTTTTTAGATTCATTAAAAAAATTACAATTATTAATCTCCTTGATCATTAGGTTAAGATGGTATTTTGATTACTATATACTACATGTGCTTTTGATTCTTTGCATGTGTGTGATTTCAGGTTCTTCTCAGCATTGAAGGACTTCTTCGGGACAAAATACAAGGTCTAAATCAAACATATCATTGAAAGGTAGGAGCATTATCCTCTCTTTTGTAAGTTTTTATAAACCGAATGCTAATATTTTTAAGGGAAAGAGATATTCAGATGGTTTTTTGTTTCTAGTTATCTGTTGGGATACTAGGGGGGTCGATCTTATATAAAAGAGGGATTTATCTAGAAAACAACATACTTTAAGCTAGCAGAGATAGAGAGAAGGTAACTGGACCTAGTTTAACCATTTGGAACCACCATTCCAAATGGAAAAAGAGTTGCTTTAAGTTCTCAGTCGGATGGTCTCCCTTATCATGTTGAATGGTCATTTTGGGCCATCAACATTTTTGGCGCTAGAAGCAGGGCCACAGTAAATTTCTTTAAAGAAAAATTAAGATTTTATTACTATGGCCCCATGTAAAATACTTCCTTAGAGTTGATTTATTGAACCTCATCTAAAAACCACTTTGATTAAGGCAATCTAGACCCTGTCTCAGGTAAAATATCATGGTAATACATCTGATTTTAGTCATCTCCTTCAATTTATTTTAAGTTGAAATAATTTTAGGATTGATGAAGATATTATTTGCAGCATATTCACTCTTACTTTGACAGGAAAAGGAAAAGACTGGTGCTTATCACTTCTAGTTGCCTATATATGTAGTTGGGATGAATTTTCAAATATTTTCTTTCACACATTTCAGGAATATGATTATGAAAATGTGTGTGACCATTTAGAAGAATTGTGTAGGATGGAAGGTGAGACTATGGATATGTTTTATATTATAATTAAATTAACTTTAATGCAATTTCGGTCAAAATATTTTCCTCCTCAATTCCAATTAATTGGATGGCTCATACATTTATTGTCTTTGTCCTGTGATAACTATCAATAACCAGAAAATATATTCATTTTTTATAATGATTCAATTACTCAAAATGAAAACAAATGCCATAAATACTCCAAATTTACATAATGTTGATCAAGTAGGAATTCAACAAAATGCACAATATATTAGCAAAAATCAACAACAAACTAATGAACCAGAGAATGACAACAACCTACTACTGAAATTAATTTACAATCTGCTAATAATAAATTGCAAATTATGGATCAGATCGGCAACAATTTGCAGATTTTTCAAATGCACGAAGAATTTGAATTGTCTATTTTGGATAATCATAAATCATGTATGCATAGAGAAACCTTCAGGTATATATCTTCAACTTCCTATTTTTCTCTTTACCCTGATATCTTTAGCAACAATAACATAATTCATAATCAATCAACAGTCCCTTTGAATACAGATTTAATTTTAGAAAACAAAGGAATTGTTATTAATGATGAACTATTCATTTCTGATATTGGTACAGAGAATTCAATCAATAATATCTTCAATAATCTTGAATATTCTCTTAATTTGGTATTCATTTACTTTTATGGTTCTGATTTCTTTAATTCAGAGGAAAAGAACAATCATGAAGCTATTTATGTTGACGACTTGGAAAATGAAAATAATCAACCTATTTTATCTATAGAAGTGGTTTTTTCTGAATCTCATATTCCCAATTCCTTAGGTGAATCTATTTTTGAAGATAAAGAGAAATTTAATCATGAAATTATTTTAGTCCATTCTAATTTTCAAACATGCAATCGTCATAGTAATTTTTCTATTCAAGAACCTGTCCCAATTTTTTATTCCTACAATGATGGATTGCCCTTTGTCAATCATAAGCTGGAAATCTTCCCATTCCCACAAAAGAATGCAAACAATGAGTTTAACTTTATAATTTCTATTGATACTTGTGGGAAATAAATATTTGCAAATGAGTCCCAACCATGTTGTACCATTATTTGTAACATTAATGTAAATTGTACTTTTCTTCATTTTTAGTTCCCTAAGTTTGGATTTCTTTTCTTTCGAAATTCATTTTTAAACTTTTGAGCACATTGTGGTGGCATCTTCAGCATTCAACCTCTCAGCACTCATCAGGCGCAATAAAATCAATTTCATAATTTCAAGTATGAACATCAACTACTTTTTATTCTAAAATTCTATTTGAGGGTCGTGCTTCACCAATTTATTTTTTATTTTCAAAAGAGTTCTTCACATATTCTAGCACTTGACAGTGCATCATTACATTTTGGTCAGCAATGGAATAATTCTATAAACCTTTTAAATGTTCATCCATACTTTGTCGATCCATTTGAAAAATATCTAGAAGTTCCAGTGCTCAGGGATATTTTTGACTTTTCCAGTGTTTAGCAGGCTTCAATATTTAAAAATTCATCATCCAATTCAGGCCTGATGTTTCATCTTCCTTTGAACATTTTCCAATCATTCACTGAAATACATGTTGATTTTTATGATCGTATAGGAAAAATTTTGGAAGAATTTCATGGTAAGAATTTTGTAAATAAGTTTATTTTTCCAAATTTGTTAGATGTACATAGTAGGTTGAATTCTTCTTTTCATGATTTAGTTGCAACTTTATTTTTGTTGTTAATTTTTGACATTTTCATATGTATAAAATTGAGAAAGCGGCTTCACTGGAAGTACAACTATATTTCGTCATATTATCTCTCATTCAATTAGATTAGGAATAAGGCTAATTTTGGTTTTCTTGTTAGTTTTTCTTTTATTTCCCTATTTACACAATTCTCAATAAATGTTGGTAATAATCTCAAGTCTGATATTGGTCTTCATTTCCTTGATTTAGTGAATTCATTTTAAGAATAAACGATCAATTAGCTATTTCCAAATCATAATATGTCCAGGGAAAATTTCATTTTATCATTATAATTTCCATTCCTATGTTATGGATTTGTGCTTGGCTTGATGTTTTTTCACATTGTAGATTTTCAATTTGAGTCATGATTTCATTTCTAAATCATGTATTTGAAATGAAATATTTTCCTCTTTCCTATATTATTTTGTGGATGGCCTTTATCTTCCTCCATATTGAATGAAAATTTCGAAAGGGTATTGAAGAAAAACAGAAAATCTTTAAAATATGGCAACAGTTGACAAACATTCTTGTCCATTTCTTTCCTCTATCCTTTCTCTGAATTTTAATATTTGGTGAATTGATTTTATTCCAATTTATTTAATCCCAACGATCTCAGAAAATTTACAAATTAATTTTTTTAATTAGTAAGATCATCTGAAGAATCTAAAGTTTTATGCCATTCACTCAATTGATATGGCTTTTAGCTTACTGCAAAATTATTATTTTTTCTATACCATCTCGAAATCATGCAAGTACAATTTGAAGTATAATTTTGAAAGTCTTATAAGAACATTATTTCTTATTAATGTCATAGTACTATGGGAATTCGGCTTCATTCACTCAATTTCCTCGGATGCCCACATGTTTGGTTAATATGAATGCACATTTTGTTATTTTATATTAAAATGCACCATTTTATCTTATAGGGAAAGCACTATATTGATGCACGAAAATAGTAAATTTACTTTTTAAACTTTTGAAATTTATTTTCGTGCAATCAAATTTTATAAAGGGAATTGAGATGGATTTCTTGTAATTGTATGAAAATTCTGGAGCTAATTTAAAATAAAAATGCCGAGGAGGATTTCCAATGAAATTTAAATGGAAAGAAGATGCTAATTAGTCATTAGTTAGTTGTTAATTTAGACTAAATAATGAGATGACTTTGAACATATGAAAAATCATAGATAATATAGGGAGAATGTCAAGATCTATAAGGTAAATTTACAATGAAAATTATTCCACGTATAGATTGACATGTTCATCTTTATTTGTTGTCAATTTCTCTTTTTCATTAGTTTTTTTTCTTATTTCTGTTGTCTTATTTTGCAGGTCTTCATTAGCTTGACTTGGACACTTGATTTTTACTTATATTTATAATAAAGAAATCAGACATTAATTTCTAGACCATTGATATGTTCAGGGAAGTATTTATTTTTCATCAAAATCTTGGTATTCTATATTGTTGCCTCCATTATTATTTACTTGCTTCAAAAATACACAAGATGATCCAATAATCATTAATGCAGTTGAAAATCAAATGTTACACTCTATCTTGTCCATATTTTCTACAAGGAAAATAAATTGCAAAAATTTTGCAGCATATGATCTTATCCGTGAGTTTATCTTTTCCCCTTCTGAATCTCATATTTTCTAGGTTGAGTTGAACCATTGCACTCCAATTTAGTCACAATAATTTCTACCGAACAACTCAAAGCCTATAACTGGTAAATATTGGAGTTCTTATCCTATGCTATTCATTCTTATAATATTTCCATTTCTCTCTATTCTAAGTCTTTTAATTTCTCATACTAGTGAGATATTGGATTATATAATATTTTTGGCTATTCTCCAATTCATATGTTACTATATAGTTCAACTTATCAGTTTATCATGATGTTTGAGAGTTTGGATGTATTTATAATTACAATTTTATCAAACCCCAAGATTTCATTTCTTAAGATGACACTGTAACTTTTGGGGATATACATTCTTTATGGTGTGTGCACTTGGCCTTTTTTTACTCTTCTCAGCAACCTTCCTAAAATATTTCATCATCTGTGTCTCATTAATTTATGTCCTTGTCCCATTATTGGATGTCCATTTCATCATCTTAGTCATCTTTTACTATGCATCTTCATTTTCTTTTCAAGGCTCTATTAACCTTAACATTACGATATCTAGTAATTATGTTGTGATCATGATTATGACTATGTATGTATGTATTTATTTGTCTAAAAGGGTCGTCAAGGGAAGTGATTGTTTTATGCTAGTGTTTACATGTATATACATGTATGTATGAGTTCAATTGTTTGAAAAGTTTGTCAGGGATCATGATTGTTTTATGTTGATGTTTATATGTATATATGTATGTATGTACGTTTTTGTCTTACAAGGTCTCCAGTGATATGAAATGAGTGTATTAGTTTCTTGTGCTAAGTGTCCTTTCAGTAATAAAAACATGTACAATTTGTCTCCATTTGTTTGCTTAAGGAATGAGTATTTTAACCATTAAACATAGATGAATTTGTGAGTTTTAAGCATGAAAATAAGCCTAAATAACATTGTACAGTAGTGTATAACAGAGAAAAAACATCACACATAAATTTTACATAGTAGGCATGATGAAGCAGTTCACCCCTCCTGTGCTACATCTGTTGGTCCAACTCCCAATGGCATGTCCCTCTTTGTCATTATGCTAAAAATTGCAAATACATGTGTTTACAAGCATCTAATGGTTGTTTTATCTACACCAGTGGCTCCATAATGCTCCAATTAGTCTAGTTAGACTCTTGTTTCACCCAAATTGGTAAAAAATTAACCTCCCAAAGTTTTTTTCCAATCTCAGCTAGAAATCCTCCACTAATTGTGGAGAACTGCAGTTAACTACAGTCAATTTGGTAGAATTCTGAAATTTTAGGCCGGCACTAAATCCTCCACCAGAATAAACCGTTTGAATTTAATTTTGGTGGTTGGGGCAGGGTGGTCACAAGCTGACCCCCCACCTTAAACCTCGTGTTTTATAGTTTGAAACTTTGTAATAATGGAGCAGAACCTGGAGGCATCATTGATCTGAAGACTGTGGCATTCATTACCATGAAAACTACACAATGTCACTATTATATCTTTCCGCTGGAGGTTAAGGGTTATAAAAATGTTTCACTGAAGTTTTATGTCACAGTGACATGTGATCACATCCACGAAGCCCTGGAGTTAAGGTTTGGATAGCCGTCGGTTTGAAGGTTTGATGTTGCAGTTTTAAATTTCATGTGATCAAATATAATGGGGTCGATAGCGGACATACCTTTCAAACTTTAAATACTACATGTGACCCTTAGGTTTTAAGAACTAACACGCAGCGTGGATGGTAGAAGACTTTGCACACAGGCCAGAGGTCACGGTGTCGAACCCCCCGGACCTCATGAAATTTTACACCATTGTCCAGGGGACACGTGGCAGACTTCAGGCTGGCCACGTGTCACCCATCCATTGTTCCTTCACAATAAATTCGTACAACCAAATCAATGGCCCAGAAACAACCACGCGGCACAATCTGATTGGGTCGAGAAAAGGGAATATTCCTAGTATATGCCACCTACTGAATGTACCTGCATGCTGACTGGGCATCCCAGTCACCCTGTCACAAAATTTTTAGTTGTTTAGGAAAATGAACAGAACGCGATATATTCATCATATGACAATCGGTTTTTCGAACAGTTCACTGCGCTGGAATCGCAATGACGAGACCTTTCTGGTGGCTCAAGTTCGGTACAGTTTCAAGAACTTTCAATTTTGAGCAAAAAACATGATCTCCTAATCACACCTCACCATTGGGAAGATTTTGGACCCCAAAATACTTTAATTACCTGTTCAGAAGATGAGGGTACAACTCCCTCACCTTTTCAACTTCCATCCACCTTGCCTTACTTTGTTTGTTGCCCTTGTTCCCAATTCGAAGATAATCGACACTTCCCCTCTTAGAAGTGTGTATCCTCCTATCAAGGATGGTATCCTCCTTGAGCTCATCCAAAAATTCTGGTGAGAAATCTTCTATAGATGGAAACTAAATTTCAATCCCTTGATCATCAATCAAAGGAGGCTCATACAAATGTAAATTTTCCACATTGACAACGGAATACATTTGCATATATGAAGGAAAGTCAATTTGAAATGCATTATTACCAACTTGTTTGATGATCTTGAATGGACCATAGCAAATGGGCTTGGGCTTTTTACCTTCTCCTTGCATCCTTTCTTTGCTTATGTGCAACCATACTTCATCTCCTTCTTGAAACTTGTGATCAACTCTATGTTTGTCATGCCTCTCCTTGTATTTTCTTTGACTCTTCTCAAGCTGTTCTTGAACTTGTTGATGAATAATCTGAATTTTCTCAATGAAATTACGAGCCTTTTCAATATCACTATGCCCATCAATTTCAACATGGTTCTCAAAGATGAAGTCTAATGGTGATTTAGGCAAATACCCTAAGCATGATTCAAAAGGTGAAGTATTTGTAGAAGAGTGCTTTGCTCGGTTGTAAGTGTGTTGAATTTAATGTAGTTGTTCATCCCACAACTTGGGATGTTTGCTACAATATCCTCTCAATAGATGCACAACGGTTCTATTCACCACCTCGGTTTGGCCATCAATTTGGAGATGAAAAGAAGTACTCTTTTTCAAATTTGTGTCCATCATCTTCCAAATATTGGACCAAAATTCCCAACGAACCTGGAATCCCTATCACTAATAATAGAAGTTGGCAATATATAATGAAACCATACATGTTGAAAATAAATTTCAGCAGTAATAATTTTCTTACATGGCATAAGTATACACATTTTACTGAATCTATCCACAACTACATAAAGACAATCATGTTGTTTTCTTGACATAAGTAGACCTCAAAAAAATTCCATGGAGACACCCTCCCATGGCCTTGATGGTACTGGTAGTGGCGTGTACAACCCAAGCTTCCTATTGCACACATATAACAACCTCTTATAAAACGTGACACACTATCTATCATGCGAGGCCAATAGCAATACCTCTATAGATGCACCATTGTTTTTCTTACCCCAAAGTATCCAGAAATAAGAGATGGATGAGCCTCTCTCATGACACCAAGTCTCTCTCCTTGTGGTATACACATCTTTCCCAAATGAAACAGCAAATTGTTATGCATGTGATAATAATTTTCCTCAACTTGATTCCCTTCACTCAAACTAGCATACACATCTTGAAAATCAGTATCGTGTGCATATTGTTCTATGTAACTCTCATGTACAGTAGAATCATTTTTAAGTAGAGTAGAAGAACTTATAATTGGCCTTGAAAGCATATCAGAAACTTTATTGAAAATACCTTTATTGTACCTTATAACCAAGTGAAACTTTTGAAGAAATCCCATGCACCTGAAATGTCGTGATTGCTGCAATTTTGTTTGCTATTACAGGTATTATAATGGTTGGTGATCGATATGTATAGTCGTCTCTTTACCCACCAAGTAGTGTTTCCACTTCTTGACGCTTTGTACCAATGCATACAACTCTTTGTCATATGTAGGATAATTAGTTATAGCACCATTGAATGTTTCAGAATGAAAAGCGATAGGCTTACCATGTTGCAAAAGTACTGCACCCATGTAATAATCACTAGCATCGGTTTGTATCTCGAATGGCTGTCTCAAATTCGGTAATGTAAGGACCGGAGATGAACTGATCTTGTCTTTTAAAGATTCAAAATCTTGCTACTATTTGCCTCCCCATCGGAATCCTTTCTTCACACTTGTCACTGCATGCATAGGAGCTGCTATGGTAGAAAATTTAGCAATAAACTTTCTCCAATACTAAGTTGTGCCTAAGAAACTTCTTACCTCGGTTATTGTTTTGGGAGTGGGCCAATTCACAATGGCTTCCACTTTAGAAGGATCAGTTCTCAACTTGCCTCCTCCTACATTGTGTCCCAAATAAACCAGAGAAGTCTTTCCAAATTCACACTTTGACATCTTAAGAAATAATTTCTCTCTCTTCAAAACATCAAGTACCCTTTTCACATGCAAGACATTTTCTTCTCTTATTTTTTTTAAAACAAGTATATAATATAAATACACAATCACAAATTCATCAAGAAATGGATGCAAAACATTATCCATAACATGCATGAAAGTCATCAGTGCATTACACAAACCAAACGGCAAAACCAACCACTCAAAGAGTCCTTTTTTGGTTTTGAATGCAGTCTTCCATATATCACTTTCGACAATTATTACTTGATGATATCCACTTCATAAATCTAACTTAGTGAAAAAAATTTCTTCTTTTAGCTGATCAAGAAAATCATCTATCCTTGGGGGTGGGTATCAATTCTTTACCATTATCTTGTTCAAAGCTCTGAAGTCTAAACACATGCGCCAAGTCCCATCTTTCTTCCGAATCAAGACTATGGGTGAACCGCATGGCAAAGTACTTGGCCTTACGAGTCCCTTGTCCAACATGTCCTTTATTTGCCTCTTTATTTTAGCATTCTCCATTATCGACATGTGATACATCCCGATGTTTGGAATAGGACAATCTTGTTGCAACTGAATCTCATGTTCAATATCCCTTTTTGGAGGAAATCTTGTTGGCTCCTGAAACATCTCATGATGTGCATCAACTACATCATATAAATCTGATTTCAACTTAGGATCACAATCCTCAAATGATTCATGATTTACATCAACTTTATTCTTAATCATGAGAAGAAAAAAATTCTTACTTGAATTCACCAGCCTCTTTACCTGTCCAGCATTTACCATTGCAATATTTGTCTTCTTGAGATGTGCTCTAACAATGTACTCCTTGCCATCTTTGAATAAATGGTATTTGTTCTCATGGAGATGGAAGATCTCTTTCCTGTCATAAAAGTAAGGACTGCCCAACACAATACATGTAATATCAAGCAGAATGTTGTGAAACCAGCTCCAAAAATAAAAGAAATGAGATATCAACGCCTTATAAATAAGCCACTTCGAGGGGGAAACCTCCAACACATTACATCAATGAAAAATTCTTGGATGATAAAAAATACAAAACCTCCTTTCTATATATAGGAGTCCATGGGGCCACAATGTAATCCTAGCCGACCTAACAATAATAATTTAAGGGCACAATAATAACAATATGGGGGTTACAGGGGTACAATAATAAAAATAAGGGGGTTACACTAACAACAATAAGGGACTATACTAGTAATATAGGGACCAAACACGCCCCTATCCTTCAAAAAATTGTTGTCCTAAACACTTGAGTAGCTCTGGGTGATTATGTATAAAATTCTCATCCTCCCATGTACAATCTTTAGTGGGTAAGTTCTTCCACTTGATGAGATACTCTGAAATTGATCGATTCTATAGCTATCGAGTTCTTGTTTCCGTGACCTCTTCAGGTTCCAATATGATTTTTCCTTCCTCATCAAGCTCTAGCAATATTTTTTGAACTGGAATATTTTCACCTATAACCTTCTTTAAGCATGAAACATGGAAAACTAGATACACTCGTGAAGAAGCAGGAAGCTCCAATTTGTATGCCATAGTACCAATATTTTGCAACACCTTATAAGGACCATAGTACTTTGGCAATAATTTATTATCCTTCTTAGCTTGCTTGAGGGACATTTGTTTGTATGGTTCTAGTCGTAAAAATACCCAGTCTTCTACATCAAAAATTCTCTCACTGTGATGTTGATCTGCCTATTGTTTCATTCAATTTTGCGCCAAATTCAGGTTATCCTTTAAGATTTGGAGAACTTCATGTTGATGCTCGATGTGATCTTCCACTACTTGAACCTTTGAATTTTCTCTTAACGATGATGTGATGGATGGTGGATGATATCCATAAAGTGCCATCAATGGGGTCATTTTTGCTACAGTATGGAAGGAAGTGTTATACCACCATTCAGTGAGAGGTAACCACTTGACCCATTGTGTTTGTTTATCAGATACAAAACAACGAAGATATCCTTCCAAACATTTATTTACTATCTCAGTTTGAACATCGGATTGAGGATGATAAGATGAGCTATGAGCTAATTGAGTACCCAAACAAGAAAATAACTCCGTCCAAAAATTTCCAGTAAAAATGGGATCTCTATCGCTCACAATAACCCTTGGGTTTCCATGTAGCTTTTGAATTGTGTCCATAAATGTAGTAACAATTGTACTTGCTTTAAATGGATGAGATAATGCACAAAAGTGTGCATACTTGGTAATTCTATCAACTACCACCATGATGACACTCTTTCCTTTGGAATTAGGTAAACCTGTGATAAAATCCATTGAAATCTCCTCCCAACGTTGACTTGGAATGGATAACGGTTGTAGAAGACCCGGGGTCTTAATTTTCCCAACTTTGTTCTGCTGGCAAACCAAACATTCTGCCACAAACTTTTGAATATCAGATTTAAGGCCATCCCAAAAAAAAAAAAAATCTTCACCTTGTGGTAAGTTTTTAAAAATCCTGAGTGTCCTCCTAAAGGAGAAGTCTTAAATTCCAAAAGAATATTTTGTTTTAGTTGGGAATTATTACAAATATATAAGCGATCTTTGTCCCATAATGAATCATTTTTCTAACTAAATGTATCAGATGTACTAGGATCTTGGTGCAACTTTTGAATGAGTGTCCACACTTCTTCTTCCTTCTTCCATTCATCTCTTGCTTCGGTTATCCAATCTGGTTGGATAATAGAAATGGCACAAAACAATGCTTCCACCTCTTCATTATTTCTTGAGAGTGCATCTGCAACAACATTAAGCTTCCTTTTTTTGTAGATTATTTCAAAGTCATAACCCAACATCTTTGTGACCCATTTTTGCTGCTCTTCTGAAGATAGTCTTTGTTCCAAAAAGTGTTTAAGACTATCATGATCAGTTTGTACCTTGAAGTGTCTTCCCATTAGGTAAGTTCGCCATTTCTTTAGTGCATGCGGTATTGCTAACATTTCCTTCTCATAAATAGGTTTCTGTAAATACTTTCCTTTGATTGGACGACTTTCAAAAGCAATGGGTCTTCCTTCCTGCATTAAAACTGCACCAATTCCATTTCCTGAGGCATCACATTCCACAATAAAGGTTTTTGTGAAGTCTGGTGTAGCTAAGACAGGTGCTAGGCACATTGCCTCTTTAAGACGTTCAAAGGCCTTAGTTGCTTCAGGAGTCCATGAAAATGCATCTTTCTTCAATAATGTTGTTAGAGGTGCTGCTATTCTCTCATAATTCTTAACAAACTTGCGATAATACCCTGTTAACCCGAGAAATCCTCGCAACTACTTTATGGTTGTGGGGACTTTCCATTCCTTAATAGCTTTAATTTTGTTAGGGTCTACTTTAACACCCTCGTGAGATACAATATGACCCAGATATTCCACCTCTTGTACTCCAAAGAAACATTTGGATTTTTTTGCATATAATTGTTTCTCCTGCAATAGTTTGAGCACCCTGTCAACATGTTCAACATGATCCTTCCAAGACCTGCTGTAGATTAGTATATCATCAAGAAATACTAGCACAAATTTTCTAAGGAAGGGTTTGAAAATGGAATTCATCAACCCTTGAAATGTAGAAGGTGCATTGGTAAGGCCAAAGGCATGACCAAAAATTCATAATGACCCTCATGAGTTCGAAATGTTGTTTTTGGAATATCTTCAGTCTTCATTCTAATTTGATGATATCCTGAACGAAGATCTAACTTGGTAAATAAATTTCTCCATGTAATTCATCCAATAATTCATCAATCACAGGAATGGGAAATTTATCTTTAATGGTGAGCTTATTGAGCTCCCTATAATCTGGACACATTCGCCATGATCCATCCTTCTTGTGTACCAATACTACGGGAGCAGAGAAAGAACTTTGACTAGGTTTAATTATACCCGCCTCTAACATTTCTGCAATCATACGTTCAATTTCGCTCTTTTGGACATAAGGATATCTATAAGGCATGATGTTTGGAGGAACACTTCCTGGAATCAAATGAATAGTATGATCATGATCACGAATAGGTGGGAGTCCTTTGGGAGTTTCAAACACCTTGGAATGATTGTCCAAGACTTGTTGGAGATCTGCAGAAATAGATGATTTTGATGTCGGAACTTCTAGTGAGCATAATTGTGCAATTACGCCTCGTTGTTCTTTCTTTAGAAGCTTTGTCATGATATTAGAGCTTATTATCCTTCCTGGCTTCCCTTCAATACCCCGTAATTCGACTTCCTTTCCTTCTGAAAAAAATTTCAAGAAAAGTTCTTGAAAATTAAAAGCTACCGTCCCCAAAGATTGTAACCATTGTGCTCCTAGTACAACATCAACACCTCCCATAGGAATGGAAAGCATTGGACTAGTCAATACATATTCCCCCATGGTTAGCTTGATATTATGGCATTTTTTAGAGCAATTTATAGTTCCTCCATTTGCAACCATCACTTGACATTCTGGTGCTGGGTATAGGAAACAATTTAATTCCTTGGCTACCTTACAATGAATAAAATTATAGGTGCTACCTGAATCAATCAACACTATTACCTTTTTCTTCTTGATATGTCCTTCTATCTTGAGAGTTTGAGGAGTGGTAATTCCTGCCAGTGCATTACACGATATGGTCGGATTCATTTCTTCCTCTTCTAGGGCTGGTTCCTGGTGTATATCCTCTTCTTGTTCACTTTCTTCTTCCTCTTCACAATCTATGTAAAATAATTTCTTCTCAGCACACTTATGACCTTTAGTGTATTTTCTATCACAACTGTAGCAAAGCCCTTTTGCTCTTTTTTCTTCCAATTGTTGTGGTGTCAACCTTGTAGGTTGTGGAAATCTAGGCGTAGCAACACTTCCTTCTTTATAGAAGTGAGTGGTAGGCCTCCTTGTCGCCATAATTTTACATTCAATTTTTCTTGCCAACCTGAATGCCTTCTCCAATGAATCAGGTTCCAAAACGTGAACTTCATGTTGGATGTTATCCTTTAAAGTACCTATGAATAGATCAATCTTGTGTTCCTCTGGAATATCAGTTACCCTTATATTCAATTTTTGGAAGTCCTCAATGTGCTCCCCCACTGAACACTTTTGTTTGAGATTTATCAATTGGCTAAAGAAAGTGTTGCTCTTTGTATCCTCATAATCTGCTATCATTTCCTCCATAAAAATTGACCAAGTGAAAAAAAAATTTACGGGAGCAAAGACATCGATACCATACAAATGTATTGTGTTCTAAATGTAAAGTTGCAATGCGTACCTTTTGTGTATTTTGCACATTATTGAGATCAAAATATTGCTCCATTTGTAGTATCCATGTTACAGGATCCTTTCCATCAAACTTCATCATATCCATTTTTGGAATATGGTGGTTCTTCCCTCCAACATTATAGTTTATGAAATCACGATTAACATTAATTTTTTTCTCATCATGAGTTTCCTCTACTAATTTTTCACCATTAGGAAACATTTCTTGTATCAACTTTGTCAAACCTCCCATGTCTACTTTTAGATCATTCTTCATGTTTTCCATCTTAACTTCCATGTCATCCATCTTAGATTCCATGCCAACTTCCATGCCATCCATATTAGCTTCCATGACATTATTCAAACCATCCATATTAGATTCCACGCCTTTCTTCAAACCATCCATCTTATTTTCCATGCCTTTCTTCAAAACTTCCATGTCATTTTTTGTTGCTCTTTGCGAGAGCGAAATTTGTTGCACTTGCTCAATTTTGTATGTCATGTTGTCATTCTTCGTCTTCATGAGTCACAGTAGAGTCTTGTAAAGGCTTAATGGGTGTTGAATTCTTTTTAGGGGCCATTTTAGAATCCAATACTGATATATATTCTATAATATGCCCTTGGAATCAATTCAACTTGATTCTTCAAACAAGACTTATGCAATTCGGAAAAAAAAATACACACCTTTTACTTTCTTTTGAGGAGCTCGATATTGAAATTGACTTATCTCTATACTTGCAGATCCTAAATATCTAAAATTTGGACCTGTAGTATTCCTCTGAAGTTTATTTCAAATGCCACAGGTTTCACTTTATTTGGATTCTTCAAGTCAAGTTTATGTCCAATCTCCCACAATGACCTAATTATGGACTGGTTCAGTAGAGCAAACTTGTATGACTTGCCATGTGTCATATATGCTCCTTTGGCTCTGAAATTTATAGATAGGAAACTACACTCCATGTACTTCCACTAAATTTTTATAGGATTCCAATCTGATGCTCATAGAGATAGTTATGAATATTTTCCCACGATCACCTCTTTGAGATGAAATTGAGGAGCTTGAAAATGACCTAACTTCCATAGATCATATCTCTGAAAATATTGTGAACCAAGATCTAAAGTATTGCGACGATGTTCCTCAGGATTTCGGCTTCGTGCTATAAAAATTTCAGCTTCTGAACCTTCATAGAAAAAATGTTATAGTGAAAATTCCGAGATGACCTTTTTAAGTGAAACTCAGGAGCCTGCAAAAATTCTTAACTTCCACAGCTCATATCTCCGAAAATATTGTGAACCAAGCTCTGAAATTTTGCAACAATGTTCCTCAGTATTTTGGCTTCACACTCTAAAAATTTCAGCTTCTGAACCTTTGTATAAAAAATGTTATAGCAAAAATTCCACGATGACCTGTTTAGAGCAGCGAAACCCTATAATCCAAAGCTCTAATACCAAATGTTGTGAAACCAGCTCCAAAAATAGAAGAAAAGAGATATCAATGCCTTAGATATAAGCCACTTCGAGGGGGAAACCTCCAATAAATTACATGAATGAACAATTCTTGGATGATACAAATTACAAAACCTCCTTTCTATATATAGGAGTCCATGGGGCCACAATGTAATCTTAGCTGACCTAATAATAATAATTTAAGGGCACAATAATAACAATATGGGGGTTACAGGGGTACAATAATAACAATAAGGGGGTTACACTAACAACAATAAGGGACTATACTAGTAATATAGGGACCTAACACAGAACCACATCTAATTCAACCGTGTCAACAAAAAGTGTAGTTATTGCAAAGCGCAATATACACTTCTTTGAAACCTGTAAATTTTCATCCTTACAAATCCACCCAAGCGGATATGGTTTTGGATGTGGAATGGTCTCAAGATTAAGTTTCATGACCATGTCTTCAGAGATTAAGTTTTCTTGTGACCCACTGTCAAACAGTGTGTCAATATTGGTATGTTTGGATATGACCCTCACATGAAACAGTTCAATTCTCTCTTCTTCATTTGGAGCTTGTATGTGATAGTTTGATGTACTAGTACTCAGTTTTGTTTCAATTTCTTTCCCCTTCATGTTCTTCAATCCCATGGCTGTAATTTTTCATTTATCACCTGAATCCTCTCCTAAGTCATGTTGAGTTGTAGCTGCAATTTTCTGCTTACCTTTGTTATTGTTATACTTGGGTTTCTTTTCAGGATGTAATTTCCAACAATTTTTCTCTTCATGGCCTTCTCTTGAACAATGTTTACAAACCAATTTTTCTCCCTCTTTCTTGACAGATGCATTCTTTTTTCCCTTACCTTTTTAGGTCTTCTCTTTTTTTTCCCCTTAAAAGGTTTCTTCCTACTCTCATCAGTAATTTTTTTCCCTCTAGCTTCTAGATGTGTGACCTGAACACAAACTTCATCTAAGCTTGTAGGGTTAAACATGAGAATAGTATGTTTTAGGTAGCTATGTAAGCCTCCAACGTACTTGAGCAAAGTATCTTGGCTCTGAAAATATACCCCTAATAAGAGAGCTCTTCTCTTAAATTCTTGGGTGTATTCTTGCACATTCTGTCCTTTCAATTGTCTAAAAATTTTCCAGTTCATTATGGCTTTCTGCATGTGAGCTAATGGATAAATTTTTTGTTTTATTGTAGTAATGAAATCAGTCCATGATAGGATAATATTACCATCCTTTTTGAACTCCTCCTTTGTCTTGGCTTCCCACCAAACAAGTGTTGCACCTTCCATCCTCAATGAAGCTAGTTGGATTTTAGTATCATCATCATGAAGGTTCTGAATTCTCAAATAGACCTCCAATTTCCTAATCCAATTATCAAAATTTTCTGCATTGACTTCACCATTAAAAATTGGCAATTCAAACTTAACATCAAGTTTTAGAAAAGGAATTTTACCAGTGTTCTTTGACTTGAGTGAGTGGTGTACTAAAGATGAAGTAGAGGATGATGAGGATGAAGATGAGGGTGATGATGGTGATTTTCCACTACCTCCATTTCCTCCATTGCCCTTCTTTGATTTATCTTCATCATTGTGACCTCCTGATGATCCCTAGCCTTCCTTTTGAAGTTTGGATCCTTCTCATTCTAGTATCTCATTCCTTTCTTGATAAAGGACTCTCACCATTTCAGTCATGTCAAGGAATGCTTTTTTGAACACTCTTTCTTCTTCTTTGGGATCCACCTCTTCATGGATTTATTCTTCTCCTTGAGGCATTCTTAATGCTACTTCTGCTTCTTTTGGAGGTGAAATAGGTGGTGGAGAATGTGGAAATATTGCCCTCCTTTGCTCTGGATCACTTTGAGAACCTCTTGATTCCACAAATTTGCCTTCTGCTCTCTTAAGCTTGAGCCTAGTAAGCATGAAAAACCTTGCAAACAGTTAAACAAATATTTGCACACAAAAACACCAGAGATTAAACTCTAGCTCTAATACCAACCTGATCTGAAAGGAGTGTATTATTTTGTTGTGCTAAGTGTCCTTTTATTAATAAAAACATGCGCAATTTTTCTCCATTTATTTTCTTAAGGAATGAATATTTTAACCATGAAACATAGATGACTTTGTGAGTTTTAATCATGAAAATAAGCCTAAATAACATTGTACAACAGTGTATAATAGAGAAAAAACATCACACATAAATTTTACACAGTAGGCATGATGAAGCAGTTCACCCCTCCTGGGCTACCTCTGCTAGTCCAGCTCCCAGTGGCATGTCCCTCTTTGTCATTATGCTCAAAATTGCAAATACATGTGTTTACAAGCCTCTAATGGTTGTTTTCTCTGCACCAGTGGCTCCAAAATGATCTAATTAGTCTAGGTAGAACCTTGTTTAACCCAAACTAGTCGAAAATTTACCTCCCAAATATTTTTCCCAATCTCAGCTAGAAATCCTCCACTGATTATGGAGAACTGCATTTAACTACAGTCAATTTAGAAAAATTCTGAAAATTTAGGTCGGCGCTAAATCCTCTGCCAGAATAAACCATTTGAATTTAAGTCTGGTGGTTAGGGTGGGGTGGTCACAAGCCAATCCCCCACCTTAAACCTCGCGGTTTATAGTTTGAAACTCCGTAGCAATGGAGCGGAACCCGGAGGCATCATCGTTCTGAAGACCGTGGCATTCAATACCATGCAAACTGTGTTATATGACCATTATATTTTTTCCACTGGAGGTTAAGGGTTATGAAACCATTCCGCTGAATTTTTATGTCACGATGACATGTGACCACATCCGCGAAGCCCCAGAGTTAAGGTTTGGATAGCTGCCATTTTGAAGGTTTGATGTTGCGGTTTTAAATTTCATGTGATCATATATAATGGGGTCACCAGAGAGTTGGGACCGTTGGCAGTCCCCAACCCCCACATACATACCTTTCAAACTTTAAATACTAGATGTGACCCTTAGGTACTAAGAACTAACACGCAGCGCAGATGGTAGAAGCCTTTGCACGTAGGCCGGAGGTCATGGAGTCGAACCCCCTGGACCTCATAAAAATTTACACCACCGTCCAGGGGACACATGGCAGCCTCCGAGCTGGCCACGTGTCACCCACCCATTGGTCCTTCACAACAACTTTGTACAACCAAATTAATAGCCTAGAAACAACCACGTGGCACGATCTAATTGGGTTTGAGAAAAGGGAATATTCCCAGTATATGCCACCTGCTGACTGTACCTACATGCTGACTAGGCATCCTAGTCACCCAGTCACAAAAAATTTAGTTGTTTAGAAAAACAAACAGAGTGTGATAAATTCCTCATACGACATCGGTTTTTCAAACTATTCACAGTGTCGGAATCACAATGATGAGACCTTTCAGATCACTCAAGTTCGGTACAGTTTCGAGCACTTTCAATTTTTAGCAAAACACATGATCTCCCGATCATACATGGATCATTCTTGTGGACGAATGATTTCTTATGCAGGTGAATGGCATGAAGAGGTTCATGGTTTATGAGGAATCAAGTGGGAAGTGTAACCATGCTAAATATACAAGGTCAATATCATGTGTATATTAATTGATATTTTATGCTTGTACTGTGCCTATGTTTATGTTATGAATAGGTAATGTTAAGGGATACATCAGCGGAAAGAAGGTAGTGTGATCTACGGCATGTCGGAACAAGCATGAATAGTGTAAAGACACTATGTGTGGTCTATGGATGTTCATTACTATTGTTGTATATATGTTGTACATGTTTCACCTGTGATGTTGTGTGCATCCAATTTTGTGTACATATGGTGCTGTGTACTTGCTTTTTATGCAGTGCTATGTATAGAGAGTGTTGTGTACATGCTTTTTATGCAATGCTATGTACATATGGTGTTGTGTACATGTTTTTTATGTAGTGTTGTCTACATATGGTGTTGTGTGCATGTTGGATATGTGGTGTTGTGTACATATGGTGCTCTGCACATGCTGGATATGCGGTTCTATGTACATATGGTGCCTTTTTCATGTTGCATATGCAGTGTTGTGTACATATGGCATGGTGTGCATGTTTTACATATGGTGTTATGTACATGTTATGTTGTGTGTACGATTGTACATTTGGTGTTTTGTGCATGTGGTGTCATGTACATGTTGTACATGGGGTGTTGTGTGCAAGTGATGCTAGTATAGGTGATACTCTGTACATGTTGTACATGTGGTATTGTGTGCATGTCGTACATGTTGGGTAGTGCACATGTGGTATTGTGTGAATTTTGTACATGTTGTTTTGTGTACGTGTGGTACTTTGTATGTGCATTGTGTAGTGTTGGTATCGGGACATGTGTATTCAGTGTGTTGTACATCATATGTAGGTGTATGTATTATGTTGTGCTGTACACCGGGTGTAGGTGTATGTGTTGTGTCATACACCGGATGTAGGTGTATGTGTTGTGTTGTACGCTGGGTGTAGGTGTACGTGTTGTATGTCAGGTGTAGTTGTATTTTATGGTGTTGTATGTCGTATGTGGTTGTATGTGTGTGATGAATATTATGTGTGTGTGTAAATGGTTGAATAAAAGGAACTGGGTGTTTTTCAGGTGTCGAAACTGATCTGATGTGCATATGGAAAGGACAAAGGATAAAGGTAGAAGCAAAGGGACCGAGTGAAGGATAAGTGTTAGTGTTATATTTTAGTTTTGATTATGCATGATATCTACGACTCTTATGGTTACATGTAATATATGATTCAGATCTATAATGGTTGCATGTGATTTATGATGGTTGTGTTTTGAGCTAACCAGATGTGATATGTTTATATTTGATTATTTTATAAAACAACTAGTTTGACTATTGTGATACAAGTGAACAAAATTGCAGGTGTACCTTATTGATAGGATACCAATGAGGTATGGTTTGAGTTTATTTCAATTTATTTTAAATATAATGGAAATTATGTGTTTGGTACAGGAAATCATCAAAATTCTCGGTTGGGTGGTTGGAACTAACTGCAATAATTAGTAGCAACAGAAAAAAGAATTGGAATAGGAAGAAATATGTTGGTAAAATCACTTCAAGAGGAGGCTCATTATGGGACACTAGTACCCAATAGTGTCCATTGATTTCCATGAGCATGTTATGACCAATATGATGGTTTTGAGGTAGGTATATTCCTTGGTTTTTTTACCTTCTTATGCGAGGAAGCCTTGCCAAGGGATGGATCGCCTGAGAAAGGGGATTTCAGGGAAATTGGAAGGTTTGTGATTGCATGAAAGGGGGTTACCAGATTTCTTGAGGGACTATGTAGCAGATAAGGGTAGGTTGAGGGATGGACTTGTTTTGGTCATTAGCATTTCTAGATGGAATGAGATGCACATTGTGAGTGTACCCTGGAACAATGAGTCGATAATTGTTCACAGAGAGGACCATAGCACTGGATTGTAGTCTTGGACATTGGATGAAGACTTTGACTTTGGAAGTGGATTCTGAAGTTCCTGGGATGGATATGAATCTTGGTATTACTTTGAGGGCGAAGGTGTGAACTCTATATTCCCTTGTTCTAGATACAAGCATCGTATCCTTTTATTTTTTGGTTGAGAAAATGTGCATAAATATATGTGGTTGTTATTGTAAATATCGTAATGAGTTATGTTATAAAGCTCCATTAAATAGTATGTTGTCATGTTTTCAACAGTGGTCATTGTAAATAATACAATGAATTGTGTTATAAAGCTCCATGGGTAGATTTTTTTTTTTTTTAGTGGCTTGTTAGTTCATAGGTGTCATTGAACACCGAGGATGGTGTTCCCCCGAGGGAGAGGGTTATGTTAAAACCCTAGTTAAAAATTCATGTAAAAAATATAAGAGCAAGGTCATGGGAAATTTATTCCAAGCTGAATGTTCAAAAAAAATATCCTAGAGGGGTGTTCATTTGGCCTATTATGGCTAAGGGAAATTGGCAAAGGCAATGGAAAAGGTTTTCGAAAGGAAAGAGACATTATTTGGAATTTTATTGATGAAAATAATGGAAAATAGGAGAAAAGGAAGATGAAAGGTCATAGGTTGCATGTGAGGAGGAAAATGAAGGAAAATGAAGAAAATAGAGGCCACATTGATAAAAAGTTTTATAAGGATCAGTTGTTAGCTTTTTGTCAGTGTTAGCTTTTTGTCAATTCAATTTTTGAGCTCTCTATTTATTATCTCTCTCTCATAATCTTACACGCTTAGAGTATTCTTGGATAAATTTAGCATTGGATCAAGAAAAGAAAAGGAAGGACAAAGGAAGAAAAAGGGAAGAAAAGATCAAGCAAGGAAGTTCGGAATCAAGCATTTAAAATGGGATTACTTGCATGTATCGAGTTGCATGTATGATTTCCTTGCTATTTTTTGGCATGCATGGTACATGCATGTGTGTTTTTGGTTCTCTTGTTATCATTGGCATGGGTTTTTCTAAGTGTGACAATGGTTTTCAACCTTGCGAGGAAGCCTTGCCAAGGGATGGATTGCCTGGGAAAGGGGATTTCGGGGAAATTGGAAGGTTTGTGATTGCATGAAAGGGGGTTACCATATTTCTTGAGGGACTATGTAGTAGATAAGGGTAAGTTGAGGGATGGAATTGTTTTGGTCATTAGCATTTCCAAATGGAATGAGATGCACATTGTGAGTGTACCCTGGAACAATGAGTCTGTAATTGTTCACAGAGAGGATAGTAGCACAAGATTGTAGTGTTGGACATTGGATGAAGACTTTGACTTTGGAAGTGGATTCTGAAGTTCCTGGGATGGATATGAATCTTGGTATTACTTTGAGGGCAAAGGTGTGAACTCTATATTCCCTTGTTCTAGATACAAGCATCGTATCCTTTTATTTTTTGGTTGATAAAATGTGCATATGTGAATATTATTGTAAATAATGTATCGAACTACGTTATAAATATCCATAAATACTATTATTATTTTCTGGTTGAAGAAAATGTGCATAAATATGTGTGGTTGTTATTGCAAATATCGTAATGAGTTATGTTATAAAGCTCCATTAAATAGTATGTTGTCATGTTTTCAACAATGATCATTGTAAATAATACAATGAGTTGTGTTATAAAGCTCCATGGGTAGAATTTTTTTTTCAGTGGCTTGTTCGTTCATAGGTGTCATTGAACACCGAGGATGGTGTTCCCCCAAGGGAGAGGGTTATGTAAAAACCCTAGTTAAAAATTCATGTAAAAAATATAAGAGCAAGGTCATGGGACATGTATTCCAAGCTGAATGTTCAAAAAAAATATCCTAGAGGGGTGTTCATTTGGCCTATTATGTCTAAGGGAAATTAGCAAAGGCAATGGAAAAGGTTTTCAAAAGGAAAGAGACATTATTTGGAATTTTATTGATGAAAATAATGGAAAATAGGAGAAAAGGAAGATGAAAGGTCACAGGTTGTATGTGAGGAGGAAAATGAAGAAAAATGAAGAAAATAGAGGCCTCATTGATAAAAAGTTTTATAAGGATCAGTTGCTAGCTTTTTGTCATTGTTAGCTTTTTGTCAATTCAATTTTTGAGCTCTCTGTTTATTCTCTCTCTCTCATACTCTTACACACTTAGAGTATTCTTGGATAAATTTAGCATTGGATCAAGAAAATAAAAGGAAGGACAAAGGAAGAAAAAGGGAAGAAAATATCAAGCAAGGAAGATTGGAATCAAGCATCTAAAATGGGATTACTTGCATGTATCGAGTTGCATGTATGATTTCCTTGTTATTTTTGACATGCATGGTACATACATGTGTGTTTTTGGTTCTCTTGTTATCATTGGCATGGGTTTTTTCCAAGTGTGGTTTTCAAACTTACCTTGCCATTTCCATATAGCCATGGTGTGATGGGGTCTCTCTTACTTGGTTGAGTTGGATTTTCAGATGGTTTCGAAACTGAGTTAGGTGGTTGGGGGAGAAGAATACAAGGCCTAGGAATCTCTAGACCAGTGAAGGTGGGATTGTGGTAAAGTTGGATTGCATATACCTCATTAGGCCTAGGAATCCTAGACCTACAAATGGCGAGATATACAGTAAAGCATAGAGGTGTATGCCCTCGTCGGGCCTTGGAATCCTAGACCAGTGAATGGAGGGATATACGGTAAATCCTAGAGGGTGGAGTCTCGTTGGGCCTAGGAATCCCCGACCGTTGAATGGAGGAATATAAAATAAAGCCTAGAGAATGGAGATAGACAAATTCCTCATGGTTTAGGTGGAGAGATCCAAAGGAATCCATGCTTGTATAGGCCTAGTGATCCTTGGACCGGTATATGGTGGGATTGCAGTAAAGCCTGGTAGTATATGTTTCTTGTTTGGGCCTAGGAATCCCTTGGTGGGATTGCGGTAAATAATGGTTGTATAGATGAGGTATTGGGCCTAGAAATCCATTGGTGGATTACGGTAAAGCCCGAGGAAGCTCTAGTTGGATTAGTTGTAAGTACGAAATTCATGTTTGGAATATGGCACCATGGTGACTGGTTGAAAGAAAGATTTCATTCATCCCAATCTATGGTCGGGTGGTACGTGGAAGTCCCTAACTTGGTTAGCTTTTGTATATATTAATAAGATATATTTTCCTCTTGTATTTTATTATTATATGTGCTTATTATTATGTGATTTTAATGGTTGTTCTATCACTATTATTATGTTGGTTAAATGTTTGTTATAAGCATGGTTTATGACAGAATTGAGTTATGGATCTCACCATGTTTTGGTTAATAAATTAAAATTTAATTAATGGATGGCCTAATAGATGATATTGTAGCTATTATGAGAGGGAATAAGACCTTCTTAACAAATCTCAGATAAGTATGAATTCCCTATGTTCATATGTTTTTTTATGACATGTACATTTCATGTTAATGATGTGTTTGATGAAATGTTTGTCATGGTTAGGCTTGGTTAGGAAAATTCCTTGATCAAGTTTTGTGTTAGAAGTTTTTTCTTTGTGTTATATATTGTGTTGGAAAGCTTCATCAAAATTTGGATAGTGACCTCAAGTATAGCCCTGAAAAGGTGGCACAAATTTCATAGTCTCGGGCACAGAACTGGCTTAAAAATACAATAGTCACACCCTTGTGGTGGCTATTCATGCGATTGGGAGCCTACAGTTGCATGGATGCAGGCTTGGGCATGCGAATGGGAGTCCAGATCAATGAAAATGAAATCTAACTTATGGTTTGGACACCTGGGAATGTGGTTTAGCCCTTAGGGGTCCTATAGCACCTAAGGAAGGTCAATAAAATATTTTTTTGCCAATTCTACTTCCTTAAGGTGATCTAGGAGGTTTAATCATATCATAGAAACTCTTCGTCACATATTTACCCTAGTGGATCATTAAACTTGGTAGTATTGATGGGGATTCATGTTATTTTTGTTCATGTTGGTTGGTCTCAGTTTGGTCAGTAAGTGTGTTGGTGGCATGAATCTAGTCACTAATTTTTTGATGTGATTTTGTAATATATTAGTTCACTAGGTCCTGGAACAAAATTGTGGGTATATATTTTGTGAGTATTATTCTGGTTTACCACATTAACTATTTTGGTGTATTATGGAGATTCCATGGAATGATTTTGGTTTGTCATAGGATGTTGGTTGTTGCTATGGCATTTTGCATCTATTGTTTGCATTTATGTTGACTTTGTTGTCATTTAAAAAAATAATAATTCTGCCTTGGCTGAGAAAGTGATGGAACTAGAATATATCTTATAGTCGGCCTAGGTGCATGGTCATGTTAAACTTTTCTCTTTTTGTTTTTATGTTGGTATTATTGTCAGGTCTGTAGGTTATATACAATGATGAATGAAAAGAAAACATTTTTGGAATCCTTAAGAAAGATCAACTTAAACATGTTTAATTGATTAATATCAAAGATTTAGTTAACAAAAAAACAGTTGATATATACCCATTAAATACTTCTTTAACTTCATTAAAAATAAGTTGGATCCTTCGAAGTAGTTTCATGGAAACCCTATACTCTATGTACATATTATGATTCCATGCTAATAATTTTTCCTTTGTATATGTTAAACCATCATAAATAGCACATTTAGTTGTCTCAAAAAGAGGGTTATTAGGTACTCTTGCATCAATTCTCTTCTAGTTTCTACAAATTTATTTTCCCCAATCATATAATAGTGATCAATCAAATGCATTCCTACTAAGAACCTCCCTTCTGTCGATGAGAACAAACAAGTCAACCACATTTACATATGAATTATATCTAATCAATATTTTTTTTGTTGTGAATATGCAAGCATTATATCCTTTTAATTTCAAATTTTTGATATTTTCCTTCTACTTCTTCATGCTCAATTGAAATGTATAACCTTTTTCAAACAAAGTGTTCCTTATCAACCAATATCAAATAATACATCATGTTGATTTCATGACATCATCATCTAGATCAACTCTTCATGCTATGGTATCCATACTATCCCCAAAATTTTCACTATTATATTTAGAGCTAACCTTCTATTCTTCCTACGTCATCAACATAATAGATATTCTCCTTTTATTATTTAATTTGGTTTCATCTAAATTAAAAATATGTTCATGATCATTAGGATTGGAAACATCTCTAAGTTGCTTCATTTGTGTTTCTCTTGTTGCTTCTTCTTCTTTTAAATAAATAATAGTGGAAACATCATTAGGACAAATGTCAGAGTCAAATTTTTTTTTTCCCAAAAGTCTAAATGTATTTTTTCTAAATTTATTATATTGCTAGGTTTCATTCCTATAAGACTCGCCTCCCCATTTCATATTCTTTGTCTATATTAAAATGGGAGGGAAAGGAATAAAGTTCTATGTTTTATTTTTTTATTTTTAAATAATATTTTTTTAACTCCATTTACTATGCTTTGTTTATATGAAAAGTGGAGGGAGGGGAACAAAGGTCTGGTTTTTAATTTTAATTTCAATTTTTGTATTTTAAAATAGTATTTGTTTTAAATGATTCATATAGATAGGTAAGTAGTATGTATTTATAGTTAGCTATCAATAGGTTTAGATTTTTGGAATTTAATTTGATTATGGTTTTGAAATGACCCATCATTTCAAGTCGACACTTCATCCATCATCAAGGGAACTAAAATAATATTTGTAAAAAAGGGGTTGAGCCTTTGTAAAAGATTTGATAGAAATTATTCATTATGTGATAATGCTAAATTATTTTTAAAATGGGAAAAAAATTTAATGGGGCCAATTTCTATTTGACTTTTGATGGGAAGAAAAAAGATCCTTTACCACCATCATTTGGTCCTTTTATGCATTTCTTGAGTTTTGGGAAAATACATAGGTATGGAAGAGGAAGAGCCATGCCTATAGGGGCCACATTTTTCCTTTCCATTATCCTGTTGGTTGGGAGTGTGACTGTTATCTCGCTCAAATAGGTGTTGCTTTAAGAATTTCATGGCATATAAGGGTACTCAAAGGGCCCATGATAAAGTTTATATAAAAATACATAATAAAGATATAAATTATTTTTAAATATTGGAGGAAATAAAAAAAATACACAAACACATATGCCCCAATGTTGAGCTAAATAGCCCTATATAAATATTTTCCCTTTTACATTTTGATACAAAATTTATTTTCAAAACTAATATCATTAAGTTGTTCAAATAATTTTATTCACCATCCATTGGCCAAATAAATATTTTCATGTAAATAATTAATTCTAAATTATGAAAAATAGGTTATGAAGAGTATGATTTCTTAATAATTTCAATTAACAATAGCAAGTTCCAAACATTCTATCCACTTTAATGCGAACTGGATAAGCATTGGATTAATACGGTCATGTGTGTGCCTAATAAAAAGAAAATAAACTTTTACATTTTGAACCTTTACCATTCAACAAGCATTCCTAAATCTCCAAACTTGACCTAATTTTTGTTTTCACAACTACCTTTATCCAATTGTAGATGAAAAAAACTTGAAAAATATTCTTGGAATAGTGAGTAAGCACATGTATTATGGTTATGGTCATATTTACATCGTTGTGAATATTTTGACTATGAAGTAAACCTTTGCGGATATTTTGACCAGTCAAAATCACACAACTAACCAAGTGAAGCTAAATAAAAATTTTCCTCTTCTAAATATATACTATAAAAACAAAATGTAAAAAAATAAAAAATAAAAAATAATTCTCCATCCATACTAATAAATATGAATCCTATATTTTTATTTGGAGCATCATCATACTTATTCAATGCTTATACAACTTTTATCACTCATTTGATTATTCATTGTGATGTTTTGAAATACTCTAATAATGAAATTTGTGAATAAATAAAATATAAATAATAACAACAAGATTTTATAATTGATAATCATCTAATTTTAAAAATTGTTTTGTAAAGATTAACTATCTTTAGCCCCTATGTTTTATCCCATTTTTCCTTTAAACAAAAATATGTAATACAATCCCATCCTTCACTTCTTAGCAATATAAACATTGTTGGAGTTATTTTTCCATTCTCTAGCAAAAATATCCACATACAATAAATTTAAACTTTCCTTTAATATTTTTTATATAAGTTGTAGATTTCTAATCTTATGAACTTATTTATAATGTGCATCATGTCTCTATATTTCATGCAATTTCCATGGAGGGAAAGGAAGCCATGCATCCGTGACATTGCAATGTATATGAATTATAATTATCTTCAATGATTTACTTTCGAATAAAATGTAAAATCTTCTTCTAACTTTGTATTCTTAATATAAAAAGATTATTGTTTGAGTGTAATATTTTGAATTCCTTTTTGCAACGTGATAATCATAACCTCACAATGTAGATAACATGCCCCTCACTGAGTATGCAATTTATATGTTATTAACATGCCCCTCACTAAGTATCAACAAGTGTTCTTCTCGTTTATCCATGGTCTACTTTCCTTTTGAAAACATTTACCTAGAATCAAAATCAGCATTACGAGGAAAGTTTCAGCCCCGTCATTTAAACTATACTCAAAATTATTTTCCACGTCATTCATGCTATTATTAAACTAACAATAAGAAGTATTATCATCATAATATTAACCTCATGGGTGGTTCATTTATTCAAAATTAGGAAGTTCTTCATCAACATTCCCAATCCCATTGTTTACGAGATGAACAAACTACTGACCAAGTAATAACTATACCTTTCATTGTCATTGGAGGTATTTCCATAGATTTCACTAGTAATAAAAAAATATTTACATGAGCAATATTTTGGTGCTTAAAAATGGATACTTATATATCAAATACTCCAAGTATAATATAAAATAATAATACGACTATCCACCCTTTCATAAATAATCTTATAACTCGAAGACTGAAATTATGTGTCTAAAATTTCCCTCTATATTTCCCTCCAAAACATACCCTATAATATTAATTATATACTACATGTATTTTTATTATTTTATTTTATAATATTTCTATTTGATGGTTTAAGGTGTTTTTAGTAAATAGTGTTTTGCTACTTTTGCTTCTTATACATGAGGTTAGTATTCCTTCTATAAGCTTTTGTCTATTTTACATTGGCCTAAAATAACAATGCTAGCCATTATATTTCTTAATAAACACATTCTTCTTTCGTATTCTTCACTATTCATTCAATCTTGCAGAGCATTAATTAAAGAGTTGAAACAATTTAAGATGTAGAGATGGGTTGACTAAGGAGCAATTTAAGTAAGAAACTTTGAACAATCAAAAGGTTAGTGAACCATTCAACCTCCACAAATTTTGTATCTAAATATTGACGAGAAAACATTTATATGGTGCTAACTAGCGTAAAATGGGGGTCTTTATCAATCTTGGAATTTTTTAAGTTCATTCTAGATCATCAAATGTATATGTTACACTTAGTTTTATTTCAATCAATCATTGAAATACATAATACATAAAGACATAATATATATGTAGATTATTCTAAAATATCAAAGGAAATAAAAAAGAAAAATACATATGAGTCCTTGATGGAAGTCTTTTTTCAATGATCCAAAGTGTTATAATTTAAATATCAACAAATGGAGATATTTTTTAATATATCATTTAGTTGGTCTAGGACTATGCCAAATGAATATGAGAATCCTTTTTGTTAAAGTGTTATTATATCCTCACAATTGGATGTGAAAGTAACGTATATTAGGCCTAAAATATCACATGCAAAGTGTGAATCTATGGAGAACCCATGCAAGGGCTCGGTATAAGATATTTAGGGATTTATGATTGTTGCTTTATTGACTAAAGATTGATGTTGTTATCCATTGTAGATTGACAAAGATATGAAGTTCAATAAATAAAATGTAGGAGTAACAACAATTGAAGTGCATTAGTATGCAACAACTAAACATTCATTTAGTAGAATGTAAAAGCTAGGATGATAGTCAAGAAATAAATTGTTGGAATCACAATTTCCATTATACAAAAACGCACAGGTGTTAGTAAATGGACACATCACCAAACTTAATGGTTTCACAAGAGGTGGTTAAGAACATGTCACAAAATGCATAGGGAGCATCTCCCCCCAGTACAAGACGGGGGTGATTTGAACTCGATACCTTTAGCTCTGATACCATTTGTTGGAATCATGATTTCTATTACACCAAAACCTATAGGTATTAGTAAATATACACATCACCAGCCTTAATGAATTCGAGAGAGTTGGTTAAGAACATGTCAGGAAACACACGGTTTTCGTTGGTTTATCCAATGTCCAACAAGGATTATCTTGTTGTCATTATAGTGTTGGAATTGATGTCAAAAAATTTATTGTGTTGTTCATCATATGCCTTATGTCTACATGATGATGATTAGTCTTCCTCTTGATGTGTGATGAGTCTTTGTCTTGATGGTCATGTTGGTTGGCATTCATGTCAACTTGGTTGTGGCATGACTTAGTGGAGGTGATTTGGAGGCTAGGTAAAGATTGATTCTAGAAATGTTGTGTTGATCAAAGATGATGCTACTACGGGAGGTTGGATTACTTCTACAGGTGTTACATATGCTTCTACATGTGATGGAATAATTGGAGTTGATGTTACATGTGTTGAGATGTTGCTTCTTGTGTTGGAGGTGCCTCTACAAGTGTTGGAGGTAGCTGGATGACTTGATGTTTCTTCTATCGATGTTAGATATGCTGCTACAGGTGTTAGAGATGTTGCTACGGGTTTAGGAGGTGTTTGGACAGGTTTTTATTGTTTCTTGAGGATATGGAGGTGTTGATCTTGATGAGGAATTTCGAAGACTAGTGCATGGATGTCATTGATTTGTTGCAGAGGTTCTTGACCTATGTCATCAGTTGAAAAGGTGTCAAAGTGTGTGTGGAGGTATGTCGTGATGTACCCAGTTTACTCTTGGAGATTAGCACCAAGTGGTGGCTTAAACAAATGAAAAAGTTTAGTTTTAAGGTATATGCAGGTATCCTTCACAAGAGTCGTGTATTCCCAAGAATATACGTAGGTTTCCTTCACTAGAGCTGCATATACATCCTAGAAATGTTTTTATCCACATTCCTCACACATATCAAGTTAATTTATGGTTTTTCCAGCTTTTCTTGTTCAAAACGTTACATGTAAAGGTCGGAAAAGGTCAGGAAGCTTCTAGAAAGTGATCAACATTGAAAATATATTTTATGAAGTGGAGTGAGTGGCTTGATCAAGTCAATGAATTGAATCCATATAAAATCAAACATATGAATAGAGTTTGTGGAGCTCAGAAGTTCTTGATTATTATTGAGATGAGCACCTCAATTAATCCACATATTAAAGACAGATTAATGATAGTTGGTTGATTCTCTTGATGTGTTGAGTGAGTGTGAGAGTGGAGAAGAGTGTGCGAGACGTGTGAGAGTTGTGTGATGCAAGTTTTCTGAAGAAGTTTTCTAGTGTTGCAGTATTTAGTTGAAGTATGTTTCAGCCAATATTTTGTGTAGCAAGCGAGGAGGTGAATTAGAGTTTGATTGCAGGTGTATTTGGATATTATTTTCTCCTAGTATATTCTCTAGCTTATTATTTGAGTGCAATATTCAGTTGTGAACAATTTTATTTGTTTGTTGCGGAGAGGGTTTTCACTTATGTGTTAATCATATTATTTTATGTGGTGTTTGGTGAGATTGTGATGTAGTTTTTGTTGTGTATTTGGATTTTTATTTTGTCCCTTCAATATTTTTGTTGTGGTGTTCATGCTGAGCAG
Organism: Pinus albicaulis; assembly: GCA_034641835.2. Lineage (NCBI taxonomy): Eukaryota > Viridiplantae > Streptophyta > Pinopsida > Pinales > Pinaceae > Pinus > Pinus albicaulis. Next base: position 1,019,865,715 of record CM076580.1, on the reverse strand, counting down.
TTATCGGTTCCAGTCTAAAAATGTATGAAACGAGAACCACATAGAGGAGTGGAGTTGGAGGGCTCTGGTGAAATCAATGTGAGTGAGTATTTTTCTCAATCCAATGGTAGTTGTATAGTTTGGAAGAAACTGGGTGAGGCTCATTGGTCATGGTGCCTTCCAACATATAGTAATATGTAGATTTGATTGATATTTCAGGAGTAACTCGGTGAGGATATTTGGTCGTGGTGGCTTCCAGCGGATGGTAGTCTATAGATCCACATGAGAAAGAGATATTCATTTGATAGTAGCCAGTTGAATCTCCATGTAAATAATTTTCTTAAAATAAAAATATATATTAAGCAATGCAACAACAACAACGGTGGATTTTTTCCTGGAGAAGGGTTTTCCACCAGAAATATTTGTGTCTTTTGTGTTGAATGCTTTCATGGTTTTGCTTGTGTTTTATTCTCTAATATTTTCTTATGTGCTTCATTTTTTTCATGGTTTAAATGATCAATAATTTACAAAAAAAAAAAAAAATTAATAATAAATTTTTAAAAAAATTATAAATTTCTGCATGTCTGCATTATTGATTCACCCCCCCCCCCCCCCACCTCTCAGTAGTGATCTATTTTCCAACATAAATCAACAAAAAAAGAAAGAAAAGAACCAAAATATTCATGGAAACTACATTAACATCTTAAAGTGTAAATTTTGACACTTTTTTTATAACGTTTATCAAGGAATTCCTTTTGACATTATCTTTCGCCATTAGCCCTTAATGCATATCATCGCGATCTCATTCTATTTTACAAAGGGATAAAATCTTCACTTTAGGGCTATAGATATTACCGAGAGGTTGATGGCACACGAAATAGTTGAAAAATGAAAGTTTCATGTAACATTTTTATAGTTACAAAAGGCTTCTAACATCTAGAATATTGTGTACATATGAAGATTCAAATTGTGCATTTATTGATATTAAAGAAAAACACAGGCCATATATTCTTCAAATCATTCATCTAAATATAATGCAAACTTTGACTGCATCTTAACATATATGAAGGATATTAATAATTGTCTCAAATGTTTTATATATTTCTTTTCAATGTGATGTTTGGATGGTGTTGACGGTGTTGGAAATTCATCAACCAAGGGGGTCTTCTTGATGTGAAGTCCCAATTAGACCTCACACCATTTCGAGTAGGAGACCCAACCAGAAATAAAATTTGTTGCCAATGTCCTTAGGGATTTGAATTGGATGAAATTTTTAATATAAGAGGTTATACAACATTCTTTGAAACAAACAAGTAAACTGACATTGTGAGGCTTACAATTGCAATATATACAAGGTACTTTCACAGCAGGGAGAAAGAGTGAGCCTCTAGAAGAAAAGTAATAGTACTATACTAAAAGAGGCACATAAGAGCATAAGAGGATCATTATTTAACCTAAAAATTAGTTCACAAGACAACCACGATCATAAAACCAAATACAACACACATTCCACAAGATAAGTACTAAAGCCACCGAAATAGTTCAATTTCATTAGTACATATGACCAAAACATATACCCCAAACATCTAAATAATAGTCCTACCATATTCACAATACATGTATGAAAATGTGTTGGCTCATTGAGCTTCACATATTAAGTGTAAGTTCCAATATATACAAGTACAATGCTTTCAAACTATCCCCAATTGTGGAACGTTAAGTCACCACTTGCTTCTCCAAAGAAATTTCTTATCTCCTATACCAAGCTAGAGAATCCATGGTGAAAATTCAAGTCCCAAAAGTCCCTTTTCTTGAGCTATGAGGGTGTATTTATAACAAATGAGGTGAATCTTCACCTCCCATGTGACTATTTACCTCCCACATGACTCTCGAGTTTCTATAATGACTTTTCAAATTCTTACATGACCTTTGAGATTTTATATGTCTTTAGAACTTAATAGTGACTCTTCATATTCCATGTGAGAACCTTGGTCTTCCACATATTTTACATTTTCACATTTTGGAAAATTACACAATTAAATTCCATAAATGATGTGTCAAGACATTATGACACATGTGACTCTTGACAATGATGACATGCAACTTCATGATGATGTGGCATTTCCAAGCTTCTCCTCTTGTTGATTTATCTGCATCTTCATGATGGGTCTTGTGTGTGTTTTTTATTCATCCTCCAAGTAGTTGATTGATAGAGTATTCATGAGATCCTGATCTTTGATCTTTTTTTGAAAGCTAGCTTCTCTTCATATTCATTCTTGATTACTTCTTCATGGTTCCAGCCTCACAAGTGTCTTCTATTATAGCCTCCTTCTCTTCCTCTCCAAGCATCATCCTGTCATATTAAGATATAGTACCTACAAGTGAAATCCACTCATGACAAGATGACATCAGTTTGGAAATATCCTAGTCTAAATTGCATCATGAAAACCACCAGTTGACCTAGAACTAGGCACTACTAGACTGGCAGGAAAGCTTGGGGATTGCAGAGTGCAGAGTTCTAGAGGCTAGCAATAAGGGATTGCCACTTAAGATTGTGCAATGTGAAGTTTTGGAATCCTGGGAAGGAAGATTACATAGTTTGTAATCTCAGTGAGGTATACTTGAGCCTTGATACTGTGGAATGCATAGCTCTAGAAAGAGATATGGGTAGTGGATTGCGGAGTTGTGCAGTTCAAGGACATAGGGAGATAGGATGATGACTGAGAATTTGTAATGTACAAAAGGAAGTTGGTTGCAGGGTAAAATGCGCAGTTGTGGATGTCAAGAGGGAAAGGCTAAGCACTAATATTATGCAATGCATAGTCCTTGGTGGAAGGAACTACACATTGTGCATTTCTAGGAGGCAAGGGTGAAGCTTGAACCTTGCTAGTGCATAATGCACAGTTCAAGGAGGCCTAGTTGGGTCAAGTTGGTCGGGCAAAAATATTTTCAGGATTTGGCCAAATGTGAGGTTAGTGAGGTAGAAATGAGACTAGGATTGAACTTATGAATGATTACATGGACTCAAAACAATTTATTACACAACATTGAACACTCAGTACACAAGAACAACATGATCCCTTCAATGCAATGACAATACAGCAACCTCCTCCAAGTGCAACAGTTAGGGTACACTTTTTGATGACAGCGACGACATTTGTACGAAAATGCTCAAGACTTTGGGAATATTTATAATGTGACTCCTTATGATGAATAGGATATAGTAGTGTAGGAGAATGCATCAAAACTACCTTTTTAATAATTTATATTTGACTCCCTTCAAGTAGGTGTGACACTTAAGATACACTTTGCGAAGACAATGACAACACTAGTATGACAATGCATAAAACTTTGGAAATGGGTCTAGTACATGTATATATGGTAAATACTATGCATTGGTACTATATTTCCCTCTCGTAATGAACCAAAACCTTTCCTTTTCAGTGTGCGACACTTTCCATGCTAAAACATGATACTTGCGACAGTAAGAGAAAACAACAAAACAACACTTGAAAATGCAAACAGAATTGAAAGAAACACTTTATAGAGAAAATATAACATATAATTGACACTTATTAAAGTGAAAACAATAAAAATTGATAGTCATAGACATGAAAGTGACAATGGCAAAAACGAATGTGCACAAAAGCAATTGTTGGAAAAACTCATTGAAATAGAAGTACAATCACAACTAAAAGTGAGAAATTGTAATTGAAAGTGTGCACTAGTTTTCAACATAGGTGGAACATTTCACAACCATTTTCTTGATAGAATTTTCTATGTATTTCCAAAATTTCATAAAATAATGATTTCATGAACTTGTTACGCACTAAACATGTGTGAGCAAGTGACTTCGACACTTAGAAACCGACAAGAAGACTTAAACACATAGCATAACATTAATAAATAATGAAGTGACTATGGGATGATGTATTGTTAGATCCTCAGTAGGATCCAAAATTAACATGTAAGAAAAATTTTGGAGGGTGTTGATCATAGCGTAAACACTTGCTGACACATTGGTAGAACACTAGCTTCTTTATTCAAGTTTTATCCTTAAGTGCAAGGTATCTATCCTTAAGGAAGAATTTATTTTCCATACAGATTACCTCGTCTTTGCTACGTGTCCTGATTAAATATATATTCTCCTATATCCCTCTCCCAACTTCAAACACATCAACATAAGACTAGACACACCTCAAGTATTTCGATAGGGGAGAAGGATAATAAGTGTACTGAGATTTTAAAGCACATTCCTTGGTATTTATCTGCTCCAATGAGCCTAGATAGTACCTTTATGAAGTCACCTCAAGTAACCACAAGCATTTCTTCACTTGCAGCGATCCTCGAGAGTACCCTGCGAAATTACGTCACCTCTCTATGCAAGAAGCCTTTCTCTTCTTCACCCTTTTATTTATAGTATTGATAGAATTTGCAAAGATACTTATTTATTTTGATGGTGGAAGGGGGATCCTGACTTGCTGAGAGAAAAATAGGTTGGTTCCTTGTTTAAGGGATTTGAAAGATAACCAAATTATATGCTCATTTAAAATTTTTCTCCTTTCCATTCTCTACTCAGTTGGGTTGACATTTCAAAACACTATACAATAGAGGGTTGAGTCAGGAACAAATATCTTAATAAATATATAGCCTTCATAGTTTGACCAAAAGATTCTCATCTAGAACTAATCATATTTCCCATCCAAACATAATTAACTTTAAAGATATGTACATCCAAGAAAGAGGAGAGGATAACATATTAGCCAAGAATTGTTGATCGTCACAATTTCCCTTTTCAAGTTTTTCCACATTGTCTTTTGAAACAAGCTACAATAGTTTTCATGTGAAGTTTTATTAAACGAAATATATAAGAAAAGACACAATCAAACAATCAAACAAGATCAAAATAGAAAACAAATGTAGAATTGGACTAAAGCAACATGCTTGACGGAATGGCAGGACAAAAAAAATGCAAAGACTGGATGGGGAACGAGTTCAGGATGAGTGTGCAAGTGAAACTAACATGCAACCAGGAATACTCCTAACCTAACTAGCTAGAAGGTCAGAAATAAGTGTAATGGAATTTCCAGTGTAGCCACCGTAACCACTCTCAATCTACAATCACAAAGATACAAGAAATTAAAATCAATATAAAGAATTGTGCAAAAGAAAATACTACAACTTGAAAACTTTGCACAATGAATCAAAGGTCATTCTTATAAATAGAAACATGTGCGATACTAACTATCTTTAACTAGTTTCAAGCTTTACCTTGTTGCTTGAAATGGCGAAAAATACAAACCTTGAAGGCTACTCACGAATGTACATTCATTCATGTTTTTATTTTTTGCAAACATCAAGAAAGATCAAAACTTATTATTTGCAATAGATATTTCCAGGTAATATTGCTCTAACCATTCATAGATTGGATCATGATATTAAAAACAAAAAAAAATTATAACCCTGAGACTCTTGAGAAAATTAATTTTCAATTAACGCATTTGAATCACAAAGAAAATATTTTGAGGGGAATTTGATTTTATCTCTTTCGGAAGTCTTTTCAAGATGGTGAGAGTCTGGCATAACCATCCGCTCATGCTAAAGTTACTCAACGATTCTACAAGCATATAAATTGAAAAATGATAAACCATGAAATCATGGGGTTCAACAAAATAAATCACATTATGTAAAAAAAAATATCATCTAGTATGCTAATGGGAAAACGATCAATTGAGAGATAGTTTCTAGAACAAGTATCATTATCAGATTGGTCAATCGACACATAATATTCTCAATTCTCCATTGGTTCTCTTTGCATCTTATTAAACATCATGCCAACAATTTGAAAGCTTAAGGCATTTAAAACAATCACTAACATTGTAAATTTAGGAAACCAATTAAGATATGAGGTTGGTGAAATATTGGAAACAAGGTTCAAATAAAATTAGGTATTCATATCAACACAAGGGTTTTGATTCACTGAATGAAAAAATCATTTTCTACATTCAAGAAGAGATATTATGCAAAAAATATGATTATATCCATGTCATGCCGCAAACGTGATAGGAAGATGACCGATTTCGGAAGTTTTTGACAAGGAGGAAAATTCCAACCAAAAATGACTTGTGTACTCTTGATAATCAAGATGACGTGATTTGAAACTATATATATTTGTAAAATATATGCTCCTCGATCCTGAGTGTGATGCAAGGGATTCAATTGATGAAGGATTAAACAAACAAGAATCTTCCATCTGATCAAAAATTATATCTTGAGGGTTTATAGAATTTCATTGAAAATTTTGAAAGTCCTTCAAGAATGAGTTCACCTCCAGTGGATAAATGTTAAGGAAAGAATTGTGCGTGAAAATATGGACCCAACTCAAATTAGAGATCTCAATAGGATTTCAATAACCTGACATAACCATCAGTAGGGATTGAAGTTCCTCAACTTCCTAGAGAGGTCTCTAAACTTTCTAATGGTCGATCATCAAATGTGGGTGGCTTAGAGAAATCAGTGGGTAGGGATGCACCATTATCACCAAATGTATCAATGAAAACTCTATTGATGCCACTGGTTTGATAAGACTCAAGATTAGATTCTTAAAGGATAGGAACTTGAGATACATTAATTGGAAAAATCCCTTTATCATTAGAATTCATAATATATTCCTCCTGACATATGAAATATTTATAATTGAATATATATTGAATAATATACTTGATATTTTCATCCTCTATGTTATCACACTCAAAATTTTGCAAGGTGGCTTAATTAAGATCTTCCTAGTTTTTGTGTTATGTAAATTCTGATCATAAATTTGATAAAGGGGGGTGGAAACCATTTCTATCCTACGTCCAAAAATCGTCCTAAACCATGACTTGTCAGTTAGTTATCATTCCATATAATCTCAAGAATCATTTTAAATTTCACTGGAAACCTATCTGTTTTTACCAGATTTTGTAGCGCAGATAGATATCAAATGACAGTTTGCACTACAAAAACACCTAAAATTTTCGTAGAGAATCTGTCAAATTTTAAACTGTTGGCGCTACGAAATCATGAATTTTTGCAAGAGACAGAGGTCTGAATGGCATGTCATTTTTTCATTGGTTTGGGTTAAATTGTGGTCTTTTCAGTTAGTTATGGGAGTCATCATCATAAAAAAATTATGATTGTTGCGCTTTCATTCCCGCTTTCCACCTCATTCTTCATTTTTCTAACCATGAGGTTTTTAAATTGGTTTTAATAACTTTCCACTCACCCCAGCTCTGTCATTACCTCATTCATTTTCGTCCCACATTAGGTTCATCTCCATCCCCAAAGAATCTCTCTGTCCAGGCTATTGATGTTGGAGGGATCAGAAAGCAAAATAAGGTTATCACTACCAAAAATCTTAACTTCACTGGAGAAGATGCAGAGTTTTTCTTCCAACCAAGAAAACCATTAACTAGATCACAATTGTCCAAAGGATTTATGTCTCATGCCATTGATAAAGGAAAGAAACCTTTGATGCAAGAATTCATTGATATCTCTCCAGTAAAGGAAGTCATCACTGTATTGAAAAAAGGAAAGGAGAAGGTGATTGAAAAATCAGAAATGGAGCTCCTCACAAAAAAACTAAGAGAAAAAAGGGAAGAAATAATTGAGTTAAAATTGGAGCCAGAGAAACACAGGTCCGAAAATATTGAGTTTGATCAGATGATGGAAATATGGGACAATGAACTTTCATTTTTTAAAGGATATATGAGTGATGCTAAAATATTGTTGAAAAGAACCCAGCCCATACGGCTTTTGGCTAAATATACCAGAAAGAGGAATATGCACTTGCAAGCTAAAAGAATATCATTACAGAATCAATTAAAGGACCTCCAAGAATAGATGGAAATGATACAGGGTGAATTTAAAAAAAAAAGGCCTCAAGATTACAGTCATTAATGAGCCTAAAGACATTCAAGTTTTAGAGAAGGGTAAAACTACCAAGGTTTGAGGAGTGGAGTAAGTTTTTTTCAGTTTTGAATATGTCATCCATTAGTGTCCACTTATCAAAAGGTGAAAGTTTTGAAAAAGGGGGTTTTCCTGTGTTTCTGACAGATTAGGTGTTTTCGTAGTGCCAGCCAGGCTTGAAGCCCAAAAAGTGCTACGAAATTTCTGAAGATGACTTTTTGATAAAAAAAAAAAGTTGTTGAAACTCGAAATAAAAATTTGGAAAAACTTTGTATTAGCTCTTTAAACATATCAAATAGATCCATGATAGTAGAGAGAGCTAAGAGGTGGTGGAAATTGATAAATTAAATTTTCTACCAAAAGTTGCTACGAAATTGCCTTGTTTTCCCCTGTTTTGGTAGCGAGTTAAATTGTGAAGGAATTTTGGTTTGAAATGGTGCATTCAAGGTCAACTGATCACATGTGGAGGTCAAAGATGGTCAGGAGGATATTTTCATACAGGTTTGGTCCACGAAGCTTTCTAGCTCATCTTCATATTATCAATTCATCATGGAGGTATTTCATCATGTGTGATGGAAGCAACTCCTTAAAAGTAGGAAGATTTGTTTCATGAAGATAGTGAGGACATTTATGTTTTGGTTATGGTTAGTGTTATTAAAACACATGATACCTTTCAATTTAATTGGGTTGTCTTTCATATAAAAATGTAATAAATAGGTAATTGAGTTCTGTTAGGACTCTAACTCCTAAAGTTAGTAGGTGTTAGTTTTTAATTCCGAATATCTAGTTTATGGGTAAACTAGGTGGCAACAAAAGAACTTAATGTTCTAGCCTTCTTGGAAGATTCGATGTAAGGGTTTGATGCCTATTAATAGGTATTATTTTGATGAATGAAGGGTTGGAGAATATTGTATCACACTGCTACTTTGTAAAAGTTTCTCATATTCAGTAATACACAGTGGATATTTTTCCTTCTTCACCTAAGATTCGAATGAAGTTTGAATGAGTTTATGTCTTATATCTTTTCATGTTTTATATCTGCAGTATGCTTATGTCTAATTAATCAGAATTCATGGAAACCATGCGCTGACTTCCTTTAGATATTGAACTATTGTTTTCTCCTATGTTGTGTATGTGTGCTATCTTTTCATTGAAACTTTCACTTGCCTCAATTTCCACAAGAAGGGTTATTTTCATTGAGTTTCCTAATGTTGGCTCCATTAGCCCAATGGTAGCAAGTCCTTTATATTTTCAGCCTAAAATTAATCAAAATCAATTCATTGTCCTAGAGTTAGTCATCTAATAGATTTTTCATTGAAAAATCACAAATTACCTTGAGAGAGCCCTCTCAAACTGAATAGGCTAATATTTAGTTGAAATTTGGTTGAAATAGTTACTCTAAGTTGTCTGGTGGAGCGGCCCATCTTTACCAATTTAGAGATAACACTCTAACTATAGGATCACACCATATTGTACATGGTTACAAGCATGACCATCCAGATAAGGATCTAAATAATTAAGAAAAAAATTCGGTCTAATAGACTTATCCAACATATACGAGTACAATAAATAATGTGGTAGAGGTGACGAAAGATGAAAAGACTCTGGAGGAGGACCACCAGTTGTAACTAAATCAGATTTAGTTAGTAATAAAAATGGATCAACATGCATATTATGCTCCATGATATTATCTTAATCATCATAATGATCAAAGACATGCATACAAATGTAACATTCAGATTGATCTAGCTTTTCTTCAATAGTTTATACTAAATATTTTGGGTTTTTCATCTGAATATGCATGGATCAAAGGAACTACAAAATCATTTTGAATTAGAAGAGTATCTCATCACATAAATGTAGATTCCAAGATATAAGAAGCAGATTGTAAATCGATACCTCATAAATCTAAGCCTTCAAAAGAAGAAAATATATCATCTGATGTACTTAGATATCCATCACCACTTCTGTTAATGGAAACGGGGATTTCATGTTGATGGTTGTCTAAATTCTCAACTCGAATGAAGGATTTTAAATCATTTGAAATGTTTTCAAAATTACGAGATGGATGATCATCTGAGAACATATGATAATTATATTGAAAAAGAGAAGAAATATGAAACATGTCTTCAACACTTTTATCCCCTACCTATGAAATGTGACTACCTTGTTCTTGGTTACTGCTTCAAACAATAGGTTGAACATCATTAAGAGCTGAAGTAGATTGATCAAGTGTGTCGTGAAACAAGGAATCATGAGGTATAGATGGTAGAGGTTGAAAATCATTCCTTGAGGAAATTATTTTTTCAATTGGATTAGATCCAAGATTAGGATTATGTACATTAATGCAATATTAAAAAAAAAACATATCAAATTCTACTTTAGGATCCATGTAATTTTTCAACCATTCCAATTTCTCCTCAATAAGATCCAAATCGTGGGAAATGGGTGGAGGTTGAATGGATGGATCAAAAATTCGATTTTTCGATTTCTAAATTTTAACATCATCACCATGAAGAACCAAAATTGGTACTGTAAAAGGAGGAGGACAAGGAACAGAAGGAATAGTAGGTTCCTCCTCAAAAATTTGGGGTGTCTCATGATCAACAAAATTTTGGAGAGCAACATCAGCCGAGTGTTTAGATTCAAAATATTTTAATGATAGAAGAATAAAGGTCTGAAACTTTTCACATAAAATATGAATCAATCACTCCCTCAGGGAATTCATAGAAAAGGTGAAGAAACTGATTAATAAAATCCTCTACATATATACCAAATTTCATTATGATCAGATCAATCCTATTACATGCATTTTGATAATCATACCTATCAAATGCTTGATGAAGCTCCTTGAGAAATTGATCAAATGAATGAATGGAAGAAGATGGTAAAGTATGACACCACTTATTAACTCGGCCTTCAAGAGTGAGGGTGAATAATATAAAAACAACATCTTCATCTTCGATTTCGTTAGATTTACAAAAACTAAGAAAATAGGATATATGTTTAGCTATGAATATACCACCTTTACTATTGGCTCAAGGGGTCCCGACCCAGGTTCGGTAAGCAAGGTTTTCCAACAAACCCCTATACTACTGGCCTTTTGGCAGTGACCTTCTTTCATAGGTCAAAGTCTCACCCGAAGTAGTATGGGTGGGTGCTGGAACCAGGTTTCCGCACCCTGAGAAATGATGGGTAAAGAAAGCAGAGTAGTGCTAGGTCCTCTAATCCCCGATTACCTTATACTACGCAGAGTTAATTAAGTCTCTATTCACATCCACATGCACCAGATCTATAGTTATATGCTTGTTATAACATCAAGACAACAGTACATAAACAGAACATAACAGATCTAGATCCAAGAATGAAATATATGTATCTTTCATAGCTTAAGGACAGAAAATGCATAATACAACAATTATCAGTGATTCACATAAAAGTACTCACAGATTCAGTTCTCTAACAACCTTTCACATTCATTCATTCATCAATTCTTCCTTACAATTCCAATTCCCTTCCCAACCTGTACACACAGTAGCAGGGTCTACACACAACTGAACTTGGATCTCCACGCACACAACCAGCAGGAGTCCGTCCCCCAAAACCAAAACAGATAGCTTAAACCACAATTCGCATCAATAGCTCATCATTTCTTATCCTTTACAATACAAAATGCATCTCTATTTATAACAATCTAGCCTCGACTTTCCTATGGTCTGCAACCCATGGTTTTCAGACCCCTAGTTTACCCTTTGACCCATTACAATGTGTTCGGGGCTTTGACCCACCCCAAAACCCCTCCGTTAGGCTAAATATAATAAAAAATATTCAAAATGGACCAGTTTCGTAGCTTGTTAGGAGACCCCGTTCCAACAGTCCCCCAACACAATCTTGTGACTCGTCCCGAGTCACTGTAGTGGTGCAGCTTCGATTTTCACACGCAAGGTAGCCAGAGTGCAGAGGAGCGGTGGGAGCACTTCCTTACTCTGGGTTGTAGCTCATTGCACAATGTTGACCAGTTTCAGGGAGGCAGGGCCATCTGGAATCGCGGTAACCCGTTCTAATAGCCGATGGAGGTGCGCAATGGCAGACTGAGCATCTTCGGTGAGACGAAGGGCGGTGTCGGCCCATGGTTTCAACCTCTTTTGAGTGAGATGCTTGTTGTGGCAAAGGTTCTCAATCCTATCCAAGATAGCTAGACACTGCGTGGAGATGGTGGAGGGTGAGGAGGCTCTGACTTGGTCCAGAGAAACTTCCACCTTTTGTAATTCTGTCTAGATATGTTGAAGCGTGGAATGGTGTTGTACTGACATCCATAATTGTGTAGCTATTTCGACCAATTGTGCGCCCTACGTCAGCTGCTCTTGAATAATATGCATTGCCTTTGTGACCACTACAATCCGCTAGTCCCGTAATTCCTGAGGTATGTCATACTGTTGTCGCCTGGCTTGGTCACGGTGGCGAACTTCGTGCAACACTCTAGTGTTCAATCCTTGTAGCTCTATGCGGGATAGCTATGCTAAATCAATTTGGATGTCCCCCGTAGTTGGATTAGGAGCATTGACGAGGGAAATTTAATGGAGGGAACACACATTGCTTCAGTTGGGCAGGACTCCAGAATGGCGGAGAAGCCGCAATATGTCCCTGTGTCACGGCATTCCTTCTGTGCGTGGCTCGCAAACAATCCTTTCTGCTGGGAGCCAGTGCTCACCCCTGTGACTGCACTCAGCATTCCCAGGCTCTCTGGTTGGGTCCATCCTAGTAACATGAAAGAGGGAAACCCAAATAACGTTACTAAGTGCAAAAAACTAGTACACATATAGCAGGAGCATGTTGTAGGGTGAATGAATAGCCTGGTGTGTAATTATCCAGCCATCTGCACACCATCCAGAGTTATTGAGTGGTGGAGTAGCCCATTCGTGAGACTGACCATCGATCAGGTAGATCAATATTACCATAAATGGTTGCATTGATGATTTGTCGCCAATTTTGCATACTTGTAAGATCCCTTTTTTATTAAATTGGGATGTGCTAATAGTCGTCCTGCGTGCCTGAGGTCATTTCCACGAAATGTCAGACCACAGATGACGCCTTTATGTCGTTCGCGTACCCTGGATAAAGGTCGAAGCGAGGTGTGTTTGCAAGTTGGCCATCATTATTTTCAAGCCATGCGCTTCGCCCTTGGTTGGAACATCCTTGCACCATAGGGTTGCGTCACGCATCCTCGTGCCATTTATTAATTGAGGCATCTGCAAATTCTTCAAATTATACGTGGGTCCGAGCAGGTCTAGAACCCGACGTGTGCCTAGGTCAGCGGTACCCTAACAAGCCTATCCATGCAAGGCTTGTTCGCACCCTTGAGTTTTTTATGTCAGAAAGTTTCCACATAAGTTGATTGACCTCAGATTCCATCTGGCAACTGGGGTCCCTATTCGTAGGATCACCCTTCTCCAATAATTCTCCTGAGCGAAGAATATTGGTCCTTGTGTAGGTGATTTGTGCAGTGATAGTGATAGTGCCCCTACCCTGCGTTCCATAGGAATCTTAGGTTCAACCATCTTCTGACTATCATCTGTGTCCTCCTAGTAGGGTAGGTTCCTTTCCATGGTAGAGATGCATCGAAAATTCTTGACAGTTTGAAGACATCAGAGCACCGAAACTTCGTGCAATCGGCCTTGCCAATTTTCTAGCTCCTCATCAGAGTCAGAAAAACATTCACTGTCCTTTTCCCAGTAGATAATTCCTTCATCTGTGGGTTTAACCTGATCTTCATCTTGCACAGTTACTTTATAAATGTGATCTAATTCCTCCTCCTCATAGGCTAGCTCTGTATACCATGCACCTTTTGCTGAATCGAGTGGTACTACGACACACGTACCTTTGCTTTCAAACACCATGCTGCGCTTCTTGAGATTGATGACACCCCCCATTTTAATTTCCCAATCCAATCCAAGGAGCGCAAGGTAGGGATCTGCATCTTCCACAATTTCTATGACTTGAAAGTCAGCTAGGACCCTTACCCCTGCGATATCAACCATGAATTTTGGTAACCTCCCTAGAGGGATGATTTTTTGTTGATTGGCCATTCACAGCTGGATGGTGGAACATTATAATTTAGGTTCTCCCATTCGTTGCCATATCTTCTTTGATAATACATTTGCATCTGACCCCAGATCTAGGATAACCTAATCCATCTCGTTGTCACTAATCTGCATAGTCAATTTCATCTCTCTTCTAGTGCGCTTCTTATAGCTGTATAATTTGTGTACATCCTTGGTTTCAGGGATCATATTGGTCTGAACTGCACAGGTATTTAGTAATTCTTGGAGATTACCTACATCCTACGAATTTCTCAGTAGCTTCAAACATGCCTTTAAAAAGGGCTCAACCCCTTCCTCTATCTGAGGTTGCGTTGATGGTTGCGTGGGGACTGTTAGTGGTGTTTTTTCTTTAAAAGTCACTCCTTCCTGGGAGGCAAGCTCCTCTTTTGTTCCCTGGGTGACCAGCCTGCTGCGTGTCATGACTTTTACACAGGGATCCACCTTTCTTAGCTCATATTTAACTCTTCGTATATTCTGCGTAGGGGTGGGCTGCTTTTCCTGCATCTTGACTATTAAAATTGGGTAGTCCTCTACCTCATGGTCCAGCTGCCTACAATATTTTCATGATGGCCTGGTGGGATTTTGGCATTCTCTGGAAAAGTGCCCTATTTCCCCATAGTTATAACAGACTAGCTGCCCACGTGCTCGTCCTACGCTTCCTCCCCAACCTCCTCTACCTCGGGCCGGTGATCCTCCAAAGTGCATAGAAATTCTTGGCGATGCAGGGTTCGATTGTACCCTATATAAGTTCCCACGATCCATCATTAAGTCATAAGTACGACAATTCTGCTCATCATGTCTGACTGATCGGTAGAATCGGCACCATTGTTGCTTTAGTTCTAGGACATACACACCTAGCCGAGGGAAAGGGTTCGTATCATGTAGTCCTGCTATCCGAAAATCATCACACCATAGTGCAGGTCCACTTAAACATGGTCGTAATAGGACGGGTTCCCTACTTTCTCCAGGGCGTATCAGACTAAGTCCTCCTGCTTGCATGTAATCTGTCAGCAAAGGGCACTGATCCTTTGTATGGCCAGACACCCGGCATCGTACACACCAGAGATCTGCGCAAACATCCTTTCCTCGCTCTTTTTTCAAGTTCTGTATCTCCATATGAATAGCCCCAAGTTGTTCCTAGATTTGTTGTACCCCTGCTAACGTATCCTCTCAGGGGGTGGCTTCTAGTTTCATAGCGACTTCCACAGCCTTCTCTTGTGATTCAAAGGTTTGATGACTCATTAGCGTGCACAGGTGAGGTAACAACATAACGATGAACCATTCCATATGTTGTCTATCATCATATTCGAATCCTCCTTCCCTGGTTGCTTTCTTTAGTCGCTGATCAGCCTCCCATACTGACTCAAACACACCTTGTTTGAAGTCCTTTACTTCTGATACCAACTTGGAATAAGATTTCAGCTTCTTGAACTGGTGCTTCAAAGCGTCCTTGATATCTTGAATGGATGTGCCCCCATTCTGGGAAATATACCGCATATACCAGTCCAGGGCCCTATCCTCGAAGGCCAATGACAGCTACGCCCTTTTTACCGTATCACTCGCCACATTATGTGCAGTCCATACAGAGTCTGAAATGAACCAAAACCGGTCCATATCCTCATATCCTACCCCCTTTAAGGTAGGTAGTTTCAAATGCGCAGCCATATCACTGCCTAGGGAGGGTGGCGGTATAGGCAAATTCTTACCTTTGTGCGGCTAAGGTGGCGATGTAGCTGGGGGATCTTGCATAGCTAGTTCCTGCAGCAGATTGTAGGCGGATCTCCCTCCGTCAAGGTTGGTCCGATAGTATTTACCACTGTGTGTCGCACTCCCATCTAGATCCGAGGTCATTCAGTCAGTATGACTACACAGAATGTTTTTTTCACACAGTAATTTCTTTATCAGCAGCGGTAACGTCCTCAGAAATTTGCCTCGAAACCCTTTGAAGAATCGTCGTTTGGCTCAGAGTATGACACAAATTGATTAATGGAAAATTCTATCACAAATCCTCCTAGCACACTATCCACCCAGTGATCCACCGTGCGTGTGATAGTATTATCAGTTTTTTCCAGCTGCTCAAGCAGCTCTAGGGTCCACTGAGTGACTCGCTCGTCTTTCCAGCACTTCTGGAATTCCACAAGTCTGGCCAGCTACTCCTGGATTTCAATCGCAAAGGTTACAAAGAATATTTCGTAGCTTTCAGTAAGAATGTACCTATTTTTCCACCTTTTTGTCGTTAATTTTTCACTGCGGTTTTCTTTTACTATGAACTCCTGGATTTGTCTTTCGAACCAGTCTTCAATTTCTTTTCTTTCAGGCTTCCAGTATTCTCTTGTCATTACCCGATTCCTCTCTCAAACTTCTTCCGGTCCCGGCAACGGAACCATTTGTTGGCTTGAGGGGTCCTGACCCAAGTTCGGTAAGCAAGGTTTGCCAACAAACCCCTATACTACTGGCCCTTTTGGCAGTGACCTTCTTTCGCAGGTCAAAGTCTCACCCGAAGTAGTATGGGTGGGTGCTGGAACTAGGTTTCCGCACCCTGAGAAAGGATGGGTAAAGCAAGCAGAGCGGTGCTAGGTCATGTAATCCCTGATTACCTTATACTACGCAGAGTTAATTAAGTCTCTATTCGCATCCACGTGCACTAGATCTATAGTTATATGTTTTTTATAACATCAACACAATAGTACATAAACAGAACATAACAGATCTAGATCCAAGAATGCAATATATGTATCTTTCATAGCTTAAGGACAGAAAATGCATAATACAACAATTATCAGTGATTCACATAAAAGTACTCACAGATTCAGTTCTCTAACAACCTTTCACATTCATTCATTCATCAATTCTTCCTTACAATTCCAATTCCCTTCCCAACCTACACACACAGCAACATGGTCCGCACGTAGCTAGACTTGGATCTCCGTGCACAGAGCCAGCAGGAGTTCGTTCCCCAAAACCCAAATAGATAGCTTAAACCACAATTCACATCAATAGCTCATCATTTATTATCCTTTACAATACAAAATTCTTCTCTATTTATAACAATCTAGCCTCGACTTTCCTATGGTCCGCAACACATGGTTTTTAGAACCCTAGTTTACCCTTTGACCCATTACAATGCGTTCGGGGCTTTGACCCACCCAAAAACCCCTCCGCTAGGCTAAACATAATAAAAAATATTCAAAATGGACCAGTTTCATAGCTTGTTAGGAGACCCCATTCCAACACTTACCATCAAACCAGAATTGAGACAATTCATGAAACTGATTTACAAAGATGAAAATTTTACTAGGAGATAGGTTAGAAAAAAAAAATATGAGATTATGACTTGGGAAAGAGCCATTTAATATCAAAGATTCAAAATAGGCTCGACAGGCACAACTTCTCATATGGCCCTCCTTCTAGCACCAACTATTTATGATGCTGGAAATCTGTCCACCAAGGGGGTCTCCCTGATGTGAAGTCTCAACTAGACCTCACACCATTTGGAGTAGGATCCCCAACTAGAAATACGGTCAGTTTCCATTTTCCTTAGGGATTTTCCTTGGCTGCAATTATTAACATAAGAGGTTATATAACATTCTTTGAAACAAGCAAGAATTATGACACTCTGAGGCATTCAATTGCAAGATATACAAGGTACATTCACAACAAGGAGAAAGATAGTGAGCCTCTAGAAGAAAATTAATAGTACTATCCTAAAAGAGGCACACAAGAGCATAAGAGGATATTTTTTTAACCTGCAAAGTAGTTCACAAGAAAACCATGATCATAAAACCAAAAACAACACACATTCAACAAGATAACTACCAAATCCACCAAAATAGTTCAATTTCCTTAGTACATATTAAAAAAACATATACCGGAAACATCTAAATAATAGTCCTTGTATATTCATGATACATGCATGAAAAATGTGTTGGCTCATCGAGCTTCATATATTAAGTGGAAGTGCCAATATATACAAGTACAATGTTGCTATAGTAGCCTCAATAGTGGAACATTAAGTCATCACTTGCTTCCCCAAAGAAATATCTTCTCTCATTTGCCAAGATAGAGAAGCTAAGGTGAAATTTCAAGTCCCAAAAGTCCCTTTTCTTGATTTATAAGGGGGTATTTATAACAAATGAGGTGACTCTTCACCTACCATGTGACTCTTGACCTCCCTCGACTCTTGATCTTCTACTATGAATTTTTTAATTCTTATATGAGCTTTGAACTTTTATATGACTTTAGAACTTAATAGTTACTCTTTATTCCATGTGGGACCCTTGGTCTTCCACATATTTTACATTTTCTCATTTTTGGAAATTACACAATTATATTCCAAAAATGATGTGGTAAGACATTATGACACATGTGACTCCTTAGATGACACTTGACGATGATGACATGAAACTTATTATCATTGTGACAAACTTCTACACATGAAATTTGGATCCTACTATGGATCTTGCGATCGTTTTTCCCATAGTCTCTTGATGGTCGATCAATGCTTTGTAAGTATTCTAGTCCTTTCTCATTTTGTAAGTTTCAAAGTCACTTACTCATGCATGCTCATTCCACAACAAGTTCATGAGCACACTCTTTTATGCAAGCTTGAATAGGCATAGCACAATTCCATCAAGAAAAAACTTGTGTAATTTTCGACCTATGTCAACAGTCGGTGCACACTTTCATTGCAGGTATCTCACCTTTGATTGTGATTGTACTTCTATTTTCAATGAGTTTTTCCAACTGTCACATTTTTTTCACATTTTCTTTCGTAAGTGTAACTTTCATGTTTATAACTGTTGCTTATGGTTATTTTCATTGCAATAAGTTTTTATTTCATTCTATATTCGTTCTAGCATGTGTCGCTTTCAATGTCATTTGCATTTCTTAAATGTCATTTTCACTTTCCTCTTACTGTCGCAAATGTCATATTTTAGCATATCAAGCATTTCACATTGCATATAGTTAGTTTTGGTTTGTTTCAAGGGGTAAACTTGGTTTTAACGTGTCATTATTACAATATAGACATGTATTGTACTCATTCCCAAAGTTTCAAGAATTATCGTAAAAGTGTCGTCACAGTCATTGCAAAGTGTACCTTTAGTGTCACACTTAGGGTATGTCCTTGCAATCTCGCATTGAGGAAAGTATATTTTTAATTTGTTCTAGGTGATTTGTGTTGTGTCGTCAAGTATTATAAGTATTTCATCAAACTCAAGTATTATCACTATTCACTTCAGTCTCACTAATACCATACTTATCCAAATCTGGAAAAATTCTCGAATAAGTACCCTAGCATCGCTCAACCTTTTGAATTGCACACTACGCAGTCTCATTCGTCAAGACTCATCCTTGACCCTTGGTACTACGTAATGTGCAGTCCTTGCCTCCCAAAACTATGCACTGTGAACTGACAGTGCTCAATTCTGACCCTTGGGCTCCAAAACTTTGCAATCCCTGCCTTCAGCCAATCTTCATTGCACACTACGCAATCTCAAGCCTCAAGCCTCAGCCTTTAATCCTTGAACTGAACAACTACGCAATCCCAAGGCCTATCTCCCTTCAAGAACTGTGCAGTGGGTAACCTCAAGGATCAAGCTTCAACCTCACCCCTTGAGCTCCTCAACTACATATTTATCTTTCCCTAGCTTGCCTGAACTACGCATTGCATAGTCTCAAGCACCAAGTGCTAATATTTACCTCTTGATTTATGCAACTACAAAATCCCTTGTCCTATGTCCCTCTCGAACTGCACATTGGGAAACCTCAGGCCTCAAGCCCTCAGCATGACCTCTTGAGCCCCTCAACTATGCATATGACTAACCCTAGCCTTCTTGAACTACGCATTGTACAGTCTCAAGGCTTAGTCCTCGCTCATGACCTCCTGGCCTCCTCAAATATGAAATTATTGAGCCTATCTCCCAGCCTATCAACTAGTTCCAACTTATTTAGTGGCATCCATGAAGCATATTAGACTAGGGGTTTATCAAACTGATGTCATCTCGTAATCATTGGATTTTGGTTGCAGGTATTCTATCATGCTATGATAGGATAATGATGAAGGATATGAATAAGGAGACTCTGCTAGAAGACACCTTTGTAGTTACAAATACATTTGGATCAATCAAGGAAGACAAAGGGACACCAGATCGTGACAACAACTGGAAACCAAGTTCACATTGAAGACTCCTTATCTTCAAGCCATGTGGAGGAGGAAGAAAAAGGCCATGTTCCATCTCTCATGAAGACACAAAGAAAATCAATATCAAATAACAGCTTGAAACTGCCATATCATCATGCATTCTATGTCTTCAGTGTCATGTCATCCCATGAGTCATCATTTTCCACATAATTTTGTGGATCATGTAAATTCAATATGGGGGAAATTTAATGTAAAGTGGAATTCCAATAGTCATCTATGTAATTTCAAAAGTCATGTAGGAAGTTGAAATGGAATTCAAATAGTCATGAGGGTAGTCCAAGAGTCACAAAGGAGGTGATGGATCACCCCATTTGTTATATATATATATATATATATATATATCCTCAATTCTCATGTAAAGGAATTTTCACATTGTATTCTCCTACCATGCATTAGAGAGGAAGATATTTCTTCTAGAGGAGAAAGAGGTTTCTATAATGCTCCAATGTTGGGACTAGTGGTGTTCATTTTCTTGATGTATCTTGGAACATTTTCTTAATTTATAAGTTCATTGAGCCAACACAATTTCATGCATATGTCATAAATATTGTAAGAATATTCTTTGATTGTCTGCGATGTATGTTGTTTTCATATGTACTAAGGAAATTGAACTATTTTTGATGGATTTGTTACTTATATTATTCAAGGTGTGTTGTATGTGTTTTAACAATCATTGCTTCTAAGTGAACTATTTCGTTGGTTGTCCAACGATTCATTCATATGTCTATGCTCATGTGTATTTTCTAAATTAGTACTATTAATTTTCTTTTAAAGGCTCACTTTTCTCTCCCCTGTCGGTAGAATAACCCCAATACATTTTGTAGTTGAAAATTTCATAATTCATACTCGCTAATCTGAAATTACCTATTTATTACTCTCTCATGTTGAACATTGTGTCTAAGGAAAATATCTAATAATATATGGCAGTTGAGCCTTATTTCTAGAAGGACTCCTACACCAAATAGTGTGAAGTCTAATTGGGACTTTTCATTGGGGAGACCCCCTTGGTTGAAATATTTCCATCACCATCAACAGATGGAACTAGAAGGAGGGCCAGATGAAAAATTCTACCCATTGAGTATGTTTTAGACTTCTTATCTTAAATTTCTCTTCTTGAAATCATAATCCTAGAATGTTTCTCTAACCTATCCCCTGGTAAACTTTGCATATCTGCAGAAAAAATTGATGACTTGTCACAATTTAATTTTTATAGTGAGGGTGAAACATCCATTACTGAGCATGCATCTATTTTTTGATGTTTTGTGAAAACTATGAAATTGACTATGAATATTTGGCTTGTATTATTTTTTGCCTCACACTTGAAGGTCGAGTTATCCTATGGTGTCATACTCTGCCACCCACTTCCATTCATTCTTTTCAACACCTCATGAGGGAGCTCCAGTTAACATTTGATAGGTATGATTACTAGGATGTCCTTAAGAGAAACAATCAACTAAGAATGAATCCTAATGAATCAATTGAGGATTTATTCCATCACCTTTTTTATGAATTTCCTGAATAAGACACAGATTGGGATTTATTTAAGAAAAAGTTTGAGCATTTGGTTCATATATCTTTGCATGGTGAATCTTAAACTCTTGATGTTTATGCTTCCTAAACTCTCGTTAATTATGATACATATATAATTTCATAGGGGGGACCTATTATTCCTTTTTTTCATTACCCTCCTCTTATTTTAGTACCATTCATGGTGCCTCGATGCATTAATGCTAGAGTTTGGAAATCTGCAGATCATACTAATGATCCATCTCTTCAACCTTTATCCACTTCTTATGATCTAGAGCCAATGGAGGAAACCTTGGAATGGATCATGGAGCATAGGGTGAAGGCTAATCCTTTCATTCCTCAAGATGAAACTAGTTCTCCTAACCTAAAACTTGAATCTAGATCCACTAAAATGGTTACTTCTTCAAGGGATATATGTTATCCCCTATCATATACATGCAATGAATCTTTGTACCCTGATCCACTTGATCAATCTGCTTCACCAAATAGTTCTTCACACTCTCCTAATTTTCAAGTTCTTGGTTAAAATTATGATCAGATATGAGGCAATCACGTTACACAGTTAGAGGAGCAGAAAATTGAAGATAGTTTTGATCTCTCTTCCCTCTTTCAAAGTCCCCCATGACAAGATGATGCTCTTCCATTCATGGATGATATTCAATCTACTAATATTGTTATTCACTCGAATGAAATTGATTTTCTTAATCATTATATAATGGTGGGAAAAAAACATTCTAATGATAATGACTTTGCTGATGTATGTGATGATGAATTCCCAAGTGCACCAGCTGATCTGTCGGTTTCTCTAGAAACGTTTTGATTTGAAAGATTTAGATCTATAATCTGATTCAGTCAAAGAATATGTTATTATGAAAACTTCCTCTCCATCTCACTATCCCTTTTGTTCTACCATTTGTGATGCATCAACTTGCAATAAGAATACTTCGTGTTATTCAAGTTATTCATCTGATGATATAACTTCTCAATTGACACAAGGAAGTGAGGTTATCTATGATGAAAAAGGAAACAATCAAATCATTGAGTATCCTTTCCATCGCATATCATCTATTTTTCTGCATGAAGAAGGCTCTCTAAATAATCTTTCCCATGAAATTTCTCTAATTCATACATCTCTATATTTTTGTTCAGAATAATATTTCGACTTGAGTAATCTGGTTGTTGATGTTCTAAAATCTGATCAAATCATTGATGGATATGGATTCCATATGGTTAGTAGTGGTCTCATTGAAATCATTGAAACTAGCTATCCTCACACCATGCATGATCTTATTCAATCTTCAGAATGTGATTTTACAATCCTTGAAATTTCGGGACTTGTCAGGAAGTTGATGCACTTCAACTTCCATTGATGATTATGTCAGGCCCTTGTGACTCTGGTAAGATCCCCAAACTAAGACAGATCTTATTTTTCTTGCAAATTATTTTCTTTGCATGGTTTCATTGGATGTAAATTCCTTCTTGAAAGATGTATGGTATTTCAACTATAGTATTTTTTACTCTCAAGGTTTGGCTTTTGATTAGTTTTAAGTTTCTATTTCAGTTTATTCTTCTCCATGCAAGGCTCTTGTAATTAGCTTGGGTTTGGAGTGTGTATCTTTCATAGAAGCATGGAACTGCGAATTTTTCCATTTCAAAGACTATCTTTGGCCAAAGGAATCATGTCTATCAGATGCATTTTAGAATAGTGAGATCCTAATTTTTCTTATGAATGTTATATTTCTAATATTTTTCTTCATTGCACTTGAAATCCTCTTGAGTACTAATGAATGCATGAGTTATCTAGTGAATAAAATTCTTCTTCACCCATTGTATCCTGACTGGTTTCATGTGTTTTCTATATTGGAATTCATTTTCACTTCTTTCATTGATTACGATGTTATTGCAATGTGTTACCAGTTAAAACAAAATGTTTTGTTATATTTATCATGTGAGGAATATATTTAATTGTTTCAAGGCATTTGTAAATATGTTCAAACTAATTTATCTTTGTTTTCTTATCATAGAGAGTCATATCATTTAATCAGTACTTTTGACCATAATACTAGTCTTGATGATTATCATTTGTTTTATCATTTTCCCATTAGTATATTTGATAACAGTTGTTTCACATTGATTAATATTTATGTTTATCTCACTATTTAGATACTTGTCAAGTATTTTAGCCACTTCACCCTTCGCTGATGGTTATGTCAGGCCCTCACTATCTTGACGAGCCTTCTGAACACAATCAGATTCATTTTCCCTCACAGGATTCTCATATTGACCCCGCGCTTTTAATTCAAAATTAATATTTTCAAATATTTTATGGTTCTCAAGAGGACTATTTTGAATTTCATGATACAAACATCAAGTGGTTGGAGCAATATTACCTAGAAATATTTGTCACAAAAAACAAGTTTCAATCTTTTCTCATGCTTGTTAAGGAGGATAGTATAGATTAATATGAATTTGCAAGAATATTCTGAGATTTTTTAAATTATGGTCATCGTTGAAAAGGTAAGAGTGTGAGCTAGTTATAAGTAGTGGCTATGACATATCTTTCTATTGACAGGCAAGACCTTCAATTTTTTGTGCAATTTATTCAAGCTCTTATCTTTTCTATTTCACATTGTTTTATATTTATTTTAATCTCTTGTATCTTTTTGTATGCAAGCCGAGAACAGTTACAGTGGTTACATTATAAATTTCATTACACTTGACCCTGACCTTATAGCCAATTAGGTTAGGTGTAGGTCTAGTTGTATATTAGTATTCCCTTGCACACTCATATTGCACCCACTTTTTGTACTCTTTCTTTTGTTTTCTTATTCTTGTCTTGCATCTTATTCTCGGTTATCCTCCATTTTCTTTTTTCTTTTTATTTTTTTTCTTGTTATGTCATGCCTCTTCTTTTTTTTCATTTAATAAGACTTTCCATGAAGGATGTTCCCTTTGACTCTAAATACAATGTGGAAAAATAGAAGAGGTTCTTATGACACTACAACATTTGGCTAACCTTCAGTACTTCTTCTTTGTCTTGGTTCATACCTTTTGGTAAATGATGTTCTGATGGAAAATGTGATCCTTGCATAAGAGAATCTTTGTGTCAAACTATGATATCCATGTCTTTTCAGGAAAACTCATGCCTACACTCATTTCTTTATCTTTCAATGTTTTCCATGATGATCTGATCAAGTAGAGAAGGACAAGGGGAAAATATAAATGATAAAACCAATACCATAGGTTTTATATATGCTTCTATAAAGTAACAACCTCTCCTACTCTCAATAAATAAAGGGTGAAAGAAGAGAAAGGATTCCTGCACACGGAGGTGAAGCAAGAAACTTTGTCAGGGTACTATCCAAGCTCATTGGAAACGGTGGAATGTTTATGTTCTTGAAGTGATTCCACTAGGATATTTTCCATCCCTACTAGCAGTGGAGCAACACCAGAGATGAGAAAATAAACTCTGAAAATATAAAACTCACGAATAACATTACCCTTCTCCTGATTTGAAACATTGTGATATGATTGCCTTTATTATTGTTTTCAACTGAGGAAGGATTAAGGGGGTTATGTTTATGCATAGGTTAAGTGGGAAAACTAGAGTGATATGAAATATTAATCAATACTACCTAAGAACTAGATGTCTCACAAAATATTTGACCAAGGTAGAGAAGATGGAGTTCTACTAGTGTGTCTCCAAGTGTTGTCATTGTGAAAAACACCCTCCAAAATTTTGTATACACTTGAATTCTAGAGCCTACTATGGATCTTGTGATAATTCATTCCATAGTCACTTTATGGTTTATCGATGCTTTGTAATCATTCTAGTCCTTTCGCAGTTTGTAAGTGTTAAATTCACTTGCTCGTGCATGCTCAGTATGCAACATGTTCATGAGAACACCCTTTTATGAAAGCTTGAATAGGCATAGCACAAGTCAATCAAGACAAAATCTATGAAATTTTCAACCTATGTTAAAAATCAGTGTGCACTTTCATTGACAGTCTCTCACTTTTGGTTGCAATTGTACTTCTATTTTCGGTGAGTTTTTCCAACAATCGCCTTTTGTGCACCTTTTCTTTCACAAGTGTCTCTTTCGTGTTTATGAATGTCACTTGTGATTTTTTTTCACTATAGTAAGTTTCATTTTCATGCTCTCTTTTTTATATAATGTGTCTCTTTCAATGTCCTTTTCATTTCGCAAGTGTCGTTTTCACTTTCAACTTACTGTCGCAAATGTCATATTTTGGAATGGAAAGCGTCGCACATCATATATATGTATTTTTGGTTTGTTTCAAGGGGTTACATTAGTGTTAATGAGTCATAATTACCATATAGACATGCATTTCACTCATTCCCAACTATTCAAGCATTGTCACACAAGTGTTGTCATGGTCGTCACAAAGTGTACCTTTAATGTCACATTTGGTGTAAGTCTTCATGTGCTCTGGGTGATATATTTTTTTTCATTAAGCATTATAACAGTTTTATCATACTCATTTATTATCACTGTTCACTTCAATCTCACTGATCCCACAATTAGCCAAATCTAGAAAACTTCTCGATCGAGTACCCTCACATCACTCAGCCTTCCTAAACTACGCACTGCACAATCTCTATCCTCAAGCCTCGGGATTTCCTCTTTGCATTGTGCAGTGTGTAGTCCCTTCCTCCTAGAACTATGCACTGCACAGTCACATAGCCCAGTCTCGACCCTGGAGCTCTAGAGATGCATAATCCCTGCCTTCATCCAGTCCCCTTTGTGCACTACACAGTCTCAAGCATCAAGCCTCAAAATTTATCCCTTGAAAGATGCAATTGTGCAAGTCGCAGGCATTTTTCCCTCCAATAAATGCGGATGGCAAACCTCAAGGGTTAAGCCTCAATCCTGACCCTTGAGGCCCTCAACTCTATAGTTATATTTCCCTGGCCTACCTGAATTTTTCATTCTACATTATCAAGCATCAATACCTAGTATTGACCTCCTAAGCATCACAACTATGCAATATCTTAGCCTTTTTCACAATGGAGACGTGCATTTGGAAACCTAAAGCCTCAAGCTCTCAGCCTGACCTCTTGATCCCCTCAACTAAGACAATGACTAGCTCTAGCCTCTCTTTGTACATTATGCGGTATCAAGGCTTAGTCCTAGCCCCTAACCTCCTAAGTTCCTCAACTGTGTAATTCTTGAGCTTTTCTCCCAACCTATCGCCTAGTTCCATCTCATTCAGTGGCTTCCATAAAGAATATTAGACTAGCGGTTTATTGGACTGATGTCGCCTTGTCATTAGGGGATTTTGGTTGTGGTTATTTTATCATGTTATGACAAGATGATGATGAAGGAGATGAAGAAGGAGAACCTACTATAAGACGCCTTTGTAGTTACAAAGACAAGTGGATCCATCAAGGAAGACAAATGGAAACCAACATATGACAAAAATTGGAAACCAATATCACATTTAAGGCTCCTTATCTTCAAGCAATGTGGAGGAGGAAGAAGAACACCATGATCCATCTCTCATGAAGACACAAAGAAATCAGCAAAAAAGAATGGCTTGACACTGCCACATCATCATGCAGTCTATTTCATCATTGTTATGTCATGTCATGTCATGAGTCATCATTTTTCACATCATTTTGTGGATCTTATAAATTCAATATTGGGGAAATTTAATATAAAATGGAAATCCAAGGGTCATCTATGTAATGTGAAAAGTCATGTATGAAGTCGAAAGGTCATAGAGAATTCAAAAAGTCATGAGGGTAGTAAAAGGGTCATAAGGGAGGTGAAGGATCATCCCATTTGTTATATATACACCCTCATTGCTCATGTAAATTAATTTTCACCTTGGCTCCTACCAGGAATTAGAGAGGATGATGGTTATTTTGGAGGAGAAATCGTTTTCTCTAATGCTCCACTATTGGGGCTAGTGGTGGTCACTATCTTGATGTATCTAGGAAAATTTTCTTAATTCAAAAGCTCATTGAGACAAAACACTTTCATGTGTATATCATAAATATCATAAGACTATTCTTTGAATGTTTGTGATGTATGTTGCTTTAATTTGTACTAAGGAAACTGGACTATTTCAATGGATTTTCTACTTATCTTGTTGAAGGTGTGTTTTATTTGTTTTAACGATCGTTACTTCTAAGTGAACTGTTTCGTTGGTTGTCCAATTATTCATTCATATTCCAATGCTCGTGTGTATTTTCTAGATTAGTACCATTACTTGTCTTTAAAAGGCTCACTTTTCTATCCCATTTCGGTATAAGAACCTTGATACATTCTATAGTTGAATATTATACAAGTCATACTCACTTTCTAATCCGAAATTACCTATGTATTACTCTCTAGTTTTGAAAATTGTAACCAAGTAAAATATCTAGGAATATATGTTAGTCGGGCCTTATTTCCTGAAGGGATCCCACACCAAATGGTGTGAATTCTGATTGGGAATTTTCATCAGGGTTACCCCTTTGGTTGACAGATTTCAAGCACGGTCAATCTAAATTCATGATGATGTGGAATTTCCAAGTTGCTCCTCTTGTTTCTTTCATTGCATATTCATGATGGGTCTTGCATGTTCTTTGTATTAATCCTCCAAGGGGTTGATTGATATGGAGTCTTCATGCAATCTTGATCTTTTAGATTTTGTCAGAAGCTAGTGTCTCTTCATCTTATTGCCTGATGACTTCTTCATGATTCCATCCTCACAAGTTATTTTTATCATGGTCTCCTTCTCTTCCTCTCCAAGCATCATCATGTCATGTTAATATATAGTACCTACAAGTTAAATCCACTCATGGCAAGATGACATCTCTCCAAAAATATCTAGTATAACTTACTTCATTAAAATCGCTACTTGACCTGGAACTAGGTATTGGATTGGGATTAAAGTCAAGGATTACGCGGTTCACAGTTATAGAGTCCAGGAGTGAGGGACTGGGGCTTGATATTGTGCAATGCGCAGTTCTGAAAGCCTGGGTAGGGAGACAGTGAGTTAGGGAGCTCATTGGGGTAGGCATGAACCTTTAGACTACACAATGTGCAATTCAGGAGAGAGAGAGAGAGGTGCAATAGATTACTCAGTTTCACAGTTAAAGGAGATATGGAGACAACTTGATGAATGAGACTACACAATGCACAGGAGGCTGGATGGAGGGGGGAAAACACAGTTTTGAAGGTCAAGAGGGAAAGGTTGAGCATTGAGATTGTACAATGCATTTTCCTTGGAGTTAGAAACTACACATTATGTATTTCCAGAAGGAAATGGGGAAGATTTAGCCTCGCTACTGTGCAATGTGCAATTCAAGGAGGTTGAGTTGGGTCAAGTTGGTCGGGCATAAATCTTTTCATTATTTGGTCAAGTGTAAGGTCAATGAGGTATAAATGAGACTGGGATTAAACTTATGAATTATCACACACACTTATAAAAATTAATGACACAACATTGAACACTCAATACATAAGAAAAACATGATCCCCTCCATCTGATAACAATAAAACAACCTCCTCCAAATGCGACACTTAGGGTACACTTTGTGACAACAATGACGACACTTGTACGACAATGCTCAAAACTTGGGGAATATGGTTGATGTAATTCCTTATGGTTAATAAGACATAGTAGTGTAGGATAATTCATCAGAACTACCTTTTAAGAATGTACAATTGACTCCCTTCGACTAGGTGTGACACTTAGATACACTTTGTGACAATAGTGACTTCACTAAAATGAAAATTCATAAAAAATTGGGAATGGGTCCAGTACATGTCTACGTGGTAAATAAGACCCACTAGTACCAAATTTTCATTTCACAATGAAACAAAACTCTGATTTTTTAGTGTGCGACACTTCCCATGCCAAAAGACGACACTTATGACAGTAAGAGAAAAGTGCAAATGACACTTGCAAATGAAAAAAACATTGAAAGAGACACACTCCAAAGTGAATATAACATGGAAACGACACTTATTAAAGTGAAAAAAAATCAAAAATGATAGTCATAGACATGAAAGTGACACTTGAGAAAGTGAATGTGCACAAAATCTATAGTTGGAAAAAGTCACTGAAATACAGGTACAATCACAACCAAAAGTGAGAAACTTTCAGTGAAAGTGTGCACTGACTGTTGACATATGTTGGACATTGCACATGCACTATCTTGATGGACTGTGTTATGCCTATTCAAGCTTGCATAAAATAATATGCTCATGAACTTGTTATGGGTTGAACTGTGTGAGCAAGTGACTTCAACACTTAGAAACCGAGAAGAAGACTTAAACACTTACCATAACATTAATTGATCATGAAGCGAATATGGAAATATAGATTGTTAAATCCTCAGTAGGCTCCAAAATTCATGTGTAGAAAATTTTTTGAAGGGTGTTGATCACAGCGTCAACAGATGATAACACTAAATGAGGGTTTGAACTTACATATGATCTTCCATGATGTTATTATCATACTTATGTTTCTTTGCTTATTTGGTTTTACTAAGAATAATGTAACAAGGCTTCTTAGTTTATGTAATTTCATTTAAAATGTTGTAACAATATTTCTTATGAATTAATTTGTCTTGACTTTAATGCAATCAATATTGATTTTCTATTAACAAGTAAATAAAATAATTGGAGGTAATATTGACTTTAAATTATAAGGAAATATTGTCATGAAATTTTTTACATTTTGGTGGGAAAATGTTGTTAAACATGTATTTAGAGAAAATATATAAAGATATTGGTGATACTACTATACCAAAACAAATTTAAAAATATTAAAATGTTAGTTTAAAAAGAGATGTCTTGATTAGTAATATAAAATTAAATGAGTTATTTTTATGGTTTTGTTTGCAACAATACTGATTTTTATGACAATTTACAAAATGTTTAACTACTTAAAATAGAGTGCTACTTATATCACCACTTTTTGATTCAATGATTGACTTTAAATTTTTAGTTGCAACAATACTAGTTTTTGAGGCCATGGTTTCAAAAAACTTGTAATTTTAGCTTTTCAAAAAAAGGGTGATGTTATTAGTAACACATTTTTCAATTAAGTGGTAGATTTTAATTTTTTTAAATATTATGGGTTTTTAAGATCATAGTTGCAAAAGACTTTATTTTTAATCTGGAAAGAAAAATATGTTATTAGTAACACCACTTTTTAGTTTAGGGGCTGATGTTGAGGTTTTTAATGAAAAAAACATGCATTTTTGTGTTAGGGTTTTCATTTTTTAGTCATAGTTATATTCAATTAGGTAAATATATTTTTAACACGATTTATTTCTAAAATAAAAAGAAGACCATGATATGGGGGTTCACAAGAACTATCCCCATTTATACCATATAGAATGAATGTTATTCTTAGAGTATTATCTTTATTACTTATTGATCTTACTACATTTCTACATCAATAATGCAACATATAAGTGAAATTGATATCATTTATATTAAGAATAGATAACATTCAATTGTTAGGTAAACTTGACTGAATTATAGAATTAAAGTTGTTAGGTCTATAGTACATGTTTTTTGGGCACATGGTATTGGTGATCCATGTTAATGGGCCCATGGTTTACATGTAATTAAGTCTATAAGTAGCTTTGGGATCTTCCATTGTAAGGTGTCAGAAGTGAGCGAATGTTGGGCTCACTTGGCTGGTAACCTAGCTAAGTTTGGCCAAATGGTAATTGATGTTGCATGGTTGATTTTTCCCTAACTTGGATTTTCCAAGAAAAATCCTATGCGTGCTTTATATTTGTGTTGCTATGTTATGATTAATTATATTTTTTTGCATGCATATTATTTATTTCTTGAAATTTTAATCCTAAGAATTGGTAATAGATCTAGAGCTAACTCTGATTTTCCGAGGGAAGTGATATAATATTGGTGTTGAAGTAATATGGAGTGCTCATGACATAATTATTGGAGTACAAGGGTAGGGTCTCAACGAAATAAATCCTGCAAGGAGAAGTTTTGAAAGTGTGAGTGAGTGAGTCTCTTGTAGGAAGTTCCAAGTATGTAAAGACAAGTTGCAAGAGCCAAATCTAAGGCATGAGATTTAGATAGAGTTGTATATTACCAAGGATTTTTGCAACATGGGGAGAGCACCATGTTCGAGAAGGAAATAAAGTGAGGAGATGGAAGCATAGCTTCCAAAATCGCAACAAAAAAAAGAAATTTAATTTTGAGATGGTATTTTTTTAACTACAAGTAAATGGGTATATGACTATAAGACCTGGTGAGGCATGCATACCCCTAATAGAGTCTAGATTAATAGGGGGGCATGCAGTTTTCCCATATTGAATTTGGAGAATTCTCCCAAGTCAAGTTTAAAGTGGCGAATGTTAAGTTAACTTTGACTCTAGAATGAGTCAAATGATTTTAGTCTATATTTGTGGCTTCTCGGCATGTTGTATTGGAAACCCGTCATATTGCATGTAATGAAGCCTATAAATAGGCTATAAACCCTACATTTTAAGGTACCTTTTGACCAAGAATAATAAATCTATTATGATTTTTTTCCCAATTAATTTTTTTTTTAAATAAATCCTCTCTATAATTGATATATTTCTCATTTATATTAATTGTTTCACTCTCATATATATTTTATTGATTTAAATTTATTAATCAGTTTTTTCCACACATTTTTCCTCTTATATTTTTATTTATAATATCATATTGACGTGGCCATGAATTAAATATTTATTTTAACGCAAAGGTCTGTTATATGTTCATTAATTGTTTATGAGGTTTTACAGCTATGCAAATATCTTTCACATTATATTATCATATATAACACGGGTTCATTTAATTTTACAACTATGCAAATTTCTTTTCTGCCCTATTATAAAAATTTGTAATATATTATTTTTGAGCCTACAGGCTCATTCTACAATCCAGTATGAGGGGATGTATAAATTCCATCTCTCCTGAACTTGGAGTAGGCATGTGTACCTTGAAAAAAAAACTTCAAATGATAAAACATTGTTGGTTATAATAAAAACATAAATGATTATACATATTTGGTTAGTTTTAATTAGAATCACTATAAAACATTAATAATTGCATTCTCATTTTGTGACTTGGTTCATTGATATTTCACTTCCACTCTTCAAGTAATAAATAAAATATTTCGATGTCTATATTAAATAATATAATTTTATATACAAAGATAAAGTAATTAAAATTTAAGAAAAAAAAAACTTATATTTCTCTTATAAATATTTTAATATAGAACTTAAATAAAGTGTTTATATATAGAGAGAGACACTATTTATAGATCTCTTGGTGTATAAATATTTTTTCAAGTTTTGCATTCTAAAAATAGGTTTGCATATAATGAGATTTGATCCCTCTCAGCTCTTAGTAAACCCATGTTAAGATGGATCTATATTGGTTATAATTCAAAATATTTTAAGAATTAATTAATATTTTTTATATTTTATTATCATATTATAGTATTTTTATTATTTTTATTATAGATTTTTTTTAATTAATTAATGTTTTATTATTCAAAATATAATATTTTTATAATTTACTTTGAATCAAGTGAGTTAGGATGTGATTAAAGTGTCGTCAATTTGTGCAATCAACTCAGATGACATACAACCCTCCTTATTAATTTCTAGCATATGGACACCTCCCAATGTTTATGGCTTGAGGTGGCTTTCATTAATACTACATCGAGTGCATTTCATGTTGATGCCTCTTTATGAAGGCCTAGCTGGATGATAGTGGCCATTATTCCCTCTCCATCATTTCTAAATAAAGCTTAGTGCATGGTACTTTTTGCCTCCCATCTCCATCACAGTTTGTTGCTTTATCAGCTTGGGATAATGTGGGAATGGATTATTTCCCCCGTCATTGTCATTTCCTTTTGCACTCCCCCTATCATGCCATATTTATTGTGAGCTCTCTCCACCTACTGGTCTGTAAGGGAAGGGGAGAAATTTCTTTGGCCTCCATTATACTTCATGCTCCTTGGTCTGCAAGAATTTTTACAGATGGATGTTGGGATCTGGTTCAATGAACTCTAGTATGGTGTGTCAAAGGGCTAGATGTGACAGGGGTGGTAGCAATCATAGTGTGCACAAGGAGGTTATGTGCTCATTCATGAGTTGAATCCTCAACTCAATATTTTTCAAAGCACTAGTCTAAGAGGAAATTTGGGAGTTGTAAGCCACCATGGTTGTTGATCATGCATGTATCACGAATTCTAAGGTTGTGACAAACACCTTTGACTGGGTTCCCAACTTAGGACATATATAGGGAAGACAAAAATAGTGCTTACTGACAATTGAGTTATACTGGAAAATGAAAATGTTGTTGGGAAAGGTAATTATGGACAGGAATGAATCCAAACATGAAATCTTGTTTATGTTACACAAAGTGGTTATGACCAGAAGAAAATGAGGCTCTATCTCAAGCACATTGAAGATCAACTACCTCATTTTCTCAATCTAAGTGGATGAAGTAAGGAACACCCCGACCCTATTGAGATGGATGTCTCAAATTCTATTTAGTTTTCCCATGGTCTTGGTTTCTCAATTATGCTGGTTTTCTAGTCTAGCTAGAAAAAAGAAGGTTTCTCTAAGGAGCCTAATTTTCAGACACTACGTTGTCATCCTAAGCTTACACTCTTTTATGTTTTTGATTATATGGAGTTTTATTAGCCTTTAACTCTCTTGTTTAAACTCACAATATATTTTTAAATTAATTCCCTATTATTTTGTTAGTGGTTTGATTTCCCAAAATATAAGCCACTAATAACTAGAGTTTTGAAAATTCTATACTTTCTTGAAATAATAAATATTTAACTTATGAAAAAATATTACAATATTTTTAAAATTCAAAATCCTTTAAAATTAGATTTTTTATTTTATTTTTTATAATAAAAATATTATTATAAAGGTAAAAATAATTATAAAATATAAAAATAATCTTTTACATATTTAAACTTAACTAAGCCTTTCACAATCTCGATACCAACCTTACTTTTTTCCATTTAATCATAAAACTAAATTCAACTTAAATTTAAATAATAATAATATTTGTATTCCATATATATATATATATATATATATATATATATATATAGATAAACACAGCTAAAGGTTGACAAATTTACTTATATAATACTCTCTTGCTGAACTTTGAATACCATTCTTTCAATTTTAATTTCAACTTCGCATCTTTCCATTTTCACATTTGCCCATTTTATGAGTGCACAAATTGAACTTACCTACATATGATATGGTAATAATATCTTCGTTACTTTCGAAAACAAGCAGCCTCTGCACATAACGCTTTTACATATTTTCCCTACTAACGAAATTGAGAAAAAATTGTAAATACCGCTCAATATAGATAAAATAACGTTCGGATTAATCACATCATTAGGATTAGGTCTAGTCTTAACTGCTATTTCTATGCAATGAAGCATCTCCACTATTTATTCATCGATATCGATCAGTCTCTCCACCTATCATGAGGATGAACCAAATTAGTTGGTTCGAAACGTATTTTTGACCTAATCCTAATGATGTGATTAATATGAAAGTTATTTTATCTACATTATGGATCACAAAAGTCTTAGATCTAACAACTGCTCAATATGATATAATTTTCTTTGTCGTGTAAAAGTTTCATTATAATCTTTGTGGTGCAGTGTATTAATCTCTACATCTATGTGGTCTGGTGTATGTATACTTTACATTTTATGTAAATTTAAATCATTAATATATGTGGTGTGAAGGTATTAAATCTTTGCAGTGCGAGTGTATTTTGTGGTTCCTTGTGGGGGAGGTGCCTCTTTGCGATGCAGTGCATAAAATTGATATCTTTCTGATGCAGTGGACTACTTGAATACTATAGCAATATAATGCCCAATAATATACTCATAATCCTAATCAATCTATGTGGTCTTGGTCTCCAGCGCTTTTGAACCTTTTCTATGGTGTCTCGGGTATCTCATATGTCTTTATCAATCATCCACTAGTAACTCAGCTGCATAATTTCTTTTATCTATTTTTTCCTTTTTTTTTTAATTTTATTTTTTCAATTATGATTATTTCACCACATATGTAAAAACCTTAATCTAGGAAAGGGAAGCAAAGCAAAGTCACTCTAGAAATTCTTTATGACCATTTCAATTAAGTAGAAAAATAAAGAGAAGAAAGTCAATTTCAAACATAAAATAGAACTAGTTATAATACTTGAAAACAAATTCTCATTGTTAGAAGATAACATATTAGGATTCTAGACCAAGTTCAAACTACTGAAAGATAGGTTACCAAAAATGGAAAAGCTAAAACAATTAAAAGTTGAAGAAAGTTGCATCTTGGGAGACAAGATTAAAGAGTTAAAAGAAAAACAAATAGCAATCTAGCCCTAAGTAGTACAATAATAAGTTAGAGATCAAACCCATCAAAATGGAAATTACCAAGCTAATTGAGTTGGATTATGAACTTATCTCTTTTAAGAAAGAAGGTTGGGAAAGATACTCGAGTGTAAAGATATAATTATTCACGTTAGGGAAAGTTGTAGTGACCATAAATTTTGTATAATCAGTAAACTTCCAAGCTTAAAATGGACATGAATCTTTACAAATGAGGACCTCATGCCAACAAACCAAGTGAATTAAGGAATGAGATTGAAAAGGTAAAGGAAACCAAAAATAAAGGAAAATGGGAAATCACTAGAAATATGGAAGCTATTAGAGATAGAGACCAAAATGAGAGTAATGAAAAGGAAATTGGAACACTCTTAATCCTCTTCTATAACTATAATTTTTTTCCATGGCGTAAAGGCCCCATGGTAAGTTTGATCCTAGGTAAAGTTGTGATCTGAAAGGATTGTATTAGTTTTTTGTGCTAAGTGTCCTTTTAGCTATAAAACATGTACATATTTGTCTCCATTTGTTTGCTTAAGGATTGAGAAATTTACCGTGAAACATAGATGGAATTATGATTTTTAAGCATGTAAATAATCCTAAATAAGACTGAACATCAGTGTATAATAGAGAAATAACATCACACATAAGATTTACATAGCAAGCATGATGAAGCAGTTTGCCCCTCCTGGGCTACATCTATTGGTCCACCTCCTAATGGCTTGTCCCTTCTTTTCATTATGCTCAAAATTGAAAATACATGTGTTTACAAGCCTCTAATGGTTGTTTTATCTCAACCAATGGCTCTTGAATGCTCAAATTAGTCTAGGTAGACTCTTATTTCCCCCAAATTGGTCGAAAATTGACCTCCCTAGCCATTTTCCCAATGACAGCTACAAAACCTCCACTAATTGTGGAGAACTGCACTTGTTTGCAATTAATTTTGGCCAAACGTCGAATTTTTAGAGCAGCACTAAAATTCCCTTCATCCAACTAATATTTCTAATTATTGCTATGGTTAGGAGCGGGGTTGGCCACATGCCAACCCCCTTAAACCCTGTGGTTTTCATTAAACTCTACATAAAACTTGGAGCGGAACCCAGAGTACAGTGGAGTTCTAAACAGTTAGACTAACCGTTGGCTCCAACCGGAAGTGTTTGTATGTGATATGTCGAGTTGAACGTCGAGTGTTATGGTTTATGCAATCGCTCGACTACAACCACCGTCGTGAACTGCTTGCATGTGATAAGTTTTGGAGCCACCTGAGGTTATGGTGTTTTAACCGTCAATGTAATGTTAATTTTTGGTTGTCCATATCACATGTGACCACTCCACTTGGGGCCACCAACGATTTGGGACCTCTGGCAATCCCCCCCGCCTAACATTCAAACCATTAAACTTTAAGTTTATCTGGTGCGCCTATAGGGTAAGAATCACATGACAGCGAAGTTGGTCGAAGTCTTGTGGGCGTGCTTAGAGGTCACGAGGTCGAACCCCCCAAACTCCAACAATAATTTTACACCACAGTATAGGGGACACATGGCAACCTCTAGGCTAGCCACGTGTCACCCTTTCATTGGTTCTTCAAAATCCAACGTACATTCGTAAACAAATCACATAGCACCACTTGGCATTCACTGGTTGGCTTGGGAAAATGGCATATTCTCAGGAAGATTCCACCTTTTTTTTACTGTACCTGCATGCTGACTGGGCATCCCAGTTGCCCCTATCAAAAAATTTAGTTGTTTGGGAAATCGATCAAGACGCAATATCTCCCTCATACGACATCAGTTTTTCGAACTGTTAGTGGCACCAGAATCAAAACAACAAGATCTACCTGATTTCTCAGGTTGGGTACAGTTTTGAGCACTTTCAATTTTGAGCAAAATTCATGATCTCTTAATCAAGTTGATATTATTTTTTTAGTCGAAACTTAGATGGGTCTAAGGTCCCTAAATAAAATTGATTCATTTTGTGGTCAGCTTGGAAAAAGAAAACCTCTCATAGAGAGATTAGAGGAATAGCCTATTATATAAAATTAATGTCTCTCCTCACACTTTATTCATAATATTAGCCCACTCAATTGGTGATCAGGTGATCATGTCCAAGTTTTAAAAAATGATAAAAAATGGAAGTGTTCAAAAATTGTTGCAGTCTGAATGAACGGAAAGTTCTCGTCGCTGCAATTATGGCGCCATGAACGGTTCTCAATGCCGAGGTCTTATGTGAAAGTTATTAAGTTTTGAAGTCTCCAATAAACTCCATTTTTTAGTTGACCAAGTTTTACTTTTCTAAATTGGAAAAAAATTAAAAAGGAATATTCTAAGGAATATTCTGGGAATATTCCTTGGAATATTCCCTAGAATATTCCACAGGGATGAAAAGGAATCCGACAAGTGGAAGTTGGTGGTTTTTTAATGGCTTGACTTCATTGGGGAATAGCCAATTAGAGGCTGCCATGTGGCAGGCACGGAGGCCTCCACGTGGCCCAGGAATTGTAAGTCAAAATTTTTATGGAGGCCCGAGGTTTCGAACCCCCAACCTCCCGTTTGCAAAGCCAACGCCAAACCGACTCACCTGCACATTAGATCTTAACATATGTTGAACTGAGGTTGCATTTAAGGTTTGAATTTGGATCCGTCGGAGGGAAAAGGGGCTAGCCCCTTAGGGCTAGCCTAGAGCTCATATAATCCAGTGCTTGGAACCCTGGAATTTAAACAAAACCGCGCAGAAAAAAAAAACTACAACGGTTAGTTAACCGTTACATGTGACAGCGGTTAACAAAAAATGTTACGGTTTCTAAACCACAGCTTGTTTAAAATGGTTCTCATCATGGTTACATTGGTGGATTCGGCTGAGGTCACATGTGACCCCACCCATCCTCACATTTATTGTAACAGTTAGCGGTTCCGCCGAATCTGGAGGGCGCGCCCAGATTTGGGGCTTTTCTCCATATTTAACTCCCGCTATCTCCATTTGCTCCACATTTGGTGGAGTTTGTTTAGGGATATTGGGAAAAAGTAGTTTTGGCCATAACCACCTCAAAATTGAACGAAATTAGATGAAATTTTAGTCAATTTTTGGTTTCTTCAGCATTCTGGAGAGTTTGGGACAGGTTTCAAAGCAAACAGAGGTGTTCTACAACATATTTTTCTTCAGGGAATATGAAAGAGCCATCAGGGCCATCAAGGAGAAGAAGTTGTATTGGGTTCTACTTCACTATTTAAGGTGGAAAAAAAGCCATTTTTAGCTATTTTCTATCTTCTGAAGCTGAATTTACAGCTGTTTTTTCTTGTTTAGGAATATTTTTCACTGTATAACCATTTTGAGCAAATTAATAGAGCAAGGACATGCCATTGGGGAGCCTTGGACTGGTAGATGTAGCCCAGGAGGGGTGAACTGCCTCAACATTTTGTTTTATTATATTATGGTGAATTTTACTTGTTGTGTATTTCTATTGTGATATGTTAAACAGTAAATTTAATTAACAAATACTCACACATAAAACTCATAAATATTACCAAAATTACTTTATTTAACCTGCAAGTCATGGAGAACAATTTGCACACTAAATTATATGGAAATGGATACTTTGCATAGCATTACAAATAGTTCCATTTTCAGATCAGTTGGTATCAGAGCTAGATTTTTACTCAGCATTTTTTCTTGTGCAAAGATATAGTTGACTTTTTTCAAGTTTTGATGCTTACTAGGCTTAAGCTCAAGAGAGGGGAAGGAAAATTGGTTAGAGCTCAAAATATTCCTCAACTAAGGAGGGCCAGAGAGCCATTAACTCCACCTTCTAATTTACCTCCAAGAGCCACAGAAGAAGTCTTAAGCATGTCTTCAAGAGAAGGAGAATTTCCTGAAGACATCGATCCCAAAGAAGAAGAACGAGTGTTCTGAAAGGCGTTCCTGGACATGACTGAGATGGTGAGGATACTCTACCAAGAAATGAATGAAAGGATTGAAGGAGGAAAGAAAAGTGATGAAAATTTAAAGAAAGGACACGGAGGAAATGGTGATCCACCATCCCCATATTCATCCTCTTCCTCTACATCGTCATCCTCAACTTCGGTGAATCAATCTCACAAGTCCAAAACCACTGGTAAAAGTCCATTTTGAAAGCTTGATGTTAAATTTGAGTTCCTTATGTTTAATAGTGAAGTCAATGTAGAAAAACTTGACAATTGGATAAGACATTTGGAAGTTTATTTGAGGATACAAAACCTTCATGAAGACGACACCAAGATTCAGTTAGCCTCTTTGAGGATGGAAGGAGCAGCATAGGTATGGTGGGAAGCCAAGACCAAGGATGGGATTAAAAAACATGGTAAGATCACTTTATCATGGGCTGAATTTATTTCTGCAATTAAACAACAATTTTATCCATTAGCTCATTTACAAAAGGCTATCATGAATTGGAAAATTTTTAGACAACTTAAGGGACAAAATGTACAAGATTACACCCAAGAGTTTAGATAAGGAGCTCTTTTGCTAGGAATTGATTTTCATAGCCAAGAGACTTTGCTGAAATATATAGGTGGTTTACACAGCTATCTTATACATACTATCCTTATGTTCAATCCTGCTAGTCTAGATGAGGCTTGTGTCCAAGCCACGCATTTAGAGGCTAGAGGCAAACAATCTTTTGATGGGAATGAGGGTAGGGAATTTAAAGGCAAAGGGAGAAATGAAATGAAAACTCTAGGAAAGAAAAAGGAAAATTATTTTGTAAAAATTGTTCCAAAACAAGCCACAATGAAGACCATTGCTGGAAACTTCATCCAGAGTTGAAGCCAGAAAAATTTAAAACCAAAGATAAGGCCAAAGAAAAGGGGAAAACGGTTGCAATAGCTGAACAAGACTTAGGGTATAAATCAGGAGATGAAAATAAAAGCATAGCCATGGTACTAAAGAACATAAAGGAGAAAGAGATTGTAAAAGAAACAAATCCTAGTTCGAGCACTTTAAACTGTCACACAGAAGCTCCAAGTGAGGAGAGGAGGATTGAGTTGTTTCATGTGAGGATTATTTCAAAACACACAAAGATAGACACACTATTTGACAGTGGGTCACAAGCGAATCTCATCTCAGAAGACTTAGTCAAGAAGCTAAATCTTGAAACCATTCCACATCCTAAGCCATATCCACTTGGTTGGATTTGCAAGGATGCTAATTTACAAGTTTCAAGGAAGTGCATGTTGTGCTTCACCATAACAGCTCATTATATTGACATGGTTGAATTGGATGTGGTACCGCTTGACATTACAGGTGTAGTGTTGGCATTCCTTACTTATATGACAGGAAAGTGATCTTCCATCACCATGAGAACAAGTATCATCTATTCAAGGATGGCAAGGAGTCTATTGTGAGAGCACATCAGAAGAAGCTATAATATTCTTTAGTGAATGTAGGGAAGTTGAAAAGGATTGTCAATGCAAGTCAAAATTTGACTTTGTTGATGATTAAGAAAAAATAATTTTTACATAATCCTTTTCATGTTATTGCTGATGTAAATGATGAGATGTTTCAGTCTCAACGCAAGTCATCTTTGGAAGAAGATGACAAGATGTTGCAGAAAGTGTCTTTGGTGTAAATCGGTGTAGAGAACAAAGTGTCGGTGCAAAGTGGTGCAAGAAACCAAGAGAGGGAAAAGCATGCAAGCAAAGATGGCACAAATTTCAGCAATGATCATTTCTGGTTTCAAAATGGCAAGGTACTATGGCGAGAAAACTTGGTCGGGAATCGACACAAGTACATGGCTCATTCGGAAAAAAATCGCCATAAGGACAGTTGGCAAGGTGAATCTTATTTTCAGTTTCCTTTGAAGGTAGACCATTGTAGGAGCAGTATGTTTTCTACAAATTTTAGTTGTTGTTCTACAAGTTTAAAAAATTTGCATCATGACACAGTGAAGGTTAGCAACAGTCGATTAATAGATTCAAGGAAGAATTTGTCTTTTTATGAGAAGCTCAATTTGATGAAATTAGGGAGATTTCAGTGGTTCAAGGTTAGAAGAGTGGAGAATCAATCTCCTCATCTTTATTTTCTATAATTCAGAGGGATTTTTGGGTCCAAAAGCTTCCCATTGGGGAGGTGGGATCAGGTGATCATGTCCAAGTTTAAAAAAATGCTCAAAAATGGAAGTGTTCAAAAATGGTTGCAGTCTGAACAATCGGAAAGGTCTCAATGCTACGATTCTGGTGCCATGAACGGTCCTCAAAACTGAGGTCATATGTGAAATTTATTAAGGTTTGAAGTCTCCAGTAAACTCCATTTTTTAGTTGACCAAGTTTGACTTTTCTAAATTGGAGAAAAATTAAAAAATAATATACTAAGGAATATTCTAGGAATATTCCTCGAAATATTCTCCAAAATATTCCCTGGAATATTCCACAGGGACGAATAGGAATCCAACAAGTGGTAGTTGGTGGTTTGTTAATGGCTTGAATTCATTGGGGAATAGCCAATTAGGGGCCGCCACGTGGCAGGCCCGGAGGCCGCCACGTGGCCCAAGAACTGTAAGTCAAAAATTTTATGGAGGCAGAGGGTTTCGAAACCCTGACCTCCCATTTGCAAAGCCAACGCCGAACCGAATCACCTGCACATTAGTTCTTAACATATGTTGAACTGAGGTTGCATTTAAGGTATGAATTTGGATCTATCGGAGGGAAAAGGGGCTAGCCTAGAACTCATATGATCAAGCGCTTGGAACCCTGGAGTTTAAACAAAACCGAACAAAAAAAAAAAAACTGCAACGGTTATTTAATCGTTACATGTGACAGTGGTTAACAAAAAATGTTACAGTTTCTAAACCATAGCTTGTTTAAAACGGTTCTGGTTGCGGTTACATCAGCGGGTTCGACGGAGGCCACATGTGGCCCCGCCCATCCTGACATTTATTGTAACGGTTAGTAGTTCCGCCGAATCTGGAGGGCACGCCCAGATTTGGGGCTTTTCTCCATATTCAACTCCCGCTATCTCCATTTGCTCCACATTTGGTGGAGTTTGTTTAGGGATATTGGGAAAAATTAGTTTTGGCCATAACTCCCTCAATATTGAACGAAATTGGATGAAATTTTAGTCAATTTTGGGTTTATTTATCATTATGGAGAGTTTGGGATAGGTTTGAGAGAGAACAGAGGTGTCATACAGTAGCTTTTGCTTCAGGGAAGATGAAAGAGCCATTAGGGCCATCAGGGAGAAGGAGTTGTATTGGGTTGTACTTCACTATGTAAGGTGAAACAAAAGCCTTTTTTTAGCTATTTTATATCTTCGGAAGCTGAATTTACAGCTGGTTTTTCTTTTTTAGGCATATTTTTCACTGTATAACCATTTTAAGCAAATTAATAGAGCAAGGACATGCCATTGGGGAGCCTT
The DNA here is from genome assembly GCA_034641835.2 of Pinus albicaulis. Classification (NCBI taxonomy): domain Eukaryota; kingdom Viridiplantae; phylum Streptophyta; class Pinopsida; order Pinales; family Pinaceae; genus Pinus; species Pinus albicaulis. The sequence goes on along the minus strand of CM076580.1, from coordinate 1,019,822,173 downwards.
GGACCGGTAGATGTAGCCCAGGAGGGGTGAACTACCTCAACATTTTGTTGTGTTATGTTATGGTGAATTTTACTTGCTGTGTATTTCTACTGTGATATGTTAAACAGTAAATTTAATTAACAAATCCTCACACATAAAACTTAGAAACATTACCAAAAATACTTTGTTTAACCTACAGGTCATGGAGAACACTTTGCACACTAAATTATATGGAAATTTATACTTTGCACAGCATTACAAATAGTTCCATTTTCAGATCAATTGGTACATTTGGATCAAAATATTTGACCTTAACACTAAAGGGATTTATTCACAATATGTTATTTCACACTTATCAACTCTACCTTTAATAAAAAAAACAATCTGGATAACAATTCCCCTTATAATACCTTAGAACAAGATATTCATAGTATATGGAATGAAGGTAAATCCTCTTATTAGGAGACTTTAAAGCTAGAACCACTCTTAATCAATCTATTATTTTCAGTAGTTATTCAAACCCTAATCCTCTTTGGCTAGATGAGGACCTTGATTTATCTGATAGTTTCAAAATAATCTCTAAATACATTATCAAGATTCTTATTGGTACCGAGTTAGTCAAACTCTGTAGTTTTGAAGACCTTATAATTTGCAATGGCATAACCAATTGGCCAAAATCCAACCAGTTGACTTGTATTCATGGGATTGGAGGTAGTGTTGTGGATCATGTGATATATGATATGCCTCTTTCCAACCAAATTGTCAATTTTGACCTCTTAAATTACCGTGAGTCTGACTCTAATGATAGTCCTCTAGCCATAACACTAAAATTTTCCTTGTACAACAACCATATGCATGAGAATTGTGAGAGTCAAATCCACCTACTTTTTGACAAGATAAAAATGGATCTCTTCTTGAAGGAGTTAAATAGGGATTTACACCTCTTTATTTATAAGGATAACATTGAAAACCTATATCATAATTTTACTACAACCCTCTCTACTACCATTAGTAATTTCTCTACCAAGATGCCATATAAAAATAACAATAGAACTGATAGTCCTTGGTGTGATATTGATTACAAAATTGCTAGGAAAGTGATAAGGGAAGCTCCTAAATGAACCTTTAAAACCTCATATGATAAACACGTACAAAGTTCTTATTAAAATAAAGAAAATATACTATATAAGTAGAAATCAAGAGCAGTTATTGCACCTCTTTAAGTCCGACCCTAGAATGTTTTGGAGGAGAATTTTGATTCGTAAGACTAAATGAAATCATTTGATTCCCTTGAATAACTAGAATTATTACCTTAAAAACCTTTATGAATCCCTTGATGTCATGGACACCATTTTGAATGCTACTAGAGGATGATATCTTTTCATTGGAAGGCATTTAGTTTGGGGTCAAGCGACTTGATAATGGGAAATCTAAGTACATTGAAGGGTACCAAGCATACATTCTTAAAATGGGAGAATATATCCTCATTCCACAGATAAATAATTTCTTTAATTTGGAAATGAATCAAGGCTTCCCTAGCCTTATATAAAGAGCCTTACTGTGCCTATTTTTAAGAGTATGATAAAAGCATTCCCTCTAATTATAGAAACATTATGATTAGTCATACTTTAACCGAGTTGTATTGACTTATTTTGGAAAATACAGTTATATTTTAACTTAAAATATATTGTAAAAGAGCTAAAGGCCAAGCTATATTTAGGAGATATCATTTTACCATGGACTAATAATGAAATTTATTTCTCCTATTGTTTTGTTAACTTTAGAAAAACTTTTGACACCATTCCTAGGAAAAAGTTATGGAACAGGCTAGAACAAAAAATGGTTCCTCTCATATCGAGGGTTGTTGTGACAAGGTTTGTATGAGAATGTTATTTTTAAGATTCATACCACTGAGGGTTGGTTGAAATAAATTAAATGCAATATCATATTCAAGCAAGGGTGTCCCTGATCCCGTAGATGCAATGCCACGATATTTTGAGGAATACTTACATTGTTAATCTCATTAGTAATGATGCCATTTGAGCTTAATATCCTAAAGGAATTTTGAAAGTACTGTGTGCCTGCCCATTTGGAGTTTGAACAGAAACATAATCAACTATGTGGCTTTGAATCAATCTTAAAATTCTCTCAGAGTTGTAATTTTCCCCTCTAATGATATGCAGCAAATAGCTCAATCCTGGCCATATAAATACAAAAACACAATGTGAAACATCAATAACACAGTTAACACCAACCGATATTGTTTAGAATCATCAACCATTACGAACGCTTAGTGAAATACTGAACGAGCTTTGACCTAGGCCGCCGCTCGGCTCCTCGCTTCTGTGGCCTCTGGCTCGGCCTGGTTTGCTATCGGCTGGCCTCCAGTCACTCTGTGGGCTGTTGTCGTTCCCGGTGGGCTTCGGGATCGTTTGGAGTGGCGGGTTTTTGTGCGCTTCTGAGCGTTGGGGTGCATTGAGGCGCTACATCTCTACGCAGCGTTGTCCCTCTGTTCGTGATCGAGGCTTAGTCGGAGCCTCCTCTCCTGCTCGTCCTCTTCAATGATGACCTGAGGGACGTGGTTATATTCGCGGGCTTCTGAGGTCATTGCGGCTATGGAGCCACCTCCGTCGCCCCCCCCCCCCCTCGGACGCTGCTGCCTTCCTCAAGCTCCTGGAATCTCTGCCGAAGAAAAAAATCTCAGAGACAGCTAAGTTTGTGAAACGAGTGGAGGATATCCCTGAGATATATCTCCCTCCCGATGGCCCTATCAAGGTCACCCTATCTTTGGCGGAGCGGGCCTTGGTTGGACAGTTCACGGGCCTCTGGCCCTCTCCCAAAACGACGGAAAGTTGGGTTGCTCGAAACTGGGCTCCGCTGATCAAAGAGAGAGTTACCTCGTACTTCCTAGGTAAGGGCTTATTTTTGTTTGAGTTCTCTAACAAAGATGATAAGGATCTAATCTTTCGAAATGGCCCCTACTTCATGGCCCCTCAGGGGCTTTATCTAAACAAGTGGACGCCCGACTTTGACCCTGCAGTCGATGTGCCCACTTCGGTTCCCGTGTGGGTTAGGCTACCCAACCTGCCTGTTCATTGCTGGAATGGGGAGTCTCTAAGTCACATTGGAAACACCTTAGGCAAGTATATCGATCGAGCAAGTAACAAAGATCAATTCGACTGTGCGATAATCTGTGTTGAAGTAGACTTGGAGATTGGATTGCCCGAGGCGATTAAGATCAGGGTTGGAAGCTGGATTCATTTTCAAAAGCTGGATTATGAGCAGCTTCCGTTCAAGTGTCGGAAATGCCATGTTTATGGCCACTTTGCCCGAAGCTGCCCAAAAAATTGTGAAGCTGAGAAAGGTAAGGAGGAAGGATGGACACAGGTTAAAAGATCTAAAAACGCTCACAGAGGCCCTCGCACTGGAAATACAAATGGCAACGGCTCTCAGGCAGCCCCTAGAAACCAGACACCAATCTTGGAAGATCAAGGCAATAAATTTGTGCAGTTAAGCTCTGTTATAGAAGGCTCACAAGAACCGGAGAAGCAGAAGGACGACTCAATCCCCATAGAGTCCCCCTCTAGATCAAAGCATGTGGATAACAATGAAGACAGATCAAAAGAGGTCCTCATAGAAGAGACAGAGGAAGGGCAAGATTCGGATGATTCAGAAGAAGAAGGTGAAATAGGGATTTCGCAAACCTCAGCCAGAAGATCTCTAAGAGGCCAGAAAACTGCTCGGGAAAAAAGAGAGCAAGAGACTTACAAGGACAAACTTCAGGGAAGCCAACCTACCCTCGAGAAACTCTTGGCAAACACTCCGAAGAAGAATAGAAATCAGTCACAGAGCTCTAGAGGAGCTCATCACCCAAAAGGTAAGTGATGAGGATCGTCTCCTGGAACTGTAGGGGGTTGGGGAGCAGAATTAAAGAAGAAGCATTGAGAAGTCTGAAGCGATCTGAATCCCCAGATATTCTCCTAATCCAGGAGAATAAGATGGAGGAAACTTCCTTTCTCCAGATCGGGAAAAAACTGTGGAAGAATAGCGATGGTCAAGCTGTCTCAGCTCGAGGTGCCTCAGGCGGTCTAGGCACTATCTGGGATGCTAATAAATTTATAAGGATCAAAGAAGCTAATAGTATTCATTGGATGTTCACAAAGCTCCGTCATGTGGAATCTGAGATGACTCTTTCACTCCTTAATGTTTATTCTCCTGTCAACGTAGGGGAGAAAAAAATTTGTTGGGAAACTATTAAACGTCTGGCTGAGTCCGAAGTCTTGGATAATATTATAATAGCAGGTGACCTCAATCTCACCTTATCCTCGTCAGAAAAATGTGGTGGATGCATAGTAAGAGACCCAGCGTGGGAATGGGTTGAAGAGCTGATACATGATTGGGACCTGATCGATGTTAAACCACTGATCGGCAAGTTCACTTGGACAAACAAAAGAATCGGCCCGGGCCATATCGCCGCAAGGTTAGACAGGTTCCTTGTCCATAGCTCTTTTCTTCTTCATGGTTTTGAGTCTAGAATGCATATATTGCCTTGTAGTATTTCTGACCATCGCCCTATAAAACTTGAGTTGGTTGCTCATTCGAATCAAGGTCCCATTCCCTTTAAATTTTTCTCTCACTGGATCAAGGAACAGACTTTCATGCCTCTGATAAAAGCGACCTGGAATATCCCTGTTAAAGGCTCACCATTTTTTGTTTGGGAGGAGAAATTAAGGAGAGTAAAAGTTGCTTTAAAAGACTGGGTTAGGACCTTACCCAATCCGGCTGTGGAAAGGAAATCGATTCAGGAACGGTTGGAGAAGCACCAACTGGTTTTGGAAAAGGTCGAGATCACCAAAGAGACTCTTGAAGAGGAGGCTTCGCTGCAGCACTTGTTCCTCAAGGCTAGCTTGGCAGAGGAAGCTCACTGGAGATTGAAATTTCGCAGCCTCTGGCTCAAGGCAGGAGATAGGAATACTTCATTCTTTTACAAGCAAGCTCAGGCTCGAAACTGCCGCAACGCCATCTCTGAAATTTCTGTTGAGACCACTACGTATAGAGACATTCATAATATCAAATTTGTTGCCTTCACTCACTTCAAAAACCTATATTCCGAAGATGAGGCCTTGGATCTGGATCCGAGTCTTGTGAACGAGGTTCCCTCTCTGATAACCGACAGTCAGAATCATTTCCTGGAAGCTGAGATTGTTAATAATGAAATAAAAAGCGCTCTATTTGCTATGGAACCGGATAAGGCCCCGGGACCCGATGGGTTTACAGCTAGTTTCTTGTAATCCTGCTGGCCCATTGTGGAGAAGGAACTATGTAGAATGATTCGGAAATCCCAAGGGTGCCAGAAAATCGGGGGTAGCACTAATTCAGCCTTCTTGGCTCTCATCCCCAAGGAAAAAGGTGCCAACTCCTTCAGCAGATTTCGCCCCATCTCTCTCTGCAATATAGGCTATAAGTTGATCATGAAAGTTATTGCCAACAGATTAAAATCCATCCTCCCTGGAATCATTCCTGAGAATCAAGGAGGCTTTATTCAGGGAAGACAGATAGTGGATAACTTCATTTTGGTCCAAGAGGCAATTCACTCCAGTGTGGTTCGCAAAGAGAAAGGCATGGCTGTCAAGTTAGACCTGGAAAACGCTTTCGACAGAGTAAGACATAGATTCCTGCTGGAGGTTCTGCAAAAATATGGGTTTGGTTCCAAATTCATAAATTGGATCAAAGCCTGTATCAGCGAGCCTTGGATCGCCCCTCTGGTGAACGGCAGAGCCACTGAATTCTTCAAAGCATCTCGAGGTTTGAGGCAAGGGTGTCCTTTATCCCCCCTCCTCTTTGTCCTCCAAGCCTCTGTCCTCAACTTCCTTTTGAACAAAAAACTTCAGGATCAAGAATTATTGGGCCTAAGCATTGCTAGAGGAGTTCAGAACATAAATCATGCTTTGTTCGCAGATGATTCCCTCTTGCTGGGTGCTGCCTCAGTGCCCTCAGCTAGAAGATTTAAAGAGGTGATCGATTTTTATTGTCATGATTCTGGAAGTAGTCTCAACAAAGGTAAGTGTCAAATATTCTGCTGGAACACTCCTGCTACCACACTCCATGCCATCTCCAGCTGCTTAGGCTTCGCTGATTCCTCATCCTGGACATCATTCAAATATTTGGGCCTCCCTATTTTCCATAAAAGTGCTGCTAGCAGAGATTGGCTACCCCTGTTGGACAAGTTTGAAGCTAAGATTCGTGCCTGGGGCTTCAATTGGCTAAATCTGGCAGGGAAGTCGGTCCTTATAAAATCTGTCTTAAATAGCCTCCCCATCTTTCAGTTTACAGTTCTGTTGGCCCCTGCTGGAATAATAAAGAAAATGGAGGACCTGACTAGAAAATTCTTTTGGAAAGGCGGGAAGGACAATGCTAAGAAAATTCCTTTAATAAGCTGGGCCACAATTGCCATGCCCAGACTGGAAGGAGGACTGAATTTTAAGAATCTTAGCCTACAGAATGTTGCTTTGGGAGCAAAACTGATCTGGAGGATTATTGCCCCTAACCCGGGGTGGGCGCAGCGTGCCTTGTGGAAGAAATATTTCCGTGGCAAGAGAACAAGGTGCTTGGAACAGTCCATAGCCAAATCTAGCTCGGTTATCCAAAAGCTATGTGCAAAATCTGCCTCCCTCATCAGCCAATATGCTCATTGGATACCACGTAATGGCAAGCAAATTCGAATCTGGGAGGATCGGATAATGGGATGTGAACCCTTGGAGGATGATCGCTCTCTACGCTTGTTGAAAGACTGGATGCATAGAGCCGGTTACTTCACTCTGTGGGATATTTCTATCTGGGACAACGGAGTTTGGCATAGTTGGCTCAATTTTGAGGTGCCTCTGAACCTGTCTAGCGAGTTGGAAACTTTCTTAGATCACTTACACGGTAAGGCTCCCTTGCGCTGCAGGAAATTGGATGTTCGTGGATGGGGACCGTCTCCAGGGCACTACACCATCTCAAAGGGCTACAGGCAGATCATTTCAATCCCTCACGTCCCTCCAGATCCGAATTCTTGGAAAGGAATTTGGTTTCATCCATCGCTGCCTAAAATAGACCACTTCTGTTGGCTCCTATGCCATCAGAGGATTTTAACAGAGGACAGACTACGGAAAAGAGGATTTTATGGTCCCTCCCGTTGCTCGATGTGTAAAGAAAGCGCCGAATCTGCTGCACATTTGATGCTCCACTGTAAGTTTGTGAAGGACTTATGGGCTGAAGCCTTAGGCCCTTGGACTCAGGACTTCGCCCTTCCAAATTGCATTCCGGATTTGTTCTCCTGCTGGTTGCACTCTTATCCCGGAGGCTCTCCCCTGAATTCGCATCTCAAGTATGCCTGGTGCGTACTTCCTAAATTGATTAGCTGGCATACCTGGTTGGAAAGAAATCGGAGGATTTTCAGCGATAAGAGGTGTGATCACAAGATTATCTGGATTAAAATCAAATCCCAGCTTAAATAATGCGTAGGCGATCATCTCGATGGGACTGGCTTGAGGGAGCACGATTCTGTTTGGAGTGAGCATCTTGATCTACATTTCTTTGTTGCTGAAAGGCCCCTCATCCCTCTCCATGACTGGCAGATCAGATTAAACGCATCCGATTTCATGTCCTTCTGCTCAAGGAATGCGCACAGCACTCTTTCCTTTGACGGTGCAGCGAAAGGAAACCCAGGCAGATCCGGAGCCGGGGGTGTGGTCAAAACAGCTGATGGAGGCATTGTTCTCAGATACGCCTGGGGTGTGGGCTATAACACCAGCATCCAGGTTGAAGCCCTGGCGCTTCTTCAAGGCCTCAAACAACTAAAATCGCTTGGCATTCTAGTGGCTTCGGTGTTTGGAGATTCCCAAACCATCATTAAAACCATGGTTGACAATGCTTCCCCATCAGATCTAAGACTGTCTAGATTGATCAGAAGAATAAAAACTCTGTCGAACTCTTTTCAGTGCTTAAACTTCTATCATATTAAGAGAGATAATAATAAATATGTTGATGCTGAGGCTAATAAAGCGGTCATCATCCCTCTCGGAGTCATCGTCAGAGATGGAGTTGAAAGTTGGGATCCCATACCTTAATTGACTGGTCAATGTATTACAGCCTTTTTTTGAAGCAGTTTGTCTGCATTTTTAAAGGGGGGAAGATTGAGGCGGTGGTTCGAAAAATAGAATGTAAAAATCTCTGGGGGTGCAAAGAAAAAGAGGCAATGGACTGGTCATGGAGACATCTGGTCTCGACTCATCAATATGTATCCAGTTTTGAGGCCTTGGGCCAGAATTAATATATCTCTCTACCCGTTTCTGTTAAAAAAAAAAAAGGGTGTCCCTGATCCCTTCCATTTTTTGACATATCCATTGGTAAGCTAGAAGAGTGTTTGGAAGATTAAGCTTTTTTTGACTCCACACTCATTAATTTGTTTATAACTCTAATCCTTTATGCTAAGGATATTATTATTTTGGAAAGAAGTAACTATGATTTTAGAAAGAAACTAAGAATCCTCCAAAATCTCTACTCCATGATGGGTATGACTATTAATAGTGACAAAACTAAATTCATAATCAATAAATCTAAAAAGGAAGTCTATGATACTTTCATTTATGACAACTAATTGGAGAAAGTTTCTCCATACAAATATATTTAACATATATTCTAAGCTCAATTGGAATTATATCATTGAGAAGAGGATAAATGGAGGTTGAAAAGCTTACTATGGCTTGAAAACAATTGTAAATCGACAAATATTGGAATTTGAGATTAAAAAAAATATCCTCTTTGAGACTCTCATCACTCTTTTTATTTTATCTAGATGTGAGGTCTGGGGTTGCAATATATCCAGAGATTTATGGAGGAAGATTGAAATATCCAGAAGCAATTTATAACCTACAATCCTTAAGATTAAAGGAAATACTCCATACTTTATCCTCCTAATTAAAGAAATTCTATCCCCCATTGAAAGCAATGCTATGACTAGGTTCCTTGAGTATAAGAAGAATTTATACAACATGGATTCCAAGAGGCTTCCTAAAATCGTTTCTAACTCTAGAGAAAACCCCCAACTTTGGCTCAAATTAAGGCGGCATAAGGATGGCCAAACTTGGTTAGACCATTTGGGAATAAAGGAGGAAATCATATTGTAGAATCAAGATAATATTAAAACCATCATCACTTCCAAATTTCAGGAGAAATTATCGGGTGATAAAGAGTTAGAGGAAAAAAAGAAACAAAGATATTATCAAGAGGTGATTAGCCCAAATCTCAAAAACCAAAATTATCTTTCTATTTTGACTAGTGTGGAGAAGAAAATGAACACTTTTAAGATAAGAACTAATTCTCATGAGCTTCATAGTGAAAATGGGTGTTCATAAACTCCCAAAATGCCGTGGGATGAAAGAGTCTATCACTTACACAATCCTAAGAGGGTTGAAGATAAAAAGCACATTCTCTAAGATTTCCAATCTTATACTCAAATTCAATCTAATTTTCAAGATATGTGTCACATTACTAGCCTTTTTTACCTTTAAAGTCACCAAAACTATGGTGATCTAGTAAGAATTCTTCTCTTACTTCCTTTTGAGTATACAAATAAAATGTTAAAGAATTATGATTAATCTCTTACCTTCTTAATGTCCAATAGACCATATAAGCCTTAGAGGATGCTAATCACCATAAGCGTCATCATAGTTTTACTTAATGTAAATGATAGTATCATGATCATTATAATTTATATAAAGAATGGGATCATTAAAAAAAATATCAAAATGAATTTATATAAATTATTTCATTAAATGTTAAAATAATATAATTTGTTTTTCCTAGTTAGATTGATATTAGGCAGGAGTCGGCCACAATTTTAGATAAAAGAATGGTCTTTCAACCTATGGGATGTTTTCAATGATATCATGCAATTCTCGATCGATTATTGATGCCCCATGGGACAATTTGTATCCCACATAGGTGGTTCCTACCCTCAACCCCTCCACATGAGATTTGAACCAATGACTTGGTGGAGATTAAACCCCACACAAACCAATTAATATAGGCATCATGGGTAAAAAATAATATAATGTTTATGTTCAATTTTCTTTTGCTAATCTCTAATCATTGATATTGCTTAAAATTAAAAGAAGTTAGGTTCATTTATCCTTTAATCAATCAAATTGCGGTTTTTATAGTATTTGTAATATTTTAAGTTCTTCTTTTAATAATTTTGTTTCATTTTTTAGTGTCTTTTATTGGCATTATGGTTGATGTGTTGTCCTTAATGGTAACCTACTTGAAAAATATGTCCTTCGTTATGACCTTCTTATAATATGATGATTATAGAACTCTTACATATGACATGATTGATGGTACAAATTTTTCAGAAGATATGGAAGACAATTGGCAATTTTGTCACAAGATGTATGAAAAATGTGAAGTTTGAAAATTATACGCGGTCCTTGTGAAGAAAATTCGTGTACATATACTGGTTATGTGAAAAAAGTCGCGTATATAATCTGAACCATGAAAAACGGGAAACCGGGAGCTATTTCCATGGTAATTTCCCATAGTATTGTGACGACAAGATCTATTTGATCATGACAAACTAATACCAACAACATTACCAAGTGATTTTTTCTGGTATTGGCAAGGAAAAAAACTATATAAGGAGAAGGATATCAAGGAGCTATGTTTGTAATGTAATGGTTTACTCTTATGTGATCTGATTAGGAAAAAGTGTTCACCAGAGAGCAAGGAGAAGGCTCAGATATGAAATATTTGAATTTGTATTGAATATATGATTTTATTGATTTGATTGTTGCAAAATGTTTAAATGACTAACAATGAAAAATTTGTGATCATGAATATGTGTGTGTGTGTGTATGTGTGTGTTGATATCTGTAGCCTTGATAGTATGTGCACGGAGATTTGGTTTGACATCTTATTTGCAGCAAATTTTTTATTCAATAATTTAAAGATTTGTATGCAATTTAGCTTCTGTATAGTCACATACATACACGGATATGCCTCGCAGTAGTCACGTATATATTTGAAATAATTTTTTTTACATTATTTCCTTATTTTTGTTTTGGTATTTAGGATATATATATATATATATATATATATATATATATATATACGGTTTTTATGCATGATAAGTGTGTATATATATTCAAATATGGTTAATTGAAGTCATATATATAATCTAGGGTTTGGATTTTTGCTTGGTGATAATAGTTGATGAATTTGTTTTTACTAGAATGGTCTGTATTTGACCATGTGGATTTGATTGATTATTTGTGGCCTAGTATGTTGATCAATGATGATGTTGGAAACTTGTGATTGGGTATTTAGTGATTCAATATTGGTATATTTGTGATTGAATGCTACAATGATTCAGAATTTGTACTCAGTGATTCAATGGTTTGGTGATTCAGTTGGTTTGTATACAATATTCAGTGACTTGAGATATGTACATAGATGTTATGCAGAGGAAGTGCATATATACATATGTTTTCTTCAGAACAATCGCGTACATATACTGAAGTAAATTTGACTAGGGTTTGCAATGGTTGCAGATTTTTTCAGTAATGACTATATGGTATCAAAAAATGTGATTAATCATCAAATGGTTGAATGGTTGTTTGGTCTTCATTTTAATGGTTGGTAACTTGGGATTGGTTGATTGTTTAGTGATTCAACTTCTTTAATGATTCATTTTATTGATGATTGATATTCAATGGTGATTCAATGATTATATTCAAATTTTGTGATTCGGTTTTGTACATTGGTTTGGCTTATTTCTAGTGTGGGTCTAGTGTGAAATTTTTATGAAAGGTGGCTTGCATGTTTTGATGGTTGATTGACAGGTGGATCCAGTGTGAAACATTATGAAATGTGTTCCACAAAGTACTAATGGTTGCAGCCTTTAGTGGGGGATGGGGGGGGGTAGGAGCTCCATTCAGGTAGGAACCAATAAACGAAATAAGGGGGTTGTAGATCCCTTCCAGTAGGTTCTATAAAATGAGTGGAGGTTGTATCCTCTGGCAGGCAGGATCCTACATGTTTGTAAGAGTTTGCACTTGAAAAATATGTACTAAAGCATTTCTTTATATAATAAGAAAGAAGACAGAGACAACAGCAACGGTGTTTTCTCCCACAATGGGTTTCCACCTAAAATCCAATGTTCATATGTGATTGATGTGTTTCTCATGTGTTATGGTTTATCTTCTCTTATTTCTCATATTTACTGCTTAATAAATAGGCAATGAAATAATGATGCACTGGTTAAAGTTAAAAAATTGATGAAAATCATAAAAAATAGTTATCTATATATACGTAGTTTACATTCACTGAAGTCATGTATACACGTGAGTTGCCTATGTAAAATTCACGTACATAATTTTTAATTTAAAATAAATATCGAGTGAATTAAAAATATTGATTCACCCTCCACCCCGCCTCTCAATATTTTTCTTATCAATTATTATTATAGCAGGTCCCTCAATACAAGTGTAATCTCTTAAAGGGAGATATATCAAGATGAGCAGTCAAGAGGGAGTATTTTCCATCAAGCCACCTCTATTTAATGGAAATAACTTTATGTGTTGGAAGGACATAATGAAATCATATTTGCATGCACTAAGAGAAAATTTATGGAAAATTTTTGAAGGTGGATATCAATTTCCAACCTCCTTTCCCATAGATGATGCGGGAAAGAAAGAGTATGAGAAAAATGCAAAGGAAATAAATGTTATCTTGGGAGGATTGGATGAATCTAAGTTTGTGAAAATCATGCAGTTGAGCACCGCAAAGGAAATGTGGGATAATCTTGTTCAAAGCTATGAATGTGAATCTAAGGTAAAAAAAATGTTAAACTTCAATCATATAGAATTCAATAAGAGTCTCTTCGAATACATGATGATGACATCATTACAATTTTTTTCCTTAGAGTATATGAGTTTCTTAACATAATGAAATGTCTTGGTGAAAAAATTAAGGATTATGTTGTTGTTGAAAATATTTTGAGATCACTAACCCAAAAGTTTTGTTTGAAAGTCTCTGCCATTGAAGAAATTCAGGATTTGAAGAATATTATTATTGAACAACTCCATGGGATCTTCACAGATTATGAGAATAGAAAAGGGGATACAACATGTTTTAGAGAAGTATCCTTCAAAGCCACAAATAAAGAGATAAAAAAGGAAGAGCCTAAATATACAAGCTACATTTCAGATGAGCAAGAACTGAATGTTGTAAAAATGATGCAAGTAGGAACTAGTAAGTTCAAAGGTAACTTCCTTTCAAAAAATTTTCTTATAGAAGAGTATGAAACTATGCTGCGAAGTGTCCTATAATTAAAATCATGAGAAAGGAAAGAATGTTTGAAAGAAGGATGCCAAAATAGGTTTTACTAGAAACAAAAAAATTTATACACATGAATACAGTGAGTATTCTTCCAATAATGAGGATGATGAATCAAATGAAGAATTTCAATTACTTATTGCATTTGAAGAACAATGTGTAGATGAATCTAATAGTAATGATGATTTAGACTCGGGGTCATAAACAAGAATCAAGAAAAGGAAATTAGTATGTATAAAGAAAACAACCTAGTTGCAGAAATAACCCAGCTAAAGATTTGTCTAGAAGAGGCTAAATTAGTATAAGAAGCCTTGAAGAAACAAGTCCAAGAAAGGAAAAAACATTGTGAAACCTTAGAACTTGAAATTGTGGACCTAAGAAAGGAACTTGTGAAACCAAAGCCTAATAGGGGAATTTTGAGGTATAAAATGGACCTCCTAAGAAAAATATAAAATAACAATGGAAATAATAAAATAAGATTAGATTGCATCATCAAATTTTATTGGGAAAAAATATATATATATATATTTTCAACTCGTGTTTTCAACTTATTTCCCTATGGGTTTAATCAAATTTAAAGTGGGAACACTCGTTGGATGAAAATTTTGATTCCTCATCCAAGGAGTACCCATGTTGCATACATTCAATGGACCCTTCTACATGAAAAATGAGAAATACATGAAAAACATGATTGCAATCACATTTTTTTCATGTATTTTTCATTTCTTTTGTGTTGCAGGGTCCATCGAAAGTAAGCAACATGGGTACTCCTTGGATCAGGAATTAAATTTTGCATCCAACGAGTACTCCCACTCGAAATTTGAGTAAAACCTTAGGGAGATAAGTTGAAAAAGTAGTTTTATTATTATTATTTTTTTAATCTCTCTAGTCTTTTACCCCAAAAATGGTGAATCCTCCCACATGGTTGACATCATCATCTTGAATCATATTGTTTCTTATAAAGTTTATTTTGGTTGTACATTTTTCTTAGGAGGCCCATTTTATACCTCAAAAGTTCTCTAATGGGCTCTAAATCTTAGATTTTCTAAAGGATTTGAAATTTTAGAGGAAATCATTAAATTTTATTTTTATCCACTAATAAAGACAGGTCTTGGATACAATCCAAATCAAAATGGTGAAACATAAGATCCTATGAAATATTTTGAAGCAGGTATAATAAGATATACCAATGTTGTAATGAAGGATCAAACTATGCTCTTGCAAGAATGAAGGATCAAACTATGCTTTGGCAAGACAAATAGCAAGTTTATCAAGAAGGTATTATACTCCCATGTATTCTTTATTCAATGGTCAATGCTTCACTTGTCATAAATTTGGTAAAATAGCAACCATTGTGTTGCTTATAAAATTATTATGAATAAAGAATCAAGAAATAAACATAATGTAAATAGGCCAAATAAATCTTCTTATAATGCTTTCTATCCACTTCAGAATGAAGTTGAATGTTTTATTTGAAATAAATTTTGCCATGAAGAAACTAAATGCAGAAGAAGGATGAATTCATCTAATCAACATCAGCAGAAGTCAGAACTTCCCAATGTATGGAAAAATAAAATTACTTCCTTTGAAAATGTGGTCGAGCCTTATATGTAAGAGATCAAGAGAATCTATGGTACATTGACAGCAGTTTCTCAAAAAATATGATACGTGATAGAGATAAGTTTGTTTCTTTTAATGAAATTAAGAAAGAAAAGAATGTGACTTTTGGTAATAATTCACTTGCTACTATTAAAGGAAAAGTATTTGTGGCATCAAAAGAAAAATTCAAAGATGAGAATGTATTATTTGATGGGCTAAAACATAACTTGTTGAGTGTTATTCAAACGTGTGATTAAGGGAATGAAGTTATTTTCAGGTCAAATAATTTATTTGTAAAAAAAATGGATATAGGTAAGACTATAATCAATGGAACCAAAAATCTGAGAAATGGCAATGTCCTAGAAGGTGGAAAAGAACACTTTTTTTGAGAAAATATGAAGAAATTTAGTTGTGGCATAAAACATTTTGACACCTAATATTTCCTCAACTATACAAATCAAGTAAAAGGGGAGCAGTTTTTGACTTGCCAGACATATCTCCACCTGAAAATAGTATATGCAAATCATGCCAATTTGGTAAGCAATCAGGATTTCAGTTCAAAGTTAAGGAATGCACTTAAAGTAAACCCCTTGAAATTTTTCATACATATTTATGTGAACCTATGAGAAAGAAGTCTCCTTGTGGTGAAAAATAGTTCATGGTATTAATTCATGACTTCACAAGAATGCTTTCGGTCGGTTTACTAAAGCATAAATATAAGGCATTTGAAATTTTTTAAATATCTAAGGCTATGGTGGAAAATGAATTGGAATTAAAAATCAAATGCCTTGGATCTGATAGAGGAGGAGAGTTTATATCAGATAAATTTTTCAATTTTTGTGAGCATCACATCATTAAAAGGTAATTTTCCATAGATATAACTCCTCAACAAAACAAAGTGGAAGAAAGAATGAATAGAACAGTTCAACAAATGGCACATGCTACGCTTCATAAGTCAGGAACGCCTCACACATCTTGGGGAGAAGCAATACAAAACAATTTTTGATATACTCAACAAGGCACATGTTTGAGTAAACAGTGATAAAACCTCATAGGAACTTTGGTATGGAAAACCTACAATTATCAAATACTTGAGAATCTTTGGAAGAAAATGTTTTATAAAGAAAAATGATGATAATCTAGGATTTTTTTTTTTTTTTTAACATAATCGGTTGTTATTTTGTATTCCAAAAAAGAGGAGGAAAAATTCCATAGTTACATAATGAGCTGCTTACAGAGCATAGAAGGAGGTATCTACAACAAAATGCTACATTGCCTTTGTTCCTAGTTTTCGAAAAGCGCTGAAATACAGATATTGCATATATTTGAACAAACTGAGACAGAAGAAGGGTGAATTTAAAAGGCATGCTTAATCAATATTGATATGGCTGATATGTCGAGCTGTAGATTCTTTAGGATTGTCTTCATTTCCCATGTTCCTCATGTTTAAGGAGCTGGAGCTTGGTGCAGTGCGCTTCTCCAACATGTATTTGAAAATTTGCACTGACTCTTCAGCATGTGCACATTGATTGGAGAGGGTGTTAAACTAGTTTTGAAGCGAGGTGACCCTATGGAGAAAGTCATTTACATCAGCTTCATGTTTTTCATCCAAAATTTTTACCTCAGTTTTCATCTTAGCTTCAAGAATATTTTGATGAGCTCTGATCTACTTAAGCTTGGCTTGTAGGTTCGCACAGTGGAGACAATATTCGCTTTGTGCAATGTTGAAGAGAAGGAGGAGCGGAGGAGCACAAGCTTTGCTACTAA
The DNA here is from genome assembly GCA_034641835.2 of Pinus albicaulis. Classification (NCBI taxonomy): domain Eukaryota; kingdom Viridiplantae; phylum Streptophyta; class Pinopsida; order Pinales; family Pinaceae; genus Pinus; species Pinus albicaulis. Next base: position 1,019,805,451 of record CM076580.1, on the reverse strand, counting down.
AAATTTCGAAAGGCTGCTGAGAGAGGCTACCAAGAAGGAGAAAAATAAATATTGATGAAAGTATGTGCAGAGTCGCCCAGTCACCATAGGGGATCCAGCGCAGAGAATGAGGGAGGAGTGGAGCTAATGTACGGGGGAAGGTGGAGGATCGGGAGGTGAAGGTGCTAGAGGCACTGTGAGCTACATAGGGCAGGTAAAATAATGCGGGGGGAAGGCAGGGGCGAAGCACGGCTGATGAAGGCGTGCAGAACGCAATGAGGGGGGAGGGATAATTAATTAAGGAGAAGGGGGAAGGTTGATATAAAGGACAATGTGAGCAAGAGAATTCATCGTGGGGGGAGAAGCGAGGCAAGGAAGTCATGGGAAAGGTATGGGGGCTAGTACGAAAAATTCTGAGAGGTGTTGTGAGATCAAAATGTAATATTGAGTCTGAAGTAGGCAGGATCATGGCAGAGGCTAAATATATGAAACATCATTGCATAGGATATGCCCTGAGGTTCACGTGCACGCCCTGTTGGTGAGGAGATCAGCATCTTTGTTGAAATTGCGAAGAATATGGTAGAAAGATGTGCCCTTCATGTCAACCAAGAGGGAGTGGAATTTGCTGATGATTTGGTGTAGCGCAATGTTTGTTGATGGATGTTTGCAGATGATCAAGTTAATGATAATTGTAGAGTCTCCAAAGACCATAGAATTAGTAATGTTAAGCTTTCTTAACTGTAACAACCCTTGAAGAAGGGAAAAGGCCTCCGCTCTGTTGTTCGAGAGGGAGCCTAGACCCCATTCATAGGATGCAAGAGTGCTACAATTTTCACTTCAAATGATGCCTCCAGCCCCTGCTATGCCCGGGTTGGACTTAGAAGCCCCATCAAAAAATAAGGAGGGTTTGGCACATCTCTTTATCCTGTCATCAAATTCCTCTTCGTTAAGTCGGATCTTCCATCCGTTGTCTTCTTTGTGTGGCTATTTTGATAAAGTATTTATGTTGTTACTACTGATGTTCTTGTCCAAAAGATAACCAAGAAATATCCTTTCCTCCACACAAAGATCCCTGTAATCAATTTTGTTGTGGTATTTAGCAGTGATGGCTTCAAGTGTAAGACTCCATGATTTTCTGCAGAGTTTTCTAAAGGAGGGCTCTTCATTCTTGAAGATATTTCTATTCCGAGTGAGCCAAATGTTCCACAGAGTCACATAGGGGAGGGTGTCCCAAACTCTCTGCGAAATTTTGTTCTTCTTTTTACCCCAGGGATAACTGTTCTTCCATGAGTGAAGGGATTCAGCTATGATACTGTGGCAATCCCAGTTAGGTTGATAAAAGGGGGTGAGCTCGTTCCAAAAATGGGATGCAAAGGGGCACTCAATGAAAAAATGTTGGGTTTTCTCTTCAGCAGTTTGACAGTTTGGACATCTTGAAGGGCCAAGCACACCTCTTTTCTTAAGGTTCTCAGAGGTTAAAAGTTTTTGTTTCAGTAGTGTCCAGATAAAAAACTTGATTTTGGGGAGTGCTTCCGATTTCCAAACAGCCTTCCAATTAGACCATATAGGCATAGGATAATAATCACTGCAAAGATGTTGACAAGCTTCTTTGATGGTGTATGCTGAACCGGAGAGGTCCCATCGAAGTTCATCCACATTGTATTTTCTAATAGGAGTCAGGCCATGAAGATGAGATTGGAGAATGCCAAGGTCGACTTCTAGGTGGGATGGAACTTTTGGGAAGTGCCAGCCAGTCCAGTTTTGAGTTTGGTCATCCCATTTGGAGAACTGAATTATTAGCTAAAAGCCCATGTTGCTGAAGAAGGAGGTAATGCACTGAGTGCCAGGTTTTTCTATGATGGGAGACTATCCCATGGGAGATTTGGAAATATTTGGGGCTAGAAAGGGAATGGATTTTTTACAAAGAGCCTAGATTTTGGAGCATGGCCTGTTTGGTATTTCTTGGTCAAAGAGATGCTTCCGGGTAGTGTTGAGATACTTGACTTCCATGACATTTTTCCACCAAGCTTGATTCCCATTAATAAGCCGCCAGATGATCTTCCCTCCAAAGGCTGTGTTTAGGAGCTTGGGAGAACAGACTCCAATTCCTCCGTGCTCCTAATCCTGAATTACCTGCCTCCATTTGACAAGGTTATATTTCCTTTTTTCATGCTTCCCGCCTTGCCAAAGAAATTTCCTGATGATAGCTTCAATTCTGTGGTGTATGATGGCAGGGGCTTGAAGAAGGGTGAAGTGATACAAAGGCAGGGATGAGCCCCATTGATGGACCTTCCTTTTCATTTTTTCTATAGTAACATTCTAGACTTCTTCCTTTAGAGGGCCAACACTCACAGGCATACCCAAATAAGTGAAGTGCCCCCAGTTCAATTTACATGGGACGCCAAAGATGTTAGCAATGCTATTTATGGTTTGACTAGATGCATTCCATCTGTAAATGAAACTTTTTAGATGGTTGATCTTACCTCCAGAATAATCCATGAATTTTTCCAAGACAGTTTTGAAGTTCTGAGCAATGATGTTGCAGGCTCCTCCGATCAGAAGAGTGTCATCTGCAAATTGGGAGTAGTTCATATTTTTGACTCCATTGTCGAATTTGATGCCTGTGATAAGGCCCGCACGCCTCATATGATACAAGGCCTTGCTGAAGGACTCCACCATGAGAATAAAGAGATAGGGGGAAAGGGGACATCCCTGCCTTAATCCTCGATAATATTGAAAGAAGGGGCCTGGTCTGCCATTTATAAGAGGAGATATCCAAGGTCCAGAGATACAAGAATTAATTAGAGCAAGAAAATTAGAATCAAAACCCATTTTTTGAAGGACAACAAGGAGGAAGGAATGTCTGACCCTGTCAAAGGCATTGGCAAGATCCAACATAGGTATGAAACCTTTTTCTTTGCAGGAGATGCTGGAATGAATGGCTTCTTGGACAAGGAGAATGGAGTCGGTAATTTTCCTTTGGGATATGAAGCCGCCTTCGTTTTCTGAAATGAGGCCATGAAGATGAGGCTTGAGGTGCATGGCAAGAATTTTGGTGATGAGTTTATAGGAGGAGTTGCAAAGAGAAATAGGCCTGAATCTAGAGAAGGAGGAGGGCTGGTTTTCTTTGGGGATAAGGGCAAGGTAAGTAGAATTGGTGTAGCCCCAAAAACAAAAAATCCGCTGAGCCCATTGTATCATTTTCACAAGATATTTTTTGATTAGATCCCAATAGACTCTGTAGAAGTTAATAGACAAGCCATCTGGTCCCGGATCTTTGTCCGGATGTAAGTCCCAGATTGCGCTTTTGATCTCTTCTTCTTCAATTTCTCTGTTGAGAGTACTATTTATTTATTTTTTGATATTGCTAGGGAGGTGCTGGAGAAGATCGGAGTAGTCTCCAGGGGCTCTTGCCTCTGTCAGAAGCTCTTGGAAGTGCGTGGTGGCAGCTCTTTTAATTTTTTCTTGTTCAGCTTGAAGATGACCATCTGTGTCAACGATACAAGCAATGTTGTTTTTTTCTTTTCTGGCAGTGGCCTGTTTATGAAAAAATGCAGTGCTTTTGTCACCTGATTGGAGCCATAAACTTCTTGATTTGATGTGCCATTTATCCTCCTCTGCCCTGTTGGCACGATAGAGCTGCCAATAGAGGTATTTCTCCTAGGTGAGACACTCTTGTTGGTGTTGTGAGCTTCTATTTTACTATGGATTTCATTTATATTGCCTTCAATTTCCGCCTTGATATGATCTGGTTCCCTATATTGGGTTTTATCCCATTCCTTCAAGGCCATCTTGGTTTTCTTTAGTTTGGACTCCCATATAAAGGATGGAGAGCCTTCAACATGCTGGAGCCAAGTGTTGTGGACTAATTGATTTTCTTCAGGAATATCGTTCCAAAGCGGACTGTATTTAAAAGGGATGGGCCCAAGAGAGCGATGGTCTCTGAAAGTGAGGGTGATGGAATAATGATCAGAGGCTGGAAAGCAAAGAACACTGGCAGTGGCAGTAGAGAAATTGGAAAGAAAATTGACATCAACTAGGATTATGTCTAGTCTTTCCATGATATTACCTCTCCCTATTCTTCTATTGCTCCAAGTGTATCTTCGGTTCTTTGGTACTATGCCCACTAGATCATGATCTTGCATTATTTCTTTGAGCTGATTTCTGGAAGGATCTTGATTGAAGCTGCCTCCTCGCTTCTCATTTGCATGCAGTATTAAGTTGAAGTCCCCTCAAATTATTATATTGTTGTTATCTTCTTTATCTATGTCTTCTTTGATGGATTTCCAGCATTTCTCTTTGTCTCTGTAATGGTTCGGCCCATAGACATTGTAAACTATGATTGTTTTTTTCTCTCTATTGTTCTCTAATGTCATTTTGATCCAATTTTGATTTACAATGATGCCTTTTTATTCCCAAATACTGTGATTCTAGAGGGTGGCTAGTCCACCGGAGGCACCCTTTGATTCAGTAAGTTTGCCTCCATAATTCTTTGTTTTTTTAATGATTTCCTTCATTTATGTTTCTCCTTGTTTTGTTTCCTACAGTAGAATGATTTCCGGTTTCTCTTGGTTTATAAGATCTCTTAGGGCTGCAATTTTGGAGGGTTTCCCTAGACCCTTGTTGTTCCATGAGAGAATTTTCATCATTGCAAAAAGGTTGTGCGGAGAGTTGCTTTCCCTCCTTGATCCTTTTTCCCAGTCTCCTTATTTTTTTGTCCCAGTATGTAAGTTTCTATGGGATTCTTAGTACCCAATGCTATGTCTTTCTGTACATGTTCATCTCGGTGTTGATTTGTTGTTTTCCTTCCCAGGCCTTGTTTTTTTTGTGTTTCAAGAGTTGCTCCATGTTCCTTTGCTGAGTTCCTAGTGATTCGGATAGAGGAGGAGTCTTGAGAGGAGGAAGGGGGGTCAGGGAGGGAAGGGGTGATGCGAGGTGAGTCAGGTTGGGAGAGAGGGTTTAGAGGGGGAGGGTCATCATCAGGAGGGGAGATGGATGAGAAAGGGTTGGATGAATCTAGGGTGGATTTGCGGGGGGGGGGAGGAGCAAAGGTAGAGGGTTGCTGGGAGGGATCCAGATTGGGTGAGGAAGAGGTTAAAGGATTGGACTTGGAGGGCGAAGCAGCAGGGGAGATAATCTTAGGGTTCGGGGCGACTTTTTTTATTTTGAAAATTTCCCATTGTGGATTAATTTATGGGCTTTCAACATTAGTAAATTTTGAACAACGATTAGAAAAGTGACCATACTCGTGACATACCTTACATTTAAATGGAATATTTTCATAATTGAGCTACTGAATATGCGTCCATTCATCCACTTTAAGCTTGATAGCCTCAGGAAGACCTTTGCCCAGATATACCTCGACACAGATCTTGGTGCATGCTTGCATATTGTCCTTTGGTTCACTGCGATCTATGAATTTTCCAATAGAATTCCCGATGGCTCTAACTGAATCATCCCCCTAGCAATGCAGAGGGAGGTGGGGAAGATGCACCCAGACTGGTACAGCGCTTGGGACATCTAGCTCTAGATCAAAGTCTAGCATCCATTTGTTTAGATACAAGCCTCTAGATTCCATGAAATAGTGCTCATTTCTAAAGATTAGGTCTTTGTCCTCTTTTGTTTCGAAGTGAAAGGTGAAATACCCCTTCCCACAGAATCAAATGGAGATTTTGCCATTGATTTTATCAGACCAGTTTCGTTCGACCCATATTTGTACTGTCTTCGGTGAGGGCCAAAGCTCAGTGAATTGACCGATGAGACCCTTTTCAGCAAGAGAGAGAGCTTACATGCGAGGGATTGAAGGAGGAAGGACAACCTCCTGCAACCCATCGATATTTTTCACGAATTTGGAGATCGCAAACCTAGGGTGAGGAGGAGGCAAGGAGTTAACAAGAGCAGAAAATGCAAGGTCTTGGATCTCGTTTGCGGCCACCTCCGGGGAGGATTCTAGAGGGGCCATTCCAAGATTGAGGTCGCGATCAGCAGGAAGCCGAGGGAAGGTGCAGCAGCGCAGGCTCAGAGAGCACAGCAGCGCATCCGCGGGGCCTCAGAAGATCCTCATGAATTCATTATAGTCCTTTTTTTTGTTTTCATATCATCTTAGAAATAATTTCAGTAATTTTAATTATTATCATAGAAATCTAGCCTTAAGAAATCACATCGTTTCTAGGTCATATATGATAGAAAAAATTTTCATCTTTTCAAGTTCATATTCCACGTAAAATTCATGTAAATTTCCATGGGAAGCTCTCATATCTTGCCTCAAAAATCTCACAAATATTTCCTCCAAATATTTCCTCATAAATTCAATGAAATTTCCGTAGAAACTCAACAAACTTGCTTGCCCGATAAGCTAGGAAAATTTGAACCTAGAGTTGATGAAGGAATCCTTGTTGGATACACTTCCAGAATTAAAGGATATAAATTTTATAACAAGAGGCTCCAAAATATTGTTGAAAGTATAGATGTTGTGATTGATGAAGCATCTGCACATACCAAAAGATAAGTACAATTAGAGGCTGAAAAAATCCCTACTAAGATCTAAGAAGTTGTAGGAGAAGAAGAAATAGAAGCATCATAAGAAGGAAATGAAGATGTAAGTGTGTCAGAAAAGACTCCATCAAGGTATTTTTAGAAAAATCATCATGAATATGAAATTCTAGGTGATAAAGAAGATGGAATGCAAACTAGAAGAACATGTATTGGATCAACTAGTCACTTAGCCTTGTTATCCACAATTGAACCTAAAAAAGTGAATCAAACAAGTAAAAATGAATGTTCAATTAAAGAAATGAGTGAAGAACTTGATCAAATAGAAAAGAATCATACATGGGAGATAGTACCAAGGCCTCGTAATAAAAATGTAATTGGGATAAATTGGGTATTTAAAAACAAACTGAATGAAAAAGGAGAAGTTATCTGAAACAAAGCAAGACTTGTATTCAAAGGCTATGCTCAATGGGAAGGGATATACTTTGAAGAGACATTTGCACCTATATCTATACTTCAATCCATAAGAATTTTCCTTGCATTTTTCATCTTTCACAACTTCAAGGTATATCAAATGGATGTTAAATTTTCATTTCTAAATGGAGACCTAGAAGAAGAAGTTTATATTAAAAAACTTGAAGGATTCATACTTGGAAATGATAAAATTCTCATTTGAAAAGTTAAGAAGGAATTATATGGGTCAAAATAGGTTCTTCGTGCATGGTATTATTTTCTTGACATGTATCTTCCACAACAGGGATTTAATAAAGGATCTACAGATAACAATCTATGTATCAAATTTGTCAAAGAAAAAATTTTGGTAGTAGTAGTTTATGTTGATTACATCATATTTAGAAGAAATGTTGAATCTGTGAGCCAAGAATTTGCTTCAGCCATGCAGCAGGAATTTGAAATTTCTTTACTTTGTGTGCTAACATAATTTCTTGGTCTTTGGGTTCATCAAACTAAGGATGGTATCTTCCTTTCTCAAACCAAGTATATCAAGCATATTATGAAGAAATATGGATTACAAGACTGCAAACCTTTATGCACACCCATGATAATAGGGTGCAATATAGGCCAAAATGATGACTCTCCTATAATTAATCAACCCAAATACATATCTACTATTGGAAACTTGATTTATATTATCGGTACAAGTCTGAACATTATGTATGTATTTGGCATAGTTGGATGATTCCAAGAAAATCCTAAGGAAACACATCTCAAAGAAGTCAAGAGGATATTCAATTATCTGCAAGGAACTTAATATCTTGGATTATGGTATCCCAAAAACATAGATTTTACACTTCATGTTTACACGGATGCATATTGAGCATGTAGTGGTGATGACCGCAAAAGTACTAGTGGAGGAGAATTCTATTTGGGGCGTTGCTTAATTTATTGGTACAATAAGAAATAAAGTTTTATTGCTTTATCAACTGTTGAGGTAGAATATGTTGATGGTGTTGCTTATTCTACTCAACTTCTGTGGATTATCCAAACATTACAATAAATTCAAGTCACTTGTCCTCAACCTATACCTATTATTTGTGACAACACTAGTTCCATAAGTATCTATAAAAATCATGTCATTTACTCAAAAACTAAGCACATCCCAATCAAATACCATATTCTTGGAGAGCAAGTTCTTTAACAGAAAATCAAGTTGGAGTATATTCCTTCAAAGGAACAATTTGTAGATCCATTCGCCAAACCTCTTCCATGTGATTCCTTTGAGTATCTCATACATAAGTTAAGAATGATTCCTACCCCTTCACCTTGCTAATTTCTCTAACATGACAGGAAATATGATCTCAGAGGTAGTTATGTATGTGTATCTTAATTCCATATGTTGTTGATGTTTTAATGATGTTGCATCCCATGAAGTAACTGTGACCAAGAACATACATTACATGTTCAAGGGAGTTGTGATTTTGGAAAATCGACATTTCATATTTTTTGTGGTTCTTATGAATGATTGTCACATGTATACATGTTTTTTGACTTAGATAGTCATGTACAGTTTTATATAATGGTAAAGAAGTGGCACAAATTTAGGGGGAGCTTCTTGAATGTTTCCATCAGTTCATTATTAGTATTTTGGTTCTAACATTGGTTTGTTGCATATTGTTGGTAATACCCTTATGAAAGCTTTAGAATGTATGAAAGAGTACTAGTTCCTGATGAATTTTTGCAAAGTATTATTATTGTTGATGATATATCTCTTCGTTGTTGGTAAAAAGGATATAATATGATCAAATTATTAATGAAGATTTTGCACGGGTTCAAGGGTATCATCTTTTATGCTTCTAATGGTTCATTGTCGGCATTATGGTTTCTTGAGCGCTTCTTGTTCCATTATGTTGACTATGATTGTTAGTGATCTTGTTATATGGTTATTGTTGTTGTCACTATGTCATGGATGCTTGGATTGCATCTGATGAAGTTATGGATGGTGCTTTATTATTGTTGCTACTATTAATTGGTATTTCTTGATATCTGACCTCATCTTAATGATGAGGATGCTCATATTATTGTTATTATGTCATTTTATGTTGTTGTTTTCAGATGATCATGTGGAAGATTCCCATTTAGAGTATTATGGTTGCTAATAAAAGATATATCATTGTTGAAATCCTTGTTTATGGCTATGGATGTCATGTATATCTCTTGATATAGAGATCTTGAAAGAACCCCTGTTGTAATCATTATAAAATTTAGTCATTTGTGGGCTATTGGGATCAAGACATGCTCTGTCTGTAATCCCATTATTTTGGGTGTTTTTATGTTAAATTTGGGTCAAATGTGTAACCCCGTTATGTTGGGAGATTGATCATAGACTCTTTGGTATAGGAGAATTCATGTATTTGAGTCTTAAAGTATTGTACCTTTATTTCATATCCTTGGAAGCTCCAGCATATGCTCAGGAGAATTATGATGAGTATGCAGATTTCATGATTCATATCATACTTACAATGGGAAGTACTTCGTTTAACCTACTTCAGCCCTTTTTCCTTTATTTCAAAGTGGGGGAGAAGACTTGGTGTTTGCAGGTGGTTTCCAAACACCAAATAGGTTTCCATCAAGTCCAAAGGGGAAGATTGTTGGCATTATGGTTAATGCATTGTCCTTGATGGAAGCCTACCTGAAAAATATGTCCTTGATGACAACCTTATTATAATATGATGATTATAGAACTGTTATAGATGACATGATAGATGGTACAAATGTTTCAGAATATATGGAAGAGAATTGGCAGCTTAGTCACAAGATGCATGAAAAATATGAAGCTTGAAAAGTATGCGTGACCCCTATGAAGAAAAGTCGTGTAAATACGTAGTTTTTATGAAAAAAAGTCGCGTACAAAATCTGAATCAAGGAAAACAGGAAAACGAGAGCTATTACCATGGTAATTTTTCATAATATTGTGACAAAAATATCTATTTGTTCTTTTCAAACGAATACCAACAACATTATCAAGGGATTTTCAAGTGGTATTGGCAAGGTAAAAAGTTATATAAGGAGAAGGAGATCAAGGAGATATGTGTGAAATGTAATGGTTTATTATTACGTTATTTTATTTCGAAAAGGCGTGCACCATGGAGCAAGGAGAAGGCTCAGATTTGGAATATCTAAAGTTTTATAGAATATATGCTTGATTGATTTGCCTGCTGCAGAATGTTTAAATAACTAACAATGAAAAATCTGATATATATATATACATATACATATATATATATATATATATATATATATATATATATATATATATATATATATATATATATATATATATATATATATATATATATATATATATATACATATATATATACATATATATATATATATATATATACATATATCTACATATATATCTATATAGATATATATATATATATAGATATATATATACATATATATATATATATATATATATATATATATATATATATATATATATATATATATACATATATATATATACATATATATATATATACATATATACATATACATATATATATATATATATATATATATATATATATATATATATATATATATATATATATATATATATATACATATATATATATATATATATATATATATATATATTGAGATATGTAGCCTTTGACAATATGTGTGCAGATATCTAGTTTGACATGTGATTTGCATCAAAGTTTTGATCCAGTAATTTAAATATTTGTACGCAATTTAGCTTCTTGATAGTCGTGTATGATACACAGGTTTCCCTTGCAATAGTCATGTATATATTTTGAAATAATTTGTTTTAGTTTTTTGCCTAATTTGGATTTTGGTATCCAGTATTTTGAAATACATATGTGGGTTTTATGCATGATAAGTGTATATATACATATATTTGGTTAATTGAATTCACGTATATATTTCAGGGTTTGAATTGTTGCTTGGTGATAAACATTGATGAATTTTCTTTTGAACAGAATGGTATGTAATTGACAATGTGGATTTGATTGATTGGGTGTGGCCTGGTATGTTGATCAGTGATGATGTTTCATACTTGTGATTGGGTATTCAGTGATTCATAATTTGTACTTAGCGATTCAATGGTTCAATGATTCAGTTGGTCTGTATTTTGTATTCAGTGACTTGATATATGTATGCAGATATTACATAGAGGAAGCATGTATATATGTGGGTTTGCTTCAAAAAAATCATGTATATATACTAAAGTAAATTTGAATAGGGTTTGCAATGACTGCACATTGATGTTGTGATGATTGTATGGTGTCTAACAGTGTGATTAATCAATGAATGGTTGATTGGTCTTTATTTGATTTGTTGGTAACTTGGGACTGGTTCAGTATTCAGTGATTTAGTTTCTTTAGTGATTCATTTTATTGATGATTGGTATTCAATGGCGATTCCTTGATTCTATTCAGATTCTATGATTCTTTTTTGTATATTAGTTAGGCTTATTGCAGGTGTTGGTCCAGTGTGAAATTTTGATGAAAGGTGGTTTGCATGTTTTGATGGTTTATTGACAAGTGGATCTAGTGTGAAACATTTTGAAACATGGTCCAAAAATTATTGAGGGTTGCAAACTTCAGTGAGGGGGTAGGATCTCCCTTCTAGTAGGAGTCAGTAAATGAGATAATGGCATTGTAACCCCCTTCCAATAGGTGTTGGAAAACGAGTGGAGGTTGTAACCTATGGCAGGTAGGAGCTTGCATGCTGGTAAGAGTCTGCGCTAGTACAAGATGTAATGAAGAATTTCTTTATATAATAATAAATAATACATAGATGAAAACAACGTTGGTTTTCTCCCACATTGGGTTTCCACCTTAAATCCCAGTGTCCTTATGTGATTGATTTGTTTCTCATGTGTTATGGTTTATCTTCTCTTACAATCCCTAATTACTTCTTAATAAATGAAAAATGAAATAATGATGCATTAGTTAAATTTAAACATCTGATGAAACTCATTAAAAGTTAGTTATCTGGATATATATGGTTTTCATTCACTGAAGTCATGTATACACAAAAATTTCTTGAGTAACAGTCATGTATATAATTCCAAATTTAAAATCGAAGATCAAATATGTTAGTTCCCTATATTACTAGTATAGTCCCTTATTATTATTAGTGTAACCCCCTTATTGTTATTATTGTACCCTTGTAACCCCCATTTTATTATTATTGTGCCCTTAAATTATTATTGTTAGGTCGGCTAGGATTACATTGTGGCCCACTAGGATTACATTATGGCCCCATGGACTCCTATATAGAAAGGAGGTTTTGTAAATTGTATCATCCAAGAATTGTTCATTTATGTAATGTATTGGAGGTTTCCCCCTCGAAGTGGCTCATTTCTAAGGCGTTGATATCTCTTTTCTTCTATTTTTGGAGCTGGTTACACAACATTTGGTATCAGAGCTTAGGATTCTAGGGTTTCGCTGCTCCAAACAAGTCATCGTGGAATTTTTGCTATAACTTTTTTTCTACGAAGTTTCAGAAGCTGAAATTTTTAGGGTGCGAAGCTGAAATCTTGAGGAAGATTGTCTAAAAATTTCAGAGCTTGGTTCGCAATATTTTCGGAGATATCATCTGTGGAAGTTAGGTCTTTTTTCAAGCTCCTAAACAGGTCATCGTGGAATTTTCGCTATAAAATATTTTCTACGAAGGTTCAGAATCTGAAATTCATATGGTGTGAAGCTGAAATCCTGAGGAAATTCATCAAAAAATTTCAGATCTTGGTTCGCAATATTTTTGGAGATATGATCTGTGGAAGGTAGTGCTTTTTCAGGCTCCTGAATTTCATCTCAAAGAGGTGATCGTGGGAAAAGTTCAATAACTCTCTCTCTGGGAAGTGGATTTGAGTGCCGTAAAAATTGGTCGCAAGTACACGGACTATAGTTTCTTGGCTATCAATTTCAGAGACAAAGGACGAAACAGTGACACATGGCAAGTCCTACAAGTTTTCTCTACTGAACTAGTCCAGAATTAGGTCATTGTGGGAGATTGGACACAACTTTGTCTTGGGGAATCCAAATTAGATCAGAACTGTGGCATTTGAAAGAAGCTTCAGAGGGCTACTACAGGGCTGAATTTCAGATATTGAATATTTTCAATTACAGAGATAATTCAATTTCAATATCGAGCTCCTCAAAGCAAGTAAAAGGTGTGTATTTTTTTTCCGAATTGCATAAGTCTTGTTTGAAGAATCAAGTTGAATTGATTCCAAGGGAATATTTTAGAATAGGTATCAATATTGGATTCTAAAATGGCGATTAAAAAGAATTCAACACCCATTAAGCCTTCAGAAGGCTCTACCATGACTCATGAAGATGAAGAATTGCAACATGATCTATCAAAATTACAAGAGCAAGTGCAACAAATTTCACTCTCGCAAAGAGCAACAAAAAATGAAATGGAAGTTTTGAAGAGAGGTGTGGAAGAGAAGATGGACGGTTTGAAAGAAAGGCGTGGAAGCTAAGATGGATGGAATGGAAGTTGGCATGGAAGCTAAGATGGATGATCTAAAATCAAACATCGAATATTTGACAAAGTTGATACAAGAAATGTTTCCTAATGGTGAAAAGATAGTAGAAGAACCTCATGATGAGAACAAAATAAATGTTAATCGTGATTTCATAAATTCTAATGTTGGCGGGAAGAACCACCATATTCCAAAAATGGATATGAGGAAGTTTGATGGAAAGGATCCTGTAACATGGATACTACAGATGGAGCAATATTTTGATCTCCATAATGTGAAAAACACACAAAAGGTACGGATTGAAACTTTGCATTTAGAACAAAATACATTTGTATGGTATCGATGGCTTTGCTCCCGTAAAGAAATTGTCACTTGGTCAATTTTTACGGAGGAAATGATAGCACATTATGAGGATACAAAGAGCAACACCTTCTTTAGCCAATTGATAAATCTCAAACAAAAGGGTTTAGTGGGGCAGCACATTGAGGACTTCCAAAAATTGAATATAAGGGTAACCGATATTCCAGAGGAACACAGGATTGATCTCCTCATAGGCACTTTAAAGGATAACATCCAACATGAAGTTCGTGTTTTGGAACCTGATTCATTGGAGAAGGCATTCAGGTTGGCAAGAAAAGTTGAATGTAAAATTATGGCGACAAGGAAGCCTACCACTCAATTCTATAAATAAGGAAGTGTTGCTACACCTAGATTTCCACAACCTACAAGGTTGACACCACAAAAATTGGAAGAAAAAAGAGAAAAAGGGCTTTGTTACAGTTGTGATAGAAAATACACTAAAGGTCATAAGTGTGCTGAGAAGAAATTATTTTACATAGATTGTGAAGAGGAAGAAGAAAATGAACAAGAAGAGGATATGCACCAGGAACCAACCCTAGAAGAGGAAGAAATGAATCCGACCATATCGTGTAATGCACTGGCAGGAATTACCACTCCTCAAACTCTCAAGATAGAAGGACAAATCAAGAAGAAAAAGGTAATAGTGTTGGTTGATTCAGGTAGCACCCATAATTTTATTCATTGTAAGGTAGCCAAGGAATTAAATTGTTTCCTATACCCAGCACCAGAATGTCAAGTGATGGTTGCAAATGGAGGAACTATAAATTGCTCGGGAAAATGCCATAATATCAAGCTAACCATGGGGGAATATGTATTGACTAGTCCAATGCTTTCCATTCCTATGGGAGGTGCTGATGTTGTACTAGGAGTACAATGGTTACAATCTTTGGGGACGGTAGCTTTTAATTTTCAAGAACCTTTCTTGAAATTTTTTTCAGAAGGAAAGGAAGTCGAATTACGGGGTATTGAAGGGAAGCCGGGAAGGATAATAAGCTCTAATGTTATGACAAAGCTTCTAAAGAAAGAACAACGAGGCGTAATTGCACAATTATGCTCACTAGAAGTTCCGACATCAAAATCATCTATTTCTGCAGATCTCCAACAAGTCTTGGACAATCATTCCAAGGTGTTTGAAACTCTCAAAGGACTCCCACCTATTTGTGATCATGATCATGTTATCCATTTGATTCCAAGAAGTGTTCCTCCAAACATCAGGCCTTATAGATATCCTTACTTCCAAAAGAGAGAAATTGAACGTATGATTGCAGAAATGTTAGAGGCGGGTATAATTCAACATAGTCAAAGTTCTTTCTCTGCTCCTGTAGTATTGGTACACAAGAAGGATGGATCATGGCGAATGTGTCCAGATTATAGGGAGCTCAATAAGCTCACCATTAAAGACAAATTTCCCGTTCCTATGATTGATGAATTATTGGATGAATTACATGGAGCAATTTATTTTACCAAGTTGGATCTTCGTTCAGGATATCATCAAATTAGAATGAAGACTGAAGATATTCCAAAAACAGCATTTCGAACTCAAGAGGGTCATTATGAATTTTTGGTCATGACTTTTGGCCTTACCAATGCACCTTCTACATTTCAAGGGTTGATGAATTCCATTTTCAAACCCTTCCTTAGAAAATTTGTGCTAGTATTTTTTGATGATATACTAATCTACAACAGGTCTTCGAAGGATCATGTTGAACATGTTGACAGGGTGCTCAAACTATTGCAGGAGAAACAATTATATGCAAAAACATCCAAATGTTTCTTTGGAGTACAAGAGGTGGAATATCCGGGTCATATTATATCTCACGAGGGTGTTAAAGTGGACCCTAACAAAATTAAAGCCATTAAGGAATGGAAAGTCCCCAAGACAATAAAGCAGTTGCGAGGATTTCTCGGGTTAACAGGCTATTATCGCAAGTTTGTTAAGAATTATGGGAGAATAGTAGCACCTCTAACAACATTATTGAAGAAAGATGCATTTTCATGGACTCCCGAAGCAACTAAGGCCTTTGAACATGTTAAAGAGGCAATGTGCCTAGCACCGGTCTTAGCTACGCCAGACTTCACAAAAACATTTATTGTGGAATGTGATGCCTCAGGAAATGGAATTGGTGTGGTTTTAATGTAGGAAGGAAGACCCATTTCTTTCGAAATTCGTCCAATCAAAGGAAAGTATTTACATAAACCTATTTATGAGAAGGAAATGTTAGCAATACTGCATGCACTAAAGAAATGGTGAACTTACCTAATGGGAAGACACTTCAAGGTAAAAACTGATCATAATAGTCTTAAACACTTTTTGGAACAAAGACTATCTTCAGAAGAGCATCAAAAATGGGTCACAAAGATGTTGGGTTATGACTTTGAAATAATATACAAAAAAGGGAAGCTAAATGTTGTTGCAGATGCACTCTCAAGAAAGAATGAAGAGGTCGAAGCATTGCTTTGTGCCATTTCTATTATCCAACCAGATTGGATAACCGAAGCAAGAGATGAATGGAAGAAGGACAAAGATGTATGGACACTCATTCAAAAGTTGCAGCAAGATCCTAGTACATCTGATACATTTAGTTGGAAAAATGATTCCTTATGGTAAAAAGATCGCTTATATCTTTGTAAGAATTCCAAACTAAAACAAAAGATTCTTCTGGAATTGCACACTTCTCCTTTAGGAGGACACTCAGGATTTTTAAAAACTTACCACAGGGTGAAGAAAGATTTTTTTTGGGATGGCCTTAAATCTAATATTCAAAAGTTTGTGGCGGAATGTTTGGTTTGCTAGCAAAATAAAGTGGAGACAATTAAGACCCCGGGACTTCTACAACCTTTATCCATTCCAAGTCAACATTAGGAGGATATTTCAATGGATTTTATCACAGGTTTACCGAAGTCCGAAGGCAAGAATGTCATCATGGTGGTAGTTGATAGACTTACCAAGTATGAACACTTTTGTGCATTATCTCATCCATTTAAAGCAAGTACAGTTGCTACTACATTTGTGGACAGAATTCAAAAGCTACATGGAAGCCCAAGGGTTATTGTGAGCGACAGAGATCCCATTTTTACGAGAAATTTTTGGACGGAGTTATTTTCTTGTTTAGGTACTCAATTAGCTCATAGCTCATCTTATCATCCTCAATCTGATGGTCAAACAGAGATAGTAAATAAATGTTTGGAAGGATATCTTCGTTGTTTTGTATCCGATAAACAAACACAATGGGTCAAGTGGTTACCTCTCGCTGAATGGTGGTATAACACTTCCTTCCATACTGCAGCAAAAATGACCCCATTTATGGCACTTTATGGATATCATCCACCATAGATCACATCATCTTTAAGGGAAAATTCGAAGGTTCAAGCAGTGGAAGATCACATCGAGCATCAGCAAGAAGTTCTCCAACTCTTAAAGGATAACCTGAATTTTGCACAAAATCGAATGAAACAACAGGCAGATCAACATCGTAGCGAGAGAAGTTTTGATGTAGGAGATTGGGTATTTTTACGGCTACAACCATACAAACAAATGTCCCTCAATCAAGCTAAGAAGGATAATAAATTATCGCCAAAGTACTATGGTCCTTACAAGGTGTTGCAAAAGATTGGTACTATGGCATACAAATTGGAGCTTCCTGCTTCTTCGCGAGTACATCCAATTTTCCATGTTTCATGCTTAAAGAAGGTTATCGGTGAAAATCTTCCAATTCAAACAATATTACCAGAACTTGATGAGGAAGGAAAAATCATATTGGAACCTGAAGCGGTCATGGAAACAAGAACTCGACAACTACGGAATCGATCAATTTCAGAGTATCTCATCAAGTGGAAGAACTTACCCACTGAAGATTCTACATGGGAGGATGAGAATTTTATACAAAATCACCCAGAGCTACTCAAGCGTTGAGGACAACACTTTTTTTGAAGGAGAGGGGCATGTTAGGTCCCTATATTACTAGTATAGTCCCTTATTATTGTTAGTGTAACCCCTTATTGTTATTATTGTACCCTTGTAACCCCCATTTTGTTATTATTGTGCCCTTAAATTATTATTGTTAGGTCGGCTAGGATTACATTGTGGCCCACTAGGATTACATTATGGCCCCATGGACTCCTATATATAGAAAGGAGGTTTTATAAATTGTATCATCCAAGAATTGTTCATTTATGTAATGTATTGGAGGTTGCCCCCTCGAAGTGGCTTATTTCTAAGGCGTTGATATCTTTTTTTCTTCTATTTTTGGAGCTGGTTACACAACATTAGTTAATGAAATAATGATGCATTAGTTAAATTTAAACATCTGATGAAACTCATAAAAAGTTAGTTATCTGGATATATATGGTTTTCATTCACTGAAGTCATGTATACACGAAAATTTCTTGAGTAACAGTCATGTATATAATTCCAAATTTAAAATCGAAGATCAAATAAGTTAAAAATATTGATTCAGCTCCTACCCCCCTCTCAGTATTTTCTTAGCACCTTTAAACTTTATACTTGATTTTAACAATGTAAGAGTTAATATTATTGATATTTATAATTTAAGTATCTTCAACCAAGCCTCATATGTTATAAAAAGAGAAACAGAAATAAATACACAATAAACACATAACACAAATAATTCTAAATTCACAAAAATAAACTTTATACGGTTCAACTAATATCGGCTACATCCACTAAGAAATGGCCATGTCTTTCTTTATGTCATCCATGAACTCTTTGGTATTTTTAGAGTCTCAATACTTCTTTTTACCATGCCCTCACAATGGCCTAAAGGAATCTTACAATGGATTCATCATGCATTTAAATAGGTTATATAACATGAAAGTACCATGGGAAAAACCATGGGTTACCGAAATCTTGAGACCATAAATTGCCAATAATAATTTGACTATATTACCTAGTCAAGTTTACCCTAAGAATCACCCAAAAACTTGACTTTAGGAGATTAACTTGTGCCCATTATCTTTGTTGAAGTCCATATAAAAAAGTTACCATCCACTAGAATACATGGGTAACTAACTAGCCACTATATATTCCATTTTTATAGGAAACTTTTTATCTTACATGGTTCATCAACCACCTTATATCATGTTTTATCGCATCCCCCCACCCCCCTTCTCTAATCTAGTGTATGAGTACACCTTCCACCCTCATAGCTATTCAAGTGGTTCATTCCGCAACTTGATCATACATGATTTAATCTACCATTGTGTTACAACATGTATGCCTAAATAACATGTCTTACAACAAATTAATCTCAAACTAGCATATGAGTACACTTGGCACCCTCATACATATTCAAGTGGTTCATTACACGACTTGATCCTCCATCCTCTCTATGCATCAGAGGGATAACAACATGTGCTACCACACTACATCTATGCTTGAACAAAAAATATTACAATAACCTTGGGGAATACTTATTGCCTATGGATAGGCTTTACAACTTGGACGAAATGCTTTGGGGTGTTCATGCACTACTACATCTCTGCATAACAAATTGGCTCCTTCACCAGACCTTGTCACCATAAACTCCACCTAAATTCTCTCGTCTATGAAAATAGGTGTCCTCACTCTCTCTATATACCCATGCTTTTGAGTGTCTTTATCCTCTACCTCTGCTGAACAATCATCTACATCATTAAACTTACCTTGATCAGGCATTTTACTCTATTTACACGGCTAGTGGGGCTATGTCTCTCTCTAATCAATTAGATCTTCATGGTGGTTCACTTCATAACTCTCCCACATAGATGTCACATTTGCTAATCAAATTCCAATAAGGATTCTATATTGGCTTCAACCTCATAGAATCTAGTGGCATTTGCAACCACCACTTTCTTCTATAGGCCACAATCCCTCGACTTTGATAGTAGTTGTTATTAAAAAAAAGAGAGATAAATAAAAATATTATAAGCACACAAAAAAAAACACGACAAATTGATAAGAACAAATTTACATTACTCACCCAATATTGACCACATCCATCCACTAAGAAATGGCTAGGCCTTTTATTATGTGATCGGAAAACTCTTCAAAGTTGTTATAGTCTCCATATTGCTTTTTACTATGCCCTCACAATAACTTAAAGGCATCTTACAATGATGCCTTTGAATAAGTTACATAACCATGTAAGATTTAATATTATTATATTAATAATTTAAATATCTTCTTTTATGTTACAATAGTTGAATCAAGTCCGTTATTCTTTAGAATGATATTTTCGTTGTGTAGTACCTACCGCTCAAATTCTCAAACTAGAAACAATAATATAGATCCTATGCTTACTCAATTTTAGTCATTTATATTTATATTTAGAAATACATAGAGAAAAGTATTTATGTTCTACAATCAATTTCAAGATGGATAAACTATTCTGATGGATAAACATTAAGAATAGTTTAATATCTAATCTTAATTTTAAATTCCATTTAACAAGTGTTATATTTGTTGCTATGCATTTTTAGATTTATTCAAACTTTTCTTCAAGTTTAAAAATAAATATTATAAATTTAAAGAATACTTAAAATATTAGAAATTACTTTTATCTCTTTTTCTTTACTTTCTAATCTTAAATTTCAAGATACATAAATTTTAAAAACCATAACCTTAAATTTCAATATATATTTATTTTTAATATTATAACAATTTTTTTTATTATCAACTTTTTATAATTTTAATATTAAAATTCAAAATGTGTTGGTTTCAATACCTTTAGATTTCAACATACATTTATTTTTGAAAATCATACCATTTCTTTCTATTATCTATCATTATTTTCTTGATATTAAATTTCGATTAAAATTGATACTTAAATATTTTTAAATTAAATCATTTTAAAAATAAGAATTAAACAATTGAACGAAGTGCGTTTTTTTTTTAAATTTAACTTTTAATGACCATGTTCTTAAATTTATCAATATTAACATTAAATTTAAAAAGGAATATTATAAACTCACAAGGTCATGGGTGTGTTAAAGGTCGATAGTCACTTCCAAGAAAGAAAATCTCGAATTGACATCTCTTGAAAAGATTGTTACAAAGATGTGAAATTCAGATAAAATCAAACCCATCATAAAAGTAAGCCAAAACAATTTGTATATACCTAAGCTTAGGTTAGGCTCTGCTTAGGGTCTCCATTTTTCTCTATACACTGCCCATGATTCATCATCAGATATGGATCTGAGTGTTTCTCTTTGGTGGGCATGGTCCCATTCAGTAATGATGACCATCACATGTGCTTCTTCCTCTTCTTCTGGGTCATCATGTTGTTCTTGTTGCTGGAGATATTCTTTGCTGAGGAAATCAGGCAGACAGTTATTGACACCTTTGATGTGTTCAACTTTAAAATCAAAGTTGGTGAATAGAGCCTGCCATCTTGCAAACTTGGTGTCTTCAAGATTCTTGATTGTCTTGGTAAAAACTTTTGCCAAAGCTTGTGCATCTGTCCTTAGCAGAAAAAACTTGTTAACCAGATGAATAGAAAACTTACAAATACAATTCCAAGCTACTTTTACCTCTTGTTCAAGAGTGGAGTAATTATTTTCAGCTTTACTCCAAACACCTGAGGCGTATTGCACAACTTGTTCTTATTTCTTTCTACTCTTTTCATTTGGTCTTTGTTTCAATACACCTCCCCAACCGATGTTGCTGGCATCAGATTCAACAATCTTAACAAATGTATCTTCTGCAACATAGAGAATAGGGAGATTTCAGACCTTAGCCTTGATCTGCCTAACTGCTTCAGAGTTTTCTTCTGTCCAAGGCTGAGGATTATTTCTTAATCTCTGGTTGAGTAGAGATCTATCAATGGCACATGCAAGATAAAAATTACTCACATAATTAAGACACCCTAAGAATCTTTGCAGCTGTGTCTTGTCTATGATTTCATCTAGAAACTTGCCTGCAAATTCTAGAGCATGAGACTGAAGAGAAATTTGTCCATTTTCTATGGTGTGCCCAAGGAATTTGATTTTGGTATTACAGAGCTCCATTTTGTTTTTTGCTTAGGACCAAACCATTCTTCTTGACCAATCTCATAAATATCTTCAAATGTCTAAAATGGTCTTGAAGATTTTTAGAAAATATCAGGATATCATCTATATATGCTAACAACCATTCAACATACGGTTTAAAGACATAATCCATTACCTTCTGAAACTTAGAAGGTGCATGCTTGAGGTCGAAAGGCATCACGTTCCATTCGTAATTTCCTGCAGGAACATTGAAAGCTATTTTGAACTTGTCTTTCTCTGCAATGGCCACTTGCCAAAATCCTGATTTGAGATCAAACTTGGAAAACACTTTGGCTCCAGCAATCCTACTTAGAAAATTTCCTTTGTGAGGAATGGGGTAGGTATCGTCAGCCAGTATAGAATTCATAGGTTTATAGTTAATAACCAATCTTGTTATACCTTGAATTTGTTCACTTCTTTTATTAACATAAAAGCCATAGCAGTTCCAAGGGCTGCTAGACTCTCGAATCAGCTTTCTGTTAAGAAGCTGATTTATCTCCTTCTCACAGAGCCGTCTGTACTCTTTATTCATGGGTATGGCTCTGGACTTAGAAGGCTTACCCTCATAACCTTCTTTGTAGGGTAGCTCAACACAGTGCTGCTTTCTGTGCCAGAATGCATTTGGTTCTTCGGAACAACACTGGTCTTCAAACTTTTTTTCAAGTTTAGATATTTTTTTCTGAACTACTGGAGAACTCAATTGTTGTTCAATGCTGAGAATTCTCTTGTGTTCCTTGAGTTCTGACAAACTGTTTTCTGCTTTTTTCAATTCTTCTTGCATGGCCTGCACCATGGTGGAAACACGAGTATTAGAAACATAAGGCAGATTTATTCTCTTACCCTTTTTATCTGATGTAGGCACTGTAATGAAGTACCCTGCCTTCTTATTTGGAAATCTCATTGAACCATGTGGCTCAACTGCAGCTAAAAACACATTGCCAAGAATACAATCAATTGTTATATCACCAACTGCAAATTTCAATTTGACACAATGTGAATCAAAACAGACTGCAACTTTAGGTACTTCATATTCAAGGGTCATTTTTCCTAACCATGTAATTTTGCAGGTAACAGTAACCCAAAACTAAGATGGAACAACCTTTTTGGAAAACATGTTTACATCTGATCCTGAATCAAGCAATGCTATTAAATCAAACATCTTTCCTTTTATGCAAACTTTTATTTTTATATGATGTTGTTGATATTGAATAGCAAGCAATTGCATTTCTCTGAAACCAATATGAGGATCAGGATGACCTTCTGCAATCTCAACTTCTTCTGTAAATTTAGGAGTAGTATGCAGAGTATAATTTACCTTTCTGCCTGAGTAAACTAGAGAGGAAACAGGAGAGGCTTGAACCTGTTTGCCCTTTTCAAGTTCTGAAATTCTTTGCTTTAAGGCATAAATTTCTGATTTCATGCAGTGTATCTCCTTACTCACCTCCCCCAAAGTGAGTGCGTGAACTTTGCTTTCATATTGTTGACGGAGATAACTGCGAGTGTTGCATTCGTAAGAAGCATCAACGAACAACTGCTTCTTACTAGATTTATTGTTGGAGGATGAACTAGAAGACTGCATATAAGCTTCAAGTAGTCGGGTCTTTAGATCACCTTCTTCCATGGCTCTTATTTGTGCAAATACTTTCAATTCATCTTCATCTGTCTTAGCCATGAGAACTTTTAATTTCCCTGAAAATTCTTCGTCAAGATTATTGTCAGAAGAAAATTTTGATTCTGAAGAGGAAAAATCACATTTACAATTTTCAGAATCACTACTCTGGCAATATGCATGAACTTCTTCAAGATTAGAATCAGAAGAAGAATAAGATTTAGTATCAGAAACTGAAGAGGAAGCTTCTTGAGCTTCCTGGAGAAACAATCTTCGACAATCTTCTGTTTTGTAAGAGCCGCCACACCTATCACATAGATGTTCTGTTTTGACAGTGGAAGTTTGGCCTTTATATTTCTGCTGTGATTTATGACCCAGATTTTTTCTGGATTCCTTGGCCTCAGGTTACAGATTAGAAGTATGTCCCGGTTTTCCACAAATCCAACAAGTTATACATTTCATCCTTTCTAACTTGCGTTCTTTAGGATGAATATCATGGGGCTCATAATAATGGGATTTTGGGACATATTTATAATATCCCTTTTTGGAAGACTTTCGGTATGGCTTTCTTCTGGGCTTATGTGATTTAAGCTCGGAAATCTTCTTGGTACTCATATGGTAAGTATAAGGCTGAATTCTTCTGTAAGTCTTCTTAGCCTTTTTCTTGGACTTTATTCTTCTTACCAAGGGATCATCAACTATTATGCCATACTTGCTGCAAAAAGACTTTGTACCAGGAAGTCTATTTAATTTGTCAATGGATTTATTGACCTTTGAACTGGTACAGAGAGTAATCAAAACTTTATTAATAATACTATACATTTGACCCCATAAATATGTTTCCAGTGGCAACTGGAAGGCTTCTTGCAGTTTCAAAATATCTACAAGCTTTGAAGGCAAAGCTGCAAGGTAGACCTGCTTCCATAGCAGATTCTTAGGGTCCTTGACCAGGAAGATTCTTTGTATCCAATCCCGATGGAAATCTTCGTACTGGTTTATATTTCTGCATTTCAGATTCATCAAGATCAACTCATTTTGATCTGAAATGGCTGGTTTATCTCCACAAAAAATCTGTTGAATCAATGATGTGAGGGCACCGATCATATTATTGATGGGCTTACCATCTGGGTGAAATTCTATGTCTCCATTCTCATCTTTGATAACTTCTTCTTCCATTTTCTTTATTAATGCTGGAGAGGACTCTAGTTCCCACCATCTAGCTAGAGTTCCTCTGAAGCATGGAATCAGATTTTTGCATGCCTCAACCTCTGATTTCCCCGCAATACACATCATCTTGTATTTTGTGATCATTCGATCCAGAATTTGTCTGATTTGTGCTGATGATAAATTGTCAATATTCCATTCTTGATGACTTTGCTCAAAGAATGTCTCTCTTGGATTGATTTTTCCAAGGCCATTGAGATCAGGAGGGGAATATCTTGTGTACTGAGCTTCTAATGGTTCATAGACTGGAAGGACATGACTTTCAGGCTCAAGTTCCTCATACAAAGAGGCAATGGTAACTTTGTAAGTAGGAGACTCATGAGCAGAATCTTTTGGGAAAAAGCTGGGGAATCTATCAACACTTTTCTGGACAGGCACAGTTTTTCCCTTGTGGAGGAAAGAGGATGGGACAGACTTGTCTGTTTTATTATTTTCATATTTTTCAATCTTTTCAGACAAGTTTGAAATTAATTGCTGTGTAGAGACAGAATTTTCTATGATACAAGTCTCTACTTCATCAATATTTTTCAGAGATTGTAAACAAAAATATTTTGACTGAGAAGAATTATACTGTACAAAATTCAAAGCATTATTTACATCTGAGATAGATACCCGAAGCTTATCTATCTGATCTTTTACGTAGGCAGATTTCGCAACATTTTTCTCCAAACCAGTTATAGCAGTGTTTGTCCAATTGACTTGTTCACTGGTTTGTTGAATTCTTCTTTCAACTCCTGCAGCAGACTCATCTTTTAAGACCAAAGGATGGGCTTTTGCTGACGTCTGTCCTTCACCAAGGACAATGCCTTTGAAAGGAGGAAAGCTGGTAGAAGTTTCTATCTTACTGCCATCAACATCTGACCATGAATGACTAGAAGAGGATGTAGAGTCAGTCATCATTATTACCTTTGACTCCTTAGCCTTTATCCATGAATAAAAAGAAATCCAGGCATTTCTTTTCTCCATATATTCTTTCCATTGAGAGGCTAATTTTCTTTTCTCTTCTGGAGAATGTGCAACACCAAAAGCATCAGCTTCTGGGTGAGTATAGAGATCCCAGTTTAACATTTGTTTCATCCAAGGAGCAGGGATTATATGTTTTTCACAACCATCCATTAAAGTGTAAAACTTATGTATCTCCATCACAGATGGTTTTTTGATGTCAGCTGACAGATCTTTGAATCTGCATTCAGGAATCAATTTATCCTTTTGACTAAGATACCCAAGGCCATATTTATCTTTTGGGGATTTCATATTTGAAAACATTTCTGTTAATCTTGGATCTTCATTTTCCAAATGTGGTACTAAGTGCATCATAAGGACATGCTCATCTTCATGCAGAAATGGTATATCGGAACATTTTGGATCTGGACAAGGTGTGATAGATGTGGAAGGGGGTGCTTCACCGGTCCTAGAATTTTGATTCTAATGAATGACCATTTCAGCTAGACTTCTGAGATTAACAGTTTGATGACACTGAGGACACTCAACACCAAGAGACTGAAAGTTGACCATTTGGGAAAATTCAAATAATGAAAGATGTTTACGACTAGAAACAATAGATGAACAAGCGGTATCTGTACATTCAGGTGGTATATACAAAGGAGACTTTTTACACATCTCATCGATCCGTCTTCTGTCAAGAGTAGACCTTCTGGGAAAGGATAAGACAGCTTTAGACTGGTCTTCAACAATATTGGCAGAAGAAATAGCACGAGCAGAAATGGGTCGAGGGTTAGGAACAGTCTAGTGTGCAGGAAATGAAAGTTCTTCCCATTTGATAGCTTGATGCTCTACCTTCTGGTTTTTTGGATCTGTAATGACTACCACACTGGTTTTACTATCTTTGCTGGGAGTCTGTAGGACTGCTGGGGACAAAGTACTAGTATGACGAAAGCATCCTCTTGTCTAGATAGCTATATTATTTTTCTTCCTATCATATCAAATCCAGAGGTTTGGATTTGGAGCTGTAGGATGTCAGACAGAGTTTCATCATGAACATACATCGAAAAATTCGGGTAACAGTCAAACCAGATGGGTCCATTAGATAATGGAGCTACAATCCCGCCAATCAAGGAATCTATATATTAATTGTGTGTTAAGTCATGTACTGTGGCTAACACATATGTGTTTAATCCTTGATGAGTGAGGGCATGGATGCCAACGCGAATACAACCCAGATGCAAAAATTTTGTTCCTAATTTTTGGGCTTCTGCTTGCAGACTTTTAGGATCTAAAAGAGGTATAGACTAGACACAGTCAGAGTTCTCTTGAACAGAACTAATGGATTCTTTCAAAGATATTCAGGTGGCTGCTTTCAAATTCTAGACACCTAGATCTGAATAAACTTCTGAGGCACTTATTTTTGGAAGAACCCATTTAGCAGAAATTTCTGCTTCATTATATAAATGTTCTGACTGATTTAAGACGCGACTACTAGAACTAGAAAACATATCTCTGAGAGGGTCTTGTGTGGCCCTATCTTGCTCTTCGAGCTCTCGGAATGACACTGACTTTCTGAATGAGTCCATTTTATATTCAGAAAATAAAGAGAGTTTGATTTAAGAACTGACCTTTTTCACGAACCAGACTCGAATTCTGGCTCTGATACCAATTTTACTGCAGGGACCTCTGTCACAGGTTTGCAATGCAAACAGCTCAACAGGCTGGCTGGCTCACTGAGTATCTTCTAGTTTCTTAGAGTTCCCTATGTGAACCCATACATGAACCTACTTTCTCTTTCACGCCTCTTTCGGCCTTCTCTGCAGCTTCCCTTCGCCTTTTAACGGCCTACTCCACGTCCCTTCGAGATTTGGCGAACCTCTGGCGAACTTTCGGCAAACTTTTAAGAAGATAAATACTACCTCAGTGGACATTCATAAATCTCTATGACACTTTTTCCTTTGTATTTTTGTGCTTTAGTGCATGCCTTCTCACGTTGCATTTATTTCAACTTTGATCACGATGGAAAGTACATACTTTTCCTTGAATTGAAAATTTTCAGTCAAACAATTTATTAATCCATCACACACAAAAACTTGTAGAAAAATATTTATCCCTACTCCTTCCCTCCATGAATGGATGGATTTCACTACTATATCATAGTAATTTCACAATTTCACTACCATATCATATCAATTTCAAAAGAAATATTTAAAAATATTTCCTCTGCTGTATATTTGGAAAGAAAGTCGATGCTTTACTTCATCCCCTGCATCTATCACTACGTAAAAGGCCCAAAATTTAAACATAAGGATTTTAGAAGTAGTTTGCAAATAGTACGTTAGGGGGACATATTCCATCCTAATGAAATTCCAATTTGGATATTTGTAGTGTGTTTTTCAGGTAGTTTAGCTTGTTGCTAAGCTATAAATGTTAGAATGGGATCATCATTGCATAATATTGTCTTGCATTGAAGAAATTTATAAATCATATTGTTGTATTAACTATGTGTGTGGATATTTTATAAGGGACTTTCATGCACATAGAAGATACCCAAGATACCCCATGGTTATAAATAAAACTAGCCTTGCAAAATTTCCAATAACTAAACTTGTAATATAAGAAGTGTGTGCGTGTTATTATTTTGATTGGGTTTGTTGTAGATGATTAGAGCTTTGGCACTTTGATGAGAGGTTCAAATTTTATGCTTAATTGAGATGGATTCCAATCACTTGTCATTGCGATGGAATCACCTGTGACAAATCTATATTTTAATTCAAATTATTTTAGAAACCAAACTTTTGAATGTTTTTTTTTTATCAATTTTTTTTTATGATGATTAACATTTATTAAGACAATTATGGTCTATCAAATCTTGAAAAGGTCATGAGAGCTTCACACAATGCGTATCTAACATAACAAGTGCATTCGTGGCATACTAAACCATATCTTTAATTTGAATCCCGAGGAGGAGGGACCACCTTCTTTGATATCGTGCAAATCTGATTTTTTTGATACGCCAACCATTGCTTTGATGCCCCCATCAATTGGATGAGGCACTATGGTATCCTTTTGTTGTGCTTGGGGGAGGATCTCCACCTGACAACCTTTTTCTTCCCCCTTTCCCCCATTGTTATCTCCAATAAGCAAACCCCTTCTCCCTCTCTTTCCTAAAAAAGGAAGATAACAATCCTTCATGATGTGTCCATATTTGTGACATATGTTGCACCTGCAGGGTATTCCTTCATATTCCAGAACCTATTTATGAGTGAAACCTTGATAAATTAGGTTCAATTATGCATATAACCGTTCTCATGAGTCCATTTTTACCGATATCTTTATACAACCAATGCACAAAACAATAGAAATAGTAGATCAACGACTTAAAAAATATCCTCTTCGAGGGAGAAAACTCCTTTACATTACATAAATCAACAATTCTTGGATGATTCAAATGAAAAAACCTTCTTTCTATATATAGAATTCTAAGGAATCACAATACAATCAAAACCAAAATAACAATAATAATGTAAGGGCACAACAATAACAATAATGGGCTTCTATGGGGCACAATAATAAAAATATGGGGACTACGTGGGCACAATAGTAACAATAGGGGGCTACACTAAAAATCATAATAAGAGGGCTACACTAATGATAACAATAAGAGGCTACACTAGTATTATAGGGACCTAACATTCCCTTCTCCTTCAAAAGAGTGTTTTCCTCAATGCTTGAGTAGTTCTAGAAGCTTGTGTATAAAATTATAATCCTCCCATGTCGAATCTTCAATGGTTAAGCTCTTCCACTTGATGAGATACTTTGAAATTAATTGATTTCATAGTTTTTGAGTCCTTTTTTTTGTGACTACTTCAGGTTCCAATATGATTTTTCCATCCTCACCGAGTTCTGGCAATATTTTTTGAACTATAAGTTTTTCAACTATAACCTTTTTTAAGTATGAAACATGGAAAACTAGGTGCACTCGGGAAGATGCAGGGAGATCCAGTTTATATACCATAGTATCAATATTTTGCAACACCTTGTAAGGATCATAGTACTTTGGTGATAATTTATTATCCTTCTTAGCTTGCTTGATGGAATTTGTTTGTATGTTTGTAGCCGTAAAAATACCCAGTCGCCTACATCAAAACTTATTTTGTTGTGATGTTGATATGCATGTTGTTTCATTAGATTCTATGTGAAAGTGAGGTTATCCTTTAAGGTTTGGAGAAATTGTTGTTGATGCTTGATGTGATATTCCACTGCTTGAACTTTAGAATTTTTTCTTAAAGATGATGTGATGGATGGTGGATGATCCATAAATTTCCATAAATGTGGTCATTTTTGCTGCAAAATGGAAGGAAGTGTTACACCACCATTTATCCAAAGGTAACCACTTGACCCATTGTGTTTTCTTATCAGATACAAAGCAACAAAGATATCCTTCCAAACATTTTTTCACTATCCCAGTTTTCTCATTAGATTGAGGATGATAAGATGAGCTATGAGTTAATTGAGTACCCAGACAAGAAAATAATTTTGTCCAAAAACTTCCAGCGAAAATGGGATCTCTGTCACTTACAAAAATATTTGGGTTTCCAATTATATTTTGAATTATTTCCATAAACGCAGTAGCAACTTTATTGGCTTTAAATGGATGAGATAACACACAAAATTGTGCATACCTGGTAAGTCTATCAACTACCACCATGATGGCACTCTTTCCTTCGAACTTGTGTAAACCTATGATAAAATCCATTGAAACCTCCTCCCAACATTGACTTGGAATGGATAAAGGTTGTAATAGACCTGGGATCTTAATTGTTGTGAAACTAGCTCCAAAAATAGAAGAAAAGAGATATCAACGCCTTAAAAATAAGCCACTTCGAGGGGGCAACCTGCAATACATTACATGAATGAACAATTCTTGGATGATACAAATTACAAAACCTCCTTTCTATATATAGGAGTCCATGGGGCCACAATGTAATCCTAGTGGGGCCACAATGTAATCCTAGCCGACATAACAATAATAATTTAAGGGCACAATAATAACAATATGGGGGTTATAGGGGTACAATAATAACAATAAGGGGGTTACACTAACAACAATAAGGGACTATACTAGTAATATAGGGACCTAACATGCCCCTCTCCTTCAAAAAAGTGTTGTCCTCAATGCTTGAGAAGCTCTGGGTGCTTCTGTATAAAATTCTCATCCTCCCATGTAGAATCTTCAGTGGGTAAGTTCTTCCACTTGATGAGATACTCTGAAATTGATCGATTCCGTAGCTGTCGAGTTCTTGTTTCCATGACCCCTTCAGGTTCCAATATGATTTTTCCTTCCTCATCAAGTTCTGGAAATATTGTTTGAACTGGAAGATTTTCACCTATAACCTTTTTTAAGCATGAAACATGGAAAACTGGATGTACTCGCGAAGAAGCAGGAAGCTCCAATTTGTATGCCATAGTACCAATCTTTTGCAACACCTTGTAAGGACCATAGTACTTTCGCGATAATTTATTATCCTTCTTTGCTTGCTTGAGGGACATTTGTTTCTATGGTTGTAGCCGTAAAAATACCCAATCTCCTACATCAAAACTTCTCTCACTACGATGTTGATCTGCCTGTTGTTTCATTCGATTTTGTGCCAAATTCAGGTTATCCTTTAAGAGTTGGAGAACTTCTTGCTGATGCTCGATGTGATCTTCCACTGCTTGAACCTTTGAATTTTCCCTTAAATATGATGTGATGGATGGTGGATGTGTGCCATAAATGGGGTCATTTTTGCTGCAGTATGGAAGGAAGTGTTATACCACCATTCAGCAAGAGGTAACCACTTGACCCATTGTGTTTGTTTATCAGATACAAAACAACGAAGATATTCTTCCAAACATTTATTTACTATCTCAGTTTGACCATCAGATTGAGGATGATAAGATGAGCTATGAGCTAATTGAGTACCCAAACAAGAAAATAACTCCCTCCAAAAATTTCCAGTAAAAATGGGATCTCTGTCGCTCACAATAACCCTTGGGCTTCCATGTAGCTTTTGAATTCTGTCCATAAATGTAGTAGCAATCGTACTTGCTTTAAATGGATGAGATAATGCACAAAAGTGTGCATACTTGGTAAGTCTATCAACTACCACCATGATGACACTCTTTCCTTCGGACTTAGGTAAACCTGTGATAAAATCCATCGAAATCTCCTCCCAACGTTGACTTGGAATGGATAAAGGTTGTAGAAGTCCCGGGGTCTTAATTGTCTCAACTTTATTCTGCTGGCAAACCAAACATTCCGCCACCAACTTTTGAATATCAGATTTAAGGCCATCCCAAAAAAATTCTTTCTTCACCCTGTGGTAAGTTTTTAAAAATCCTGAGTGTCCTCCTAAAGGAGAAGTGTGCAATTCCAAAAGAATCTTTTGTTTTGGTTGGGAATTCTTACAAAGATATAAGCAATCTTTGTACCATAAGGAATCATTTTTCCAACTAAATGTATCAGATGTACTAGGATCTTGCCGCAACTTTTGAATGAGTGTCCATACATCTTTGTCCTTCTTCCATTCATCTCTTGCTTCGGTTATCCAATCTGGTTGGATAATAGAAATGGCACAAAGCAATGCTTCTACCTCTTCATTCTTTCTTGAGAGTGCATCTACAACAACATTAAGCTTTCCTTTTTTGTAGATTATTTCAAAGTCATAACCCAACATCTTTGTGACCCATTTTTGCTACTCTTCTGAAGATAGTCTTTGTTTCAAAAAGTGTTTAAGACTATCATGATCAGTTTTTACCTTGAAGTGTCTTCCCATTAGGTAAGTTCGCCATTTCTTTAGTGCATGCAGTATTGCTAACATTTCCTTCTCATAAATAAGTTTTTGTAAATACTTTCCTTTGATTGGACGACTTTCAAAAGCAATGGGTCTTCCTTCCTGCATTAAAACTGCACCAATTCCATTTCCTGAGGCATCACATTCCACAATAAAGGATTTTGTGAAGTCTGGCGTAGCTAAGACCGGTGCTAGGCACATTGCCTCTTTAAGATGTTCAAAGGCCTTAGTTGCTTCAGGAGTCCATGAAAATGCATCTTTCTTCAATAATGTTGTTAGAGATGTTGCTATTCTCCCATAATTCTTAACAAACTTGCGATAATACCCTGTTAACCCGAGAAATCCTCGCAACTGCTTTATGGTTGTGGGGACTTTCCATTCCTTAATGGCTTTAATTTTTTTAGGGTCTACTTTAACACCCTCGTGAGATACAATATGACCCAGATATTCCACCTCTTGTACCCCAAAGAAACATTTGGATGTTTTTGCATATAATTGTTTCTCCTGCAATAGTTTGAGCACCCTGTCAACATGTTCAACATGATCCTTCCAAGACCTGCTGTAGATTAGTATATCATCAAAAACTACTAGCACAAATTTTCTAAGGAAGGGTTTGAAAATGGAATTCATCAACCCTTGAAATGTAGAAGGTGCATTGGTAAGGCCAAAAGGCATGACCAAAATTTCATAATGACCCTCATGAGTTCGAAATGCTATTTTTGGAATATCTTCAGTCTTCATTCTAATTTGATGATATCCTGAACGAAGATCCAACTTGGTAATATAAATTGCTCCATGTAATTCATCCAATAATTCATCAATCACAGGAATGGGAAATTTATCTTTAATGGTGAGCTTATTGAGCTCCCTATAATCCGGACACATTCGCCATGATCCATCCTTCTTGTGTACCAATACTACAAGAGCAAAGAAAGAACTTTGACTAGGTTGAATTATACCCGCCTCTAACATTTCTGCAATCATACGTTCAATTTCGCTCTTTTGGACGTAAGGATATCTATAAGGCCTGATGTTTGGAGGAACACTTCCTGGAATCAAATGAATAGCATGATCATGATCACGAATAGGTGGGAGTCCTTTGAGAGTTTCAAACACCTTGGAATGATTGTCCAAGACTTGTTGGAGATCTGCAGAAATAGATGATTTTGATGTTGGAACTTCTAGTGAGCATAATTGTGCAATTACGCCTCGTTGTTCTTTCTTTAGAAGCTTTGTCATGACATTAGAGCTTATTATCTTTCCCGTCTTCCCTACAATACCCCGTAATTCGACTTCCTTTCCTTCTGAAAAAAATTTCAAGAAAAAATCTTGAAAATTAAAAGCTACCGTCCCCAAAGATTATAACCATTGTACTCCTAGTACAACATCAGCACCTCCCATAGGAATGGAAAGCACTAGACTATTCAATACATATTCCCCCATGGTTAGCTTTATATTATGGCCTTTTCCAGAGCAATTTATAGTTCCTCCATTCGCAACCATCACTTGACATTCTGGTGTTGGGTATAGGAAACAATTCAATTCCTTGTCTACCTTACAATGAATAAAATTATGGGTGCTACCAGAATCAATCAACACTATTACCTTTTTCTTCTTGATATGTCGTTCTATCTTAAGAGTTTGAGGAGTGGTAATTCCTGCCAATGCATTACATGATATGGTCGGACTCATTTCTTCCTCTTCTAGGGTTGGTTCCTGGTGTATCTCCTCTTCTTTTGAAGATTCTTGTTCATTTTCTTCTTCCTCTTCACAATCTATGTAAAATAATTTCTTCTCAGCACACTTATGACCTTTAGTGTATTTTTTATCACAACTGTAGAAAAGCCCTTTTTCTCTTTTTTCTTCCAATTTTTGTGGTGTCAACCCTGTAGGTTGTGGAAATCTAGGAGTAGCAACACTTCCATCTTTATAGAAGCGAGTGGTAGGCTTCCTTGTCGCCATAATTTTACATTCAATTTTTCTTGCCAACCTGAATGCCTTCTCCAATGAATCAGGTTCCAAAACGCAAAATTCATGTTGGATGTTATCCTTTAAAGTACCTATGAGGAGATCAATCATGTGTTCCTCTGGAATATCAGTTACCCTTATATTCAATTTTTGGAAGTCTTCAATGTGCTCCCCCACTGAACACTTTTGTTTGAGATTTATCAATTGGCTAAATAAAGTGTTTCTCTTTGTATCCTCATAATGTGCTATCATTTCCTCCCTAAAAATTGACCAAGTGACAATTTTTTTACGGTAGCAAAGCCATCAATACCATACAAATGTATTTTTTTCTAAATGTAAATTTGAAATGCATACATTTTTTGTGTTTTACACGTTATTGATATCAAAATATTGCTCCATCTATAGTATCCATGTTATAGAATCCTTTCCATCAAACTTCCTCACATCCATTTTTGGAATATGGTGGTTCTTCCCTCCAACATTAGAGTTTATGAAATCATGATTAACATGTATTTTGTTCTCATCATGAGTTTTCTCTACTATCTTTTCACCACTAGGAAACATTTCTTGTATCAACTTTGTCAAACCTTCCATGTCTACTTTTAGATCATTCTTCATGTTTTCCATCTTAGCTTCCAGTCATCCATCTTAGATTTCATGCCAGCTTCCATGCCATCCATCTTACCTTCCATGTCATTCTTAAAACCATTCATCTTAGATTCCATGCCTTTCTTCAAACCATCCATCTTAGTTTCCATGCCTTTCTTCAAAACTTCCATGTCATTTTTTGTTGCTCTTTGCGAGAGAGAAATTTTTTGCACTTGCTCTTGTAATTTTGATATGTCATGTTGCCATTCTTCGTCTTCATGAGTCATAGTAGAAACTTCTAAAGGATTAATGGGTGTTGAATTCTTTTTAGGGGCCATTTGAGAATCCAATACTGATATCTATTCTACAATATGCCCTTGGAATCAATTCAACTTGATTCTTCAAACAAAAAATACACACCTTTTA
Organism: Pinus albicaulis; assembly: GCA_034641835.2. Lineage (NCBI taxonomy): Eukaryota > Viridiplantae > Streptophyta > Pinopsida > Pinales > Pinaceae > Pinus > Pinus albicaulis. The sequence continues at coordinate 1,019,770,011 of CM076580.1, read as the reverse complement.
CTTGCTTTTGAGGAGCTCGATATTGAAATTGACTTATCTCTATACTTGAAGATCCTCAATAACTAAAATCCGGCCCGATATTAGTCCTCTAAATCTTATTTCAAAGGGCACAGGTCTAACTTGATTTATATTCTTCAAGGCAAAGTTATGTCCAATCTCCCACAATGACCTAATTATGGACTGGTTCAGTAGGGCAAATTTTTACGACTTTCCATGTGTCAGTGTTTGCTCCTTTGGCTCTTAAATTTATAGATAGGAAACTACAGTCCGTTTAATTCTAGTCACTTTTTACATAATTCCAATATGATGCTCAGAGAGAGAGTTATGAATATTTTCCCATGATCACCTCCTTGAGATGAAATTCAGGAGCCTTAAACAGATCTAACTTCCATAGATCATATCTTCGAACATATTTCGAACCAAGTTCTGAAATTTTGCGACGATGTTCCCCACGATTTCGACTTCGCGCCCTAAAAATTTCAGCTTTTGAACCTGCATAGAAAAAATTTTATAGCGAACATTCCGTGATGACCTTTTTAAGTGAAATTCAGGAGCCTGCAAAAAGCCCTAACTTCCATAGATCATATCTCCAAAAATATTGCGAACCAAGCTTTGAAATTTTGCGATGATGTTCCTTAGGATTTCAACTTCGCACTCTAAAAGTTTCAGCTTCTAAACCTTCGTAGAAAAAAATTTATAGTGAAAATTCCACGATGAACTGTTTGGAGCAATGAAACCCTAGAATCCAAAGCTCTAATGCCAAATGTTGTGAAACCAGCTCCAAAAATAGAAGAAAAGAGATATCAACACCTTAAAAATAAGCCACTTCGAGGGGGAAACCTCCAAGAAATTACATGAATGAAAAATTCTTGGATGATACAAATTACAAAACCCCCTTTCTATATATAGGATTCCATGGGGCCATAACGTAATCCTAGTGGGGCCACAATGTAATCCTAGCTGATCTAACAATAATAATTTAAGGGCACAATAATAACAATATGGGGGTTACAAGGGTAAAATAATAACAATAAGGGGGTTACACTAACAACAATAAGGGACTATAATAGTAAATCTGACATTCAAAAGTTTGTGGCGAAATGTTTGGTTTTCCAACAAAATAAAGTGGAGAAAATTAATGTTAGGTCCCTATAAGTTGCTTGAGTTGGGAATTCTTACAAATATATAAGCGATATTTGTACCATAATGAACCATTTTTCCATCTAAAAGTATCCTATGTACTGGGATCTTGCAGCAACTTTTGAATGAGTGTCCACACTTCTTCGTCATTCTTCCATTCATCCCTTCCTTCAGTTATCCAATCTAGTTGGATAATATAAATGGAACAAAGCAATGCTTCCACATCCTCATCCTTTCTTGAGAGTGCATCTGCAACAACATTTTTCTTCCCTTTTTTGTATATGATTTCAAAGTCATAACCCAACATTTTTGTGACCCATTTTTTTTGCTCTTCTGAAGATAATATTTGTTCCAAAAAGTATTTAAGACTATGTTGATCTAGTTTTACCTTGAAGTGTCTTCCCATTAAGTAAGGTCTCCATTTCTTTAGTGCATGTAATATTGCCAACATTTCCTTCTCATAAATAGGTTTGTGTAAATACTTTCCTTTGATTGGACGAAATTCAAAATCAATGGGTCTTCCTTCTTGCAATAAAACAACGCCAATTCCATTTCCTGAAGTGTCACATTCCATAATAAAAGTTTTCTTTAAGTCTAGCGTAACTAAGATAAGTTCTTGGAAAATTTCCTCTTTAAGATGTTCAAAGGCCTTAGTTTCTTCTGGAGTTCGAGAAAATACATATTTCTTCAGTAATGTTGTTAGAGGTGCTTCTATTCTCCCATAATTCTTAACAAACTTGTGATAATACATTGTCAACCCGACAGAAATATTTTCGAACAGCGCTAAAGAAGTAAGAGCAGAAAAGTGTGGATTCTTCTACGGAGTACAGTGGTCATCTAGTTGTGGATGGTTCTAAGATAACAACAAATAAATATCCATATATATATAAGTTAAAAGGAAGAAAAATGTGGATCTGTCTTGGGAACAGAAAATGTGAATTTCTCTAATGTAATACAGCGTTGACAAAATGCATGAATCATTTGATAATCTGGATAATAAACTAGGAGGACGGAGCGGAGTGGAAGAACCCTTGCTTTGGAGGAAACCTAGCCATGGAACCTACACACACTATCTCAATACAATCACTACTCCTGGTTCATCGAGGTAGGCACTGGTCGATTCACGGGATACATGCTTCGTGACTCCCTCTGATTTTCCATGGTTTGCAGGATTTTTTGGGCTCGGTATCGCCATATCCACTGGGTATTGGGGGTTTTTTTTATTTTTTTTATATACTTCTTTGGATTCAAATAGACTGTGACTCTTAGTGCCAGGTATACATCACCCGTTTGACATTTTCAGGGTCCATTATTTCTGTTCAAACAAAACGGTCCCTCCGGGATTTTTTAGCAATTGAACCATGGCAGCGACACTTATTATGTTGTCGTTTCTTGTGCACATCAGTCTCGGGGACTGAGCGAGAGGATATTCAAGTTTTTGGGAGTTTGTCTAGGGTACCCTCTCTTCCAGTTTTCTCTGGCGGTTAGGTTGTATGGCAGAGTTTAAAGTGGTTAGTTCAGAGATACCTTTTGAACATTTTCACTCACACCCACAGGACCCTAGGACAGGTGGCACCACACTGGAGGAAATAGCGAACTCTAACCTAGTTGTTGAGGTGGATGGTTTTGGTGGGTCGGCAGGTATACCCTCTCTGTCTTTGGGGTTTAAACATAATCTAGTCTCGAAACCTCTCCTTCAAAATGCCCCCTCGTCAGTTTTCTCTATCCCTTAACCCTCTATCTTAAGTGCCTAGGAGCATCAAGCACAAGACGAACAAGACCCTTATTTCACACCTGCTTATTTGGAAGTGATTGGGGTATGTTCCCTCATTCAAGAAGAATCTCAGAGTTTCTATAGAGGCACTCAGCTGGTAGGGAATTTGTCTCCCTCTCATCAGACCACCCCGGAGATTCCTATCTCGACAGTCACCTCAGGCTATTTCGAGGGCATTCCGGTAGCGACCCATCCTTTTGAGGTCACAAGTGCATCGGACTCCGACGAAGTAGGGGAATTGGTCCGAGACGATTCAACTAGACCTTCTAAGTGTGGGAAGAGGAAGCAGCGGTGTACGAGAAACCAGAATAAGAAGGAATTTTTTGTCCACCACGAAGTAAGTATGGAAGAGGTCTTACATAAATCTCAGATTTTCCTTGTAGGCAGAGTCCTAGGGCGTATCTATACCAGTGTGAGGCTTAAGTTATGGACAGCTGAGATTTGGGGCAAATTTCTGCCATTGATCCCTAGTGTGCTCACTATGAATAGAGGATGGTTCTCACTGATTTTTTCTCAGGTCGATATGGTCGAGTGGGTACTATCTAGATATTGGCACATTGAAATGAATCCCATCCTGTTGAAACGGTGGATGCCCCTTTTTGACCCTAACAAGGAGAAGGTAGGGGTGGGTCCTATCTGGGTTAGACTACCTGGTTTCCCTCTTCATTTATGGACCTTTGCACTCTTAAAATCCATTGGGAATGATATGGGTACCTACTTAGATCATGATAGGTATTTTCTGGATACTAGGAACATTTCGATGGCCATATTTCTAGTTTTCTTAGACACTAGGGATGGACTTCATGAAGCCTATAATATTCATTTCAACAATGAGGTGTGGGAACAATTGCTGGATTATGAAGGAGTGCCCTTCAGATGTCGAAGATGCCATGTTGTGGGGCATTTGTACAAAGAATTTCCCCTTATGGATGCGGCGGGGGCTCCTCCCAAGATTCTTATTCATATGGCTACACAAACTGAAGACAGGGGTGCATCAAAGGGCCAAGGCAACCCGGAAAAATTGGTAGATAAGATTTCAGATGCTGATCACTTGGAGCACCTTGAAACTGGCTCGAGGACTCATATTTTCAGTACTTCCACCTCCACACTCATGAGTACACCTCCGGGTAATCCTTGCTCCCACCCTATTTCACATATTTCATCTATTTCTTTATCTTTTGGTATTGTTTGTTCTAATGCGCCACTCGACACATTAGCTACTTGTTTTTTTATACAATCCATCAATTTCTCGGTAGTATCGGCCCCCCTTTCTATCCCGAGACCTTGCCCCATCTCCTCAACTAATGTATCATCTCCTCTTTAGGCTCATTTATCTGAGGATTATTCTGGGGGGCACTCTTACAACCTCAGATCATTCTCCCATAACCTTGCATTGTTGTCCTCGGGCTATTTTCTATGATCGGCAAGGGGGAGACCCTCTCATATGAATAAGGCGATCAAGAAAACCAACATGGAAGTTGCGGCAGGGACTCAATTTTCAATTTAGCCGGTTCTTAGAGTAAATAACACCTGGTTTTGTAGTGATTAATGATCTACCTCTCCTATAATTGTAGGGGGTTAGCCACCCCTAAGAAAAAACTAGCCCTTAGAGCTCTACTGGAGCGTGTGAGGATTGATGTATTATTTCTATAGGAAACACTTGGGCCTGGTGCCACTGTCTCACAAACTTTGGAGGTCATTTTACCGGACTGGACCTTCCAAACAATTGATGCCAAAGGCATATCTGGTGGTTGTGCTATTGGGCTCAACAAAAAAACTATTCGGATTCATGGTTGGTGGGGCAGGGAAGGCATTCTTGGTGCTGATATATCCACCTCGGACTCTAAAAACTTGCTTACTCTCATTAACATTTATGGTAATTTCCTTCACCATGAGATTTTTTGGAAAAATTGGATGCAAAGCTCCATCATGCATCAGGAGAACATCATTATGGGAGGTGACCTCAATTTCTCTATTGGGATATCTGAGTCTTTGGGTCCAAATACCATTCTGGATGCCCTATCTGGCTTTTTCCACAATCTCATTAAGGACGCTGAGCTTTTGGACCTAGCTATGGCCAAGAAGATCTTGACTTGGAGGAACAGGAGGATACGCAATGCGGCCCTGGCTAGGAGACTTGATCGATTCCTCTTCAAATTTGCATTAGTGGATCAACTTGTTTTGGTTAGGTAATGGGTGGGAACTGGGGGGAGCTTGGATCATTCTCCCATTTATTTTGAATTTCGTAAGGGTTATCAAAAGCCCAAATCTCCATTCAAATTTAATCATGTCTGGTTGGAGGATCCGGAATTCTGGGCTTTGGTTACAAAATAGTGGGTTCATTGTGCACTACTCCCTAATCAAGAGCTGGCGAGGGTTTTCTATAATAATCTAGCCAGACTCAAAGCTTCAACCATTACCTGGGCCAGAAGTAAGAAAATCAGAGAGAAGGAATCTCTTGAGAACATTGAAAAAGAGATGAGTTAACTGATCTAGACCTAAAGGGTTTCAGCTCATCAGAAGCAAAAGATAGATTGATGGCATTAGAAGTTGGACGAGCTAAAATTCTCAGGGTTCAGGAGGAGACTTGGCATCTCAAAAGTAGGGAATTTTGGCTAAAGGCAGGGGACGATAACACAAAATTATTTCAGCAATGTGCGAAGGGGCGCAAGACATTAAACACCATATGGGACCTTTCGTACAATGCTGGCAGGGTGGCACACTCCCGTGCACAATTGGTAGAAATGGGAATTTCTCATTTCTCCAAAATTTATTGGGCTCCTAGGAATGCCAATATTATATAAATCATGTAGATCGCTAGATCTCTACTCAAATTTTTGGAGGACGACCAGAGGGAGGATCTTAATGCACTAGTCACTTTGGGTGAAATTGAAGGGGTCTTAAGATGGTTCAAGAAAGACAAAAGTCTCGGACCTGACGAGTGGCCTATTGAATTTTATCTCTCCTTATTTGAACTTCTGGGCATGGATCTACTGCTGGTTATAGAGCAGAGCCGCAACTCCGGCCAGATTTATGATGGTTTCAATCCCACCTTCATTGCCCTTATACCCTAAGCTGAGAATCCCATCACTTTTAATGACTACCGACCCATCTCTCTCTGTAACTGCATATACAAGATTATTTCCAATGTTATTTCCAACCATATCAAGCCTATTCTCTCCGCCCATATTGGTGAAGAACAATTTTATTTCCTTCATCAAAGACAAATCCATGACGCAATTGGTATAGCTCAAGAGGCCCTCCACTCCATCAAGCTCAGGAACTTAAAATCTACCATCCTCAAGATTAACTTGGCCAAAGCATTTGACTGTGTCAACTAGGATTATTTACATCTCATATTGATTCATATATGTTTCCCTCACTCTTTCACTAAATGGATCATGGGGTGCATTACCAATGCCTCTTTTAGCATTCTGATCAATGGGGCTACTTCGGATTTCTTTCATGCGGGGAGAGGACTCAGATAAGGATGTCCACTCTCGCCATTTTTGTTCCTCTTGGTCATGGAGGGATGATCATCCTTATTAAAAAAGGCTAGGGAGGAAGGCTCCATTCGTGGGATATTTTTAAATGATATTATACAACTAGCCCATTTATTGTTTGTTGATGATGTTATTATTTTCTTGAATGGCTCTTGTCAGGATAACTCCCATTTTCACAAGATCCTCAAATTATTCAATTTGGCGATAGGTATGAGCCCCAATCAACACAAATCCACCATCATTATGGTTCGTTGTTCTTCTACCGAGCGCAGATAGGCCCTGGGGTTATATCAATTTGACTGCAGAAGACTGGAGGATGGATTGTAGTACCTCGGTTTCCATCACCTTCAAAATGACTACTGTGTACAAGACTGGAATTGGTTGGTGGCTAAGGTTGATCACATAATAAACATCCGAAAACAGCGTTGGCTTTCCAGAGTTGGCAGATTAGTTCTTATTAAATCATTCTTGGAAGCCATACTTGTCTACTGGATGGCACTGGCATGGATACCTTAAGGGGTGACTTCCAGAATTCAAATGATTTTCTAGAGGTTCTTATAGAGAGGTTGCAGAGAAGGTTGAACATTTTCTTGGATTTCTTGGAATAATATCACTAAACCAAAGGCCGAGGGAGGCTGGGGACTTAAGGATTTAAACAGTTTCGCAATGGCTCTTGTGGAAAAGCTGGGTTGGCATCTACTAGTCAGAAATAGCTTGTGGAAGAGGGTGACATAATCCAAATATATTTCTCCTCTATCCACCTTGGATTGGATCAATGGGTGTCCATTGTATCAACAAAATGATTCTATTATATGGAAGGTTATTTTAAGATCTATATCTCTCATTAAACAAGGGCTGGCCTGGCGTGTTGGATCTGGGGAAAATATTCGGATTGGTTTGGATGCCTGGTCGGGTTGTGGTACAAATTACAGACTACAAGATGGTATCAAACAGTACTTAGCCTCGTCTGGTATCCTCTTTTTATCTCAGATTGTTGGCCGTCTCCTTACTACATGGGAATCACAAGCCTAGCTCTTTGTTCACTCGTTGAATATCCCTACACCATGGAGGACAGAGTGGAATAGATATATCCGCACTCTCAAAGCTTCCAATGTCCAATTGACCATCAGGGATGATGAGATAATTTGGATATTTGCGCCCTATGGCCTTTATACTCCAAAATATGGTTATAAGGTGCTATGTTGTACTTTGGAACCACAGGCCCCTGTATGGTGTTCCGCACTGTGGAAGCTACAAGCGCCTCCCAAGTTGAGACTTTTGATGTGGTGCATATTGACTAATTGCATTACGACAAAAGACAATTTATCCCGACAATCTTATCAGGGACCTTCCTGGTGTGGTCTCTGTCTCTCGCACATGGAAGATGTAAACCATCTCTTCCTTGATTGTGCAGCTAGAAAGTTGATTTGGTAGTATACTTGTGATGCCGTGGGGTGTACTATTTCCAGGGTGGGTAATACCATTCATGAGGCTTGGGAGCTTTGGTGGAAGGAGGCCCGCCCTTACAAGCTCAGGAATCTTCCATTGCTAATTAATTGGGGCATCTGGATGAGTCGGAACTAGATCATTTTCAGACAGATGGTTGTGGATTAGTTGTAGGTCTGTAGGTGTGTTGTCTCCATTTATCAATTGATCCCTGACGATGCCCCTGCTCCCAACATCAGAAATTTTATACTTGAACAAATCAACCATAACATACCTTGGGCATATTTCGATGGAGCTGCAAATAATCAGGGATGTGGAGGGGTTGTTGTTCTTCATATCAACTCCAATCACCATTTCCATCTCAAAATGGGCCTTGGCCCTGGCATGAACAATTATGCTGAGCTAATCAGTCTTAAACTTCTACTACAATTTTCCAGGGAACATGAGTTCAACAGGATACAGATCTTTTGGGACTCCAAAATTATTATTGACTGGTTCAATCTAAAAGCTCGATGTCATACACACTTTCTTAAAGCATTGCTGGAGGAGGTTTATCTACTTAAATAATTTTTTGATCTCATTATTGTCTCTCACATTTTTAGGCAGAGGAATCAGGTGGTTGATATATTATCCAAGGAAGCCATGCAGTTAGCATGGGGTAGATGGCACATAGTAGAACATACAAGGGCTCAGACCTATCAGTACTATCATCGACCATTTATAGAAGACCTGGAGGCTCCTACAGCAATCTAGATGATTGCACATTTTTGGTCCTATTTTGTACTTATTTTTGCGGGCGGATATTATTATATGCTTATATGTACTTGGTATTTGGACAGTAGTTAGCGTTAGCTGATAGATTGACTAGCTTATGCTAGATGACATATTCTGAACACAGTTTCTTACTTTGATATTGCACAGAGTATTTGTGGAAATATAACATGTAATTTTTATTATTTATAATGGAAAATTACGAATTTTTTCCTGGGAAAAAAAGATACATTTTCAACCCGAGAAATCGTCGCAGATTATTTATGGTTGTGGGGATTTTCCATTCCTTAATGCCTTTAATTTTGTTAAGGTCTACCTTAACACCCTAATGAGATACAATATGACCTAGATATTACACCTCGTGTACTCCAAAGAAACATTTGGAGGTTTTTGCATATAATTGTTTCTCCTCCAATAGTTTGAGTACCCTGTCAACATGTTGAACATGATCCTTCCAAGACTTTTTGTAGATTATTTTATCATCAAAAGCTACTAACACAAATTTTCTAAGGAAGGGTTTGAAAATGAAAATCATTAAACCCTAAAATGTAGAAGGTGCATTGGTAAGGCCAAAAGGAATGACCAAAAAATCATAATGGCCCCCATGAGTTCTAAATTTTTTTTTCAGAATGTCTTCGATCTTAATTCTAATTTGATGATATCTTGAACAAAGATCCAACTTGGTGAAGTAAATTTATCCATGAAATTCATCCAATAATTCATCAATGATAGTAATGGGAAATTTATCTTTAATAGTGAGCTTGTTTAGCTCCCTATAATCGAGACACATGCACCATGATCCATCCTTCTTGTGCACCAACCAATACAAGGAAAAGACCCTCTAGTGGAGGTTATAAAGGAGGTTTTTAGTGTTATAAAATTGGCCAAAATTGTCAAAAAAAAATTTGCTACAACATTCGTTTATGGTTACGGAGATTTTGGCAGAGCTTTTAACGAAAATTCAACACAACTAAAAAAAAAGGGCGGCAGGAGGTTATTACAGATGTTTTTTCATCGATGCGCTACTCTGGATTTAATGCACCAGTGTGTACATGAAGATGGCACCTCGAGGTTGTCTCAGTCAAACAAACGCACTGGGACGTTTAGGTATAAAACCGGATCGGGCGTAGTGTTGGTCATATAACGCATGGGGCCATTCTAATTGTCTTGGGATTTGTGCAGTGCCCATAGGTTGTATCAACGCACCCATGCATATACCTTTATGATGCACTGGTGCATCGTATCACAGAAAGGCACCGATATTTATAATTGGTATCAGTATTCATGCGGTGCCCATTGATTGTAAAAATGCATCGGTGCTTATAGATACATAAATGCCCCGGTATGTAATATCACACAAACGCACCGATATTTATAACTGGTATTGATATTTGTGCGGTGCCCATGGATCGTAAAATGGCACCGGTGCATATAGACACATAAATGCACCAGTTTTCATTTTATTTTTTTTAGAAACATCGACTTGTGACAGTCCAATTATTGTGATTGTTTTAAATTCATTATTCATCAAAAGTCGACACATCTTATAACAATACTCATATTAATTACATTTTTATTAATGCATTTGAATGTGTTGTTTGGATTAATTTGTTATATCATATCAGAATTATTGTGGTTTTTTAAAATTCATTATTCATCAAAAGTCGACACATATATATCTTATAACAATATTCATATGAATTAAATTTTTATTAGTGCATTTGAGAACTACAATGGAGAACGCAATAGCGACAATTGAGAACACAATAGAATAAATTAAAACATATTTTATGATTATATATATATATATATATATATATATATATATATATAAGACAGTGTTTATCATACAAAATGGGACAGTTATTCGTATCCCTTTGTCTTTCAATTGGGACACTATGTCCATTACATTAAACAAAATGTCTGATTTCACAGACATATTTCAAAAAATAAAATGCCTTGCTTTGATATCCAAACATAGTGATCATCATTCTTCGCTTGAACTGTTGTCACTGCTAGAGCTACTTCCATGACTTGGGTTATTTTCAGGAATGTTTTGTTCACGACGTTGATTGTTTTCTTCTTCTTCACCTTCCATCTACAAACATAAAAATAAACTGAAATGAGTGTATATACATTGGTGAGAATAATGAAAATTGCAATATTAAATAATATGCATCAATGTAAATCGAAAATAAAAATGACGTACCATAGCAACAATTGACTCATAAACTATATACATTCTTTCAAAACCATGTACCATGCCATCTTTCAAAATTTCATCTGTTGGCGCAGTTCCATACTTTGTTTCCTGCAAGTTTTATACCCCATAACAAATCATATATTTAATATAAAATATGTTTTTGTTCTATTAATTATAGACGGAGCTAATTAAAACAAGATCGATAGATGCTTACAAATTCCACAATTAAATTCTGATATGCCAACATATACTCACAACCCATATTTAACCCAATTTCAATCAATTCGTATGATGGTTCTTCTTTGTATGTTAGCACCTATTTGAAGACATTCAATGATGATTTTTGTAAAACAACTTAAAAAATACAAAAAATGAAATCTAGTTAAGTTGTTATAAGGAAGTAACAATTACTCACAAACTTAGAGATCAACCCTTTTCTTCCTTGTCGTCATGTTTTATGTGCTAAATGGGTTCCATTTTCTTTTCTTTTATGCAAGAAAATGATTGAAAATTAATATTTAATGCTAAATTGTTTATTTATTGTACCTAATGATCGAAAAATTCAATGATGGCTCCTCCTGCGATGCAATTTTATCCATTTCTTTGACCATCTCCTTGTACACCTTTTTGGACATTCCTACTGGCATATTTCTAATATCAGCTCGTTCATCTTTTGAGATTTTCATAAACTTCCTGAAAATGTAACATGACAATAAAATATTTAATTTTTATATTGATATATGAAAAGTAAATATAACAAAAGTGATATTTATAAATAATTATAAACAAACATTTAAAGGAATATTACTTTTTAATTCCTTCTTTTTTGTTGTTGTACGTTTTTGCTATTAAAAATCTGACATGTCTCATTGACAAATTCTCTGGAAACTCTTCCTATAGTTTAGATAAAATTTGGTTCTTGGAATCATTGGATTGATTTTTGTATTATAAGTGGAAAGAACGTCTATACATTCATTCCACTAGATCCCTCAAACTTTTGTAAAATTTTTTCCCCCTTTCGTTAACTTCTAACACCACTCCAGATGAGCTAAGGGGCAATTCATTTTCATTTGCATGTTCTATTTTTTTCTTTTCTTAGAACAACATTAAACAGATGTGAATTAGTAGACTTTTTGACACATGTTATCTAATAATTTTAAGTATATTATTAATGATAATTAAAAAAATAAACTCATATTGGATCGATAGTATTTTTTCATTCACCTGATTCATCCTTTTGCAATTTTTCCATTAAAATTTTACGTTCTTCTGGTCCTAGATCAGAAATAATCATATCGAACTTCGTCATTTTGTGGCTCTGCATGATAAATAGTAAACAATACATATTAGTTAAACTTACATATAGTTCAAAAATAATATTTTGTATAAAGAATTTACAAAGAACTTGCCTTTTTTTCTTTTCTTGATGTGTTAACAGTATTTTTGTTACTTGATCTCTTGTCAGTCATTTATTTATCAATCTGAAACTTGTACCATATCATTCATTAATATATTTATAAATAAATTCTCAACTTTTCAGGTAGAAAATAAATCTCAAGTCACCGGTGTGCCTTTCATGAGGTAGGCACCTCAGCCGGTGCGTGGGGATATTAAAAACGCACCGCAAAACAATATAATAGACCGTACGGTGTGTTTGGTATTATAAACACACCGCACAAACAATGTAATAGACCGTACGGTGCGTGGGGTATTATAAACACACCATAAAAACGGTGTAATACACCGTATGGTTCTATCCTCGTTAAATGAAGCACTGGTGCTCTATTTCAGATATGGCACACGGATTTTGAAAAAAAAAAATGTTTTCAATTTTTTTACTACATATTACTTGTGCGGTGCGCTGTATAATATAGCGCATCAGTGTGGTAGCGTACATAGGGCGCACTGATAAAGAAAAATCCATTTTTTCTAAAAAATCACGCAATAACGAGATGGTTTGAAATTCTATGATACAGGGTTTGAATCACCAGAGGTTTGGTTTCTGATTGTCTGAATATTTCTGTTCGAACGTATTCCGCTGCTCCACAGTGCCCTTGTGCTCTCTTGCTCCAAGTCTGTCTCCTGCAAATATCTGGCTGAAAATTTTAGCAAAAATAGTGAAATAATGAAAAGTGTTTAGTATTTAGAGAATTATTTTATGAAATTAGATTTTCGAAAATATTTTGCCGCCCATTTTTCAAATTGCCACTTTTTTTTCACTTAAAGAAAAAAGAGTTTCATTTTTTTTATTTGCGTTTATTCATTACCGGTGCGGAAGAGTTGTGAAGCACCGATGCATGTTAGTAATACGATGCACCGGTGTGTGTTATGATGATAAACACACCGGACTATATAAAGTTTTTTTTTTTGTATGTAATATCATAATAAAATAATTATAATTCTAAAGTATATGAATTTATTTTCATTATTTTCTAAACTTTCTTATGTTACAAAAATTCGTATTATTCTAGATTTGTTATTTTACAATTATTTGCAAATTTACAAATTTAAATATTTTAATAAAATCATTTCACATTAATACAATTAAAATTTTCACATTAATAGAATTAAAATTTTACAAATATTTTACATACAATTACAATTACAATTATAATTTTACATTAATTTCACATACATGAATTACGATTAGAATTAGAATTACAATTTTAATTTTACATATAATTGCATTTACAATTTTACATAGAATTACATTTACAATTATAATTACAATTACAGTTTTACAAATATTTTACATACAATTCAATTACAAATACAATTACAATTTTAAAATTTTACATACAATTACATTTACAATTTTACATAGAATTACATTTACGATTACAATTACAATTTTACAAATATTTTACATACAATTCAATTAAAATTATAATTAGAATTTTAGAATTTTACATACAATTAGAATTATAATTACAATTTTACAAATTTTCATATATACAATTTAAATTAAATATCACAATTACAATTAAAATTTTACATTAATAAATATTTTACATAAAATTACAGTTAAAATTAAAATCAGTACAAATACAAATACAATTTTACAATTTTACATACAATTAAAATTTCAATTTCAATTACAATCACGACATAATATTTAATAAATATCATGGTCATTTAATATTAAATTAATTAATAAACATCATCACGATCATGATAACCATCGTACAAACATCATATTCAACTAAAAAACACATTCAAACATCAAATTAACATTATATATTAACATCATCACAACAAAAACATCAAATATACATCTCATGTCAAATAACTCATGATATCACATATACACATCTATCTGCATGCTAAACATTAAATGAACATATCTAACATGACCAAACAATATGCACCACATCATGATGATCACCAACATGTATATTAAGTACAACTGCAACATGAACATAAAATACATGGACCACATATATATATATATATATATATATATAGAGAGAGAGAGAGAGAGAGAGAGATATATATATATATATATATATATATATATATATATATATATATATATATATATATATATATATATATATATATATATATATATATATATATATATATATATATATATATAGAGAGAGAGAGAGAGAGAGAGAGAGAGAGAGAGAGATATATATATATATATATATATATAAAACTGAATAATGTTAAAAATATACAATGTAATATAAATGTCATGGATCAGGTGGTGGTAGTATAACAACATCAATAGCAGTACAAGTGGAGGCCTGCTCAGTAAAGGGTGCAACCTCAACGGTTGATGGTCGAGTCTGCTCATGATCATGATCACTATTACTGATGGATGCATCGACAGCTGGTGGTAGTACAACATCAATATAAGCAGTAGTAGTGGAGGCTTGCTCAGTCAATAGTGTAGCCTCGACGGTCGATGGTCCAGGCACCTGCTCATGATCATGACTAGTACTGATGGATGTTGTGGCAGGCTGTTGACTGGACGTGGCCGATGGTCCAACCTCATCTCCATGATGACTGCTGCTAGATGCTGCTAGTGGATCCTCATGCTCATCATGCGCGGCACGAGGTGAATGATAATGAGATGCATGTGAGTCGCTTCTCGCGGACTATCCATCCCATGTCGCGGCTCGACTACACCTATAGCTATGAACAGTCCTCCTCAGTCGCGTAACAGCTGTCGTAGCTCCTACAACATGCCGCATCAGGCCATACATGTCATGCGGCATGCCTCTCCACATCCGTAACAGCCTATTATCAGCCTGTATGTCTCTGTAATGAGCGATCCTGAAGCCCACATCAACAATCAATGCACAGAGTTGGTTGCCCAACTCCATCCTATATCTAGTCTCAGGTCGACCGCACATAGCAAAAGGTGGTATCGGTGCACCATGAGTAGGAGCATGTCTCTCTGTTGCACCAGCCTCATCCTGATCATGAGCATCCTCGACATCGGCCATGTCCTGATCATCATCAGGATTCACACCTAGATCATGTGGTGGATCCGACATCTCCTCACCATAAAAAGAGCCAATGTCTGCAAAATATATACAAGTACACAACAATAATTAGACAATTTCATTACAAAATTTAATAAAAACAAGTTAAATAACATGTTATAATAAATATAAATAAAACAGTAATATTACCTCTATCATCTGGCAGCTCATCATATGTGAAGAGGATGTTGGGACACCCTCGCCAATATAATCCAGCATAAGGACGTGAGAGCATAATGAATGGATGCAGCCCGTCAACACTAGCTAGTAAGTCCAGTGCATCATGTGATATCCTGGCTAGAGACATAGTGTCTCCCTCTTGGGCATCATCTGCCCCCACATGTGCATCCGAGCCTCAAAAATCGGCCTACGAGGCTATCGAACAAAACTATATCTCATCTCTGGAAACCTCTCAAAAAAATAAACAAAACATCTCTGAAGCAAAAGGGAAGTTGACCCTCCCTTGTGCATGAGCACGACATCTATCTAAGGTTGTACAAAACTGTTGTAAAAAAATGGCAGACCATCTAACAATTCATGGCTGTTGTACTAAATAATCAACATAATATAAAAGCGAGCAACTAATGCATTGTCTGTCACTGGTGTTGTGCGAAATGGTCCAAATGATAAGTAAGAGGCACTACACATCCTGTCTACCAAATGCACCTATAAGTAACTGACCTTCAGGTACCTGAAACTCTGAAGGAGACAGTACATGTGCTCCAATGTATCTCGGGGAGTAAACTAACTGAATCCCTGCTACACAACTAGCTAGCATGTCTAGGAATGAGGGAAAATCCACCCCTCTCCTCAATAGTCCTGTAATAAAATAAATATCCTCCTCAGTGGGTGTGTACCACTAGTCAGGACCAACCTGAAAAGCATGTCCGTGGGCATTCCACCTGCGGATAAGATATCTCAAAAACACACTATGGGCCTTTAGGGAAGTAGCCTCCGCATAGAACTTGAGGAGGCCTACTTGCCTAAGGATCCCCTCGGTATATGCTGTAATAGGGCGAGGGTATGCATCTCTCTCCCTCTCTCGGGCCTCCCATTGGCGAATCATGTCATATTGTTCAGCCTGTTATTGTTGTTGTTCCTCCTCTTCTCTCTGAATCATTGACATATTAAATAATTTTTTTTTATTAAAACAGACATGTATTTAGGAATATACACACACACACACACACACACACACACACACATATATATATATATATATATATATATATATATATATATATATATATATATTGACAAAAAACAAAAAGACCAGTCGGTATGCCACAAAAACAGTCACGCACCGGTGGCGGTGCGGCTTAATTTTGTAGCGCACCAGTGTCGGTACCCCTAATTAAATACAATGCACCGGCCTCAGTGCAGTTGTCTATTTTTCAAGCACCGTTGACTATATCTAAGTTCAGAATAGCAGTGTGATGACTGAAATATACGCCTCAAAGTGTATAGTCATGTTAGCGCACCGACTTCATGATAATTACATAGTCGATGGTGAGGTATTTTACCTGGTCGCGCCGTTGACCCTCTCGGAATGCAGAATGTGGTGCGCTGACATACACCGGGACAGATAATTCCATCAACGCACCGCACTAGGACTCCCATGGTCAACGGTGCGCCTGGCTAAATGTGTGCACCTCATTTTATTTTTTTTAATTTAAAATTATGCGGGGTGCCTTTCGGAACCGCCCAGGAAACAGTGCAAATACCATCAGCACCGGCGATGGTGTGGCCAGTAAATTTTACAGGTAGCACCGATATCTGGTGCGACCCAAATAGCTCAAGCGCACCGCGCGACAAATATTTTTTCTTCCTTTTTTAATGGTTATTTTTAAGGTTATTTCAAATTCTAATCAGCTAAAAGGATTAATTATGGAAAAACTAGAAAAATACATGTACATTTCGCCATCGAGGAGGCATATTGGCTATAAAATTTGCAAAATAAAATATGACCACCATTTTTCAAAATTCAAGCTGGAGATTGGTGGCCAATGCAGAGCAGCAGTGTGTGCAATGGGTGTAATGAGAGCACCGATGTTAGGGCAGCTTAGAGAAGGGGAAATGCCACCAGTGCTTGAGAGCTCTGGAGCACTAAGGAAAGTGAAAAATGCGGTTTTTTGGCCGTAATTTTTTTTATTTAACATTGTTCTAGTGCGTGGGGTTTTATGGGCGCACCGGTACCCTTTCTTAAAACTGCAACGGGCGGTGTCAAATTTGGTGCATTGTTAATAATGCACCAGGGCGGTTCCCTAACACCGCACTGGGATATTTCAGTTTTGGCGTGATGTTTTGATGATGCACCAGGGCGGAATATTCGTAACGCACCGGTGCGGAATAGTCTTAAAGCACAGGTTTTTTTGCCTCAATTTTTTTTTTCATTTAATGCTATTCTGGTGCGTGAGTTTTATAGGCACACCAGTGCTTTTGGATAAGAATGCATCGGCACGTTTTCGTTTTGGCACGGTGTTTTATGATGCACCGGCGCAGAAGAGTACTGAAGCATTAGTGCATGACCGTAATAGGACGCCCCGGGTGGGTGTGTACATCGCGCATGCTATCCAGTGTGCCAATTTTTTTTTCGCACCAATGTGTTCTATGGTAGAGCGTGCACTGGTAATTGAGGCTCAGGAGCACTGGAAAATGAAAAATCTGGGTTTTTTGCCGTAATTTTTTTTTTTAATTTAACCCTTTACCGATTCCCGTGTTTTATAGGTGCACCGGTTCTTTTTCTTACAAACACAGTAGTCGGTTTATGTTTTGGAACGTTGTCTTATGATGCACCGGTGCGGTTTCTTTCTACCGCACCGGGTGGTTTCGGTTTTGGCGTATTATTTTATAATGCACCGGCTCGGAAGAGTTGAGACACACCGGTGCTATAGAATAATATGATGCACTAGGTGGGTGTGTACGGAGTGCACGGTGTCCGGTGTGCCAATGTTTTTGTGTGCACTAGTGCTTTCGATATTGCAAAGCACCGGGGCGACGTTTAATGATAAGTGCACCGAGCGGAAAACATCCACAAAACCCTCCGCCTGCCAACCTCCTCTAGTAACCTCCGCTAGAAACGCATGTATGGGGTATTTTTCTATGGGGTTCCTCAAAAACATCTGCTAGAGGGTTTTTTCCTTGTAGTGTATAGTATTGGAGCCGAAAAATAACTTTGACTAGGCTGAAATACTGACCTCTAGGATTTCTGCAACCATACGTTCAATTTCACTCTTTTGGGCATAGGGATATTTGTAAGGCCGATGTTTGGAGGAAAACTTCCTGGAATCAAATGAATAGCATGATCATGATCGCGAATAGGTGGGAGGCCTATGGGAGTCTCGAATACCTTGGAATGATTGTCCAAGACTTTTTAGAGATCTGGAGAAATAGATGATTTCGATGTTTGAACCTCTAGTGAGCATAATTGTGAAATTATGCCACGTTATTATTTCTTTAGAATATTTTTCATGCCATTAGATCTAATTATATTTATTGTTTTCCCTGCAACACCCCTTAATTCAAATTCCTTTCCTTCCAAAAAAAAATTCAAGAAAATTTCTTGAAAATTAAAAGCTATCATACCTAAAGATTGTAACCATTGGACTCCTAGTAAAACATCAATGCCACCCATTGGAATGTATAGCATTAGATTATTCAATACATATTCCCCCATGGTTAGCTTGATATCTAGCACTTTCTAGAGCAATTTATAGTTCCTCCATTTGCAACTATCACTTGAGACTCTGGTGTTGGGTATAGGAAACAATTCAATTCCTTTGCTACATTACAATGAATAAAATTATGGGTACTATCTGAATCAATTAGAAATATTACCTTTTTCTTCTTAATATGTCCTTCTACCTAGAGGGGTTGAGGAGTGATAATTCCTTTAAATGCATTACAAGATATGGTAGGATTCATTTCTTCTTTATCTAGGGTTGGATCCTAGTGTACATCCTCTTCTTTTGAAGTTTCTTGTTCCTTTTCTTCCTCCTCTTCACAATCTATGTAAAATAATTTCTTCTTGGCACACTTATGACCTTCAGTGTATTTTATATCACAATTGTAGCAAAGCCCTTTTTCTCTTTTTTATTCCAATTTTTGTGGTTTCATCTTTGTAGGTTGTGGAAGGCTAGGAGTAGCAACACTTCCATCTTTAAGTTGTGAGTGGTAGGCTTCCTTATTTCCATAATTTTGGTTTCAATTTTTCTGGCCAACCTGAATGCCTTCTCCAATGAATCAAGTTCCCAAAGGCGAACCTCATGATGGATGTTATCCTTTAAATTCCATATGAATACATAAATCTTATGCTCTTGTGGAATATCATTTACCCTTATATTCAATTTTTTTAGCTCCTCAATGCGCTATGCCATTGATCCCTTTTCTTTGAGATTTATCAATTGGATAAAGAAGGTGTTTCTCTTTGTATCCTCATAATGTGCTATCATTCCCTCTGTAAACATTTACCAAGTGACAAGTGATTTACGAGAACAAATTCATCTATACCATACAAACTGATTTCATTCTAAATATAAAGTTGCAATGTGTACCTTTTGTGTGTGTTGCACATTATGGAGATCAAAATATTGCTCCATCAGTAGTATCCATGTTACCGGATCCTTGCCATCAAAATTCCTCATATCGATATTTGGAATACGTAGAAATTTTAATACAATTATGTTTCGTTGGGTTCTCCTTATCTAAGAATTACATGCCACTATTAATACAAAATCCTTCTACTTAAATCTTTGCGGAAATTTAATTTCCAATTGAAAACACATGAAGAAAAATAAATCACACATAACACAAATGTTTTTACTGGGAAAGCATAAAGCTAAAACCCCCACTATCATATATTTTGTATATATCATGGATCATGAAACAATCTCATACAAAACTCTACTCCAAGAGCTCTTAGTACAATATACAATTGTCTCACACTGTCATATAAAAATTGGCATAAACATGCACCAATTTACTGGCTCCTGACAGCCTGCCTCCACTGCACAATCCCTGCTGATCACAATCGATGAATGAATTAGATCTTGCCTTTCCTTGACTACGCAATCCTCATTGGCATCTCCAATGTGTGTTTCGTTGCAAGTGTGCACCCACTATAGTCACAACTAATATTCAAACTTTCCCTTCCACTTATCTCTCAACTGGGTCTCCATTGGATCTGACATGCATGTAGTTAACAGTAGTAAATATTTAGTTGCATATGAGATCACTCCATGTGAATTAATTTAATATTTAATTCATTGATCTCTCACTAGTGTATCTTTAGTTACAACTAGTTACAACTAGCACAACTGAGTTTAACTCACTTAATTGAGTTAAACTACTTTACAACTCACATAACTACACATCCAACTCTGTTACAACTTTGTATCACTCAGTTACAATGAATTCCACTAGCACGTCCCACCAACCAACCTTTGAACTCGAAATTCCTTCAATTAACTAGTTTCCACATCAGTTAACTGAAATCAAGTGCTTCAAGAGAATAGATTATTATATATTGTCTAATTATTGTTAAGGGCTAACAATAATCAACATGCATTCTATTTTTAGACATGTATTCCACGAAAAAAATTCACACATGCATTCCAAAAATAGACACCCCTCCATGCATATAATTTTATCAACCATATATAAATAGATTTCTACTAAAAATAGACTTTGATCCAAATTCTAAAAATAGACATATCACCTAAAAATAGCTTGCGGGCCCCACCTAGTGTAGATGCTTAATTTTCACTAGGATCATCATCTTGTTGAATCTCAACACTCCCTGTCAACAAGAAATGGATTATCCTTCACATCGATCCTGTCTCTATGGTATTTGAATTTTCTCCTGGTGAGTGCCTTTGTCAGAATATCTACATCCTGATCTTCCATACGAATGTACTGAAGCAACATGATCTTCCGCTGCACACAATCTCTGACATGATGATACCAGATATCTATATTCTTAGATCTATCATGAAACACAGAATTAATCGAGATTTTAATGCAACTCTAATTATCACAATGAATCACTGTAGGATCTAAATGAGAACCAAATAAACCGACCAGGATCTTCCTGATCCAGATAGCCTCACATACAGCTTAACTTGCTGCCATGTATTCCACTTCCATTGAACTAAGTGCCATGGATCTATTTTTCCTATTGTACCAAGAAATAGTTGTAGATCTGATACTGAAAACCCCTCCTGATGTGCTCTTTCTGTCCGTTGGGCTGCCTTCCAATTTTCATCCATGAAGCCATGCAACTTCACCTCATCCATCTGTCTGCACCATAAGCCATACTTAGATGTGCCCCTAATATATCTCAGGACATGCTTTCCCACCTTCCAAAATATCTTGGTAGGCTTAACCATCGCTTAACTAAGCTGGTTCATCGCATAGAATATCTCTAGTCTTGTATTAACTAAATGCATGAAAGAACCCACCAACTATCAATAGACAGTAGCATCCACTATCTCTCCAAATGTAGCATCCTCTTTCCTCCAGTTTCTAGGAAGAGGAGTATCCATGGGTTTGCAGCCCTCCATGTGAAACTTGCCGAGTATCTCCCTTACATACTTTCCTTGAGACACAAACATTTCACCTTCTCGCTGCCATATTTCCAATCCAAGGAAATAGTGAAGGAGGCCCATATCCTTCCTCTCGAACTCCTTTTCAAGGTCCTCCTTGCATGAGTGTATCATCTACTCATCACCAGTCAGTATTAAATCATCAACATAAAGAACAATGATTAAAATCTTACCCTCCACCATAATTTGATATAGGTTTGCATCTGCCTCCCTGTTGGTGAAGCCAAGTCCAGTGAAATAGTTTTCGATCTGAGTGTACCAAGCAAGAGGTGCTTGCTTCAGCACATACAACTCTCTTTTGATTCTGCACACATGTGACTCACTGCTGAAGATCTCAAATCCTTCAGGTTTCTCAATGTACACTTCTTCCTCAATGATCCCATTAAGGAACATAGTCTTCACATCCATCTGATGAATGTGCCAACCCATTTGTGCTAAGAGAGCAAGGATAGTCCTTATGGAAGAATATCGTGCGACATGTGCAAAGGTTTCTTTATAATCAATCCCCTCGATCTGTGAGAAGCCTCAGGCCACAAATCTGGCCTTGTATTTCTCAACACTCCCATCAGCACCTTGATTTACCTTGTAGATCCATCTTGAACCTACCACTGATTTATCAATCGACCTTGGAACAATTTCCCAAGCATTGTTTCTGACAATGGAGTCATACTCCTCCACCATTGCATCTACCCATCTGGGCTCCTGCAGTGCTTCTTGAAAGGAAGATGGCTCAGTCACAATACATTTTCTCATGAGATCCATGTATCCAATTAATCGGTCAGGACACTGTCTCTGTCTACGCTGTGAAGTAGGGACTCCTACATTCTGTGGTGCATCAAGTTTCAGCCTCTCAGCTTCTATGGTACGCCTTTTTCCATTTCTGATGTTTGGCTCTGTGTGAGTAGACTCCTCCACTCCATGAACCTCCTCTTGTGGCTGATCCACATCTAGAGACTCATCTTCGGGAACAAGCAGTTCCTCCTCTACATGCAAGTCTAGCTCCCTCTCAAGAGACAACTTCATGGATTTATCCTCATTGAATTTTATATCCCATCGCATACCAGTCATTCTACTGTTTGGAAAATACACATGATAATTATGGGGTGTTTCTGTGTACCCCACAAATATCCCAACTTCAGCAGTCGGCTCCAGCTTTTTCCTAGCATTCTTGGTCACATGCACATAAACAGATGAACCAAAAATCTTAAAGTGAGAAACATCTGATTTCTTACCAGTAAACGCTTCTTCAGGTGTACTCATTCCAAGTACTCTATGAGGACAATGGTTTTGCACATAAATAGCAGTGTTGCATGCTTCCACCCACAAGTGAATTGGTAGGCCCTGATCATGCAGCATAGCTCGTGCAGCACCCATGATTGTTATATTCTTCCTCTCCGGGACCCCATTTTGCTATGGGTTATGAGGCGCTATGAGTTCTTTTAGAATTCCTTCTTTTCTACAGAAGACTTTGAATTCATTCAAGATATATTCACCACCATTATCACTCTGCAAAGCCTTCACTTGCTTCCCCAAATCTTTCTCCACCAATGCTTTAAACTCACAGAACTTTGAGAATGTTTGATCCATCATCTACGAGAATAGCCATTAACAAAAATAACATAACACTTGTGTTTTTTTGTTGAAGCAACCGAGAATGGTCCATACACATATGTGTGAACTCTCTCCAGGATCACTGAAGCACGGTTCTCCTTTTCATGAAAGGTGGTCTTCAAAAACTTACCCATAGTACATCCCTTTCACTAATATAACTACACAAGTGTACCCTTGGGATGTCTAGTAGAAATTTGCTGCAAAATTTTTAGGGTGCCATGGTGAAGATAGCCCAATTTCCTGTGCCATAATTCACCCTCATCCCGGCTCACCACTTATTCTTCTTTGCCCACCATGGAAGTGCAGCCATATACCTCCAACTTGTAGATATTCTTAACTTGAACCCCTATCCTCTTGGTTTGACCCGTTGTTTTATGTCTCAGGAAAGCTTTTCCATCACTGAAAATAACATCATAACCTTTGTCCTCCGACATCGTGACTGAGACCAAGTTTTTCTTCAAATCTGGAACATGCATAACATCTTTCAATAGAAATGGTTTACCTCACTCCCTCTCAAAGGTAATGGTACCAATGTTGGTCGGACTATATCGTCCATCGTCTCCCATCTCTATATGCATTTGGAGATCTTTCTCCTCCAAGTCACAGAAAACTCCTTATCTCCCGTCATGTGGAAGGATGCACCACTATCAATATACCACACTAATCCCATTGTGCTTGAAACTGAGCATGTGATAAAAGAGAAAACAAGTTCAAATTGTGATTCAAGGGCCTCACCATCTATAGCTCCAGTAGCCTTCTTGTTCTTCTTTTTCTGTGGGTATTTAGTGTCGAGATGCCCATTTTCGTGACAGTGAAAACACTTCACCTTGGAAAAATCCAGCTTCTTGCCTCTAGCCTTGGATTTTGAATGGGATTTCTTCCCCTTTCCTTTCCTTTCTTTGGCAGCCAAAGCATAATCCTCTTCATCATCATGCTTTGATGAAGAGCCATCTCTGGTGTTCTTCCTAAACTCCTCCTGCACTAGATCCGACCATAGTCGTTCCCAATCTAGCAGTTTTTCCCATCCATTGACAGTCTCAATAACTATGCCAACTCTTAGGATGTCCCAAGAGAGCCAAACTCACCAAATCATCATCAGAAATTGTGATTCCCACACTCCCTAGTTCATCCCTACATTGGAAAAACTTTCTGAGATACTTAGTAATATGTTCGCCCTTTTCCCTTTTGATTTTTCTGAGTTTATCCTTCAGCGCCAATTTCCTATGGTCGTTGTTGCTTTGGAAAATATCCGTCAAATCCTGCCACATTGCAAATGGAGTGGATTTCACATGAAGGCTTGAGAAAATATGATCTTGCACACCTTCCAACAAAATCCTTCTCGTCTTCGCTACTCTCTTTTGCCAGGCATCAAGTAATGCAACATCCGTTGAAGTGGGCTTAGGAACATCACTGTCGATGAATTCCTTCAAGACATTATCTTCAAGCACTTCCTCTATCCTATCCTTCCATGCAATGTAGTTTGATCTTTCCTCGAGTGCACACTCTAACTACAAACCATTGAAATCCATTTCGATGTTTCCTCAACTATTGCACCAAGAAATTCTTGCAGCAAATTCGAATTTTTTCCACAAAAAACCCAGCTACTACTTCAATATTGCAATATTCTTTTCTCTGATACCATGTAGAAATTTTAATACAATTATGTATTTCTGGATTCTCCTGATCTAACAATTATATTCCATTGTTAAATACAGAATCCTTCTACTTAAATATTTGCAGAAATTTAATCGCCAATTGCAAACACATGAAGAAAAATCAACCACACATAACACAAATGTTTTTATCGGGAAAGCATAAAGCTAAAAAAAACACTATCATGTATTATGTATATATCATGGATCATGAAACAATATCATACCAAACTCTACTCCAAGAGCTCTCAATACAATATACAATCGTCTCACACTGTCATACAAAAATTGGCATAAACATGCACCAATTTACTGCCTCCTAACAGCCTGCCTCCACTGTGCAATCCCTGTTGATCACAATCCCTGAATGAATTTGATCTTGACTTTCCTTGAATGCTCAATCCTCATTGGCATCTCCAATGTTTGTTTGTTTGCAAGTTTTCACCCACTATAGTCACAACTGATAGTCAACCCTTTCACCTATCTCTCAACTGGGTCTCCACTGGATCTGACATGCATGTAGTTAACAGTAGTAAATCTTCAGTTTCATGTGAGATCAATCCATGTGAATTAATTTAATATTTAATTCACTGATCTCTCACTAGTGTATCTTTAGTTACAACTAGCACAACTGAGTTTAACTCACTTAATTGGGTTAAACTACTTTACAACGCACATAACTACACATCCAATTCTGTTACAACTTTGTCCACTAGCATGTCCCACCAACCAACCTTTGAACTCAAAATTCCTTTAGTTAACTGGTTTTTCACATCAGTTCACTGAAATCAAATGCTTCAAGAGAATAGATTATTATTCATTATCTAATTATTCTTAGGGGCTAACAATAATCAACATGCATTCTATTTTTAGACATGCATTCCATGAAACAACTTCGCACATACATTCCAAAAATAGATGCCCATCCATCCATATAATTTTCTCAACCATGTATAAATAGATTACTGCTAAAAATAGACTTTGATCTAAATTCTAAAAATATACATATCACCTAAAAATAGCCTGCGGGCCCCACCTAGTGTGGGTGCTTAATTTTCACTAGGATCATCATCTTCTTGAATCTCAACAGAATATGGTGGGTCTTCAATCCAATGTTAAATTCTGTGAAATCATGATTAACATTTCTTTTATTCTCATCATGAGTTTCATCTAATACCGTTTCGCCATTATGAAGCATTTCTTGTAGCAACTTTGTCAAAATTGCTTTTAAACCATTCTTCAAATCTTCCATGTTTCCTTTCATTTCATCCAT
The DNA here is from genome assembly GCA_034641835.2 of Pinus albicaulis. Taxonomy (NCBI): domain Eukaryota; kingdom Viridiplantae; phylum Streptophyta; class Pinopsida; order Pinales; family Pinaceae; genus Pinus; species Pinus albicaulis. The sequence continues at coordinate 1,019,743,540 of CM076580.1, read as the reverse complement.
ATTAGCTTTCATGTCATCCTTCAAACCTTCCATGACTAATTTCAAACTATTTTTGTCACCTTTTAAACCATCCATGTTCCATTTTAGTTCATCTTTGTTTGTTCTTTGTGAGAGAAAAATTTGTTTCACTTGGTCCAGTAATTTTTAGATATCATCATTGCAATTCTTCCTCTTCATGCGTCATAGTATATATTTCTGAGTGCTTAATGGTTGTGGAATTATTTTGTTTGGGAGGAATTTTATAACCCAATACTGATATCTATGCTTCAATATGCCTTTGGAATCACTTCAAACTAATTTTTCAAACAAAAGTTATGCATTTAAAAAAAAAACAATACACACATGTTTCTTTCTTTTAGGAGCTCGATCCTGAAACGGTTATAACTTTGTAATTTTGGATCTCCAAGGTATGAAATTTGTTCCTATTGTAGCCCTCTAAATCTACTTTCCAACCCCACAATTCATACTGAGATTGGATTTTTCAACATATATTTATGCCTGATATCCCACAATGACCTGAGTGCCACATGTCATTGTTTCTATCTTTAGCCTTGAATTTTTACAAGAAAAACTAAATTCCATGCACTTTCACCCACTTTTTACATAATTTTAAGTCGATGCCTGAAACTAAAGTTATGATGATTTTCCCTAAGTCACTTGTTTGAGAATTAATTTTTGAGCTTATAAAAACCCTAACTTCCCTGGATCATATCTCCGAAAAAATAGCGAACAAATATCTGAAATTTTTACACAATTTTCACCAAGATGTTAGCTCCACGTGGTCAAAATTTCAACTTTTGAATCCTCGTATAAAAATTTTATAGCAAAAATTCCAAGATGACCTGTTCGAAGAAACGAAATCCTAGAATCCAAAGCTTTGATACCAAATGTTATGTAACCAACTCACAAAACAATAGAAATAGTAGATAAATGACTTCAAAATATTCTCTTCGAGGGAGAAACCTCCTTTACATTACATAAATGAACAATTCTTGGATGATTCAAATGAAAAAGCCTCCTTTATATATATAGGAGTCTAAGGGGTAACAGTATAATCATAGTCGCCATAACAATAATAATGTAAGGGCACAACAATAACAATAGTGGGCTTCTATGGGGCACAATAATAACAATATTGGGACTACATGGGAAAATTAATAACAATAATGGGGTTACACTAACAATAAAAATAAGGGGCTACCATAGTATTATAGGGACCTAACGACTACTCTTGCCATGGCTATCTTCCCACTTGTTTCGCAAGACATGTCGGGCTCTATAAATTACAATAATTTATTCCTCATAACCCTAAAGACGTCCATTGACTAGAGTTGTGGTGACAACCCAAGGAGTCTTATCCACATGGGAGTGATGTCCATTTTCTCATGCCTACTGTCAAATAATGGGTTCCACCATTTCATCATCACTGGAGAATAATCTATACACTATATTTTTCCAAGGACCCAACAAGATGCATCCGTCGAATTAAACTTGAACATGAACGAGCCACAAGAAAGGGTGCTTACTTTAAGAGGTTCATTTAGCACTTTCTCTTATTCATTTTCAATCCAATCAGGCAAGCACTCCACCGAAAAAAATCTCCCTTTGGCTTGACCCACCACCACCTTTTTCGACATCTCTATAAATTCACCTACTTAAACATCATCCCCAAGAACCAAGTTCTCATCATCGCATTTTATTTTAGCACACTTCCCCTTTTTATATTTTTTCCAAGAAATTTAAGGCCTTTTGGAGTCACCTATTCCCCTAGGGTTTCCACCTATCATTCATACCCTTCGCCAATACCCTAAGGCCTACAATTTTCCCCTTCAGGAACAGAAAAATAATTAACAAGCCCCCCAAGAAATTCCCCACCAAACCCTTGGGAAGGACTAAGTAATGAATCATTCTTTGATCTTTGCACTAAGCCATTATCAAACCCTCCACTGAAAATCCCTTCAAAATAACCTTTCACCTAGTATAAACCAATTCCTTCTAATGTTGTCCCATTCTTTGACTGCTTGAAACCATGGAATACAAAAAAGAGATTACTAGGAGGTTGACCATACCATTCACCGCATAATGTAGGAATTGAGGCATTTACCCCCTTAATTTTATGGACCCAAACACCGATGGTAAACTCTAACCCTATTTGGAAGAGAAACCGAGAGGTATGGCAAAGAGGCCTTCAGAAATTACCATCTCCCAAATCTGACATGTTTCATTGTTTCTCACGGACAAAGAGCCAATTTTACTTCATGCCTCCACATCATGCATCTGAGGTGGAATTTCTGACCAAATATGGGCAAGATCACTTATACCAAATATAAATTACACCATATCGTCCATCCTACCAAAACCCTTTCCCATAGAGTATGTCCTTTAACTGGTAGCATATAACTTAACAACATGTTGACAAGAGCTAGACCTTTCTTGTAGACTTCCCATCAATAGGTGCATACCTTAGTAAATAAATTCATTATTTTATTATTATTATTATTATTATTATTATTATTAAAATTTAGAAAATAAATAAATAAAACTAATTTAAATATTTTTAAGTTATTATATTTATATTTAAATATGATAAAAATGAAACTATATAATTATGATGATGATTATTAACATCCACTAAGACCAATATGGTCTATTATACTTAAATAAAGTAAGATACTAATTGAGATTCTTTAATATTTTATTTCTATGATCAAACAAAAGGGAGAGAACCATTCATAGATCACCATAATTTTGCTAACTTAACAAGTCTAGAAGCTTGGTAGTGTGGCAAATATTTTGAAAATTAGAATGGATGTGAGTAAGATTCGAGTAGTCCAAGAGAAACTTATTTTCATCCTCAATCCTATTAGTATCGCAAAGGTGACAAACTCTTCCATCCCAAGGTGTTTTGGGAATTGACCAACACCCGGTTTCACTTTGAAGCTCATGAGAATTCTTCCTATTTGGCAATGTTCATTTTTTTTCTTAGCATTGGTTAAGACACAAAGATAGTTTTGGTTATCAATATTGGGGTTGATCACCTCCTTATAATACCATAGCTTTCTTTTTCCCTCTAACTCCTTATCCTCCTACAAATTATCCTTAAATTTGGAATTAATAATATTTTTAATATCATCCTTATTCTCTAAGATGATCATTTTCATAAATTACCATATTAAAAACAAAAAATCATATTAGAATATGTTAAAATAAATATTATTTTTTAAAGTGATATATTTTATGCATTCATTTATTTTAAGGTATTTTTGAGTTAATTTAAGTACCAATTTGATTATGGAATTTTAAGTTTTAAATTTTAATGATATTTATTTTATTTTGAAATTTATATTAAAAAAAATTGATTCATCAAATTAGAATTTATAAAATATCTATAATATTTAAATTTTCGATGATAAATTAATTTTATTATTATTCTATGTTTTTTTAATTTCATATAAATGCAAGATTTAATATTATTAATTTTATTGTCTTCTTTTATATTTGATGATGATGATGATGATGATTAACCTCAACTAATACTAATATGGTATATTCGACCTTAATAAAGTAAGATATTAATTGAGATTCTTTAATATTTTATTTCTATGATCGAAAATATGGGAGAGAAGCATTCTTAGATCACCATAGTTTTGTTGACTTAACAAGTCAAGAAGGTTGGTAGTGTGGCAAAGATTTTGGAAATGAGAACGGATGTGAGTAAGAGTTGGGCAATCCAAGAAAGTGTTTTTCATCTTCAAACCTCTTAGTATTGCAAATATGGTAGGCTATTTCATCCCATAGTGTTTTGGGAATTAACCAACATTGAGTTTCACTTTGAAGATCATGAGAATTAGTTCTTACTTGCCAATGGTAATTTTCTTCTTAGCAAGGGTCAAAACAAAAAGATAATTTTAGTTAACAAGATTGGGGTTGATCACCTCCTTATAATACATTAGCTTCATTTTACCCTCTAACTCATCATCCCACAACTTATCCTTAAATTTAGAAGCAATAATCTTTTAAATTATCTTTATCCTTCAATATGATCTCCTCTATTCTCCAATGGTCTAGCCAAGACTAGACATCAAATACTTTTTATTGTGTAGTAATTATTGGTTATACTAAAAGAAAAATATTGATTCTCATCCTAGTCAACTTAAATAATTTATATTTATATTACAAATATAGAAAATCATGTAATTATGTTGTGAAAACAATTTTTTAGGTAAATTTAACTTATTTTAATAGTTATTTTTGTTGAGAAACCATGTGCTATAAGAAGATGATTGATTTCTCTTATCTTGATAATTACTTGTGAATGTTTGGTCGCTTCTTATTACTTATATTATCTTCTTCATTAAGTAATTATAGAAACATGAAGATCACAAATAGACAAAGAACACAAGAAGTTAGACTCCAAGCCATGGAAAAACCCCATGAGGGAGGAAACCCAAACAATCCTTCTCTTATTGAATTAGATCAAAATGAGATATCCAAGACCCAAGACCAAAACCAAGATTTCCACAAAGATCCCAAATCATCCCTCCTCCAAGTTTCCTCCAACAAGTCAAAGTAAAAAAAATTTAACATTGGTCAAACCCTTCTCAAATCTAGTCAAATCACAGAAAATCTTAGATTTGTAGTGAAGGCCAAATTTTAGCCCTGTAGTAGCCTCAAAAAACTGAAAATTTTTACATGTGTGAGCATAATTAGGGAAAAAATCATGATTTTTATCTCTCCTTTTTCACTCTCTCTTCTTTGACTTTGGTTGTCTTATCTTCTGGCCTTTTGGCATAGAAATTGATGTGTTGTGTTGATGAGTGATTGTGTCTCTAAGAGGTTGAGTTGACTCTATATATACATTTACAGGAGGATCGAATAGCTACCTCTATGGACGACTTGGTCTTATGTTGACACTTTGACTCAAAAATAATAATAAAATTTATTTTCTTACAAAAATTCCAAATGGGACTTGACTCAAATACATTTCCCTTGACTAAAAATAATATCTTTTTTACTCTATTTGACTCAATTGACTTCATAAACATGAAGAACATGCTTTTGAAAAAAAAAAAAAAATAATGATGAATATAATAAATATATCAATGATAAAAATTACATTTTATTACATTATCAAGACCAACACTAGTTGCATTTTCAACACTCCCTCTTAACTAGGGAGGTATTCATAATGACATAATAAGATACTCTCAAATTAAAATATTCATATAATAAAGGATCTGTTGGTAAGGATCAATGATGATTTACATCATCAGAGACAGAATTGTCAAAATAGCAAGGCCTTGACTAACAAGCTTTATATCTCCTCTAGATCCACCACTTCAACACCACCACTTCTCAGGTATATACCCCACCTAGGTGTTCCTAAGGTGTGAACTCACAGGACCATTTCCTAATCCAAGGAAAAGTATGTCCTCCAAACGATTCTATACCAAGTCCATGTATCTAAATTAGTATGTTAATCCAAGTAAATCATAATACATGACTCAAGAATGTACATCCCTTATGTTTATCCAATCCACCATTATACAAGCTAGTTCCTTTACAAGGATTACGACTGTTAGTCCTAGCCATAGTACATGACACATGGATAATACATTATTTATCCTCACTCCCTCTCAACCAGGGAGGAGATCCTCACTCCCTCTCAAATAGGGAGAAATAACCACAAGCCTAAGCCTGCCTCAAACATAACCATCCCTTTCCATAGAAAGAAACATCAGCAATGCATCAAATATCTACTTTTTTATGGAGACATATTGTATCTTTATGACTTCTTATTGCATCATGTCATGAATAATAAGGCACCACGACCTTCCTGGTTCTCTTCCAATCTTCATGTAGCCCAAATCAATATCAAAATAAAATCTAACATATCAAGTAGTTCATCAAAAATTATGCTTCATAAATTACTATACCAATCACCACATCATTTTCCTCCATAGTTGTCAGGAATCTGCTATATCCTTATAGGAACGCATACCACATCTCAAACATCAATAATATTTCTTCTTATAATCAACACTTGCTAAATCAATCGATATATCCTCAAATATCAAGTTGTAACATTCTTCCTATCAATTTATGCTTCTGGCTACCTCTGATGTCAATATAACATCATTCGCATTAACTAGGTTCACATGCTTTCAAGAATTTCCATTAAATCCCAGCTGGAAATGTCCATCAGTAGTGTCAACATTATCTCTTTTCAATGGTTCTTGTAATCTCCTCCTGCACCATATCAGAACAAAGACTCTCCCAATCTGGGAGCTTGTCTCTTCTGTTAATTGAATCCTAATATCTATGCCAGGATTTTGGAATACCAAGAAGTGCTAAGCTCACAAGTTCATATGATGGCACATTCACTCCTACTCCTTCAGTTTCATCTCTAACCTGTGTGAATCTAGATATGTACTGAACAATGGTTTCATTTTTCTGCATTTGAATGTTCATGAGCTTATCTTTCAATGCCAATTTCCTAGCATCACTTCCTCTTTGGAATATATTTGTGAGAGTTTTCCACATTGAAAATGGAGTCTCCTTACCATTCAAATTTTAAACCACGTGATCTCTGACTCCCTCTAGGATAATCCTCCTATATTTTGTTGTGTCTCTTTTACATTGAGCCAACTGTTGTGCATTTGATGTTGTTGGTTTTGGAATATAATTTTGTGTGTACTCTAATACTCTATTTTCATCCAAAACAACTTTCGTCGTGTCTTTCCAAGTACAAAAATTTGAGGTTCCCTCTAATGCATTCTCAAGCCTCAATCCATAGAAATACATTGTTCTTGTACTAGAGAAATTCCCGCACTTGAATTATTGCACCAAAAATCTGTTATTCAAAATTTCTTTAAGAGAGTAATTAGGAATGTGGTTTCTATGTAATTTTCAATAACTCTAGTACCATGTAGAATTAACTTGAAATTTTTAGTTGCTAATGAAATCAAATTGAAATCAATAGACACAAATTTCTTATACTAAATTATGCAGAAGGAAAATTGATAATAGAAACACATGCAATTGGGAAAAAACCCTCCTCTGTTTGTATTAAATCAAATGAGAACAATGATCTATTACAATGACAACTTTAATCCTTGAAGCTCAACTTGCACTGCAATATTGATCTCCTCCTCCTGAGTCTTCTGTACCCAATACTTAGGAAAAATAGGCATCATGCTTCCTCTTATTTCCTTGTGCAATTCCTACTCCTACAGAATAGGAAGAGCTACTATTTTCTTGCGCAATCCCAAGATAATTCCTCACCTACTGCATGCAAACTTTGTACACTCAAAAATATACAACAAAAAATATAATTATGCATTTTCCCTCCACACAACTAGGCAATTAGAATTGCATGCATGACTAGAGCTATTTTTAGTAAATTGACTAGTTAACTAAGATATCAATGAGTAAACAATAATTATAACTACTCAATTGAATTCCTATTTACTCTACTCATGACTAGAGGTCAAATAATTGAGTTTCACTAACTATAACTCTATATTTCTAGATCTTAGCAATCAACTCATCCACAACTCTACTTATTTCCCACAAACTTGAATTGACTGACTTAATTGAGTGACTTGGTCATGTCACTCCCGCTAACTATCTGAAAACTCATCCTACTGAAGTGAAAATTCAAATTTCTCCATTTGACTAAGGCACAAGTCAAATGAAGTCTTTTCTTGCTACAATTTAACAATCTTCCACTACAATGAAAATACCATCTACCAGAGGTTATAATGGAGGTTTTTAGTGTTACAAAATTGGAAAAAATCATCAAAATATCACCCGCTAAAACATTTATTTAAATTAGCGGATATTTTAGCAGAGATTATTATGGAACTTCATCACAACTGAAAAAATATGAGCAGTCAAAGGTTTTAGAAGATGTTTTTTTAGTAGCGCACTTCATGGAAAAATAGCATTGATGCGCTAAATATATAAAAGAACTGGGGCTTCATACATAACTAAAATCACTGAGGCATTTAATGCAAACAACACCAGTGCCTAAAATGTATACTTCCCTAGTGCATATATATTAAAAAATGGCATCGTGGAATTCTATTAAGGAACGACACTAGGGCAGGAAAAACATATTGCAAACACGGTGCTTTTAATTAAACTCACAACATCGATGTGTATGATTTGTATAAAAGAATTGGTGCACTACTAATATAAAAGAACTGGTTCTATTAATTTTAATAAATCATTGAGGTTGTAAATAATATTTTGTAGCATCGGGGCATTAGTTCTATGAAATCATTGGTGCTTTAAGAATTACAATGCACTGGGGCATTAATTGCAAACAATATCGGTGCTTGAAGAATTAAATGCCACGGTGTTTTTATTTTTTCATGAAATACACCATTCATGCAAAAAAAATGTTGCAACAATGCTTTTATATAACATAACGCATTGGTGCTTGTTTATGTTATGGACAGAATGGTTTTTTGTATGAGATTTTCTCTTTTTTAGAAACATCGACTTGTGAGAGTGCAATTATTGTGATTTTTAAAATTCGTTATTCATCAAAAAACCGACATATATCTTATAATGATATTCATATAAATTTTAAAATTTGATTAGTGCATTTGTATATGATGTTTGGATTAATTTTTTATATTTTCATATTTTGCATCTCTTCATTGTAATATTTAATCATCAATATATTTAATCAATGGTGTAAGATTTCACAGCGACATTGGATAACATAATAGAACAATTTAAACTGTATTTTATTATATATCAATAAAATACTCTTTTTCATTCAAAATGGGATTGTTATTGGTAACCCTTTGGCTTTCAATTGGGACACTATGTACATTACATTAAACAAAATGTATGATTTTCACAGTCAATTATTTCAAAAAATACAACTTGCATTGATATCCAAATAGATCATCGTTCTTTGCTAGAACTATTGTCGGTGCTCGAGCTACTTCCATGACTTGGGTTATTTGCATGAATGTTTTGTTGATTGCATCGTTTGTTTTCATCCTCTTGATCTTGTTCCATCTGTAAACATAAAAAAAAAAAAGTGTAATGAATGTATCTACATTGGTGAGAATAATGAAAATTGAAATAAATAATATACATCAATGTAAATCAAATAGAAATGTACCATAGCGATAAGTGACTCGTAAAGTGTACATGTGGTTTCAAAACCAAGTCTCATGCCTTGGTGCAACAACTCTTTTGTTGTCGTAGTTTCATACTTTGTTTCCTACAAGTTTTATACCCCATTATAAATCATAGATTTAATATAAAGAATTTTTTTTCTATTAATTATAAACTCAGAGAAGTAAAACAACATAGACACTTACAAATTCCACAATTGATTTTTGATATGCCAACATATACTCACAACCCATATTTTACCCAATGTGAATCAATTCTTTTGATGGCTCTTCTTTGTATGTTAGCACCTATTTGAAGACATTCAAGCATCGTTGTTGTAAAACAACTTAAAATATACAAAAAATGAAACCTTGGGTTGTTATAAAGAAATATTGACAATTAATCACAAACGCTGATATCAGCCACTGTCTTCATTGCCGTCATATTTTATGTGCTAAATCAGTTCATTTTATTTTCTTTTCTGCAATAAAATACTTGAAAATTAATATTTAATTCTAAATTATTTTTTTATATGTACAAAGTCAATCATGATTACATACATTTGAAGCATGTTATTATTGAAATGGCTCCTTCTGTGATGCAATTTTTTCCATTTATTTGACCATCTCCTTGTACACTTTTTTGGACATTCCTAGTGGCATGTTTCACATATCAACTCGCTGATCTTTTGGGATTTTCATAATCTTCCTGAAAAAAGTAATAAGCTATTTTTATATTGATGTATGGAAACAAAATATAACAAAATTGATATTAATAAAAGAATGATTTGTAGTAATATATATATATATATATATATATATATATATATATATATATATATATATATATATAATTCTAGAAATTAATTTTAATTAGGAATATTAACTTTTCAATGATTTTTTTTGGTGTTGTATGTTTTTGTTATTGCATGTCCGACAGGTCTCATTGATTATTACTCTGGAAATGCTTTGTGTATTTTAGATATAATTTGGTTTGGAATCATTGGATTTATTTTTGTATTGTAAGTGGAAAGTACATCTATACGTTTGTTCCACTATATCTCTCATATTTTTGTAAAAAACTTTCCTCCTTTCATTAACCTCCAACACCACTCCAGATAAGCTAATGACCAATTCATTGTCATTTGCATGTTCTATAATTTTTCTTTTCATAGAACGACATTTATCTTTCCCTTCATTTTTACTCCAGGTATAAAATTAAACATATATGAATTAATATATTGTTTGAAACTCGTAATGAATAGTATTTTTTTCATTCACCTAAATCATCCTTTTGCAATTTTTCTGTCACGCTTTTATGCTCTTCTACACTTAGATTAGAAACAATATTATCAACCTTCTTCATTTTGTGGCTCTACACAACATACACTAACCAATACATATTAGTTAAACTTACATATAGTTCAAAAAAAATATTTTTCTAAATAATTTACAAAGAACTTGCCTTTTCTTTTTTTGGATGTGCTATCATTGTGTCGATAAGTATTTTTGTTACTTGACGACTTCTTAGACATTTTTTTATCAATATACAACCTATATCATTAAATATATTTTAAACATTAATCAAATAATTTTCAACAAAAAAGAGCTATGGTAACCAGTGTGTTTATTTGAATAAACACCTCGGTGCATTTAATCTACTAAACGCATTGGGTGTTTAATTGTTCAGCACTGACAACGAGAATTAATTTTTTAAAATCATTTGAAATTATGATAGTGTGATTTCTAATGATAAAATCATCACCATGAATTAATAGTGTTATTTAGTGTATGCGCACCAGTGTGTTATATTACACTAGGAGAAACAATAAATAGACTAGACAGGGATGGCACAATTCAGTGATATATGTAACAATAGAAGCATTGCCAACACCGGTGTATTATATTACACATGATGCACCGTGAAACATTTGTTTATTTTTAAAAAAATGGACAAGGACAATAAGTTTTGGATCTAATTCAATAAGTGATCCACCTATTTTACATGTCAAACACCCTATATATTGTAAGTACACAAACCCATTAAATATAAAATCCCTAAAATGAAAAACCCTAATTGTGAAGTTGTATAGGGAGTTAAACCCTAAAGTGAAATTTTGCAGTCACATAAACAAGAAGAAGCTATGGTTTAAGGTAAGTATTGAACTTTATGTTTTTTTTTTCTAAATTCTAATTAAATCTAAATAGGAACAAAGCTTGTAAAAAAAAATTACTAGTAAAATCAATAGTAATTTTTTTAGTATGCAAGGTTTTTATTTTATTTTTCTCAATCTCTTAAAAAAATTGTAAAAACAGTAAAATCAAAGTGAAATTTAAAATTTTTTCTATGCAAGGTTTTGAGTGAATTACCATACCATTCAAATTCTTATCTTTCTACGGTTCTAAAATATTCTTCTACCCCATAGTGCTCCTATTATGTCTCTCTTGCAAATGATCTCTCTTTTAATTAAACCCTAATAGAAATTGTAAAAAAAAAATATTAGTAAAATTAACAATAAAATTTAAATTTTTTACTATGTAGGATTTTGAGTGAACCACCGTACCTTTACGTTTCTGATATTTTGAATAGTTTTGTTGCTACAATGTATTCTGCTACTACACAGTGCTCCCGATATGTCTCTCTTACAAATCACTTCCTTCAATTTTTTGGAAAATTAATGAAATAGTGAATAATTTTTTACTATTTAAAAGACTTTATGAAATTAGATTTCAAAAAATCAATTTCCACTCATTTTTCAATTAAAAAAGAAGAAGATAAAAAATTCATTCTTTTTTTCACTTAGTCTGAACATTAGTTTGTTCGATAGGAAAGTGCACTAGTGTGTTTACAGGTAAAGCGCATCGGTGCGCTTATAGTTAAAGCAAACCGAAATTTTTGGGCCGCCAATTTTTTTTAGAGAACTGACACGATAGAAAAAATTAAAACTAAAAATTAAAAAAAAAATCGAAATCACGAAACGATGTGGTTAATATTTTAACGCAACGATGTAGTTCATATTTAAATGCATCGGTGTTGTGATTTTTATAGGAGCACCGACATGATAGAATTCGTTTTTTTTTTAAATCCTGGAAACATGTTTGGACCGATGTTTTTTTTTAAATGCATCGGTGTTTTTTTTACAAGAGCACCACTATGATAAAATATTTTTTATTTTTGAAATGTTGGAAACCAATGCATGCATTATTTGAATTCCTATGTGCGATTATGATTTAAACACATTGGTGTGATTCATCGTGATAAGAGCACCGGTAGGGTTTAAAATCTATCTGAAATTTTATTTTCACATAAAATGGCATATTTATCTCAAATTATTCTTTGCGATGCATCCACATGAATTACAATAGTTCATAGTGTACATTTTCTACTTAAAGTCTTCGTATTCTCGAAAAATAGTTTGAAAACTATATTGAAATTCAGATTGTGGTTATATGGTTCTCAAAATTAATTTTAAATATGTACAAAAAAATTATTTCTGATTTTTCTCAAATGCACAGAGAAAACATCAGAATATCAAATAGTAAATTCTTCAAATTCGAACTCGTTCCATATTGTTGATAAAATTTCTTTCCATATTTCTCCCTTTCCATCTCTAGTAAGTTCAAATTTATCTATATTTCGATGATTGTTTAGTCAATTTAATGTACTTAAATTTCAATCATAAATTATCGATCGGAGTCAGGAAACTTACGAATTGCAAGTGCACTATATGTTCTAGAAGTCTTTGTCCTTAAAGTGAGAGTTTACTTTAGAATTTTGTTAATTTTTGAACTTATGGATCAGTTTTAAACTCCTATGGATCAGTGATGTTTTTAAAGCAATTTATCATCTATGTTATATGTTATTTCTATGGTTACTTTCAATTGAATTGAGTTTAAAAATAGTTTGTGAAATGACTCATTTCAAAATAAATGATTAATTGTGTTTTTATTAAGTTGATTTTGGAATTTTTATGCTGCAGCAAACAATGAACTAATTCTGCATTGCAAAACCATGAGATATGATACAGTTCTGGTTTTATGGAAACATGAAAATTGAAATGCTATGAAGACATAGTTTTCTATCTACTACAAATTTTAGTATGGAATTTAAATGAAAAAAGAAATAAACTAAACTATATAAAATATGGCAGAATTAATTCAAAAAATTAATATACGAAATAAACATAATAAAGCATTGAAATATTGAAAATAATCTTTAAAAATAAAGCATGAATCAAAATCATTTACCAAATTCAAATTACGAAATATAAATGCATTTAAGATGCATTAAAAACTGAAATAAAAATGACCTGGTTTTCTTGCAGGGGGCCTCTGCAATGCACTAGGTTCTTATCACTATAAACGCATCAAATTTCATGAAAGAGGAACTTCAAATTAACATAAAAATATTCAAACAAAATGTTCAAGAAATAAAATATGGCGCGCCCTGAATACACAGAGTTTCTATGACTTTACAGAGTGCGTTCAACAATATGTGAACTCTAAGCCTATAGATATCTATTATAGTCCTTATACAATTTAAAATCATAAACGAAATATCGCTTATCGGTCGATTTTAATATAGGAAAGAAAATCGACATAGTCGTGACATTTTCGGACTCTGTTCCTAGATGCTGCAATGTGTTGACTGCTTATCTTTGACCGTGTAAATGTGTGATCTTCTTAGTGAATAGGCTCAGATAAGCAAGAGGAAAACCATGAGGGGATCATCCTCTATCTACCCATATACTCCTTTGTTGATTTGATGCGTCAGAACCCTGTTAACAATTAAGGTAGTTGTGGAACTGTGGAATAGCTGCGGAATTGTATTAATTATGTAGCTTAATGTAATATTTAACAAAACAATATGGTATATTAACAAGTATGAAGAATAGGACACAAAAATACTTTACCTTGTCAAAATCATGTGTTTGTTGCCTTATTAGGTTGATTGTGATAAGAAAAGAAGGAAAATATGGATGGAAAAAGGGTGTCAAAGTAAAACAATTCTGGGACTCTACATTCCCCCATACTGAAGGTTTTGTATGTTCTCATACAACCACAAAATTTTGTCATTTCTATTCATTCACTGCATATCCTTAGATACTTCTGCCAAAACATCCAATTTTATCCTTCTCATCATTTTTCCTATTACTTCCATCTTTGGTTTCTTCATGAGGATTTTGTACTTCAGGTTGATGATTTTTCTCTTCATGGCTATGTTTTGTCCTTCAATTTATTATCCTTTTTATACCATAGACTCAAATGTAGAAGGAGGTTTTCACTCTTGGAAATTTGAACTTCATTCTAAGCTTTCAAATATTGGTTTTCACTTTTAATATACCTATTTAATATCTCCAATTCGAATATTTAATTTCTAAGCATGTTGAGAATTGGAGGTTCTTGTGGTTCATTAAACTGGCCTTTCTCTTCACTTAGATTTGGAACTGATCTATTGGTTACTTCTCTTTTCTCCATTGATTCTATGTAATCATAAATATCTTGTTTTACTAGATAAATACCTAGGATTTGTCCTGGACTCTGAGGAGGTGAAATGTAGGCAGATGGTGATGCTCTTGGAGAGTTTTCCATATTTTCTTATGCCTCCAAATCAATGTGTCCTACATCTTTTGAGGGTACTTCTTTCACTATTTTTAGCCTAGTACTTCTTCTTAGTCCTGTGACAAGGGTCTTTGGGGTTTTAGGCTTCTCTTTTTTAGATGAAATCTCTATTTTGTTGCTGGCTTTATTTCTTCTAACATCTTTTGTATTTATTTTCTTTAAAATTTCTGCAATTGGCATGTCATCCTCTGACAAATCTTGTTTTTGTTTTGGCTCTTGTTCTAGTGGTGTCTCAATCTTCCTTTTCTTCTGAGTTACGCTACTACTTGTTTTTTCATTTGTTTCCTCTTCAAAATGATTCCTAACTAGAAAGGCTTCCCATGCATCCCCTATACTTTGAAGATGGATTTCAACAAGTATTTTAACCAGCCCATGGTGATACATTATGCTTTCTATGAACTGAATTCTCTTTTGAACATTCCCTGACATATTTTTAAGACTATTCAACAAGAAATATGGAAATTTCATTTCATGTTCATCAAGAAAATTCATCAGCAGTCTTATATGGTAGAAAAACACATTTGAATCGACCTTCACAAGTAACAAATTTTTGGATGATTAAGAGAAAATTCCTCCACCTAATTTTTAATGTTGAGTTGGGGATGCATTTCCTTAAGACAGTAATGTCCATGCTTGGTTTCTTCAAGAAAACCCTCCAGCCATCTTCTTTGATTCCTCTGTTTTTGAACCATTTTTCTCCTATACAAGGAAATCTAGTAGATTCTACAATCAGAGACTCTGTCACCATGAATTTGATGTCTCCTATTTCCACTTTTATGCGATAAAAAACCCTTGAAAAATTTTTGGTGACTTCCTTGTGAAAACCATCGAAATTTTCCATAAATTCCATCCATTGTGCTTTCTGTAACAACTCTCTTTCCTGCGGATATCCTTCCAAGAATTTCTTCCATGTTGGCTCTATTTGGAAAACCACACCCATGATTGGAAGATGTTTCACCTCCAAATATTTTTTTGTTTGACAAGGTAGTGAACTAGGTAGGGTTTTCTTCAGAGCAGAATGGTGGATGGTGATGGAAAAATGAGAGGACTGGCAGGTATGAGATGAAGGTATAAGTGAGTGAATTAGCCATTAGCCAATCATAATTATTATTGAGGTGGAAATCAAATCAATGAATCGGGACTTTTAATCGTGTTATGATGATGAAACGGGTATGGCGAATTATGAGGGATTTGTCATAACACTATCACCTTTCATAATGATTTTGATTTGTTCAGTAATGTTATGTCCATATGATTCATATATTAATATATTTACCCCTATTGTTAAATTAAAGTATTACATACCTTTGATTTATTCGCTTGCTAATATTTGGTTGTCATCTTGCAGTTATTCTATTTCATAAGGAGTCAACCACTTCTTCCTTTATTTGATCATCAAATTTTCATGTCAATTAGCTACAGAAACTGTCAAAGCTGCAGAACATCAGCAAATTTTGTAGCTTACTTATTTTTTAAGAAAGGTATTCTTAGAAGAATGGAAAAAAAATTAGAAAAAATATGGGAAAAGAAAATTTAAGGTGACAAAGGAATTTGGTTTTCACCTTGAATTTTCTGTATAAAACATGCCAACGATTTGTTGGTTTTCATGTTTATACAAAATTTATTATTGATTCTTTTATTTTTTATTCTTTATTATTTATTCTTCTTTCTTTCTTTTTTATTTTTTATTTTATTTTTTTTATGTGAAAGAGAAGAATAAATTTTTAAGGTTGAGAAGAATAATTCTTCTCAACCAACTTTAAAGCAGAGTTTTTTTGAAAAATATTGACAAATTCCTCTCTTGTCATTAGATTTTGATAGATCTTGAGTCGGTGTCCATTTATTAATAGAGAAATTTTCTCTTCATCAATAGTCTTGATTCTTACTACTCCATTATCAAAAACTTCTTCGATCTCATAAGGCCCAAGCTAGTGAGTTTGGAACTTCCCTTGGAATTTCTTGAATTTTGAGTCGAAGAGTAATGCCTAGTCTCCTGGATGAAATTTCTTTTCCTTGATGTATTGATCATGCCATCTAGCTCTTTGTTGTTGAACCAAGCTAGTATTTTGGATAGTATATTGTCTTATCTCATCAAGCTCATTGAGTTGTCCCATCCTTTTCATTTGTGCTTCTGAGAAGTCAAGTCCCAACTTGACTGTTTCTTTATAGGTCTAGATTTGTAACTATATTGGAAATAAGACTTTCTTTCCATAAACAAGTTCGTAGGGAGTATGTCCTATAGTGCTTCTCCGTGTAGTTCTGTAGGCCCATAAAGCTTCTGGAATATTTTCTACCCAATCCCTTCTGTGCAAGTGTACAGTATTGGTGATAATGGCTTCAATCACCTTGTTCGTAGACTCAAATTTCCCATTTGTTTGGGGATGGTATGGAGTGAACTTCTGATTCTTGATTTTATATTCTTCCACCAAATCCTGTACTACTCTAGATGTGAACTGTGTTCCATGATCTGTAACAATTTCCCTTGGGACACCAAAATGAGTGAAGATATCCTCAAAAATAAATGAAACTACAACATTTTCAGTAGCAAAATAAAGTTCTTTAGCTTCTACACATTTATTAACATAATCAGTACATACCATAATATACCTCTTTTATTTAGAAGGTGGATTAATTGGGCCAACAAAATCCAAGGCCCATTTCTCAAAGGGTTCAATGAGTACCTAAGGTTGCAGTGGCATTTCACTTGAAAGAACGGGTTTCCCCATCCTTTGGCAATTGTCACATATATTAACATATTATTTGGCATCCTTAAAAAGGGAAGGCCAATAATATCCTAAGAGAAGGATTTTATAAGCAGTTATTTTGTCATAAAAATGGCCTCCACCTGGTTCATCACAACAAGCTTTGAGTATCTCTAGTATCTAATCTTCTCATACACATCTTCTGATGATGATATATGGTCTTATTTGGTATAATTCTCCATTGATCCATGAGTAAGAAGAGCTTGTTTGGATTATTTTTCTCTTTTCTCTAGGAAACAAATGAGATGGTAATTTTCCTTTAACCAAATAATTAGAAATATCTACATACCAGGGTGATTTAGTAGATACTTCAAAAAGATATTCATCTAGAAATGTATCCTCTATAGGCATATCATTATTATCATTTTGAATCCTACATAATAAATCAACAATTGTATTTTGCTTTCCTGGTCGATATATAATGGTGATGTTAAACTCTTGCAATAGTAATAGTCGTCTAGTTTTCTTGTCATTAGTGATTAGTGTTGAAAATGCAACAAGATGATGGAGCTTAGTGAAATGAAGTCGCCTTCACTAAGTGGGCCCGCGGGCTATTTTTGGCGCAAAGTCTATTTTTAGACTATGTCTATTTTTAGACATATGGATCATGGTCTATGAGTTGCGGGATGCTATTTATGGATGATTGGTCAAGTTGGTAAAAATATATGGACCTCTATTTTTAGACATTCAGGTGGTTTCTATTTTTAGACTGCCGGGATAAAAATAGAGCAGTCAAATATTATTTACCCTTAATAATATTTGGACTATAAACTTCAGTTTATCCTCTTGGAGCACTTCAGTTTGACCCCCGGAGGTGGGGCATGCAGCTGACATAAGGAAATTCGAATTTCCTATGGGTTAGTTGAGCTATTGCATGGTTTACTTCAGTTAGACTCATGTGGCAGAGTTTTGGTGGAGTTGATTGAGGAGTTAATGGAGATTGTGTTCCGGTTAACTAGTTGAACTAGTTGTGATCAGTTTAACTGGCGATTACACTAGAGATGAGTGAATTCAATAATTAATTGTTAATTAATTCACTAATTATTAACTCTTAATTCAACTAAAACACATCGATTCGCTACAGTGCATGGACAGTTCAGTGGAGACTAGTGTTAGAGGTGGGTGAAAGGGTGAGTCTACTATCAGTTGTGACTATTGGCTGTGCATGAGATTTGCACACACATTGATGGAGATTGCCAATGAGGATTGCATAGTTGGATCTAGTGGGATTCGAACTTGTATCTCATCATTAATCAACTTGGATTGCGCAGTAGAGGCAGGCAGACTTGTGGAGGAGATTTGAACCTGTGACTTGTTCATCTTCCGTGCTAGTTTGTGTGTAGCATGTGAGATAGTGTTGAGAGCTGCGAGGAGATTTGTGCTATGTATTTTTACATGTTCTCTATCATTATAATATACATATAGTTGGGGGTTTTCAGCTATATGCTTTCCCCATTACATACTGTGTTATATGTGTGCTTGATTATGTTTTAATGTGCGCATGCGACTACTTCTATTTCCGCATATTGATGATCAATTGTAGAAGAGGTTATGTATTATGCATGAAGCTTAAATAGTGTGTAATCAAGATAATCTCGGTGAATAATTCAGCTATTATTCAAATTTCTACATGGTATCAGAGCAGAGAATTGATCATCGGGATCTATTACAGTGATTACAATTATTTCGGTAGACAGAGTCTGTAACGGGCCAGGTAGCCTCTGGATCCATCCTTTCTCTGAAAGGTGATATATCCAGTAAACGCCCCTACAGTCGATCTCTGTGCTAGAAATAATTTGTTCTCACAGATCCAGAAGTAGTTGAGTTTTGAGCTTGGAATTCGAATTTTGCAACAGTTTGTTTTCTTTGTGCCGGAGTTGAAATTTCTTTCAACGGTTTGCGACTGGAATATGCCCCTTGAGGGCAGTTCGAATTATGTTGCATGGAAGGACAGAATGGAGGCGGTATTAGATGATAACGGGTTGAAGGAGTTCATATATGCTGAGATCCCAAAGCCTACTGATGCTGCTCAAGTTGAAGCTTAGCAAAAGAAGATGGCAAAATGTCGAAGGATTCTATTGGAGGGTGTGAAGGATCACATTGTATCCAGCCTGCATGGAAAAGCTTCTCCATATTTGATGTGGAAAGCATTGACAGATATATTCCAGAGCAAGAGCAACCAGATGAAGTTGGCGCTCAAGGATAAACTCAGAAACATTAAGATGGAGAAAGGCGACAGTATCGCCAAGTACCTCACGAAGTTCACTAAATGCAGAGATGAGCTGGGAAGTGTGGGGGTGATTGTCGATGATGAGGACTTGGTGGACCTGGCTCTCCTTGGTCTTCCGAAGAGCTGGAATTCCTATCAGGACTCTGTCAATGGTCGGGAGAAGTTGCCGGGATGGGAGCGACTTTGGTCGGATCTCATGAAAGAGGAGATAAGGCGGACTACCAGGGACGGATCTTCATCAAAGGCATCTGATGAAGAAAATTGCGCTTTGGCTGCCAAAGCAAAGAAGGGGAAGAGCAAGAAAGCTTCTCAGTCTGGTGCGAAAGGCAAGAAGCAAGACATGTCCAAGGTGAAGTGCTTTCCTTGTCACCAACGGACATTATGCCACAAATTGTCCACGAAGAAGAAAAATAAGCATCTTGCTATCTGCGGTGGGAGAGGCATTGGCCTCCCGGTTCGAGCTGGATTTTCTAGATTTTTCACGATCGCATGCTTGGTCTCAAGTGTGATGGGATCGGTGTGGTTCTTGGACGGTGGTGCGTCATTTCACATGGCCAAGGAGATCTATTCCATATTCGGATGCGGAGGAGAAATATCTTGGAGTGCACATCGAGATGGGAGATGATGGTAGATACAGTGCGACCGGTATCGGTACCATTTCATTTGAGAGGGAGTCTGGTAAACCCTTCGTATTGAAGGAAGTATTGCATGTTCCAGGATTGATGAAGAATCTGATCTCTGTGGCGATGTTGGAAGACAAGGGGTATGATGTGGTCTTCAGCGAAGGAAAATATTTCCTGCACAGTAAGACAACTGGAGAGACCCAGAAGATAGGGGTTTGATTCAAGAACCTTTATCAGTTGCAAGTAGATGGCTGTGCAGCAATGGCATGCAAGGCGGAAGGAGTGGTGAGACGGGATGATGGCGAGCTGTGGCACCGGAGATTGGGCCACCTTCACAATGGAGCTTTGAAGATACTATAGCAGATTTCTACTGGGCTTCCTAAGGGCACTATTGTGCAGTCAGATCAGTGCAAGGGGTGTACCTTGGGAAAATTTGTGAAAGCCACCTTTCACGAGAAGGATAGTCGCGCCACGACGATCCTTGAGAG
This sequence comes from Pinus albicaulis, assembly GCA_034641835.2. NCBI lineage: Eukaryota > Viridiplantae > Streptophyta > Pinopsida > Pinales > Pinaceae > Pinus > Pinus albicaulis. Next base: position 1,019,722,675 of record CM076580.1, on the reverse strand, counting down.
AGTTCACACAAACGTGTGTGGACCTTTCTCAGTAGCTTCGACAGCAAAGCACAAGTACTATGTGATATTTGTTGACCGTTTCTCTCGGAAATCTTGGATCTTCGTAGAAGAAAAGCCCAAGGCCTCTCGAGGTCCCCCATGGGTAGGCACTGGTTGAGAAAGAATTGGGGAAGCAGGTGAAGGCTCTAAGGAGCAAAAATGGTGGTGAATTCATCTCTGGAAAATTCAAGGACTTTTGCAGCGCAGAAGGAATTCGAAGAGAGCTCATAGCAACTCATAACCCACAGCAGAACGGGGTTGCTAAGCGGAAGAACAAAACAATCGTGGGTGTTGCACGGGAAATGTTGCATGATTAGGGCCTACCCATTCACTTGTGGGCGGAGGCATGAAATACTGCAGTATATGTGTAGAACTGTTGTCCTCACAAGATACTTGGCATGAGTACACCGGAAGAGGCGTTTTCTGGTAAGAGGCCTGATATTTCCCATTTGAGGATTTTGGTTCACCTGTCTACATGCATGTGATGAAGGACGCCAGAAAGAAGCTGGATCCAACCGCAGAGGTTGGGATATTTGTGGGGTACACTGATATGCCCCACAACTATCGTGTGTATTTTCCAGACAGTCGCAAGACTGTTGTGCGACGGGATATCAATTTTCAGGAGGAGAAATCCATGCAGTGTTCGCTTGAGAGGGAGCCACACTTGCATGCAGATAAGGAGCTATTAGTTCCTAAGGATGAGCTTCCAGATGTGGATCAGCCACAAGAGGAAGCTCATGGAGTGGAAGAGACCACTCATGCAGCACCAACCATCAGAGGGCACAAGCGCACTACAAAAGCTGAGTGACTGGCTCAAGATACAGAGAAGGTTGTAGGACCACCTACAGCACAGCGCAGACAGAGATAGTCACCGAACCGGTACACTAGATACATGGCTCTTGTGAGAAAATGTGTCGTGACAAATCCATCCTCTTTCGAGGAAGCTGTGGAGGACCTCGCATGGGTAGATGCCATGGTGGAAGAGTATGATTCGATTATCATAAACAGTGCATAGGAGATTGTCCCGCGATTGGAAGGGAAATCAGTGGTGGGTTCGCGATGGATCTACAAAGTGAAGCAGGCGGCTGACGGGAGTGTGGAGAAGTACAAGGCAAGATTTGTTGCCCGTGGCTTCTCACATATCGAGGGGATCGATTATGAGGAGACCTTTGCACCTGTCGCAAGGTACTCTTCCATACGGACGATCCTAGCTCTCTCAGCACAGATGGGGTGGCACATCCATCAGATGGATGTGAAGACTGTGTTCCTCAACGGAGTCATTGAGGAGGAGGTGTACATAAAGCAGCCCGAAGGTTTCGAGATCTTCAGCAGTGAGTCGCATGTGTGCAGACTCAAGAGAGCACTGTATGGGTTGAAACAAGCACCTCGTGCTTGGTACACACGGATAGACAGTTATTTCACCGGACTTGGATTCTCCAAGAGTGAGGCGGATCCTAACCTGTACCAGATTGTGGTGGAGGGGAAGTTTCTGATCATTGTACTGTATGTAGATGATCTGATTTTGACGGGTGATGAGTTGTTGATACTTTCATGCAAGGAGGATCTTGCTAGAGAGTTTGAGATGAAGGACTTAGGCCTCCTTCATTATTTCCTGGGATTGGAAATTTGGCAGCGCAGTGATGGACTGTTTGTTTCTCAGGGTAAGTATGCCCGGGAGATACTGGAGAAGTTCAACATGCATGGCTGCAAGCCTGTTGATACTCCTCTTCCTAGAGGTTGGAGGAAGGAGGATGCTACTTCAGCGGAGGTAGTGGATGCCACTGTTTATCGACAGTTGGTGGGGTCGCTTATGTATCTAGTCAATACATGACCCGATATATGTTATGTTGTTAACCAGCTTTCGCAAGCTATGGTTAAGCCTACCAAGCTCTTTTGGAAGGCAGGCAAGCATGTATTGCGTTATCTTAGATGCACATCGGGATATGGTCTGTGGTACAGACAGGAGGATGAGGTGAAGCTGTGTGGATTCACGGATGCAGATTGGGTAGGGAGCCCAACGGACCGAAAGAGCACATCTGGAGGGATCTTCAGTATCAGGTCGACAGCAGTTTCCTGGTACAGCAGGAAGCAGAGATCTGTGGCACTCAATTTCGCGGAGGTCGAGTATATGGCGGAAAGCTTGGCTGCATGCGAGGCTATTTGGATGAGGAAGATTCTGGTCGGGTTGTTCGGGTCGCATTTGGAGCCTACTGTGATTTATTGTGATAACCAGAGTTGCATTAAACTCTCGGCTAATCCAGTATTTCATGATAGATCCAAACACATCGACATCAGGTACCATCATATCAGAGATTGTGTGTAGTGGAGAATCATGTTACTTTCATATGTTTCCACGGAGGATCAGGATGCTGACATCTTGACGAAGGCGCTCACCAGGAGCAAGTTCGAATTCCACAGAGGCAGGATAGGGGTTGCAGATAATCCATATCTTGTTGAGAGGGAGTGTTGAAAATGCAACAAGATGATGGAGCTTAGTGAAATGAAGCCGCCTTCACTAAGTGGGCCCGCAGGCTATTTTTGGCGCAAAGTCTATTTTTAGACTATGTCTATTTTTAGACATATGGATCATGGTCTATGAGTTGCAGGATGCTATTTATGGATGTTTGGTCGAGTTGGTAAAAATAGATGGACCTCTATTTTTAGACATTGGGCGGTTTCTATTTTTAGACTGTCGAGCTAAAAATAGAACAGTCAAATATTATTAACCCTTAATAATATTTAGACTATAAGCATTATCTTATCCTCTTGGAGCACTTCAGTTTGATGCTTGGATGTGGCACATGCAGCTGACAGAAGGAATTACGCTATTCCTAGGGGTTAGTTGAGCTATTGCATGGTTGACTTCAGTTAGAACTCATGTGGCAGAGTTTGGTGGAGTTGATGAGACGGTTGGTGGAGTTGTGTTCGGTTTAACTTAGTTGAACTAGTTGTATTTAGTCTAAATGACAAATACACTAGTGATGAGTGGTGTGAATTAATTATTAATTAATTCACTAATTATTAACTCATAAATCAACTAAAGAACACATCAGTTAACTGCAATGCATGGACAGTTCAGTGGAGACCGGTGTTAGAGGTGGGTGAAAGGGTGAGTGTGACTATCAGTTGTGACTATACTTGTGCATGAGATTTGCACACACATTGATTGAGATTTCCAATGAGGATTGCGCAGTATAAGCTAGTGGGATTTGAACTTGGATCTCATTCATTCTCATCTTGGATTGCGCAGTAGAGGCAGGCAGACTTGTGGAGGAGATTTGAACTTGTGACTTGTTCATCTCAGAGCTAGTTTGTGTGTAGCATATGAGATAGTGCTGAGAGATGTGAGGAGCTTTGTGCTATGTATTGTTACATGTTCTCTATCATTATAATATACAGATAGTTGGGGGTTTTCAGCTGTATGCTTTCCCCATTACATATTGTGTTATATGTGTGCTTGATTATGTTTTAATGTGCGCATGTGACTGCTTCTATTTCCGCATATTGATGATCAATTGTAGAAGAGGTTATGTATTATGCATGAAACTTAAATAGTGTGTAATCAAGATAATCTCGGTGAATAATTCAACTATTATTCAAATTTCTACAATTAGTTTGTTCATTAAATATCTTATGGCAGAATGGTCTGTGTGAACAAAGGTTTCATACCCAGTGATGTAAAGTCTAAACTTATTAATGGCATGCACTACAACTAAAAACTATTTTTCAGTTACAGTATAATTTAGCTCTATTGGAGTTAAATTTTTACTGGTATATTAAATGGCATAAGAAGTAAGATATTTTTTCCCAACACAGCCCCTAAGGTTGTATCTGAAGCATCAGTAGATATGTGGAATGAAAATTTCCAATTAGGTCCTTTTAAAATAGGTTCTAGAGAGACTTTATTTTTCAAAGTTTCAAAGGCATTTTGACCATTAGAGTCCCAACTGAATTCACAATCTTTGGTAAGTAATTTGAGGAGTGAGGATGCTATTTTTGTGAAGCTTTCTATAAATATTCTATAATACCCAGTAAAACCAAGAAAAATTTGAACATCTCGTTGACAATTTGGTACTTATAATTTGGAAATAACCTCTAATTTAGATGAGTCAACCTTTATCCCATTTCCTGAAATATGATGACCTAAAACAATTCCCTCATTCAACATCATAAAACACTTTTCATGACTTAATGAAATATTTTCTTCTTTGCATCGTATTAGAACTTTATCTAAATTTTCTAGTGCTTCTTCAAAATAATTACCATAAACTATGAAATCATCTAGTTGCACTTCCACACAGTCATGAATAAGATCAGAGAAAATTCTGATAACTGCTCTTTGGAATGTTTCAGGAGCATTGCATAACCCAAAAGGAAGTACTAGGTAAGCATAAGTTCCTCATGGACAGGTAAATGTGGTTTTTTATTGATCTTCAAGTGCTACCTGAATTTTATTATACCCACTGAATCCATCCAAAAATTAAAAGTACTTTTTCCCTGCTAATGTGTCTAAGACTTTATCTATGAAAGGAAGTGGAAAGTGGTCTTTCAATGTTGCTTTATTCAATTCCCTGTAATCGATGCATACCCTACATTTTCCATTTTTCTTAGGAACTATTACTAGGGTTGAAACCCATTGACTATCTGATATTGGGTCGATAAAATTTGCATTCAATAGTTTCTGTCACTCTTCCTTAACAATTTCTTTTAAGTTTGGGTTCATTCTTCTTTGAGGTTGTCTAACTGGTCTAGCACTCGCTTTAATATAGATATGATGAGTACAATATTTGGGATTAATTCCTTTTATATCTGTATACTCCCATGCATAAGAAGAAGAGTGTTTTTGCAAGGTATCTACCAGTTGATTTTTTTGTAATTCTTCCAGATTTTCATTAATATTCAATGTTATTTCTAGAAAAAAATCGATTGAAGAATTTCCAAATTTTTCCATAGAATTCAAAGACATTTGTCTAGATGATAAATATTTGATATTACATTGTTCTTGAAAAGTTTGACTATTGTCATAATATAAGGAGGGTTCATTATTTTCTATTGAGTTTAAAATTTGGTCCTCCTCACTTGTTTGTCTAAGAGTAAAAATGGGTTGATATCGTTATCATCATCTATCCATTCTTCACTTTCTATATCTATTATGGTTTTTTCAGGCGGATATAATGTAAATTTCTTTGTTGAAATGTCATCTGAGATAAACATGTCTCCTGATCTACAACTGATGAAAGAATCAGTTGTAGCTAACCAAGGTCTTCCTAAAATTAACGGATGTCCTCCTAAATTATTCTTGGGTGTTAAGACCATGATATCGACAGGATATTCCCAAGAATCTAAGGATACAAAAATATTCTCTAACACACCATCATGTTTAATTACTGGCCTGTCTACTAATTGTAAAAAATTTGGTGTGTATTGAAGGTTAGGAAGTTTTGGTTTATCCATAATTTGTTTACTCATTATGTTTATGGCTGCTCCCAAATCAATCAGTGTGTTTGGTATTTCAATTCCATTGATGTGAATTTTCACAATGGGGCTCCCTAGATCTAAATATTTCTACATTGTTGCCTTCCCCATCACGATGTCTGCAATTCTCTCAACTAATTGGATTATTTTTATGTCTTTTCATTTTCTTTGAGTACTTAATTCCTTAATTGTTTTTGCAAAAATTGGTATTTCTTTTATAGCTTGCAATAAAGGAATTTTTATACATATATTTTTCAATTCATCCATCACATCATAATCAGGCAATGTGATTTGTTTTTCTACTACTCTATCAATTTTCAACCTTTTGAGAAAAGGTGGTCTTGTAATAGATACTGAAGGTTGTTCTATAATAGAAGTATAATCAGAAATTATGGGAATATTTTCTGTTTGATCACTTTCTTTCTGAGGAAGAGAAGTTTCTTCTTCTTCCAGTTTATTGCTATTTTTTACAGAATTTTTCTTTGTTTCCTGAATAACGGCAGAGGGTTTCTTATTTTCTCATACTCTACTAGATCTTAATTGAACATTATTTAGATCTAGTGGATTTATTAAATAATTTTGAGAATTTTTCCCTTCCATGTTGTAAACAGTTTTATTATTTGGATTCGGAAGTGGTTGAACAGGTAATTGGTTTTGTTTTTGTGAAAATTGTAGAGAGAGTTGTGGATTTTTATGTTGAAAATGCAACAAGATGATGGAGCTTAGTGAAATGAAGTCGCCTTCACTAAGTGGGCCCGCAGGCTATTTTTGGCGCAAAGTCTATTTTTAGACTATGTCTATTTTTAGACATATGGAGCATGGTCTAGGAGTTGCAGTATGCTATTCTTGGATGATTGGTCGAGTCGGTAAAAATAGATGGACCTCTATTTTTAGACATACAGGTCGAAGTCTATTTTTAGACTGCCTGTCTAAAAATAGGTCAGTCAAATATTATTAACCCTTAATAATATTTGGACTCTAAACTTCAGTTTATTCTCTTACAGCACTTCAGTTGGAGCTACGGATGTGGCTCATGCATCTGACAGAAGGAATTACGCTATTCCTTGGGGTTTGGTGAGCTCATACATGGTTGACTTCAGTTAGGACTTCAGTGGCAGAGTTTGGTGGAGTTGATGAGACAGTTGGTGGAGTTGTGTTCGGTTTAACTTAGTTGAACTAGTTGTGTTTAGTTTAACTAGCTAATACACTAGTAATGAGTGGATTGAATTAAATATTATTTAATTCACTAATTATTAACTCATTATTCAACTCAAGAACACATCAGTTCACTACAGTGCATGGACAGTTCAGTGGAGACCAGTGGAAGAGGTAGATGAAAGGGTGAGTTTGCTATTAGTTGCGACAACAGTTGTGCATGAGATTTGCACAAGAATTGGAGGAGATTTCCCATGAGGATTGCGAAGTTGAAGCCAAGGAGATTCGAACTTGGATCTCTCATTGAACCAACTTGGATTGCGCAGTAGAGGCAGGCAATTAGTGGATGAGTTTTGAACTTGTGACTTGTTCAAAACTGAGCTAGTTTGTGTGTAACTTTTGGAGACAGTACTGAGTACTTGTGAGGAGTATTGTACTGAGATTGTTACATGTTCTCTTATATTATAATATACAAAATAGCTGGGGGTTTTCAGCTATAAGCTTTCCCCATTACATATTGTGTTTATGTGCGCATGCGACTGTTTCTATTTCCGCAAATTGATGATTGATTGTAGAAGAGGTTATGTGTTATACATGAATTTGAATTAATGTATGATCAGGATAATCTCAGTGGATAAATCTTCATTATTCAGCAAATTTATACATGGTATCAGAGTGAATTGATCATCGGGATCTATTACAGTGATTACCATTTTATTTCGGTAGACAGAGTCTGTAATGGGCCAGGTAGCCTCTGGATCCATCCCTTCTCTGAAAGGTGATATATCCAGTAAATTCCCTTACAGTCGATCTCTGTGCTAGAAAGAATTTGTTATCACAGATCCAGAAGCAGTTGAGTTTTTGAGTTTGGAATTCGAATTTTGCAGCAGTTTGTTTTCTTTGTGCCAGAGTTGAAAATGTCTTTCAACGGTTTGCGACTCGAATATGCTCTTGAAGGCAGTTCAAATTATGTTGCATGGAAGGATCGCATGGAGGCAGTATTAGAAGATAATGGTTTGAAGGAGTTCGTAGATACGGATGTCCAAAATCCCACTGATCCTGCTGAAATCGAAGCATGGCAAAAGAAGATGGCGAAATGTCGAAGGATCCTGTTGGAGGGCGTCAAGGATCATATTGTATCCAGCCTGCATGGAAAGGCTTCTCCATATTTAATGTGGAAAGCTTTGACGGATCTATTCCAGAGTAAGAGCGACCAAGGGAAGCTGGCGCTCAGGATAAAGCTAAAACATTAAGATGGAGAAAGCTAATGATGCCAAGTACCTCACGAAGTTCACTCAATGCAGAGATGAGCTGGGAAGTGTGGGGGTGACTGTCAAAGATGAGGACATGGTCAACCTGGCTCTCCTCGGTCTTCCGAAGGCTTGGCATTCATATCAAGATAGTGTCAATGGTTGGGAGAAGTTGCCAGGATGGGAGCGCCTTTGGGCAGATCTCATGCAGGAGGAGATAAGGAGGACTACCAGGGATGGATCTTCATCAAAGGGAGCTGATGAAGAAAATTGCGCTTTGGCTGCCAAAGCAAAGAAGGAAAACGAAATCTTCTCGGTCTGGTGCGAAAGGCAAACAGTATATACGAGGTGAAGTGTTTTCTTTATGCAGCCAGGAACACTATACTGCAAATTGTCACTTGAAGAAGAAGAAAATAAGAGAACTGCTTTAGTGCAAGTGGGAGAGGCATTAGTTCTCAATTCATTTGGATTTTTCAGTCGCATGCTTGGTTTCAAGTGTGGTGGGATCGGTATGGTTCTTGGACAGCGGTGCGTCATTTCATATGACGGGAGATCGGGATTTGTTCTCAGATCTGGAGGACAAAGATTTGGGTGTGCACATCGAGATGGGCGATGATGGTAGATACGGTGCGACTGGTATCGGTACCATATCCTTTCAGAGGGAGTCTGGTAAACCCTTTGTATTGAGGGATGTCATGCATGTACCTGGATTGAAGAAGAACTTGATCTCTGTGGCGATGTTGGAGGATAAGGGGTATGATGTGGTCTTCAGCGAAGGAAAAGCCTTCCTGCGCAGTAAGACTACTGGAGAGACCCGGAAGATAGGGGTTTGAACTCAGAACCTTTATCAGTTGCAGGTAGATGACTGCGCAGCTATGGCATGCAAGGCTGGAGATGTGGTGAGCCGGGATGATGAGGGCGAACTATGGCACAGGAGATTGGGCCATCTTCACCATGGAGCTTTGAAGATGCTGCAGCAGATTTCTACTGGACTTCCTAAGGGCACCCTTGCGCAGTCAGATCAGTGCAAGGGGTGTACTTTAGGGAAGTATGTGAAAGCCACCTTTCACGAGAAGGATAGTCGCGCCACGACGATCCTTGAGAGAGTTCACACAGGCGTGTGTGGTCCTTTCTCAGTTGCTTCGACAGCAAAGCACAGGTATTATGTGATCTTTGTTGATGATTTCTCTCGAAAGTGCTGGATCTTCTTCATGCGGAAGAAGAGCGATACATTCGCGAAGTTCTGTGAGTTTAAAGCACTGGTCGAGAAGGAGTCGGGGAAGAAGGTGATTGCTCTAAGGAGTGATAACGGTGGTGAATTCATCTCGGCTGAATTCAAGGAGTTCTGCAGCGCAGAAAGGATTCGGAGAGAGCTCATCGCACCCCATAACCCACAGCAGAACGGGGTGGCTGAGCGGAAGAACAGAACGATCGTGGGTGCTGCACGGGCGATGTTGCATGATCAGGGCCTACCCCTTCACTTGTGGGCTGAGGCATGCAATACAACAGTATATGTGTAGAACCGTTGTCCTCACAAGATTCTTGGCATGAGTACACCGGAGGAGGCGTTTTCTGGCAAGAGGCCTGATATTTCTCATCTGAGAATTTTTGGCTCACCTGTCTACATGCATGTGACGAAGGATGCCAGAAAGAAGCTGGATCCGACCGCAGAGGTTGGAATATTTGTGGGGTACAATGATACACCTCACAACTATCGGGTGTATTTGCCAGACAGTCGCAAGACTGTTGTGCGACGGGATATCAAATTTCAGGAGGAGAAAGCCATGCAGTGTTCGCTTGAGAGGGAGCCACACTTGCATGCAGATGAGGAGCTATTAGTTCCTAAGGAGGATCTTCCGGATGTGGATCAGCCACAAGAGGAAGTTCATGAGGTGGAAGAGACCACCCATGCAGCGCCAACCATCAGAGGGCGCAAGCGCACTACAGAAGCTGAGCGACTGGCTCGAGATGCAGAGAAGGTTGTAGGACCACCTACAACACAGCGCAGACAGAGGCAGTCACCGGACCAATACACTGGATACATGGCTCTTATGAGTCAATGTATCGTGACGGAGCCATCCTCTTTTGAGGAAGCTGTGGAGGAACCCGCATGGGTAGATGCCATGATCGAAGTATATGATTCGATCGTCAGAAACAGTGCATGGGAGATTGTCCCAAGACCGGAGGGGAAATCAGTGGTGGGTTCGTGATGGATCTACAAAGTGAAGCAGGCGGCTGACGGGAGTGTGGAGAAGTACAAGGCGAGATTTGCCGCCCGTGGCTTCTCATAGATAGAGGGGATCGATTATGAGGAGACCTTTGCACCTGTCGCAAGGTACTCTTCCATACGGACGATCCTAGCTCTCTCAGCGCAGATGGGATGGCACATCCATCAGATGGATGTGAAGACTGTGTTCCTCAACGGAGTCATTGAGGAGGAGGTGTACATAGAGCAGCCTGAAGGTTTCGAGATCTTCAGCAGTGAGTCGCATGTTTGCCGACTCAAGAGAGCACTGTACGGGCTGAAGCAAGCACCTCGTGCTTGGTACACACGGATATACAGTTATTTCACCGGGCTTGGATTCTCCAAGAGTGAGGCGGATCCTAACCTGTACCAGATTGTGGTGGAGGGGAAGCTGTTGATCATTGTACTGTATGTAGATGATCTGATTTTGACGGGTGATGAGCGGTTGATACTTTCATGCAAGGAGGATCTTGCATGAGAGTTTGAGATGAAGGACTTGGGCATCCTTCATTATTTCCTGGGATTGGAGATTTGGCAGCGCAGTGGAGGACTGTTTGTTTCTCAGGGCAAGTATGCCCGGGAGATTTTGGAGAGGTTCAACATGCAAGGCTGCAAGCCTGTTGACACTCCTCTTCCTGGTGGTTGGAGGAAGGAGGATGCTACTTCAGCGGAGGTAGTGGATGCCACTATCTATCGACAGTTGGTGGGGTCGCTTATGTATCTGGTCAATACACGACCTGATATATGCTATGCTGTTAAGCCTACCAAGCTCTTCTGGAAGGCATGCAAGCATGTATTGCGTTATCTTAGTGGCACATCGAGATATGGTCTATGGTACAGACAGGAGGATGGAGCGAAGCTTTCCGGATTCACTGATGCAGATTGGGCAGGGAGCCCAACGGATCGAAAGAGCACATCTGGATGAGTTTTTAGCATTGGATCGACACCAGTTTCCTGGTACAGCAGGAAGCAGAGATCCGTGGCACTCAGTTCATCAGAGGCCGAGTACATGGCAGCAAGCTTGGCTGCATGCAAAGCTATTTGGATGAGGAAGATCCTCGTCGGATTGTTCAGGTCGCACTTGGAGCCTACTGTGATTTATTGTGATAACCAGAGTTGCATTAAACTCTCGGCTAATCCAGTATTTCATGATAGATCCAAACACATCGACATCAGGTACCATCATATCAGAGATTGTGTTCAGCGGAGAATCATGTTACTTTCATATGTTCCCACAGAGGATCAGGATGCTGACATCTTGACGAAGGCGCTCACCAGGAGCAAGTTTGAATTCCACAGAGGTAGGATAGGGGTTGCAGATAATCCATATCTTGTTGAGAGGGAGTTTTGAAAATGCAACAAGATGATGGAGCTTAGTGAAATGAAGTCGCCTTCACTAAGTGGGCCCGCAGGCTATTTTTGGCGCAAAGTCTATTTTTAGACTATGTCTATTTTTAGACATATGGAGCATGGTATGGGAGTTGCAGTATGCTATTCTTGGATGATTGGTCGAGTTGGTAAAAATAGATGGACCTCTATTTTTAGACATACAGGTCGAAGTCTATTTTTAGACTGCTTGTCTAAAAATAGGTCAGTCAAATATTATTAGCCCTTAATAATATTTAGACTCTAAACTTCAGTTTATTCTCTTACAACACTTTAGTTGGAGCTACGGATGTGGCTCATGCATCTGACAGAAGGAATTACGCTATTCCTTGGGGTTTGGTGAGCTCATGCATGGTTGACTTCAGTTAGGACTTCAGTGGCAGAGTTTGGTGGAGTTGATGAGACAGTTGGTGGAGCTGTGTTCGGTTTAACTTAGTTGAACTAGTTGTGTTTAGTTTAACTAGCTAATACACTAGTAATGAGTGGAGTGAATTAAATATTATTTAATTCACTAATTATTAACTCATTATTCAACTCAAGAACACATCAGTTCACTACAGTGCATGGATAGTTTAGTGGAGACCAGTGGAAGAGGTAGATGAAAGGGTGAGTTTGCTATTAGTTGCGACAACAGTTGTGCATGAGATTTGCACAAGCATTGGAGGAGATTTCCCATGAGGATTGCGCAGTTTAAGCCAAGGGGATTCGAACTTGGATCTCTCATTTGAACCAACTTGGATTGCGCAATAGAGGCAGGCAAATTAGTGGATGAGTTTTGAACCTGTGACTTGTTCAAAACTGAGCTAGTTTGTGTGTAACTTTTGGAGACAGTACTGAGTACTTGTGAGGAGTATTGTACTGAGATTGTTACATGTTGTCTTCTATTATAATATACAAAATAGCTGGGGTTTTTCAGCTATAAGCTTTCCCCATTACATATTGTGTTTATGTGCGTATGCGACTGTTTCTATTTCCGCAAATTGATGATTGATTGTAGAAGAGGTTATGTGTTATACATGAATTCGAATTAATGTATGATCAGGATAATCTCAGTGGATAAATCTTCATTATTCAAAAAATTTCTACATTTTATTTTGAACTTGAGCTTGAGGTAATTGATTATTTTGAGGAGATAATTTTGGTGGGAAATTTTGATATGGTGGTGGATATTGTTGATATTGAGCATATATTCCATAAGGATTTTGCCACCCCATATTCCAAGGTTGTGATTGAGCGTGAGGCTACCATGGCATAGGTGAATTCCAATTACTTTGTGAAGATTGTGCAAATTGCTGAGAATAAAAAATTTTATTTTGATTCTGAAGATTTTTCCATGGCTTCTGGCAATAGAGCAAAGAGGATCTACCTAATTTGGCATTCCTTCTTCATTATATGCAGCCCTAAGACCTGGTATAGAGGGGAATTCTTTAGTATCATGATTTTCAGTACATATTACACAGGTTTCTGTGGTTTTTAAGTCTAAAGGACATTTTCTCAGAGCATGTTTCTTTCTACACCTAGGACAAAAGATAGATAATGCAAAATTCTCAAATTTTTTCTTGTTTTGTATTTTAAGGGTGTCAATTTTCTCACTAAGGCTCCCTAAAATATCTATTTTAAAATTATCAAGAAAATTACCTAATTCTTCCCTACTAACTGTCCCAACTGCAGATTTATTTATTCTTGATAAGAGAGGATCTCTTAGACTTTTCCTGGTTTGTGATTTACCCCTTGAAATATGTACACATAATTCAAAAATTTCTCTAAATGGTAACTGAGAAATGTCTCATTTCCCCATTACATTGAGGAGATAAATCCACTCATCCCTGATGGATTTGAGTAGGAGAGCTTTCAAATTTTCCTCATCCAAATTATCCATTTTTTCCTTCTTAATTTTATAAACAAATATTTCGACGAGATCTTCAATATTTTCATCTTCCCTTTGTGCCATATTAAAAGCTTCATCTTTCATGCTATGAGGCATACATTAATCCTTATATTTCTCTAATAATGTATCTTTCACTTCTGCCTATTTTCCTAAAGAACTTGTCCCTAAACTCATAAACCATTTTAATGTTGAATCCTTTAAGGTAGTAGGGAATAGTTTTAATTTTTGAGCATCATGTAGATAATCATATTATCTACATAATACTTCAAATTCAAAGAGAAATGTTTCTGGATCTTCACTTCTTATTCCATGAAAGTTTGGGAGGATAATAGGTGAAATATTTTTCATTCTAAATGTTGTATCCTCATCATGGATAGGGAACCAAAAAGGTTCTTGATCTCCTCTGCCTCTACCTCTACCTCTTAGACCTCCTCTATTTCCTCCTCTTCATCCTCCAATCCTAGGTTTTTCACCATTGAGATTGTGTAATTCTCCTTATCCTTATTCAACCATGATAGATTCCTCAAAACTAATGTAAGTATCTAGTTCTATAACAGGACTTTCTACTTCTTCTGGTTCTTCTATCAATGGAGAATTTGAATGAGTTTCTTGTTCTTATTCTTCACTTAGGACTTCTAATTCTTGTCCTAGATGTTCTCCTGTTGAAGATAAGAAAATTTCTCCTGTAGTTGGAGATGGGGGATTTTCTTCTTCAATTAAAGATTTAGTAGATGAAGTAGGTGAAGTAGGTTGGATTTTAGATCTTAGGATTTCGAGAATCCTATGTGGACCATCTACGTATGAAATTCGAGTTTGAGTGGGTGGTGCAGAACTTCGAGGTCAGAGTGGAGTGAGTGATGATGTAGGAATCAAAATTCTCCCTCATCCTATAAACGTACCTTTAGAATCTCTCTCTCTATGCATATCATGTTTTATTTCTAAGACTTCTATTTACACTTCCCCGACAACGGCGCCAAAATTTTTATTCAATTTAATTTTCTTAAATTGCAAGCATAAATTATCAACTGGAGTCAGTAAATAGATGAAGTGCAAGTGCATTATATGTGCTAGAAGTCTTTGTCGTTGAAGTGAGAGTTGAATTTAGAGTTTTTTTAATTTTTGAACTTATGGATCAGTGTTAAATTCCTATGGATCAGCGATGTTTTTAAAGAAATTTATCATCTATGTTATATGTTATTTCTATGGTTACTTTCAATTTAATTGAGTTTAAAAATAGTTTGTGAAATTACTCCTTTCAAAATAAATGATTAATTGTGTTTTTATCAAGTTGATTTTGGAATTTTTATGTTGCAACAAACAATGAAATAATTCTAAATTACAAAAGCATGAGATATGATGCAATTATGGTCTTATGGAAACATGAAAATCAAAAATCTATGAAGACAGAGTTTTCTATCTATTGCAAATTATAGTCTGGAATGTAAATGAAAAATAAATAAACTAAACTATATAAAATATGGCAGAATTGTTGACACCTAATCCTATGGGTTGGGTGTGGATATGTAATATTGTATAATAAATAATATTAGGAAATAAGGAAGGCCAAGAGTCATTGGGAGATGAATCCCAATAGCCTCACCTCCATGTATAAATACATGCACATTCCTCATTTAAAAAACATTCTGATTTGTGGAGTTACCTCCTGGTTTGACATGGTATCAGAGCCAGTCCCACTATTGGCATTTTTGCCTGTGGTGTAACTCCCTCATTCCTTTGCTCAGTCATTTTTTATGCTAATTTTTGCTGCTCCATTAAATTTCTATACTGAAATTCTGCATTTTTTTTTAATTTATCTCTGCAACTTCTGCACAGCTCTGAATTTTTGCAGATTTTGAAGATTCTACAGTCTCCAATTCCTGCATTTTTGCAGTCCTACAAATATCTGCAGTTCTGCAGCCCTTGAAATATCTGCAATTCAAAAAAAATTAACGGCCTCTCGGCCTCCCCTCTTTCCATACGTCTATCTCCCTCATCGACCTGCGCTCACAACAGTCACCGTTTCGCATTCCCGTTCCCACGCTCTCTCGGCCTATACATACCCCCACTCTACAGCAGTCTCCGCCCCCTAAACTACCCTCCCCCTCACACACCCTTAGCTCTTCTCCCACATGGGCTTCAGTCCTCCATACACTCGGTCCTGTCGTTACAACACCGCATACCCTCGACTCCTGGTTTACCTGCAACACAATCATATATACCCGCCCTCGACTCCTGCATTACTCCTCCATTTAGCTTTCGACTGCACATAATTTGTGGCCTGTTGGCCCTCCATTTATATAAACACAGCCATATATAATACTGCGTTGTTCATTCCTCTCTGCGTTGTCTTTAACACCATAACACCGCTTCACTGTTATATTGAATACCACTCTCACATACGCTGTCTGTTCCTCCCAAATATAATACCTCTGTCCAATACACTCTGCCCACAGCAACGCTCCCTCGGCCTTTGGCTTCCATCCCTTATCACTGTGTTGTCTGTCGCTACCCCCGCAACTTTACAACGCACCATCCATACCACCACAGCAACGCTCGGCCTATAATACAGCTCTGTCTTATACGCTCCCCCTCTCATTGTTTTACATCCCCTCCATTCATACGCTCTTTGTTTTACATCCACACCATTCGTATACAATACCGCCCACACCATTCTTAACAATACCGCCCACACCATTCGTATACAATAGCACTATTTCCGCCCCACAACCCCCCCCCCCCCCAAACTATACAATACCACTATAACCCCACTATACCACCCTCCCTCCACATTTTCAATAAGTTTATCCATATAATTTTTTTTTCTCTTCAAACACAAAATATATATATATATTTTTTGGTGCAGAATTCAGTATTTTTAGCAGTGTTTTTGTCCTCCTCAATTGAGTATATTTTTCAGCAAAGATTTTTTTTTGTTTTCTCTCCTTCAAAATATTTTTTTCCAGCAAACTAATGCATTCTCTCATATCTATTGTTGGGGTGGTTCTCTCCGGCAAAGAGAACTATCTTGAATGGTCTCGGAAGATTAAGCACACTCTCATTTTTAATGAGTTGTGGAAAGGAATCTGTGAAGGACAAGAAGGAAATCCACCAGCAAAGCCCACTTCAGACAAGGAGCTCGCCATTTGGGAAAACAAGAACTGCAAGGCCTATGCCTTGATTGCAGCTTCCGTAAATGAAGAGGTGATTCGCCATATTTCATCATTCTCAAATGCCTATGATGCCTTGAGCAAGCTAAAATAACTCTATGACTCACATTCAGAATTAGAAAATGTTCAATTGATGATTAAGTTGTTCAGTCTTGAAATGAAGAATGATGATCCCCTTGCTTTAGCTTCAGAAGTTAGATCTATCATGCATGATATTGATAGCACTGGTGTAAAAATGGACATACCTCTCATAGCATATGTTAAGGCATTATATCCGACTTACTCACATTATCTTGAGTCATTACAAGCAAGTGGAAACCTTGAGCATATCACCTTTGATACACTTGAGAAATAGTTTGCAGAACGAGAGAAAGATTTCAGGAAGATGACAGTCCCTTCGTCTTCCAAAGAGGTTGCATACTTGGCACATAGAGAAAAGAGTCATGCTCTAGATTAATCTAGAGGAAGAGGTGGTAGAAGAGGCAGAGGAAGAAGAAACTTCATAGAAAGGGGGGGCAGACAATCTGACAAATCCAATCTTCATTGCACACGTTGCAATAAATATGGACATGATGCATCCAAATGCAGGACACCTTGGGATAAAATTGAGCAGCAAAGAAATCAAGACAAAGTTAAAACTAATGACAAAGACAAAGGTAAAGCACCTGAATCCGCTCATTATGTTCTAGCACATTGTAACAATGGAGTAACTGAAGACTTGTTTGATGTTTCATTTACTTCATGGAGAGATGATTGGTTGCTAGATTTAGGAGCAACATGTCACATGACATTTAGAAAAGATTTTTTTGAAGAATTTACTGACAAATTTGATGGAGCAATATATTTCGCAGATAAATCCAAACTCAAGCCATCAGGGCTTGGCACAGTCAGGCTTAAGTTGCCTGGTCTTCCAGATCATATTCTACATGAGGTTCTATACCTCCCTGAGTTGAGGAGAAACTTGCTGTCCCTGGTCCAAATCCACCAGCAAGGACACTCCATTCACTTGTTTGATGGAAATGCAGAGGTCAGAAAAGCATCAGATCACTCACTTGTCATGGAGGGAATAGAAGAAGGGAGACTCTTGAAGCTGAAAGGTTCATCTGCTCATGCTCAAAACTTTGCATTCAGTTCACATCATGATGAAGGTACATTCGCATCAAGTCTTTTATGGCATGCTAGATTTGGACACTTAAACTATGAAAGCCTTCGTTTGTTGAAGAAAAATGGTGTTAATGGACTGCCTACAATTCCTAGAAAACCTAAGGAATATGATGCTTGTATTCTAGGAAAGCATAGCAAACAGCCATTTCATGATTCACACTCCAGAGCACATAGAAAACTTGAGCTTGTTCATTCAGATTTATGTGGCCCTATGCCTATTGCTTCTGCAAATGGAAATAAATACATGATGAGATTTATTGATGACTACACCAGAATGTGTTGGATTTACTTATTGAAGAATAAGTCTGATGCTTTTCAAACTTTCAAGAATTTTCATGCATGGATTGAAAATGATGCACAAACACATATTGGCTCTCTACGTACTGATAATGGAAAAGAATACACTTCAAACAAATTTGAAAATTATCTTCGTCAACATGGAATCAAACATCAAACAATTGTGCCATATAATCCCCAACAGAACGGTGTAGTTGAAAGAATGAATAGAACTATTTTAAATATGGTTCGCTCCATGTTATTTTTCAAGAATGTGAAATTGATGTTTTGGGCTGATACACTTTTATGTGTTGTTTACATAAAGAATAGGTGTCCTTCAAGTTCAATTAGAAACAAAACTCCTTTTGAAATGTGGCATGGCCACATTCCTTCGGTAAAGCATTTCAGGGTCTTTGGGTCCACCCGTTATGCCTTGATACCCAAGGGACAAAGGAATAAACTTGGTGCTAGAAGTCGAAAATGTATCTTCTTGGGGTACTCCAATACCTCCAAAGGATATCGTCTCTATGATGAAGCAAATAAGAAGTTTGTAATAGCAAGAGATGTCATATTCCTTGAATCTTCCAAGAGTGACAAGGCTGTTGAGCGGAAACTTGATCGCCTGGATAGATTCACACATGCAAAGTCTTTCCAAGAATTTGATAATCAGATTCCACATCTTGAAGGGGGGATTCTGATATTGAATCAAACTGTGGAATCATGTCCTGAAGCACTCTCTCCCCCACATGAAGAAACAACCACAGATGACACATTGGATGATGTGATTGACAGAATTGGGAGATTGAATCTTGAATCAATCCCAACTCAGTCAAGTGAAAAGCTTGGGCCATCTCAGAAAGGTCCTCCCAAATGGCTGACAAAGACACTGGAGAATGTTCATCCCGATGAGGTTGGAAAAACAGGAACAAGAAGTTCCACTCAACAAATCGAAGGTGATGTAGATAATTCTGATTCTCCTGTTGATATGGATATTGCTTATAACTATGAATTGATTTTGTCTACAGATCATGAACCAACTTCCTTCAAAGAAGCCGCTTCTCATGATGAATGGAAAGAAGCGATGCAGAAGGAGTATGATGCCTTGATAAAGAATGGCACTTGGAAGCCGGTTGATCCGCCTTTGGGAACGAAACCAATTGGCTGTAAGTGGGTCTACAAGAACAAGTACAAAGCAGACGGCTCACTTGACAAGCACAAGGCCAGGCTTGTGGAAAAAGGTTTTGCACAAAAAGAAGGAATCGATTATGAAGAAACTTTTGCTCCCACAGCAAAATGGACCACCATCCGGACTCTCTTTGCCCTAGCAGCTCAGAATGGATGGAAATTCCATTAGATGGATGTAAAAACCGCCTTTTTGAATGGAGATCTAAAGGAGAAAGTTTATATGTCCCAGCCAGAAGGATTTGTGGTAAAGGGTGAAGAACACAAAGTTTGCAAGCTTATAAAATCCTTGTATGGTCTCAAGCAAGCACCACGAGCCTGGTATGAGAAATTAACCGAGCATCTTCTGAAACTTGACTTCAAACATTTTGATCTTGATGATGCAACTTTGTTTGTTAAGAAAGTTGGAAAAACAGTTGTATATCTTGTGGTATATGTAGATGATCTTTTGATAACAAGGAACAATGAGAGCTATATTGCATCCATGAAGAAAGAATTGAAGAAAGGTTTTGAAATGACTGATTTGGGTCATGTTCATTACTATCTGGGTATTGAAGTAATTCAACATCCTAAATATATATTTCTTTCTCAAAAGAAGTACATTAGAGATCTTTTGAACAAGTTTGGCATGGATGAATGCAATCCCTTAACCACTCCAATGGAACAAAACTTGAAGCTCACATCTATTGAAGGTAAGGAATTCGAGGATGCAACTAAGTATAGACATCTTATAGGAAGTCTTATCTACTTGACCACTACCAGACCTGACATTTCATTTGTTGTTGGAATCCTCTCAAGGTTCATGCAAAAACCTTGTGAAGGACATTGGTCTGCTGCAAAAAGAGTGTTAAGGTACTTGAAGGGGACTCAAGACTTTGGACTCAAATATATGCAGGTAGGCGACTTCAGCTTGATCGGATACTTTGATTCAGACTTTGATGGTGACAAAGAAACAGGGGTGTCTACTACAGGTTACACCATGAGTCTTGGATCAGGAGATGTCTCATGGAGATCATGAAAACAGTTAGTTCCAGCAGATTCCACGACCGAGGAAGAATATGTGGCAGCAGCTGAAGCAAAAAAGGAAATTGTGTGGCTCCAAAAAATCCTGGAAGATTTGCAGATGAAACAAATGTATTCCACACCACTCATGATCGACAACACTTCTGCAATAAAGTTGGCCAATAACCCAAAGTTCCATGATCGAACAAAGCACATCAATACAAAATACCATCTAATTCGACATCATGTTCAGGCCAAAACCATCCATCTACATCATTGTTCCCAAAATGAGAAAACTGCTGATATCTTCACCAAAGCACTTGGTAGAGAAAAGTTTGAAAAGTTCAGATCGATGCTTGGACTCACCAACATCCCTTCGGATTAAAGGGGGGAATGTTGACACCTAATCCTATGGGTTGGGTGTGGATATGTAATATTGTATAATAAATAATATTAGGAAATAAGGAAGGCCAAGAGTCATTGGGAGATGAATCCCAATAGCCTCACCTCCATGTATAAATACATGCACATTCCTCATTTAATAAACATTCTGATTTGCGGAGTTACCTCCTGGTTTGACAAGAATTAATTCAAACAATTAATCTACGAAATAAACATAATCAAAGCAATGAAATATTGAAATTGGTATTTAACAATAAATCATGAATCAAAAGCATTTACCAAATTCAAATTATGAAATAGAAATGTGTTTGAGATGCATTAAAAATTGAAAGCAAAATGACATGGTCTGCTTGCAAGGGCCCTTCGCAATGTAGTAGATTCTTAACACTATCAACACATCAAATTGCATGAAAGAGGAAATTCAAATTAACATAAAAATATTCAAACAAAATGTTCAGGAAATAAAATATGGCTCACCACGAATACACAAAGTTTCTATGATTTTATAGAGTGCATTCAACAATATGCAAACTCTAAACCTATAGTTCTCTATTAGAATCCTTATAGAATTTAAAATCATAAACGAAATATCTCTTATCTGTCTATTTTCTATTAGGAAATCAAATTGACAAAGTCATGACATTTTCGGACTCTATTCCTGGACGTTGCAACGTGTTGGTTGCTTACCTTTGACCATGTAAATGTGTGATCTTCTTGGTGAATATGCTCGAATAAGCAGGAGGAAATACATGAGGGATCATCCTCTATCTACCCATATACTCCTTTGCTGAGTTGATGCACTGGAACACTGTTAAAAATGAAGGTAGCTGTGAATATGTGGAATAGTTGCGGAATTGTATTAATTATGTAGCTGAATGTAATATTTAACAAAACAATAGGGTATATTAACAAGTATGAAGAATAGGACACACAAATACTTTACCTTGTCAAAATCATGTGTTTGATGCCTTATTAGGTTGATAGTGATAGGAAAAGAAGGAAAATATGGATGCAAAAAGGGTGTCAAAACAAAACAATTATGGGACTCTACAATTATCTACTTGATTTTTTTTTAATCCATGTCAATTTGAATAAAAATGTATCCAAATTTGTAGGATCCTGATTCATAATCGAGTTCAGATGCAAAAAATATTCCTCCATTTGGAAGCTCTTATCAGGAGCAACATATCGCAAGCAGTATGTAAATGAAAATGGAAAACAACTTCACCCTTCGAATTGGAACCTGGGATCTTCCAATCGTAATATTGGATCAACGATGGCAAAAAAAATTTGTTATAATCTTATTTC
The DNA here is from genome assembly GCA_034641835.2 of Pinus albicaulis. Classification (NCBI taxonomy): domain Eukaryota; kingdom Viridiplantae; phylum Streptophyta; class Pinopsida; order Pinales; family Pinaceae; genus Pinus; species Pinus albicaulis. The sequence continues at coordinate 1,019,700,736 of CM076580.1, read as the reverse complement.
AACAAAACAATTGCATTAACATGCTTACTAATATCATTGATGTACTAATGTTCAATATTTTTGAAATTAGGATTCTAGTGATGATGAGTGACCCACCTACCATATTCCAGTGTAGCCCAATACAACGTCAAATCGAAAGAATATTGCATTAAGAGAAAGACTTAGAGAGGAATAATACAAAGAATGGTTGAATCAACCACCTATTCAATTCCCACTATGTCCAAATTCACCAGTTAGGAATAAATACAACAATAGTAGTTCTTCATCACAAGTTGGCAATGGAATCAATCGAATAGAGGTTGGTATGGATGATTACTTATGGGATAAGAATTTCATGGAGGCAATTTTGTTAGATTAATTCCAGAATTATGAGCTACGGGATGATGCTCATATCACTGATACCTTATTATAAATCCTGAAATTTGCTTCCACCACCCCTCTCTTTGGACCTGGTGGCAAGTCAAATTCTACTTAACTGCGTACAATGATGTTGCTATACAACTTGAAAGAAACTTTTTCCATGTCAAATGCATGTTTCTCTAAAATATTGAGGTAATTCACTTAAATGATCGATCAAGTCCCTTATATTTTGAGAAAAAATGTCACACAATCAACATTAAAAATGGTTGATTTTATGAATGTTAAATATTTATATTGTATAATTATATTCCCCCCAACTATAGGTTATTCAAATATAATGTTCTTCTGAGTGATAATGTCTTATTGGGTAGCTGCGAAGAGGAAAAGCAATTGTTGAAAATGTTGGTTGTTGAGTACATATCATATCATGCATATCTGAATTATTGTATTATATATAGAGGAGAATATGCAAACATAGAGATATGTCTAAAATGTGGGAAAGATAGGTACCGTAAATTAAAAAATGGGTAAACCACATGGTCCTCCTCATAAGATATTGAAGCACATGCTTATAATCCCAAGGATTAAAAGGCTCTTTCATTGCAAAGAATTAGCTATGTTTCAGCGATGGCATGCCTCACACATAAGTGAGTCAGGATTTATGTGAATCCCAAGAGATTCAATCGCCATGAATCATATAGAGGATACATGGCCTGAAAAATCCAAGGATGAAGTAATAAATCTATGACTCAACATAGCCATGAATGTCCTCAACCCATATTCCCTCTAAAACACCAACTATTTTGTTCGGCATGTAGTAGTGATCAATACCTATATCCCCCCATGGTTTTTTGTGAAGAATGAACATCTTATGTTGGCTCTCATAGTCCATATTATAAGACAAGTAAAATATATGGATCTCTACTTAAAACCATTGGTAGATGAATTGAAGGAATTATGTGAAGGGATACATGTGTACAATGTATCAAGACCCATCGCAATAGAGAGGAATTTTATGTTGTATGGCATATGTGATTACACCATACATGATTGTCCTGTCTTAGGAGTTTATTGTGGTAAATTACATTTTTATTGATTTGTATATATATGTAACAATATTGTTTCTGATATTAATTTAATTCATTACAATTGCTCTGATCTTCATGGTTGCTAACATTCCATGTATACAATAATTTCATAGGTCTTGTAAAAAAATGGTATCATGGATGCAAATATTGTGGACCTTCTCTGAAGGCTAGGTAATCCTACCACCTACAAAAGCCAGTGTATGAGTGCTCCAGGGTATTATTCCTAGAAGAACACCCTTACAGAAGAGAAATGTTTTAATTATATGGTAAAGTAGAGAGAACCCAAAGGCCCGTAATAATGACACTATTTGAATGGCTTAGAGAATATGAGAGAGAGAAGGAGAAGGATTTTGCAGAAATTTTTGATTCAAATGGGGAAGTGTTCAATGATCAAGAGTTCTTCGACACCTATGTTGAGAAATTTCCCATTGGGATGAAAAGGAAAATTGTCTTTTATGAGCTCCCATATTGGGAGAACCTTAAGATTTCTCACTTACTAGATCCCATGCACATATTTAAAAATGTTTCATCTTCTTTATGGAGGCACATATCATCAAAATAAAATGACACATTGGTTGTTAGGAGAGATCTTATTTCTTCAAAAACTAGAAAGAAACATTGGCCAAGACAAGGAACTAGAGGAGAGGTTGGTCCCTCTTGGTCTTTCAAGAAAGGCGATGTCCCATGGATTTTAAAGAAAGATGATATTTCTTTGGCAAAGGAAGTTATAATGAGTGTGAGGGTGCCTTATTTATATGGGCCTTCACCGCAACACTGCTTCACTGTGGAATATATTTTTTCGGGGTTGAAAATACATGACCATTTGAACCTTCTAAGAGTACGTATGTCAAAAACATGATTTTATTATTTTTTAAAAAAATTATGCAATTGGATATTTTATAATTAATTTTTGTATAATTTATTATACTATGTCGTTTCATTATCCTCTACTCATGCGTGGGTGGGTGAACAATGACTTCCTCCAAGACCTACGATGTGACATTTCTAAATTATCTGCATTTGTATGTTGGATCACATCGAAGGAGATTCATATGGATAACATTCCATGGTGGCATCAAGAGATAGATGAGATTGTTTGTATGTTTGAGAAGGAACTGCCGACGAGTTTCATGGACTTGCAAGTCCATCTTCTAATTCACCTAGTAGATGAGGTTGAATTAATTGGGGTTCTTTTTTTTTCATTAGATGTTCTTCTTAGAGAGGGGTCATGAAGAAATTGAAAGGTTTTGTTTGACAAAGTGAAAAACGTGAGGGGTTTATGCAAGAGGGGTATATATCGTATGAGTGTTTCTATTATGCCAATGATTACATCAAGAAAATCAACAACAGACCAAGTGCAATGATTTTGGATGATGAAAGGGATGAAGATAAAATAGAAGGGGAGCTTCTCCAAACGAATGGAAAGAGGTACATGATAAAGAGTAAGTGGTTTATCATTTTTCAAATTTATACATAGTCACTATTCACACTAAAATTTATATTAATGCATATTTTGATCTCATATCTGAGACCACCCCTGCGGGCTTGGATGCCCATGGCATCCCTCTGCATATAAGGATCATGTGCCTCCTCCTCTTGGGCCTTGCCCATCTCTGCATATGATCCCTCTCATGGGGGAGGAGGCATGTCCCCAAAGAATGTGTCGATGCCTAAAAAATATATAGTACAGAACAATAATTAGACAATTTCATTAAAAAATTTAATAAAATAAGTTAAAAAATGTGCTATAATAAATTGTATTCTAATTAATTAAGACAATAAAATGAAACTATATTAATTGAAATTAAAAACTAATATTACCTCTATCATCTGCAAGCTCATTTAGTGTGAAGAGGATGTTGGGACACTGTCTCCAATCTATCCCCGGATACGGACATGACACCAAGATAAATGTGTGTTCATCCTCACTGGACAGTAGCGTCAGTGCTTGGGCAGAAATCCTGGCCAGATACTCCGAAAGGCCCCTCTTGGGAATCATCTAGCCCCACATGCGCATCTGCACCTCTGGCATCGACCCAGGAGGGTGACGGTTAAATGTAGGCCTCCTCTCTAGAAACCTCTCCAAAAATAAACAAAAAAGCTTTAAATCAAAAGGGAAGTTCGTCCTCCCATGTATCATTGAATGACGTTTATCTAAAGCCCTACAAAATTTCCTCAAAAAAATGGCAAACCTTTTGATACATCATGGTGCCTGCATCAATGAATTTACATAATACAAAAGAGGGCAATTAATGTGCTTCCCATCACTACTATAGTGTGAAATGGTGGTCACTGATAATGAGAGGCACCTAACATCTTGTGCAACAAAAGAATTAATTCTTAATTATCCACCACACACATGAAAATATGCTAAATGGACTACATGACCTCCAACATATTGTTGAAAATGCAGCAAGATGATGGAGCTTAGTGAAATGAAGTCGCCTTCACTAAGTGGGCCCGCAGGCAAATTCTGGCGCAAAAATCTATTTTTAGACTATGTCTATTTTTAGACATATGGAGCATGGTTCGGGGATTCCAGTTTGAGATTCTTGGAGCATTGGTCATGTTGGTAAAAATATATGAGACTCTATTTTTAGGTCAAAGAGGTCGAAGTCTATTTTTAGACTGCCTCTCCTAAAAATAGGGAAGTCAAATATTATTTACCCTTAATAATATTTGGACTATAAACTTCAGTTTACTCTCTTGGAGCACTTCAGCTCGAGCCTTGGAAGTGGCTCATGCATCTGACAGAGGAATTATGCTATTCCTAAGGGTTTTGTGAGCTCATGCATGGTTGACTTCAGTTAGGACTTCAGTGGCAGAAGTTTGGTGGAGTTAATGAGACAAATGGTGGAGTTGTGTTCGGTTTAACTTAGTTGAACTAGTTGAGATTAGTTTAACTAGCTAATCAACTAGTAATGAGTGGAGTGAATTAAATATTATTTAATTCATTAATTAGTAACTCATTATTCAACCCAAGAACACATCAGTTCACTACAGTGCATGGACAGTTCAGTGGAGACCAGTGAAAGAGGTAGATGAAAGGGTGGAGTTAGCTATCAGTGGCGACATCAGTTGTGCATGAGATTTGCACCACACTTGGAGGAATCGCCCATGATGATTGCGCTGTCAAGCCAAGGAGATTCGAACCTTGGATCTCTATATAGACAGGCCTGGATTGCGCAATAGAGGCAAGGCAATTGGCAGTGAGTTTTGAACAAGTAACCTGTTCAAAAACTCGAGCTAGATTGTGTGTAATCTCATGAGATAGCATCATACTTGTATAAGTAAGAAACAGTTTAGCACATGATTATTTCCGTTTGTACAGGTCATGTTGCGTGTTTTTGCCACAAGTTTCTGAGCAAGTATTGGGTATGTGATGATGATGCTGTCGCTTGATGGAGCTTTCCATGTTTGAGGATTGTGCAGCAGATGTGTTGAATAGTTCAGCAGATGTGTTGCATATAAATTCGAATTGTATGTGATCAGGATAGTCTCGGTGGATAATTAATCATTATTCAGCAAATTTCTACACATATCTCTAAGAGTATATAAGTTGACTCTATGGTGCAACCCCATGGGAGACATAAGGGAAATCAAGAAAGTTGTCCCCTCTTTTGGATAGGCTAGTGATAAAATGTATGTCCACCTCAAAGGGAATATACCACATCTCAGGACTGATATGGAAAGACTGATCTCGGAAACTCCATCGACAAATCAACTATTCCAACAAACCAGATTGCACCTCTAGGGATGTAGCCTCCTCATATTACTTAAGGAGGCCTACATACCTCAAGAGTGCTCAGATCATTGCACTAATCGGACAAGGGTATAAATCCCTCTCCCTCTCCCTCTCTCTGGCCTCTCGTTGTCAAACTACATTGTATTGGTCCTCCATATTCTCCTACATCTATTGGTGTTCCCTCCGTTGACGTCTTTAATATAATATTGACATATAAAATACATCAACCGCATACATAAAACATACTTTTTTTATTAAATGAAAATTTTATTTATAAATATGGAAACATTAACTTTCAATTGAAAAGGAAAGAAAAAACAAATTCCTCGGTGTGCCTAAAAAACAGTAATGCACCAGCTCCAATGCGTTATCAAACACAACAGCACTAAAAACAATGCATACATATGTATGACACACTACTTTTGGTTTCCATACATACATTTTCAACACAGTGCATCTAGACAACCTTATGCCCTGATGGGTACGTATAACATTTTGGCACCAATACAAAATGTTCAGGTTATCGAATGCACCCAGTTATATTTGTTTAATATTATGTGTGTGGTGCATTTGGTAAATATAAACACCGACATAAATGTATGCACCAACATATAATTTATAGCTTTTCCTAGTGCGTTGTAATTTACGAAACACACCGCAAAAATTGTGGTGTGTTAGGTTCATGCACCAAACTGCGGTGCACCCTATAAATTTACAGGGTGCACTGCTATTGATGTGAGGCAAACCTATTGAATGCACTGCGTAGGAAAAAAAAAATAGTGGATTTTTTGACCTATTTTGGAATTCTAGTCTGCTAAAAAATTAAATTAGAGATAAACATAGACATTACCTAGACATTTAGTCATTAGGGAGGTATAGTTGACATGAAATTGAGAAAAAAAAAATCTCCATTGTTTGAGAAATTTGTAAAACCAAGCACTGAGCATGGTACGAAAGGATGGTGAGCAAGATAAGTATTGATGATAGGGTGTTTGCATGAGGCAAGAGTGGCATCGGTGCTTCAAAGCTCTATAACACTGCAGATGGTAAAAATGAAATTTATAGTTGATAGGTTTTTTTTTTATTTAATCTTGTTTCGATGCACTATTATAACTGCACCTATGTGTGCTACTCCAAGAGCACTGCTTTAAAAAAAAAAAAAAAACCCTATAGCAGTGCTCTTTTTAAGACACCCCATGGCGTTTGAATACATGAACCGCATCGGTGCTAGCACCACATTTTTTAAAAGTTAAAAACAACCTAGCGGGGTTCTTTCTCGGATGCACTAGTGTGTTTTAATGCATGAACAACACTAGTGCTTCGTGGGAAGAGAGCACCACATTTTTTTTTTTAATTAAAAACCATATAATGGTGCTCTTGTTAAGATGAATCGGGATGTTTTAATACATGAACCACACTAGTACCTGGTGGGAATATAGCACCACATTTTTTTTAAATTAAAAACCCGCTAGCAGTTATTTTTCTAAGAGGGACTGGGGCATTTTAATACATGAATAACATTGATGCTTCATTATAGTACCACATTGTTTTTTAACATTAAAAACCTATAAGATTTCTCTTTCTAGGTACGCACTGGGAATTTTAATACACGAAAAACATTGGTGATTCGAGTGGATATAACACCAAAATTTTTTAAATTTAACCATTATTTGGTGTTATCGAGTAGTGTAAGCATCAGTGTGTTGTATATTGTGTACGCACTAGGGCGTTAGAGTATTGGTTTAGCATCAGGTCGTCATCACATTATAGCACTAGACTGAGCAAAATGAATTTTATGATTGAAATTTTTGTAAATTTAACCCTTTTCTTGTGTTATTGAGTAGTATATGCATCGGGGTTATTTTTGATTTAGTGCACCATTTTTTTTTTTTTTAAATAAATATTCTACAACACACCATGTCCTATATGCATGGTAAAGCACCAATGTGTTTGTATATTATAGACGCACAGTTAAAAAGACATCTTCTCACTCACCTCTACTAGTGACCTCCGCTACAAATGGATTTTTTGGGGTATTTTTATAGGGGCTTCCACAAAATCCTCCCCAAGAGGGTATATTCCTTGTAGTTTATGACCTGTAGTATTGATGGAATATAGTTTGACCAATTTATCATAGAATTCTTTAGATGTGGAAAAATATGAAACAAAAGAGATAAGATGGTCTTGATAGACTCAAAGTTAATTATTTTAGCTCTAATTTATCCCTTGTTGTATTTGGCCATTTCTTGAACATCATTCTTATTTGGTACTGGAACAATGCCTTCAACAAATTACATAACTCCATTTTATTTAATAATTAGATCAATTCTTTTCTTCCAAGCCTTGTAGTTAGACGTTCCATCAATTTTGTTGCTTTCCTTGCAAATAGATGAAATTCGATTGGGAGGATTAGACATAGAGTAGTAGAGTACTTACTTGTGAGAAAAAAGGAGAATTTGTTGTAAGAGTGTCTTTAAGAATGTTGAGAGTGAGCAAGAACTTGATGATATTTCCAAGAGCCTTCAAAAATTTCCTTAAGAGAGAGATAAATGCTATGAGGATGTCTTCAACAATAAGATCTTGAAGCCTTCTTTCTTTGGAGACATGATTGTTACAATAGTGTCTTCAAATATGCCAACAAGTAGTGATCTTCAAGTTTCCTTCCCTTCACCTTAGCTTTGATACCATGTTGAGAAACCAACTATTAGAAGAAGATGATTGATTTCTCTTATTGTGATAATTACTTGTGAATGTTTGTTGGCTTTTTATTACTTATGTTATATTATTCATTAAGTAATTATATAAACATGAAGATCAAAAAGAGACAAAGAACGCAAGAAATTAGGCTCAAAGCCAGGAAAAAACCCCACAAAGGGGAAAACCCAAACAATCATTCTCTTATATAATTAGATCAAAACAAGATATCCAAGACCCAAGACCAAGACCAAGATTGCCACAAATATCCCAAATCAACCCTCCTCGAAGCTTCCTCCAACAATTCAAAGGCAACAAAAGTCAATGTTGGTCAAACCCTTTTCAAATATGGTCAAATCACATAAAATCTTGGATCTACAGTGAAGGTCGAATTTCAACCCTGTAGTAGCCTCATAAAACCACAAATTTTCTGGACGTGTGAGCATAATTAGGGCACAAATCACAATTTTTATCTCTCCTTTGATTCCACTCTCTCTTTTTTTACTTTGGTTGTCTTATATTCTTGTTTTTTGGCATAGAAATCGATGTGTTGCATTGGTGAGTGAATGTGTATCTAAGAGGTCGAGTTGACTCTATATATACATGTCCCAGAGGGTCAAATATCTACCTCTAGGGATAACTTGGTATTGTGTTAACACTTTGACTCAAAAATAAATTTATTTTTCTTTTCTTACAAAAAGTGCAAATGGGCCTTGACTCAAATAAATTTCCTTTGACTCAAAATTATTTATTCTTGATTCTGTTTTACTCAATTGACTTCATAAGCATTAAGAACATGCTTTTGACCAAAAATAACAATAATAATGATTGTTGAAAATGTAACTAGTACCAGTCTTCATAATGTAACTCAAATGTATTACTGATGTATTTATTATATTCATTCATTATATTCATTATTGTTAGTTTGTTTCTTGTCAAAACATGTTCTTAATTTTTATAGGGCCAATTGAGCCAATAAAAAATTTATTATGAGTCAAATAAATGTAACTAAGTCAAAGTCCCACTTGGACTTTTTAAAGAGAAAGAAAAAGAATTTTTTTCTCGAGTCAAAAAGTCAAATTGTCAACCACAAGACCAAGTCGGCACTCTGTGGACAAGTCAGACCTAGGAGCAGTTATTCAACTCTCCTGGACATGTATATATACTTTGGATATCATTCATTCACTCATCATTCACATTAATTTATATGCCAAGACAAGAAGAAAAACCAGCAAAGTCAAAGGAGAGAGAAGGAGGTCAAAGTAAAGCGAAGATTAATTGATTTCTTCCCTAATTTTGTTTACACATGCAATTTTTTATGCAGTTTTATAAGGCTGTTATAGCGCCAAAATTTCAAGGCTTGTAATTTCAGGGCCAAAATTGTAGGGATTAATCAAAATTTAGATTTGACCAGCTTTGACTTTTGTTGACTATGACTTGTTGGAGATGGCTTGGAGGAGGGTTGACTTGGGTCTTTGTGGCAGTATTGGTCTTAGTCTTGGGTCTTGAATATCTCACTTTGAACTGCTTCTATAAGAATAGGGTTTTCTTGGTTTTTCCCTCCTTGGGGGGTTTTTACCTTGGCTTGGAGGCTAATTTTTGGTGTTCTTTGTTTCATGTGATCTTCATGTTTTGTAAATGTTTGTAATTTCTTGATGAAGAGAATATAAATTTAATAATAATCCAACAAACATTCATAATTAATTATCGATTTAAGAAAACCTACCCTAATATAGAAGCATCTTGATTTCTCAAATTGGTATTAGAGCTAAGGTGAAGGGAAGGAATTTTGAAGATCACTTGTAGTTGGCTTATTTGAAGAAAATATTACAACGATCATCTCTCCAAAAGATAATACATCATTGAAGGCTCTTAGAATCATCAATTTCTCACTCACTCATTCAACGAACTTATTCATAAAAATCAGCATTTTTAAAGACACCTTTACAGCAGTTATCTCCCTCTCAAGATACACAAGGATCTCAACTATTAACATTTATAAAGATTATTGAAAGTATCAAAATATTGGAAGAAAGCATATCCAAGGAGCAATAAAAGGTCTACTCAAACAAGGATTCTATTTCTCTCACTCGTGTATAATTCATCTTGTACAAGGCCTATGGTATACATTTAAATTCAATACCAACACTATAGCATGGTTCCAAATATGTGATCTTGTTTTAATTCTGAGATATTGATCTGAAGCTTGTAGCATACATTCAAGAAGGCCCAAAATTTATAATTGTTTATGATCCAAATTTTTATCATCAGTCTTTGTTTGAAGTTTCAGTTCAAGAAAATTCTGAAGTTTTGTGACCTTGATTTAATTTTGAGTTCTGAGGAGACATAAGTCCAAGCATGTTATAATGCTAATTTCCATATGGAATCCAAGAAATATTACGAGGCTAAACATATTTTTTCTGCAAAAATCTAAGACTTTTTTACTAGTACGAATCTAAGATACAAGAATATTCATAATGCGAGTTACATATTCCTGTGATATGAGCCATACATATGTTTATGATGCAAGCTATAGGAATGCACAAAACACTCTGTGATGTGAGTTACGTATATTTTTTATTTAGGCTATACATATCTCTAAGGCGCGAGATACTGGAAAACACATATCCTATGATGTAAGAATACTTTCTATGATTTCAAAATAATGACTAGATCAAGCCCTAGAGAAGTCTAGGCCAAGAAGAGAAGACCAAGACCATTGTTTTGAAGATCATAAGCAAAATTCCCTTGAGAACCTGTGACATTATCGTGGAACTGAGTTTAATAAATTATTCAATAGAGACAATTTGTATATGGAATTATTAATAAATATGCAAGCAAGATTATGCACCTTCTTTTGCGAAATGTGAGCAGGTTAATACACCTAGTTCTATGAGTCTCTAAGGTACATATATTTCCATGATGATACAATTTATGATGATAAATCTAGTTCCTATGACATATTTTCGGGTTAATACGAGTTCCTATGGCACATTTTACTACATTGAAGCAAGATTACTATATCTCTTGGACAATGGCATCTAGAGGACATAAATATGACATCTTGTGACTAGAATATGCATCTCTCTGGAAGACTAAATCCATTCATCTTTGTGGTTTGTACCCTAGCTTGAGGATCAAGGACTACGGCACCCATGTTGAAGAAAAACCATATACATCAGTTGAAGAAGATTCATAATTACAAGGGACTAGATCTCTACAATGGAATCTAAAGAAAACATATAAGGAATGTTGTTATCCTTTGTGGATAACTCCAAGATCAATGTTAGAAGACCTGATTGCAGAATTGTATGGACAAAATTAAATGAAAAATACTTTGAATTGCATCTCTAATGCACAAATTTGTGAAGCAACCATGCTATCCACATTATATTACTATACATAAGAGAAAATTGAATTCCACCATAAAGCCGACCTATCTGTGAAGTTTGAAAGGAAAAAAGTCAAAGCAAGCAGCCCAAAAGAATTTCCTTGGTTTGTATCATAGACCGAGACGTTGAATAACTGTGACATGACATTTGAAGTTTAATACAAATACATTAAGCAGTCACAAATTACATCAAAAAAACTGATTGACTGAAGTATGATTTGTAGTATCTATGTTGGAAGAAAAAGGACCCATGTCAACTAAAAAGAAGGTCAAAGGATCCGATCTTTGCAAGGTTGGACGAGAAATAGAGGTACGTACATTCTTTGCAACGAATGGCCTATGCTACATATAGTGTTAAGTCTTTTAGGTCATGCATAAGTTTCTCTCTTAAAATATAATGATGTGTTAGAAAAGGGGTTTGTGTATATTGTTGATATGTTAGCACACAAATTCTTTGCATAAGAAAAATAGGTTTTTTTAAAATGGAAGGATCTTCATGTCGTAGATAGCTCGAAGATAGAATCTCTAGGTTTTGAATATAACTCTTTAGTATGCTTCTATAATTTTTAATTCTTAGATGGAAAATCTTGAAGATTGTGGAGAAACGAAGGATTGTAAACCCTAGCAAAGGTTTGAGTTAGGAAACCCTAGGAATAGAAATCCTAAAGGCTAATAGTTTCCATTGTAAAAAGAAAATACTAGCTCTTGAGAATGAAACTGATATTAAGAGGGAGTTGACATTCTTCAAAATATAAGTACTCTACATCTCCCTGATTACTACTAATTCTATTGTCTTTGTACATTACTTTTTTGTTCTTTCATGGTCTTCTAATAAAGCTTGCAAGTCAAGACAAGAACTATCTAAACTTGACTAGCAGATGGAAGAATTGAAAGAACGCAGCAAAGCATGAAGGCTTCCTTGAATATTAATAAATGTAATTGAAGAAGGAGAAATAATCTTAAAGTATGCATCAAATAATTCAATTAGATGGTAATAATTTCACTTACCTCGACTAGAAAGAGGGAGATGTAAGATCTTGAATGGATACAATATTAATTGAATTTTGACAGAAAACTCAGAGAAGCTTGTGATTAAAAGAAAAGATGATTGGTCTAGGGAAATATCATGTAGAAATAATATCTCTAGTATCGTTGCACTAATATTGATAGAGATACTATTGATGATTGGAAGCTGATATAATTTCTTGAAAAAGTGTGAAAGCATAATTCTATTACAAAGGAAGAAGATGTGAAGGCTTATGCAATCAAATTTGAATAAGTTTGGCTCCATAAGGTGTTTGATGACATGTTGGAAGTTGTTAGATTACCAGGAAGGTCAAATCTCAGTATGATGTGATGCTAATAGCATCCAAGAAGATACAATAGATCTCCATGGAAGAACAAGTAGTCGATGCATTGATGAGTATTTCTTGACAAACTTAGGCTTGTGGTTATTTATCCCTATTTGAGAGGGGGTGAGGATCTCCTCCCGGGTGGAGAGAAAGTGAGGATGGACACAGTATTCTCCATGTGTCATTCACTACAACCAAGGCTAACAACTGTAAGCTTAGTGAAGGCATTGGTATGGAGAATGGTGGAGTAGATAAGAATTTAGGATCAATATTCTTTGAGGATTTGTATCCAAGATAATAATAGTTACGAGGACCAATATTATTTGAAGATAGGGTATCCAAGATAAGAATAAACCCGTGAGTGTTGAAAAATGTAGCAAGAAATTCCCAATTTAATTTTGTCTTGATTAAATTAAGAAAATTTGAATTTCAACATCAGCTGACAAATTGGATGCAATTAACTGAGGTGACATGGATCTTATTACTCAGTTAGTTCAATAAATTCGACTTGGAGGAGTTAGAGTTCAGTTAGGAATGTGTGATTGCGAATTTGTAGCAATCAAGTTCAGTTATCTCAGGATTTTTTAAGTTAAACTAGTTCTAACAGTTGGAGGAACTAGTGGAAGGCCAGTTAAGCAGTGAGACTTAAGTCAAACTCAGTTAACATCCATTTAACTAATCAATCAGCCCAAAATAGCTAGTGCATGCAGAGAATTCGATTTCCCCAGTTGTGATGGAGATTCCAAGGCAGTGTAAGATCAGTTGTACACTAGGCTTGAGTGTACAGGTGTAGCATGTAGTTAGATGATCAACGTTGGGAATTGCACAATCCATTAGGAGAACTTCCTAAATAATAGGGGCCTAATTTCTCAAGAAATTGCACAAGGAAATAGGGGATCAAGCAAAGGTATAAATTGACTAAGTCTGTCTCAGAGCTTCTCAGTGAGCAAAGAGATAGGTTATTCACTTGCATGTTGTGCTCTGTTGAGAAAATAAATTGTAATACATCTTTATTCATCATATTAATGCAAGCAGACATTAAGCTTTTTAGCATATTCATTTCTCCGAAAAACTATTGTGTGCATGTGTGTTATTAATTATTGCATGTTTGAGATTATTGTTCTAAATTGTGAATTGATTTCCATAGAGCGGTACAGTGGGTTTGTGTCTTGTGATTTTGATTAAAACTTCATAAGCAATTGCAAATCTACATGATAATTTCTACATGGTTTCAGAGCATGATTCACATTACAGCAGAAATTTCGAAGTTGTTTCTCAGGAGGCTCGAATTTTCATTTCAATGTAGAAGGATCCCTTTAGAGCTGAGAAGATGACCTCCAACGGGCTGAGTCTAGAGTATGCCTTGGAAGGAAACTCTAATTTCATCACATGGAAGGATCACATGGAGGCGGTATTAGATGACAATGGATTGCTATAATACATCAAGATAGATGTTTTGAAACCACCAGCATCTTATGCCAAAAACCTTGCTCAGTGGAAGAACTATGTAGCCAAGGTGAGGAGAATAATATTAGAGGGAGTATAGGATCGCATTGTATCAAATATCCACAAGAAAGAAACTATTTTCGCAATATGGAAAGAATTGGAAAAATTGTTCGAGAATAGTGGTGACCACAGGAAGCTGGCGCTCAAGGATAAACTTCAAAATATCAATATGCAGAAGAATGACACTATTCCACAGTATCTGAGCAGGTTCACAAAATTTTTTGATGAAATTGGAGGGGTTGGTGTTAATATTGCAGAAGATGACTTGGTAATCCTAGCCCTTCTGGGCATTCCCAAGAGATGGAATAACCACCAAGATTCGGTGAACGGGAGGGAGAAACTACTGAATTGGAAATTCTTATGGTATGATTTGGTACAAGAGGAAATAAGGCGGAATACCAAATATGTGACTTCATCCAAGGGTGAGGATGAAGAAAAATTTGCATTGATTGGAAAGGGAAAGAAGGGAAAAGGGAAGAAATCTCAAACCAAACTAGAATCCAGCTAAGGGGGAAAGAAGAAAGATTTGTCCAAAATTAAATGCTTTAATTTTCATGAATTCGAGCATTATGCCATGAAGTGTCCACACAAAAGGCAATCAAGAATACCTCAGAAGGAGAAACAGGTGAATACTTGGCTTCACATTTCAAGATTTACTTTACCCTTATCGCATTCATGGCAAGCACAGTGATGGGGAGTGTGTGGTACTTGGATATAGGTGCATTGTCCCACATGAAAAGGTGTAGAGAGTTTTTCAGTGGCTTGGAGGAGAAATATCTGCAGATGCACATCGATCTAGGAGACAATGGAAGGTATAGCACGACCGGGGTTGGTACTGTCACCTTTCAAAGGGATTTGGGATCCCATCTCAAGCTCAAGGATGTCATGTTCATTCCGGGCCTAAAGAAAAATATCATATGTGTCGCAGTTTTGGAAGACCATGGTTATGATGTGATATTCAACAAAGGAAAAAAATTCTTGAGACACATAGCCATGGAACAGGTGAAGCATATCAGGGTTCATGTGAAGAACCTGTATAAGTTATATGTGCAAGATTGTGTTGCAATAAGCACTGAGACAGAGAAAGTGAAGAGTTGCGATGTCAATGAACTTTGGCACATAAGAGTTGTTCATTTGCATCATGGCGCCCTGAATATTATGCAATAAATAATAACAGGCCTCCCAAAAGGAGCACTCAAGCAGTAGGATGTATGCAAAGGATGTACCTTAGGGAATTAAAAAAAATCCACATTCCCTAATCAGAAAATAAAACCACATGCAGTGCTTCAAAGGATCCACTCTAATGTTTGTGGACCTTTCTTGAAAACCTCCACTGCCAGACACAAATATTTTGTGATTTTTATTGATGAATTCTCACGGAATGTTGGATCTTCTTCATCTAGAAGAAAGATGAGACATTCTCCAAGTTCGTAGAATTCATGGAATTGGTTGAGAAAGAAACCTGTAAGAAGGTGAAGGCTCTCAGGAGCGATAATGGAGGTGATTATGTGTTGAATGAATTCAAAAAAAAAATTGTGAAAGAAGGAATTTGATGAGACTTGATAGCACCCCACAACCCACAACAAAATGGGGTGGTTGAGAGAAAGAAATATAGCATTGTGGGAGCAATGAGGGTGATGTTTCATGACCAAGGGATACCACTGCACTTGTGGGAAGAGGCATGCAACACAACAGTCTATTTGCGGAATCAGAATCCTCATTCGATTTTGGGCATGATTACACCAAAGAGGATTTCTTAGGGAGAAAGTCGAATGTGATGCACTTTCGGAGTTTTGGAGTCTCTGTTTACTGCCACGTCTCCAAATAATAAAGGAAGAAGCTTGAGCCGACGGCAGAATTAGGGGTATTTGTGGGTTACATAGAAAATCCTCACAACTATTGTGTGTACTTTTAACTATAAGAATGACAGTTGTGCGAAGGGCTATAAATTTTGATGAGGATAAAGTGATGTGGTGCTCTCTTGAGAGGGAGCTTCAGATCCCACCAAAAGAGGAGATTTTAGCTCCAAAGGAGAAGCCCCAGGAAGTTGTGGAGAAACCACAAATTGAGGAGAAGAGAGTGGAGATAGACACTCAAGCATAACCATCTAGAGAAGGCAGAAAAAGTACCATGGAGGCTAATATACTTGTGCAAGATGAGAGGGAGAATGTGGGTTCTCCTTCAAATTTTCATAGGCAGAGAAGGTCACGTGATCGGTACATTGGCTACATGGATCTAATGAATGAGATTGTAGAGACTAAGGCATCCTATTTTGAGGAATAAGAATAGAAAATTGTATGGGTTGATGAAATGGTGGAGGAATATGAATCCATTATAAACAATGGTGTTTGGTAAGTGGTCCCAAGACCAGCAGATAAATCAGTTGTGGGGTAGAGATGGATCTTCAAGGTTAAGCAAGTAGTAGATGAAATCATAGAGGTATAAGGCCATATTTTTGGCCAATAGGTACTCTCAAGTTGAATAAATTGGCTATGAGGAGACCTTTGATCCCGTAGCAAGGTACTCATCCATTTAATCAATTCTTTCTCTAGCTACACAAATGGGGTGGAAGATCCACCAGATTGATGTAAAAACAACATTTTTCAATGGGGTTATTAAGGAGGAGGAGTACATCTAGCAAACACAAGGTTTTGAGATTTTTGATCGAGAGTCTCACATGTGCAGACTCAAGCGAGCATTGTACGGCCTCAAACAAGCACCTCGTTCTTGGTACACTAGGATCAATAGTTATCTCACTAGTTTTGGGCTTCACCAAAATTGAGGTGGATGAAAACCTCTATCATATCTTTGTAGAAGGTAAATTTATTATTATTGTCTTATATGTTGATGATTTAATTTTAACTGGAGGATGCCACTTCAGGTGAGAAAGTGAATGCTACCATTTATCGACAGCTAGCGGGTTCATTGATGTACCTTCTGAACACACTACCAGATATGTGTTATGTACTCAACCAGCTGAGCCAATCTATGGTTAGGCCAGCCAAATTATGTTGGAAGGTAGCTAAGCATGTTTTACAGTACCTCAGAGGCACTACCCAGTTTGGACTATGGTACATACGAATAGAGGGAGTGAATATGTGTGGCTCCATAGATGCAGATTGGGAGGGGAGTCCATTAGACCAAAAGAGTATATCAGGTGGAATTTTCAATTTTGGGTCCGCATCGTTTCCTAGTACAGTCGGAAGCAAATATCTGTGACGCTCAGCTCGGTCGAAGAAAAATACATGGCTACAATTCAAGAAACATGTGAGGTGATCTAGATGAGAAATATACTTGTGGGACTGTTTGGTCAGATGATGGATCCAATTGTGATCTACTATGATAATCAAAGTTTCTTCAAGATATTTTCGAATCTTGTATTTCATGATCAATCCAAGAATATATATATATATGGTATCACCATTTAGAAGATTATGTGCAGAGGCATACAATGTTCCTACAATAAATTCTGGTAGAAGAAAAAGATGCTGACATTTTGACAAAGGCCTTTTCAAGAGGGAATTTAGAGTTCCGCGGGTGCAAGATAGGGGTGGTTGATAATCCCTTTCTTGCTGAGGGAGTGTTGAAAAATTCAGCAATAAATGCTCAATTTTCTTTTTCCTTGATTAAATTGAGAAAATTTTCATTTCCACATCAACAGACAAATTGGATGCAGTTAACTAAGGTGACATGGCTCTTGTCACTCAGTTAACTCAGTAAATTCGAGTTGGAGAAGTTAGAGTTCAGTTAAGTATGTGTGAATGCTAATTTGTAACAACTAAGGTCAGTTATCTCAAGTTGTTTTCAGTTAAACTAGTTCTAACTGTTGGAGGAACTAGTGGAAGGTCAGTTAACCAGTGGGACTTCAATCAAACTTAGTGATCATCTAGTTAACTAATCAATCAGCCAAAAATAGCTAGTGCATGCAGAGAATTCAAGTTCCCCAACTGTGGTGGAGATCCCAAGGCAATGTATCATTAGTTGTAGACTAGTATTGAGTGTACAGGTGTTGCATGCATTCAGATGATCAAACTTGGGAATTTTGCAATCCATTTTCAATAAAATCTTAAATAATAGGGGCATAATTTCTCAAGGAATTGCACAAGAAACTATGGGCTCAAGCAAAGGAATAAATTGAATAAGTCTAGGTCAAAGCTTCTTAGTGAGCAGAGAGATAGGTCATTCACTTACAGGTTGTGCCCAGTTGAGCAAAGAAATTTTAATACATCTATATTCATCATATTAATGGAAGTGGGCGTTAGGTTTTTAGCATATTTATTTCCTCAAAAAAATATTGTGTGCATGTGTGTTATTTCTTATTGAATTTCTGAGATTATTGTTTAAAATTTTGAATTGATTTCCTCAAAGCACTAAAGTAGGTTTTTTTCTTGTGATTTTGATTAAAACTTCATAAGAATTTACAAATATACATCCTAATTTCTACAATGAGGACATACCTAGTGAACATCCAGACGGGGTATGTTCCTAGAGAGGTAATAGGTGTCCCAATTTATGTCTCCAAGCATTGTACTCTGAAATAGTGTAGAGATAGAGCTTGTTAGTAAAGTCCTTGCTATGTTTGACAATGTTCATTATCATGACGCTTATCAATTTGAATCCCTTCTTATGAGAATATTTCAACCTGAGAGTATCTTGTTGTGTCATTATGAATACCTCCCGAGTTAAGAGGGAGTGTTGAAAATGTAACTAATGTCGGTCTTCATAATGTAATTCAAATGAACTATTGATGTATTTATTATATTCATTATTATTATTATTATTTTATTTATAGTCAAAGCATGTTCTTCATGTTTATAGGGTCAATTCATTCAAAAAAAAAATTATGAGTCAAAGAAATGTAATTGAGTCAAAGTTTCATTTGGAATTTTGAAAGAGAAAGAAAAGGAATTTTTTGTCTTGATTTAAAACGTCAAATTGCCAACCATAAGACCAAGTCAACCCTCCTTGGACAAGTCAGCCCTAGGGGTAGTTATTTGACCCTCTTGGACATATATATATAAGCCAACTTGACCACTTTGGATATCATTCATTTACTCATCATTCACATTGATTTATGTGCCAAGGCAATAAGAAAAACCAAAGAAGATAAGGGAGAGAGGAGGAGGTCAAAGGAGAGAGAAGAAGAATTGATTTATGCCCTAACTTGTTCACCCGTGTGATTTTTTTGTGATTTTCCAAGGCTGTTACAAGGCCAAAATTTCAGGGGCCAAAATTTGAGTGATTGAGAAAAATTCAAAGATTTGACCAATGTTGACTTTTGTTGACTATGACTTGTTGGAGATGGCTTGGAGGAGGGTTGACTTGGATCTTTGTGGCAGTCTTGGTCTTGGTCTTGGGTCTTTGATATCTCACTTTGATTTGATTCTATAAGAAGAGGGTTTTCTTCGGTTTTCCCCCCTCATGAGGTTTTTTCCTTGGCTTGGAGCCTAATTTCTAGTATTCTTTGTTTCTTGTGATCTTCATGTTTTGTACATTTTGGTAATTATTTGGTGAGGAGAATATAAATTTAATAAAAATTCAATAAACATTTACAAGTAATTATCACATTAAGAAAAATCTACCCTAATCTAATCTACAAGCATCTTGATTTCTCAACAACGACGAATATAAGGAATATATCAATGATAAAAAAATATATTTTATTACATTATGAATACCAACACTAATTACATTTTTCAACAATTTTATAACTTATAAAAAGAACAAGTAATATTGCATTTAATTTTAAAATTATATATAGTAAAAATAAATAATTTTTAGATTGGCTTACAGTATATTCCAAATTTCAAGAAGATATTGTATATCCAAATTTCACAAATATATTAAAATAATTGAAATAATTAAATTCGAGAAATTTTTTCTTTCGTTTTAAAGTTTCAAATTTTATTTATTTTACATATTTTTAAAATTATTATAAGTTTATTTTAATGTTAATAATTCCCTATTCTTGTAATTCTCCCAATGTAAATGACAATTAAAAATAATGTTTATGCATTTGTAAAATTAAACATTTTAAAAATATTAGTATTTAATATTAACAATCAATTTTTATTTATTTTATTTTTTATTTTATAGTTTTTTTTATTATTTTAAAATTGTTTGATTTTTTTTATATAAGTTCTCAAGTGTTTGATTTTGTAAATGTAAATGGATTCGTCATTTTATTGATTACGACATGAAGTTGGCACAAGGTTAAACCTGATTTGAATATTGTGGGCGACATAGAGAGGTATAAGAAGACTCAACAAGAGAATCCTATCAAATTGGTAGATGTGGAGTAATAATTGATAGTATTGACTGCAAGTTAGACATTCTAGTAAGGAGATCAGCCAACATATCCTTCTCCTTATATGAGGCTATTGACCAACTAGTGTGTATGCTTAGAGATTCTGCCCAATAGTTGTTATGACTCACTAGTTTTTTGCTTTCAACACTAGAAGTATTTTTTGTCTTCTCATGTCAATATATGTCAAGGTCTAGCATAACCACCCTGTTTTTATAAGTTTCTATTTACAAGATGCTCTAATTAGACAATGTCTTAGCAACCTCAAGATTCTACTAGTTTGGTTCCCCTTGAGGAGGACTAATAGTAAAACAAAAAAGCTTATGTAATTTTCATTTGACAGAATGCGAAGTACCTAACTTCGAAAAAAAATCAATCGAAAAACTAATAATTTGTAAAATAATATCATAAGCATATGGAAAACACAAAATTAATAATTGTGAATTTCTTTTTTAAAACATTTATTGATAAACATAAATTTCCTTTTTTTTTAATATATTGATATAAATGTAAAAAGAGATACAAATAAAAAATGCTTCTTTAACTATATTTTTTTTTTTTTTTTTGTAAATTAAGGAAATTTTGTTTCATAATCAAAACAAGTTTATGGTGTTCCATACATATCACACCCAACAATTCATGTTATAAATTAGAATACCCCCAAAATCCCAATTACAAAACTCAAACGCCATAAAAGCCACATAATAGATTGCTCCAACCAACTTTCTATTCAAAACATTGTCATACATATCACACCCAACAATTTTGTCATCAACTAGAATACATTTAGAATCCCAATTACAGAGCTCCAATGCCAAAAATCCACAGAGCATAACGCTCAAACTAGATTGTATTGCATTACATCACATCACATCATATGAGGTAGGGCTCTAGGGAGTAGTGGAATTGCGATAGCGAGACCCTACCCCCCTAATGACATCAATAGGGGGAGGGGGGTCTGCTATTCAATCGTGATCGTCAAGTCGTGTGAGGCCCCTTAGAGAAAATCGCCTTCTTCCAAGAACAAAGAAAATTAAACATAATAAACTGTGATTTCCAAGCAATCTCGAGCTAACCTTAGCAAAAAAGGAGCATCCATAATTTTCTTGGATTTACATCAACCAATACATAAACCATATAAAGGACCAACTAATCCATTTTCTCACCAAATATAAGAATACCATAAAAGAAATTCTCCACAATACAAGCACCAAGATAACAACCAGAACAAGCCATCAATTCAATTCCAAATACACTGACGCTTGCGCCAAATTAGAGCGAGAAACACAACCAATAAACCATATCTTGTTAGGTATACTAAATACCAACCAAAATGAATTGCAAGAAACTTAATAGCCCACCAACACTAATCATGGTATGAAGAGGAAATTGTGGTTGATGCCTAAACACTAGAACCTAGGGGATCCATAATATCTCTAGTGTCTGAATCAGTCACTATATAACCCTCTACAAAGGACAAACGAGAATCAAGACTATTCAGACAAAACCTTTGATTACGGAGCATTCTTTTAATATCCTACAATGAGGAGAAAACATTATAATTCTCCACCTGCTTGTCTTTAAGGACCAACTGCAACAGGGTTAACATTTACTAATATGAAGCTAATGAATTCAAAAATTGCTTCTTGAGAGTCTTTGTTTTTCTAGAGACAGGAACCCACTTTAAACCTTCAACAAACAACTCATAATTTGAATGGTATTCGCGATCCTCATCCTATTGAGTCTCCAACTACCAAATTTCCTTTCTTATCTCAAGTCGGACCACATTGAAAAAAATAGCCACTAAATCATATAGTCAAAAAGACGAGAACCCTCCTTTCAGTGGAGTAGTATTACCACCACCCCACCTACTACTTATACGTCCTTAACCTTACTATTTTAAAATTGATCATGTATTTTTATATTCCACGGTACTAAGTATTTTTTAACAAATTCTAATCATAACATTATAAGGAATAAGGAATATTAAGATTGGAAGATGTAATTGAATAATTTGTATTGTGATTTCAATAAAATAATAAATATACAAATTATTTTAATAGTATTTTTTACCAATTCTAATCATAACACTATAAGGAAAATACGTATTGCTTATAATAATGTTTGGGTGCAGTGAATTCATGCCTAATGGTCTATCTCAATGGCAATAAGAGATATGACGAGCAATGCGTGGACCATGCATTAAGAGATAAGACGAGCAATGCGTGGACCATGCATTAGGGATCAAATTTTATGGGAAAACAAACAAAATGAATTGACAATGTGTAAAGGGTGGAGGATTTGGTAATAGATTTGACTAAATAAGACAAGTTTGGCCCCACATCCATCTAAACAAATCTTCGGTCGACCAGACAAGTTTGGCCCCACTTCCATCTAAACAAATCTTCAGTTGAGATTAGGTTCGAAGGACCAATCATTCTTTTTTTAACCTTTTAAAAGGGCCCTGAAATTTGCCCACATATACTCAAACACACAAGAAAAAGAGGTACTAGTTTCATTTGATGATTACTTAATATTTTTTATCCATAAAGTTTTATAAATTTTGTTTAAAATTTAATAAGAAATTAGGAAAATTATGATTTCATATGGTTAAATTTACATAATTTAAATATTTAAATTAAAAAATTAATCCTATTTTATACTTTAAAATCAAATTTAAATAATAAAATATTATAATCCCATCAAAACTCAAATCCTATAATCTAAAAATAGAAATAATAAAGAATCACATTAGTAGTAAAAAACCAATATATATCTAAGACCCACGGTCCATTTTTCCATTTTGAGATTTTTTCCTTTCTATTTTTGTAACCAAGTGCGTCTAATTGATGATAATGAAATGTGGCAAACTACAAGGATCGTAGTTTTCCTCTTCCATGTACTCTTAATGGCACTTTTTTCTTCAACTTCCCATGATGGATAGTGAAGGTTTCTTTTTTCATAATTAGTCATTTACGGGAGTCATTTTTCATAATTAGTCATTTTTCAATTGAGTCGTTTTTAATCGTTTTACGCTAGTCATTTTTCAATTGAGTCGTTTTTAATCGTTTTACGTTTACTTCAATTGAGTCGGTTTTAATCATTTTACGTTTACTTCAATTGAACGAGAGATCATAATAGCGTTGACATTCTATGTAAAATAATCAACCCCTTCCAAAAAAATTCTTATTGTTTCTTCCTCCTTTTCACATCGTATAATAAGTTTCCTCCTAATTTTCACTTAATAAAGAGGCGGTTGAATTTATTCCTGAAAACTTAATGTATGTTTATATTAAAAAATATATATATATATATTATTTAATATATTTTATTTATTAATTTATTTATTTGTATAAATTAAAATAATAAAAATTTTAATTTTAATATTAATATTTTAGATGTACGCTTTTATTTATAAGGAGTTGGAGGGTAGAATGAAGTTAGGATATTATAAGGGGATGATCAACTCCATCTTTGATAACCAAAATGACTTTTCTGTATTGACTAGCATTAAAAAAGAAATAAACATTGCTAGGATTATAACTAATTCTCATGAGCTTCGAAGTGAGACTCGAAGGTGATCTATTCCCAAGACTCCTTAGAACTATAGAATGTGTCAGATTTGCAATACTAAGCAGGTGGAAGATGAAAAGAACTTCCCTCTCTCAATTCCCTAACATATGCCACAATTCCAATCTTCTTGACTTATTAACCTAGCCCACCTATAGCGATCATGGAGAGCTTCTTTCCCTTCTCTTTGATCAGAGAAACAAGTTTTTGAAGAATCACACTTCTATTATTTTTTCTTTTCTTGAGGCCGAATAGGCTGCATTGATCTTAGTGGACCTCATTGGTCTTAGTGGACGTTAATCATCATCATCATCATCATAAAAAAATAATATAAGTAAATAAATTTAATATTACAAATATGTATTTCATTTTAATTTAAAAGAAAATAAAATTAACATAAATTTATCTTTATCTTGGATCTATGAAGTGCCCAGAGAGATCCAAATCGCTTAAAGTACAAACCTAATTTAAGAAAAAAAAAATTTAACATAAATTTATCTTTATTTTGGATCTATTAAGTGCCCACAGGCATCCAAATCTCTTAAAGTGCAAACCTAATTTAAAAGAAAAGAAAATTAGCATTAATTTATCATTATCTTGGATCTATTAAGTGTCCACAGGAATCGAAACCTCTTAAAGTGCAGACTTAAAGATTTGCACTTTGAGAGCATTGATCTCTCACATAAGAGTTTAATAACTCTCTCTCTCTTTAGCAAACTCCTTATTCTGCATGCTTTTTATTTTGAGTAACACGCCATTAAAATTGTTTAACCATAAGGAATTTTTAGTTGTAATTACTTCATATAATATATACATAGTTTGCATTTAAATATTTTTAAATAAAGTTCTACCCTCATATCGGGAATTAGAAAACATGTATCTATGGAATAGGATCTCTCTCTCTACACACAGATTGAATATTTTTTAATGTCAACCTCATGTGATCTCCCTCGTATCCTAAATTAGAAGCCACTTATCAATAGAATAAGAAATATACCTCTCTTTATTATTTTTTTCTCATCAAATTAATATAAAATTATTTTACATAATGTGGACATTGCAATATTTTATTTATTGTGAATATTAAAATAATTTTTAATTTCTTTCTATTTATATATCTATATATGGATGAATGACACATCATATTCCAAAAGTAAAAGTATAAGAATTATTTTTACATTCAATACACTTATCTCTAAATAAAGTTGTTCTAAATTTTTGTTACTTAATATGGAAATTAAAATATTATTACAAAAGTAAAAATATAAGAAACTTTTTACATTCAATTTATTTATCTTTATATATATATAACAATATAAAATTAATATGAAAAATGAAATACTTTATTTATAATTGACACTGAATTTTTTTTGTTATAAATATTTCTTTTTTAAATGGGGCATGTCAACTCTATGTTAGTATGGAATGGATTTCACATCTCCTTCATAGTGGGTTGTAATATCAATATTATTTTAGATGTCATATGTAATCTTGATGTTGAGTGGTGAAGGGATTACACATCTCGGATACTAAATAGTAGAAAGCAACACATGGAAGTAATTAGAAATTTTTACTATCAATTACTTTATCTCTCTATGTATAAAGTTGATGTAATAATGTTATTTTCTACTGAAACCATATGAATTATATGGCCCGTAAATGCCAATAGACATCTGTCCATAATAAGCATCAAAACACTTCATTATAGATCTCAATTTGCTAAAATTTACAAAAACACAAGAAGTAACTAAAATATTATTATTATTATTAAAAGAATTAATATATAAGTCAAACATATATACATTTAAAAAAAACATGTAACAAGATTTTTTTTTGTAAGCTGAGTGGTACAAAGAGCTCCCGAGGCCTCAACCTTCCCTGTGGGAAACCAGGTTTGTTGGCTATCAGAAGGCATTATAAACCAACCAATACCAAAATGTCTTGAGTCTATCAAATTCATTTATATAAGTCAAACTATCTAAAAAAATTATAAATTTTGTCCTTCTAATTCTACATCCTACTATTACAATGTTCTCCATGAAAATAAACAAAATCTGAACAGTTAACAAACATGGAAATAAAATAACTAGTCTTCAGAGGACTCAATATGCGCTGGGTCTTTGGCATTGGACCTAGGAATTTCATATTGTTGCGGCCTCCGGAAAAGCTGGTCAATTCTACCCAAATGGGCATTCTGTTGTTGCACCTAGAACTGCAAGAGTTGGAAGTCTTTTTGAATTTCCTGAAGTAGTGTCTATCTGCATAAAGTATGAAGTGTGCATGATGGATTTTTCCACTAGATGTTTCATCCTCCAATAGATATGGATGGTTTTCTTGTTCTGAGGTACCTTGCCTCTGGTATTTCCTGGATCAGGTAATAGGAGTTCACTGTCCAAATCCGCTTATTCCTCTTTCGCCTAGCAAGTGAGCGCCTCTTCCCAATTCACGATTACCTTCCTGACTTGACTCAGAATCTCTTGTACGTATGCCTGAGAGACATGCCTAATATGCTTAGCTTGTGCTTTGCGACCAAACCTTCTTGGTGTCTGGGAGGAGGGCTCGCCTTTCTCCTTCTAAGCGCTTCTCTTCCAAGTTTTCCTTCGGCAGTCCACCCCCACTTCCTCTTTGACAACCTTTTCCTGCACCATTGGAGCTTGATGAACTATGAAGGTCTGGTGGGCAAAGAAGCAATATACAGTCGTTCCCCCGATTGAGGTCCCGACTCCTCGCCTGAGACTTATATCCGTGACAGGAATCAAGACCATACACAAATGTGACACGATGTTAGTGATCCTTAACATATAAAACATGGACAACCTTTCCATACTGTGATGCTGATTACGAACCATTCCCCCAAGGGAGGTTCAACTCCTAGATTTTCCAAGCACCCCAGATTAAATTGCAAGAGACTTATCCCAAAATACATCGTGCACCACACAGGGTAGGCAACAGCAAGACTTAATCACAAAATTATCCTCCAAATTAACATGCAGATGAGGGCTTTTCCACCATCCCACGATATGGGTGGAAAACCCTGCAAAATCAGGGTGTCAACAAACATGACCTCCCTAACCCATACCCATATCCCCCATTTTCTAAAGCATTATGCCGTAAAGAAGATAAATTCACATCATCAACCCGAATAAAATCAAGAAAAACCTCCCAAGATACCATGTAGATAGAGTAGTCGGGGTTACCGATGGAATGTTCCATTTAAAAGCTAAAAAAGTGAAATTTCCAGCGTTCTACATGATCTTGTGACAGAGAAATGAGAGGGAAAGTACCACATAACCTTGGATTGTTGAGATTCAGGCATTGTAATGTTGTTGCCCAACGCTCATGTTTGCACGTAGCCAATGATCCTCCACCTAAGAAATAATGGGTTGAATGAAACAAAGCCAATTTATTAACTCCTGGCATTTCTTACACCATTTCGCTTACCAACTCACATAATGATGGCACATTCCTAAACTTATACCCCAGCTCGCACGCGGCTTACGCTGCCACCTTTCTCCTGCCACTTGCGACTAATCAAACCAACCTACAGGCCGTAAGGCCCTTCCTTAATTGGTATCAACATGATCCGCCTGGGGATGTTCAACCGGATCACACCCCAATTGGGGGATGTAACAAGATTCTTAATCATAAAGATTATTTTTCATTTTATCATGGAGATCCTTAAATTATAAATGGGCTTTGTTACAATATCATGGGCCAAGAGCATGGCTTATCAATACCACATGCACCCAAAAAAAAATGACACGTGTTGATATGACATTTTTTAAATTAATGAATTTAATTAAAAGGGAAAAAATGACCTAACTAGTTTGGAAATAAATCTCAGGCTTTGATTTGTGTATAATACTAAGAATATTCTTGAATATTCTATGTAGATTAAATCTCTACCATCTACCTAATGAATATTGATAGTTAAATTAAAATTTTGGAAGCTTTATTCCAAAATAGACATGCCTATCAACATAACTATGGACATTAAAGGGAGTTTTATTTATGACACATATTGAATTTTCTTTTCTATTAATATTTATGTTCAATATTGAAATATTTTTTTATTTGTATTTATGCTCAATATTGACAGATTTGTTGTTATTAGTATTTATGTTCAATATTGAAAGATTTTTTTATTAACATTTTTTTTATTTTTTTAATGTAGTTAATATTTTATTTCTTTTAATGTAGCATTGTGACAATATTTGTTTAGAACGTTATTAATAAAAAACAAAATTACAATAATATAACAAATTTAATTTAATTGATTTAATATTTTCAATACATTTTATTTTTTATTACTTTTTTTTTTAGTATCTCAAAAGAACCCAAAATTGCTTTTAGGGATTTGAACCTTGGATCTTTCATTTTTCACATATTTCACATTATTTTGATTACCAATTGAACTTCTCTCTTGAAACATATTTTATTACCTTTTTAATTCAACCTACATTCTCTCTTTATTATTATATTATTTATTTAATTCTCTTATATTAAATCTACATTTAAATATTTACACTTATTTAAAGACAACACAATAAAATATAAACATTCATAAAATTTAATAATTAAAATTATATAAAAAAAATCTATTATATTCAAACAAAAAAAATCTAACACATTATCTAATTCAATTATAATCTTAAATTTACAATATATCAATGCAATTTCTATATTTCTCTATAATAATAATAAATTATAATTGACCTAGGGCAGCTCAATTGGTTATCCGAGAAATGTGAAATTGTTGTAACTCGAATGACCCAGGTTCAAATCCCCTGTTGTGATCAAGTTGTGGGGAGTAGGACAATTCATTGTTGGAATATGTAATTCCTACTCGTCTTCAGTTGTGACTATCTATGTATAGAGTCTGTTCCTATTCCACAGGTTAGCTAAAACCTAAGTTCCTAGTTTGGTGTGAGGTTGAAATATTCTCTCAACCAACTTATTGTGCGTCCAAGATAGCTTTCCTATCTTGAGACAATTCCTCATGTATATATGTAACTCTATTTGATTAATAGAATATAGTTTGCATAGTGATATTTTATTTGGTATAAGAGCCCTTAAGGGCCTTTGGCCCTTCCTAGGCATAGGAAAATAAATTATTTTATTTGTATTTCTATTGTTTTAATTTTTTGTTTTTCCATCGAATATATGCTCTAAGAGTTGCAGATCGATCATCCCCCAAGGCGTCTTCTATTCCGAATTTTTGATCAGATTTGAAATCAAAGTGGAGCCTGCGTGTGTGATCTGTGCATCGGAAGAGGTGAAGCAATCATGCTTGAGTAGAAGCGGCCTACGTTTGGAAACCCATGGAATTTTTCTCTATCTAGTATTTTGATCTTTGCTGCGTCACCTGGTCCAGTTGAGAGGAGTGGACCAAGTGGAGGAGAGGGTCGCCTAAATATTATTGTTACACGGGCTGGTTATTGGACTCGAGGAGGCTGCAATAAGAAATACATCTTGAAGTTGGACTTGCAAATTTCTAAAGGCACAACGTGTTCAAGCTGTGGATCCGTGGGTGGATCCTTTGGTTAGTTGCTGCTGTTTGCGGGATATTCTCAGGGTTTTGTTAGTGAATGCGTGAGGAAGATCAGCGTTCGAGTTTAATCATGGATATGGTGAACTTGATCGGTGGTTGATCATGGATATTAGATCGTTGGTCGATCGATTTTTTTGTGTCCTTCGGTGCTTGCTTTGGAGTGTCTTTGGAACAGAATGTGGAACTCCAAGTGATGATCGAAATATCATTGGTTAAGAAGAGGAGCTTTGGTCAAGAATAGGAGATCCGATCTCAGTGCCCATCTCCCTCAGCATTCAGCGTTTTTTGTTTTGCGTCCAGTAGTGGTGGTACGAGCTTAAGAAAATATCTCGTTAACTCGTATGTCCTACTTCACATTGGTAGCATTAGCCAGAGGCGAGAGGCGCTAGCCGGGCTGGAGTCTGTGCAGTGCGAATTACCTGGTCGTCACAACTCAACGCCAGGACTTTGATGCCGTGCTTCTTTAAGGGCCGAGTCCGTTAAAAGAGCTAGATCGTCGATCTGTGTGATCACTGATGCTACCTCACTGGTGCAACCGCAACGTGTAGCATGGTTGTTTTTTACATGCTTGGGTAAATAATATTTTTATGGTGAAAGTATTTTGGAATTAACATCAATATACATATTGAGATTAGCCATCTCAATATGAAGTTACTTTGTTAGAATTGGCTACTCTAACAAATGACATGTGAAATGTGAAGTTCTAAGTTTTAATTGGCAAAGACAAAGATGCCTAAGATGTGAGCAACGAAAATAGGAGGTAATGAAGCAACGACATTTATTATGATGGACATCAATCGAGTTTGTGTGAGTTTTTTATGAGTTTCTTGGAATAGACTCAATAGCATGTTGTATTATGAGTCATACATTTTAAATTGTAAGCAAGTCTAAGATGCTTTTTATAGTGATCTTTGTAAAGTATGTACATGATAACTCCAAGATTTGGAGTTGTGTTGTAAGCCTTTTAAGGCATGTGTATCCCCGTAAAGTCTGTGGTAATCTCAAAACCACTTTGTAACTACAGGTTCGTGGTTAGCCAGAAACCATTTTGCAGTGTCGGTTTGTGGTCAACCAGAAACCACGTGTAACAGTGAAGTGGACTGGAAACAGGTTTGTGCCAGTATTCACCCATTGATGAAGAGATCCGGTGCAAGGTCGCCGATGAAGAAATTTGGTGCAAGGTCGCCGATGAAGTGATCCGGTAAAAGTTTGCCGAAGAGATCTAAGACAGATCTACTCTTGGTGAGAGTTCACCGATGAAGGAAGAGCATGGTTACGGGTCATCCGATAAAACCCACGTTGGAGGGGGATCTGTAGATACAGGTACATGTATGCAGTGATAATGGTTGACAGAGCCATGTATGCGAAGGACATCCTACAAGGCTAGCGGTTGCAGCGGTTGATACCCATGCATTCCGATGGATGGTTGCTCCTTTATATGGACGTCGACATATCCTTTTTGTTATGTTTGACCACAACTAGATTTTGCAGATGGATATTGAGACAAGTAGTCATTAAAGGGGAGTGTTGGAATATGTAATTCCTACTTGTCTTCAGTTGTGACTATCTATGTATAAAGTCTGTTCCTATTCCATAGGTTAGCTAAAACCTAAGTTCCTAGTTTGGTGTGAGGTTGAGATATTCTCTCAACCAATTTATTGTGCGTCCAAGATAGCTTCCCTATCTTGAGACAATTCCTTATGTATATATGTAACTCTATTTGATTAATAGAATATAGTTTGCATAGTGATATTTTATTTTCGTAGTCCCCAGAGTTTTGCTAATAATTACGTGTCAACGCTGAATTAAAATAATAATAATAATAATAAACTATAATTTAAATATTTATTTTATTAATTTTTTTTTATAAAAATATGAATATTTGTATTAAAAAGCATGCCAGTAACGCTTTTTTGAATACAAAAGTTAGAATTTTCTAATTACCATTGTAAAAGGACTTATTATCCTAAATACGTAGTTATCAATAAACCTTCAATGGCCAGTGATGCACGAAACATGCATTAAGAGATATGACGAGCAACGCGCGGACCATGGGTATCGAATTTTATGGGAAAACAGACAAAATGAATTGACAATGTGTAAAGGGCGAAAGATTTGGTAATAGATTTGATTAAACAAGACAAGTTTGGCCCCACTTCCATCTAAACAAATCTTGGGTTGACATTAAAAGGGGCCTGAAATTTGCCCAATTACCCTGCCTATACTCAAACATATAAGAAAAAGAGGTATTAGTTTCATTTGATGATTTTTTAATTTTTTTTATCCATGAAGTTTTATAAATTTTGTTTAACTTTTAATAAAAAAGGAAAATCATGATTTTAAATTATTAAATTTATATAATTTTAAATTTTAAATTAAAAAATAAATAAATTATATATTTAAAAATCAAATTTAAATAATAAAACACTATAATATCATCAAAAATCAAATCCTATAATCTAAAAATAGAAATAATAAAAAATCGCGTAAGCTGGGCAAGTTAAAAAAACAATATATATCTAAGACCCACTGTCCATTTTGAGATTTTTTCCTTTCTATTTTTGTTCCCAAGTGCGTCTGATTGATGATAATGAAATGTGGCAAACTACAAGGGTCATAGTTTTCCTCCTCTGTACTCTTAATACCACTTTTTTCTTCAACTTCTCATTTTGGATAATGAAGGTTTCCTTTTTCCTAATTAGTCATTTACATTTACTTCAATTGAGTCAATTTTCATAATTAGTCATTTTACGTTTACTTCAATTGAACGAGAGATCATAATAGCGTTGACATTCTATGTAAAATAATCAACCCCTTCCAAAAAAATTCCTTTTGTTTCTTCTTCCTTTTCACATCTTATTAAGTGTCCTCATAGTTTTCAACGGTTGAATTTATTCCATAAAAATTACTGTATAATTACATAAATAATAATAATATATTATTTAATATATTTTATTTATTAATTAATTTATTTGTATAATTTAAAATAACACAATTTTCAATTTTAATATTAATATTTTGGGTGTATGCTTGTATTTATAAAGAGTTGGAAGGTAAAAAAAAGCTAAGATATTATAAGGAGGTGATCAACTGATAATCAGAATTATCTCTCGGTATTGACTAGCACTAAGAAAGAAATGAACATCGCTAGTCTATTCCCAAGGCTTCCTAGAACAATAAAATCTGTCATATTTGAGATACTAAACAAGTGGAAGATGAAATCTGCCACAATTCCAATCTTCTTGAATTATTAAGCCAACCCACCAACCTACCTAAAGCGAAAGAACTTGGCTCTCAATAATATAAATAAATAAATTTAATAATTACAAATATGTATTTCATTTTAATTTTAAAAAATAGAAAATAAACATAAACTTATTTTTACGTCGTAAGACGTTTTTATTTGAAAACAACTTTCCTAGGTGCCAGTGTGTCATTGTATGAGCCAATGGATAAAATGTTAGACGATTGAAATGTTTTAGGCCATTAGATTCACAAGTTAAAGTTTTATATATGTTTTTTATAATGTTATTTTTTTTTTTAATAAGTGATTGAATTTAGGTTTTGGTGACTTTGTCAAATTACACAAAAATAAAAATAAAAGTAAATTAAATAAAAATATTGACATATTGTAATGAACATTTTAACTAGGTCAAATAAAAAATAAAAATAATACTAAACTATAAAAACAACCCATGGTATTGACTAATGGTATGCATGTGGAATGTGGTTTGTGTAAAGGGGAAATTAAGATGGCCTAACTCTAGATCTACCAAGAGCCAAGAGGGATCAAATGTCTTGATATGCAAACCTCATTGATCCCTCTCATCAATAATATAGATCTAAACTAATTATTTAATAAAATTATTTACTAAACTATAAAAACAACTCATGGTATTGACTCATGGTATTCATGTGGAATGTGGTTTATCTAAAGGGAGAAATTAAGATGGCCTAACTCTGGATCTACCAAGAGGGATCAAATGTCTTGATATGCAAACCTCATTGATCCCTCTCATCAATAATATAGATCTAAACTAATTATTTAATAAATTTATTTTTAAATGTTTATAACCATTATTCTTTTAAAATTTCACTTAATAAAATGTATCTAAATTTCATACATCCAAATATACATAGTTTTTCTTGTTCTATATTATTTTTATTACAACTATTTTATTATTCCAAAAGATATATGTTATGACATCCATATTGTCTACAATCCATCCAAATTTCGCATCTTATACAACAATTTCTAACAATAACTACTCAATTTACTCTCCAATTTTTGAAACCCCCGCCCATGCTGGGGAGATCACACTGTAAAATCAAATGTTCCTCTGGTTTTTTTAAGGGGTTCATAAACAAAACATACAACAAGAAAGTCAATATTGTGGTATAATAATAGATTTTTAAATCATTGTGACAAACAAAACATCAAATTAGCTCACATAATATATACAATGCTATAAGGATCTAAGATGATAACAAAGTTTTGAATCATCATAACTAGGTGAAAACCAAAACTAAGTTGTAGCCACAAGCAAAAATTCACAACAACTCACATGATATATCCAAAGTTGCAATGAACCCCATACATTGTGATGGACCTCATGGAAATTTTAGTGCAGATATAACACCACCCTAATAATTCTATACTCTTGATCAATTTAGAATAACCTAGGACATGTAAAATATTTTAATAAGATAAACAAAATATACAACAAGAAGGTCAATATTGTGGTATAATAACTGATTTTTGAATCATTGTGACAAACAAAACATCACATTAACTCACATAATATATATAATGCTATAAGGATCTAAGATGATAACAAAGTTTTGAATCATGATAACTAGGTGAAAACCAAAACTAAGTTGTGGCCACAAACAAAAAATCACAACTCAGTTGTAATGAACCCCATACATTGTGATGGACCTCATGGGAATTTTAGTGCACATAGAACACCACCCTAATAATTCTATATTCTTGATCAATTTAGAATAACCTAGGATGTGTAAAATATTTTAATAAGAAACTAGATTTGTAATTATGAAATATAAAACTATAACTTAAATTTGTGAATTTACTTTGTATTTTTTTTCTTATGTATATAGAGAAAGAATAAACCAAGTTTGGAGTTAAGAAAATAAATCATAACATAAAGAAAAATATCTCCTTCCAATAATGCCTCCATATTAAAATGATATTTACTTTCTTGTATACCAAGACTATTGTTCTTCATATACAATTTTGATAAGCATGCAATTGCCCCTCACATAAGTAGATGAACTTGAAGTAAACTCTATTTTTGTTAATAAAAATTCTCTTTATTGACATCTATGCTATGTACTTGAATGTATTTAAAATATCTTATTTGAGTTACGTGCTGTGTTATTAATCACCAAAGGATTTTCACCCCCAATTTCCTATTTCAATATCTATAACAAAATTTGTATATACGTGAACATATTATGTTGGTTTACATATATGTTTTCACCCCCAATTGCCTGTTTCAAAATCTATAACAAAATTTTTTGGTTGATAACTCTTATCATCAATATCTTTGAAATCTCCATGACTTGCTTCCATGGAAGCAAAATTTTCCTTTCATTCCTTCACGATGACTTGTTCTCTACAACATCTTGTTTCTTCTAGGCTACTCTTTCCTATGCTATTTCCTTCTTATTTCTTATAGACTACTCTTTCCTATGCTATTGCCTTACGACGTTTCTTTTGCAACATATGGTGCAATTGCTAGTTATCTTTATCTTGGATCTATTAAGTGTCCAAAGGTGTCTAAATCTCTTAACTTAAAGGTTTGCACTTTGAGAGCATTGATCCCTCTCATAAGAGTTGAAGAGCTCTCTCTCTCTCTCTCTCTCTTTCTCTCTCTCTCTCTACCAAACTCCTTATTCAACATGCTTTTTATTTTGAACAACACACCATTAAAATGTTTTAACCATAAGGAATCTTTAGTTGTTACTTCATATAATATATACATAGTTTGCATTTAAATATTTTTAAATAGAGTTCTACCCTCATATCTTGAATTAGAAAACATGTTTGTATGGAATATGATCTCTCTCAGCACACACATTCAATTTTTTTTGCTATTAATATTATTGTAAAATACTACATGTCAACCCCATAGGATCTCCCTCATACCCTAAATTAAAAGCCACTTATCAATAGAAGAAATATATCTCTCTCCATTATTTTTTCTCTCCTCAAATTGATATAAAATTATTTTATATAAAGTGGACATTGCAATATTATTGTGAACATTAAAACAATTTTTAATTTCTTTATATATATATATATGGATGAATGACACTAGATCATATTTCAAAAGTAAATGTATAAGAATTATTTTACATTCAATTTATTTATCTCTATGTATTGTTGTTCTAAATTTTTATTACTTAATATGGAAATTAAAATATTATTACAAAAGTAAAACATAAGAAGTTTTTTACATTCAATTTATTTATCTTTATATTTGTAAAGTTAATACAAAATTAATATGAAAAATGAAATACTTTATTTATTTATAATGAACACTGAATTTTTTTTGTTATAAATATTTCTTTTTTAAATGTGGTATGTCAACTCTAAGTTAGTATGGAATGGATTTCACATCTTCTTCATAGTGGGTTGTAATATTGATATTATTTTAGATGCCATGTGTAATCTTAATGTTAAGTGGTAAAGAGATTACACATACTAAATAGTAGAAAGCAACATATGGAAGAAATTAGACATTTTTACTATCAAATTCTTTATCTCTATGTATAAAGTTGATGTAATTATGTTATTTACTAGTGCAACCATATAAATTAGATGGTCGGTAAATGCCAATAGACATCTATCCATAATAAACATCAAAATACTTCATTATAAATCTCAACTTGCTAAAATTTACAAAAACCCAAGAAGTAACTAAATTAATATTATTATTATTATTATTAAAAAAAATTAATATATAAGTCAAACATATATACATTTAAAAAAAACATGTAACAAGATTCTTAATCATAAAGATTATTTTTCATTTTATCATGGAGATCCTTAATTTATAAATGGGCTTTGTTACAATACCATGGGCCAAGAGCATGGATTATCAATACCACATGCCCCAAAAAAAATGACGCTTGTTGATATGACATTTTTTAATTATTGAATTTAATTAAAAAGGCACAAATGACATAACTACTTTGAAAATCAATCTCAGACTTTGATTTGTGTATACTACTAAGAATATTCTTGAATATTCTATTTAGATTAAATCCCTACCATCTACCCAATGAATATTGATAATTAAATTAAAATTTTGGAAGCCCTATTCCAAAATAAACATGCCTATGAACACAACTATAGACATGTTGTGTTTATGATACACATTGAATTTTATTTTCTATTAATATTTATGTTCAATATTGAAAGATTTTTTTATTAACAGTTTTTTTAATGTAGTTAATATTTTATTTTATTTTTAATTGTAACATTGTGAGAATAGCTGTTTAAAATGTTATTAATAAAAACAAAATTACAATAATATAACAAATTTAATTTAATTGATTTAATATTTTCAATGCATTTTATTTTTTATTACTTTTTTTTTGGTATTCCAAAGGACCCCAAAATTACTTCTAGGGATTTGAATATTGGATTTTTCATTTTTCATATATTTCACATTACTTTGATTACAAATTAAGCTTCTCCTTTAAAACATATTTTATAACCTTTTTAATTAAGCCTACATTCTCTTTAATTATTATTATTATTTAATTCTCCTATATTAAATCTACATTTAAATATTTACACTTATTTAAGAACAACACAATAAAATATAAACATTCATAAATATTTTAATAATTGAATTTTATATAAAAAAAGTCTATTATATTCAAACCAAAAAATCTAACACATTATCTAATTCAATTATAATCTTAAACTTACTATATATCTCTAAGTTTCTATATTTCTCTATAATAATAATAAATTATAATTTAAATATTTATTTAATTATAATTAAATATTTATTTTATTAATCTTTCTCTTCTTTTTATGAAAATGTAAATATTTGTATTAAAAAAAATATTTAAAACATGGTTTTTAAACAAAAATACAAAAATAATGTGATCCCAAGAATTAAGAATTAATATTTTTTTATTAAAAAACTAGACTTTTCTAATTATAATTGTAAAAAATCTTAATATCCTAGATATATAATCATTAATATTCTTCAACATTTGAATAACCTATAGATTATTTATGAGGGCATAATTGTCTACTTGAAAAACACTTAAAATATGGCAAGCTTCAGTGACTCAATTTGTCAAATTTCCAAATAAGATCATCTCTCTTAAAGTTAACTAATAAGAATTTGAAGCTTATTGAAAATCATTGAGTCACAAATGGAGGGCCGCTATTTCATCTTGAAGCTTATTGAAAATCATTGAGTCACAAATGGAGGGCCGCTATTTCATCTTCTGCATTTTGCAATTGACTCTATGTTTAATTAGAAGCTCCATTGTCATAATTTAAATTGAAATTGTTTATTTGTGATGGAGTTGCAGGTGAATTAACTTATATTATAGTTGTTTTATGTCATTTTTCCATTTAAAGGGGAAAAGCTTTCCAATAATCCTTCATTATCATATTTTTAGTGATGAACTCAAAAATTAACAAGTAGTAGCTTTTGAGTTATGTTTTTGATGTTGGAAATAGATTATTATAAAAAATCTCAAGAACACATAAAATCTTGAAGTTTAATAGCTATAATCTGAATTTACGAAAATCTCTAGCTCAAATTTCCATGATTTTCAAGCAAAAAAAAATAAGCTAATTAAACTACGGCTACAAATATATATGAAAAATGTAATTTAATTAATGAAAATTTTAATTTTAATTAATTAATTAATTAATTTATATTTGAGTAATTTAATTTCTATTAATAATTTAATACCAATTTATTAAAATGATAAATTTGTGTTTTTAAATTAATATAATTTAGTTATTAAATTTTTTTATATATTTAAAAAAATAAATTAAATAACAAAAAAATTATAATTTTTCAACAAATCTTATCACAATTCAATTAAAACATTATCCGTGAAAGTTAAGCGGAGATAAAAACATTTTACACAAACTTTATAACATCATCCCACAATTAAGATGAAAACATGTTATACAAACTTTATGATATCATCCTACAATTAAATAAATCATTCTTCCATTAAAAAAAACACAAAAAATAACTCCCCAGAAGTATCCAGTTCCCTTGCTCTGGGAGACTACGTATTTTTATTTCGTGAAAGGGATCTTTTATGTCACGTTTCTACGTATCAAAATACGTTTTTGGTTTTTTGTTTGATCTTAACAGATTCCATTAAAATGAACCCAGACAAATGATAATATAAGAAAAGTTTTCTGTCTGACTTGCTATCCTGTACTGGAGAGGGATATCTCATACTGGCATATACCTTTCAAGGAATTAAATCCCCATGACAGAGTCCCTTGTTCTTTCCTGCAGCTAACAGTCGGCAATGGTCCACATTTTTCAACGCGCGGTGAAAAGAAATTATAAAATCCAAGCAGAAGGGACACAGAAGAAGCAGAGGTGAATTGCCAATTGATTGCAAGGCATGTGTCAGTATATCCAGAAGCTCTGCAAGATTCCTCTTTTTTCATCCTTGCCACTTTTTAACCCCCCCGCCTCCCGGAACGAATGGATTTCAGTACCATACGATATGATATTACGATAAAGTTTCCCCTTGCAGTCTATTTCAAAAGAAAGTCCATGCACTACTGAGGCCTTGCCTTTGTAACCGCTCGAAAAGCCCAAAATTTGAAGCAAAAGGCTATTGGGAGTAGTTTGCAAAGAGTATAGTAGGTGAGTATATTCCTTTATAACGAAACTCCAAATTTGGATATTTGCAGTGCGTTTCAATTTAGGATGTTTAGGCTGCTTCTCAGCAGCAAATGGCAATCAACTGAGTGATTCTGGGCAGCTTTGCAATTGAAACAGAGTTGATTGTTGGGTTTACTCCACTGCAAAGCCATGACGGGTGGATATCTTTTAAGAACTTGTCTGTGAATAGAGTATACCGTGGCCATAAATAGAGCTATGCTGGAAAAATACCCAATATCCTGAACTTGCAATATAGGCTTGTGAGATACAGAAGAAACTATGGAGAACAAGATTGTTTTTTGGAGTGTATGCTTGTTGCTTTCATGTGGTCTACAGATGAACAGAGCCCAAGCTCATTCTCAAGAGGCTCAAATTTTACAGCTGATGAAGAGTAGCTTGAAAGATCCTCAGAATTCCATGAAAAACTGGGAAGATTCCATTGCTGCACCTTGCAATTGGGATGGAATTACATGCGACAATTCTACAGGTATGGTCACCCAAATCATACTTGAAACCAAATTTTTGTATGGTCCCTTTCCGTCCAATATATGTGGTTTGAGCAACTTGAAGAAACTTCAAATGGGTGCAAATTACCTTGAAGGGAATCTGCCATCGACCCTTATGTCATGCAGCAAGCTTGAATACTTGAATCTTACCAGCAATTTTTTGTCTGGTACTTTACCAGACTTCTCTCCATTGAAATCCCTGCAAACTCTAGACTTGACAATCAACAACTTCACAGGCCCATTCCCTGCTTCTGTGGGGAATTTACCAGAGTTGACCTCTCTGAGCCTGGCAATCAATCCATTCAGTCCAGGAAATATACCTGAACAACTCATGAATTTGAAAAAGCTCAATCTGCTTTACCTGGCTTCCTGCAATTTGGAAGGAGAAATTCCAAGTTTTATTTTAAATTTTACAGATCTGGGCCTGCTGGATCTCTCTACCAATAACCTCCATGGATCTATTCCAAGGGGAATTGCCAAACTCAGTAAACTCTACCAACTGGAGCTCTACAGTAACAAACTTAGTGGAAATATACCTCGAGAGCTGGGTAATCTTACATTTCTGCAATATTTTGATGCATCAATGAACAAGCTTAGCGGAAATATTCCAGAGGAGGTTGGCAATTTAAGAAACCTCGTTTCCTTTCAGCTCTACATGAACCAACTGTCAGGTCCAATTCCCGAAGGTTTTGGGGAATTACCGTATCTTGTAGGTTTGTCACTGTATCAAAACAATTTCACAGGCCAACTACCACAGAAACTTGGCAGCCTATCCAAGTTTAACTTGCTCGATGTTTCTGAGAACCAGTTGAGTGGCCCGCTACCAAAAGATATGTGCAGAGGAGGAAATCTGCAATACCTTCTGGTTCTGGATAACTTTTTTACAGGAGAGCTGCCTGAAACTTATGGAGATTGCAAAACTTTGGTTCGCTTCAGAGTAAAAAACAACAGTTTGAGTGGTCCGGTGCCGAAAGGAATTTGGGGACTGCCAAATGTCAACATTCTTGATTTAAGCTTCAATAATTTTGTTGGTGGAATTGATCCAGAGATCGCAAATGTGAAGGAATTATCAGAGTTGTATATTCAGAATAATCAATTGTCCGGGATTCTGGTACCAGAGATTGGCATGGCAAAGCTATTGGTCAAACTTGAAGCAAACAATAATCAATTTACTGGTCCGATACCAAAGGAAATTGGCGACTTGAGTGAGTTGACTGATCTGGATTTGCAGAACAACATGTTTGAGGGATCCATACCAGACGAAGTTGGTTCCTGTACTTCCTTGGTTGTTGTAAATCTCGCAGAAAATAATTTGCAAGGACCAATTCCAGAGTCACTGGGATCTATTGCTGATCTGAACTCCTTAAATCTTTCAAACAACAAACTATCTGGTTCAATTCCAAGCAGTCTTGGTGCACTAAAGTTCAGTTTGTTTGATCTTTCCAATAATGAGTTAAGTGGGCCAGTTCCAGATTCTCTTATTAATGAGGTAAACAGACAAAGCTTTTCAGGAAATCCAGGACTCTGTGCTAACAGGTCTGGAAATGATAATTATGATAATAACAATATACTGGAGGCTTGTCCCGATTCTCATCGTGGGAAAGAAGCCAGACAAATGGGAATTATCTCCGGTCTCATTGTTGGCGCAGCATTGTTATTACTTGTGCTTGGATTGATACATTTTCAGCGAAGATATCGTCAAAATCAACTTGACCTGATAGATGAAAAGGATAACTCTTCTTGGACCCTTGTATCTTTTCAGAATTTAGGCTTCTCTGCAGAAGATGTTCACGAAGCATCATTAGATGAAGAGAATATCATAGGCAGGGGTGGATCGGGCAAGGTGTATTGTGTCACGTTGCAGAACAATGAAACTGTAGCAGTAAAGCGAATATGGACAAAGAACATCAACAGCAATAAGAAAAATGGATTAGATAGATTGATAAAGGCAGAAGTGGATATTTTGGGAACAATTCGGCATAAAAATATAGTGAAGCTTTATTGTCATTTGTCAAATGGTAATTCAAATCTACTGGTATATGAATACATGCCAAATGGAACCTTATTTGATGCTTTGCATGGAAATAATAAAGAGAAGAAACTAAAGAGAAGAGGTATGGATTTGGATTGGCCAACACGGTACAAGATTGCATTGGGAGCAGCTCATGGATTAGCATATCTTCATAATGATTGCTTGCCTGCAATTGTTCACAGAGATGTAAAATCTACCAATATTTTGCTGGATAAGTTTTATGAGGCAAAGATTGCCGATTTTGGGATTGCCAAAAATCTTCAAGCTTGTGGAAGAAGGGATTCTACCGTAGATTTTGCAGGCACCCATGGCTACATTGCTCCTGGTATGTTCAACTTAGTACTCTGCTCCCCTAGTTTGCACCTTTGCCATCGAAATGACACTCCTTTCTCAAGGTTTTCATAGATTTTGCAGTTATAGATTCTAGCCTTTTTCAAAATTCATTTATATTTCTGTGTACATATTTGTTGTAAATGGTTCAGTACTTACATCCATTTTTGCTCTGCAGAATGTGCATACTCTTTGAACGTTACAGAAAAGAGTGATGTTTATAGTTTTGGTGTGGTATTGTTGGAGCTTGTTACTGGCAAGCAACCAATTGAACCAGGTTTTGGTGAGAACAAAGATATTGTATACTGGGTTTCACACAAGATATGTTCCCAGAAAGATGCTTTTGAAGTTCTCGACTCAAATATTTGCAAGTCTTTTCAGGAAGAAATGATCAAAGTCCTGAAAATAGCATTGCATTGTACCTACAACCTACCGGCACTGCGGCCAACAATGAGAGAAGTTGTACAGATGTTGCTGGATGCTGATCCTTGCAATATCAATTTCAGGTCTATCAAGACTGGGGATGATCCACACGACACAAACATTGCTGTTGACACTCCCGCGAAACCAAAATATCGGGGTAAATATTGAGGAAATTACTACTTATGGCAGATATTGTTTTCCATGGGGCTTTGTCTCATCTTCCTGACTAATTTAGATCGAGAAAAGATCTGTGCTCACTGAAGATGTAATTATTTGCAGAAGTAATTGATTCAAAGCCAGGAAGAAGGTAACTGAAATACATTTGCCAAAAAAGGTTTGACAGATCTGTGATGGAGCTGTTCAGTTGGGATCACATAATCATTTGCAGATATAGCAAGAAGATTCTCACTCTCTGAAGTATATTACAGGTTTTAAAAAAATTTACCATGCCTTCGTTGTCTCTGACATCAATCTTCAACACGATTGTGTTGTATTTTGCTGGTTTTAGCAATCCCTTACCCTGCAGCTTTAGCCATTCACTGTACTTTGAATATCTGTAAGGCCTGAGAGGCAAGAGAAACGTACATATATATAAATATCTTCAGTAAGTTTGTCCTCCTATTATTCATGGATTTTTAATCATCTTTCTGATTAAGGTTTATGCTGTTTTATTCGTTTAAAAATAATAGGTTCCAAGGCTTTTTACATTTGTCTATGTTAATAATAGAATGTACCAAGGATAGAGGAGGTGGCAGTTGCCCACCCTATCATATCTTGTCAGGATCAACACCAAGGTTCCTGAACCAGCTATTTTGTTAAGTTTGATTTGACTGGACAAAGA
Organism: Pinus albicaulis; assembly: GCA_034641835.2. Lineage (NCBI taxonomy): Eukaryota > Viridiplantae > Streptophyta > Pinopsida > Pinales > Pinaceae > Pinus > Pinus albicaulis. Next base: position 1,019,657,126 of record CM076580.1, on the reverse strand, counting down.
TCTTGTATATTAATAAAAGTTGATATGGAGCTTTGAAGTGTTCCTCTGGAAAATAGCATTATGGCTTATCACTTATGGAATTAGTGGGGCATGTTACTTGTTTTCCGATGACTCATTTCCAGAGCTTTTCAACTTCAATGGCACCCTTGTATGCCCTTTCCATTTGCATTTTTTTACTAGCTTCTCCCTGAGAACTTTCATTTGTTCCTTCTTTGGACCACACAGGTGTCTATAGTTTGTTGTGATCATGGAATCTTTTTAGTCTTCTTGCATTCAGAAGAAATGGCTTTTCCCGGATAACATGATGCTATAGAGGAAGACATGGTAACTAAGTGACTTGGACTAAGAATGCATTCGAGGTTTCTTCAAATGGTATTTGAATTTTTTCATGCTAATATTAAATAGAGTTAATTGTGCCTACAGAAAATCGTTACTTGTACATTTTTGCAAAACACTTGATATTGGTCCTACTTCACAAATTTGATTCCTTTCTATTCAGTTAAACTGAAACATGGTTGGTCATAGTTTCTTTCCATATCGTGGATGGATGCTACTCATTTGAATGATTGAAAGAGCAGAAATAATTTATGATTGTTGTTTGTGATAATTTATTTTGTGATCTTCTACATTCCATATTTCACTAGGTTGAATTATTGCTTCTTTGAACATACAATTCTATGTGAGGCTCATTGCATTGGTCTGGTACCTTGTGGAATATATTGACATAATTTATATTATTTTCAAGACTTATTTTTAATCTGCCCTACTTATGAAATGGCAGGCTTTGATCCACAAGAGAGAGTTGTTGGCAAAGCTTTTTGCACATTGTGTGTGTTTGAGTTGTACATAGAAGTTATTTCTTTGCATACTTGCATGGTGTGGCAGGGAACAATGTAAACAGAAACTAGAAAACCCTGGATCGGAGCTACTGGCAAAACACCCGTTTCTTTGTTTAGCATCTATGTTATTTACATATAATCACTGTGATACATTAAAAGAACTATTTTTACTTTCAATATACTATTATTTTGTAGTTATGCATTTGTATCTGTCTACAATTTCTTATGCACAAGTGGTTGTATCATAGTTAGTTGTTCTCTGAGTCGAATCAAGTGGCATTGAAGAAATTGTTTGCCCTTTATTTTCTTTAAAAGAAATTAAAGAAGTGGTATCAATTCCATAAGGTGCCTAATGAAGTTTTCTTGGTGATCTAGATGTTAAAGGCATTCAAGTCAGACAATTGGTGTTCAGTGGAAGTTGTGAAATTTCAACCCAATGGGAGTTGTGTAAGGAATGAAAACCCCATGGAAATGGAAATGGCAATGGTAGAAATCAAGCTGACTGGGGGAGTGGTTTTATGGAAATAATTATGACAATTGGAGTTGTGTGGCTGAGTGATGAGAAACCCCCTGAGAGAAATCATAGTGAGTTGGGAAGTGGCTTTATGGAGAGAATTATGGCATCTTGAAGATCATAATGGATTCATATCTATTGGTGAAAAAGATGTCGTTGATTATTACAGTCTAGAAAGGCTCCAATACTGGTGCAACTGATTGGAAGGAAAAAGGATAAGAGGGATGGGCTGATTTATTTCTTAAGCCTTCATTATTTTGTATTATATTGTATTATATTGTTTGCACTCTGCATAAATCGGTAAGTGAGTGTGGAAAGCTATTGCTGAAAAGTGGTTAGTCAACATTCTTCCAGCACTAGTACAACCATACTATGATGGTTGAGGGAGTTGCCCATTGAGACCACATGGTGAAGTTGTTCAAGTAATTGCCTTCTACTGGTGTGTAAATCTAAGGGAAATAGTATGTTGACATCTTTTTGATAACCGTTCCTATCATGGGACACTATGGTGGTATCTCTAGAGAATGTAGTCAATTTTCTAGACTTCAACATGGTGACAGGAAGACAAGTGGATGTCCCTAAAAGAATTGACACGAGGGTTAGGGTTGTAATCATAGAGGGCATCTACTTCTGTGCTGGCAAAACTAACAAGTGGCTCTATAAAGAGATGATCTGATATCAATGAAAGAAACGTGAAACGTTAATGCTCAAAATGAATAAAGAATTTGAAAGGGAAGAAAATCATAGAAAATGCAGCCAATAGAAGGTGTTGGGCTAGGCAAGATTTTCATCATCCGCTTTATTTTGGTGGTCAAATTTCAAAGACTACCATTGGGCATGCCCCACAACTTTGAATCAAGAATTTAAATAAAGAGTGGTTAGCTGGTGATGGTGAGATTGTAGATTGATGAGATCAAAAGACACGAGTATTTTTTAGAAGTAAATTTAGATTCATTTTAATTTTAGATTTATTGAGTATTTTGATCAAATTTTTTGAGATGCAAATTTTTGGGTAAATTTTGAGAAAAAGTTTAATTATTCTTCTCCATGTTTGATAAATTCAAAATTGAGATGGGTCTAGGCTAATTGAAGTCATGGGTGGTTACCCCAAAATTTTTAGATGATCATATATATATATATATATATATATATATATATAAAAGATGAAATCAATTATTAAAATTGAAGTGCCATTGCCCCGAGAGGGACGAGCATTAGAGGTTAAATCGAAAAATAAATTTAGAAATAAAATGAACGGCTAATCAAACAACAACACATAATTATGGCTCAATTAAAAAAGTAATAATAAAAACAGTAAGTGTTAGTACTTACAATAAAAAATAAATTCTAAGCTATATATAGAGAGAGATTCTATTTATATTTTATATATGTTTCACATTTTCTCATAATATATATAACTACATACCTATGCATATGGCATGCTTTATTTATATATAAGTAAAATTTTAAAATAAAGCATGCCATATGCATAGGTATGTAGTTATATATATATTATGAGAAAATGTGAAATATATATAAAATATAAATAGAATCTCTCTCTCTCTCTCTCTCTCTCTATATGCTATGCCTCTCATATTAAAAAATTTAAATAAATAGATTTAGATCTGAAGGAAAACCGATGCTAAAGGGAGAGAGCAAAATGAACTCTAGGGTTTGCGCTCGCACCTTTCTTCCCTCTGTCGCCGTCAAGATCCAGTTCAGCCATGAAGCTCATGGCGGCTAAAAGCCAGATGCGCCACCGATCTCTCGCGAGCCCTACCATGAAAGCATCTGTGCTGGAGATAAGGTCAGTAAGACATGTGTTCAGTCCAAACCCGTTTAGCTCTTCCGGCCGCAGACAGGGCAGAGGACCTCCATAAAACACAGGACGACAATGCCCCTGTTGGTCGAAACGGGACAAATCTTAACCCCAACGCAATGTTGGAGAACTTCCAAGCGACGTCAATCAGCGAGACGGGCACAGACTACTCCAGCCTGGCCCTACACCTCAATAGTCCATCGTTCCTCCGCGTTTCCCCTGGGATTTTATGTCAGCGCGACTAGTTTACAAGGCGGCATGATAAGCAGAGAGACAGCCTTGAGGCTCAACGAGCCATCCGGTCTTGACACTCTGGATTCTTGTAAAGAATCTGGTAGCCAGGGGCCCCCAGATCTTCTATCCCCCTCTTTTCAGATTTAGATCGTTCTCCTAACTGGAAAAACCATGCTACTTTGGGAACAATCTACAGATTTGGAGAAATACCTATCACATTCCCTTGAACTCAGGCTCGGGATTCCTTCCGCCTCTCTACGACTTCTTTATGAAGGTAAACAAATTGAGGACTCTCTTCCGCTCTCATTTTACAATATTGAAAAAGATGCCTCAGTGGTTTTATCCCTTTGTCTGCGAGGAGAATCAGTCGAGCAACGATCCTCTGCTCAAGCGTTCTCTTACAGGGACGCTGTCCATGCACAACCTCCTAAGAAAGCTAATCAACCCATGGAGGTTCTCAAGCCTTTCTTGGTTGATAAAATGGAGGTTGTGCCCTCTGTAGAAATCTCCCACCCGGAACTTGAAAACCAATATCAAATGTATGCAGAAACTACCATTATTTGTCGATTGAATGGATTATGGCCTCACACAGCAGATCTATACCAATGGATTCACTCTTCTTGGACCAATAACAACAAGGTTATCTTCTGCTCGAAGAGTTTCTTTATAGTTATATTTGTTCACAATGAGGACTAACAAAAAGCCCTAACTGGTGGTCCATGGTTCTTGGGAAAAGCAGGGCTATTCCTCATCCCCTGGTTCCCATACTTCAATCCTTCCATGACAGTCAATACCAAACTTCCCATTTGGGTCAGGCTTCCAAATTTACCTGCTCATTTATGGCACTTTTCTGTCTTCCAAGGAATTGGAAACACTCTAGGTCACTTTCTGGCAACGGATACCTCTAGAGGGGAGAAGGGCATATACACCTACAACATAATTTTTGCTGAAATTGACATCAGCAAAGGTTTTCCCGATCAAATCAATCTCAAAGTCGGTGACTTCCTTTGGACATAGACCTTGGACTATGAGAACACTGCGTTCTGATGTCGCCATTGCCATAAAACAAGGCATCTTCAGAACTCATGCACTATGTTCCTCGCCCAAAATAAAAGAAGTAGCCGCAAAATGAACTATAAAAGCTGGAAACCCTGTGACCTGCTTCCCATGAATGATATCGATTCCTCTAGCTCGGATGAGGAGGAGATTAAAGCAGTTGAGGAGGTAGCAATGCAGGAGAAGGAGACATCCTCGACAGTCCCTTGGGAGACCAATGTTTCCTCGAATGTCCAGAAACGTTCACATGAGTCCACCTCCTCCGACTCGGATAATGAGACTCTTCCTTTGGTCAACAAGAATCTTCAAGTGGTTTTAGCCCACCCGCTCCCTGACGGTTGGGTTAAAGTTACAAAAAAAAATGTAAAGAAATTTCACATTGAGGATTCAACCCATTCTGGGTAGTTTCTTGTGTCTGTCTCTTATGGTTCCCTTGTTTCTCTTCTTGTTCCTCTTGCTGCTCTCTTGGCTGCATTTAGGGACCGAGGTTGATAGATGATCAGTTCAAGCTCCCCCAGTTTCCAACCTCTCTTGATTGTAACTTCATTTTGTACTATACACTTTTAATAGAATCAGTCTTATTTAGAAAAAAAATTAAATAAATAAATTAAAACATATTAAAGAAAAATGTCATGTATGTAGCTATATGTATTATGAATGTTTTAACAAAACTCGAACATATCTATCTTAAGCTTGGATAGAGAGAGATTAAAATATCTTAAGGTGCAAACCTCTTTTTAAATGCATAACTTGAGAAAAAAATTGCACCTTTAGAGCTTCGATCCCTCTCGACCCTTAATAGATCCGAGCATAAGATGGATCTATGTTGGTCCTTTATATATATATATATATATATATATATGTCATGTGTGAACTCCTTGCTGAGCATAAAAATAATTCCACATCCTTTTTATTTTGAGCAACACACCACTAAAATGGTTTAATCATAAGAGTTTTTTTTTTTTTTTTGTGAATTGATGTTGAAGATTTCTATTACTAAAAAATTTTGTACATTGACATCCTGTTTACAGAGCTTTCGAAAGATGACATCATGGCCACCAAAATCATCCCCATACTAAGACATAGAAACCAAAAAGCCAAAATTAACCATCATAGAGCATACATCTAGACGAAAACATAGAGAACCAACTTTAACCGAACATCACAGGTACAATAAAGTCATAGTTAGTGAAGATTTTTGAGAATTTGTTTAATGTCCTTCTGGATAGCAAAGAGTTTGTAATTGTCCACTTGTTTATCTCTTACAACTATTCAAAACAAAGTATCCAATTGATGGTGAACCAAGAGGGAATGAAGAAAGTATAACCTTCATTTCCTAAACCTTACCAAGGCTGGGAGCCATTGAAAGCCCTTATCTCCAATTTCCGAATCAAAAAAATAAGGGTGTTCTCCAAACTCTTGTGATTCCATTTATCGTATTTCCTTCTTCATTTCCGAAGGCACTAAATAAAAATACAAAGTTACAGATTACCAAGTGAAAAGTCGGTGGGGTGGAAAATGGGTCTGGCTAGCTCCTCCTCTATGGATCGCCTTCCTTTGACGAGGAGGCACAACAATAGTGGCTAATTTACCACCTCAAATAGGAGTCAAACCAACTAAAATACATAGGGATTGCACACTATATTGGAAATGACAAGACCGAATAGGAATAGATCGTCACCCCCAACACCTCAAACAAAGATTAATACAAGGATTTATATGTAAGAGACTGGAGCCTTCAAAAAACAGAAGAGTTGTAACCCTAACAACCCTTATGACAATACAGTCCCTAGACTCCACCTAAACTGTGAAAATATCCCTTTGAAATATCCAACTAATGAATTAACCCTGTAAATCGATATGAAAACGAACTAAAAAAACATTGCAATGAAGGTAGCATACACCAAATTTTCTAGAACAATATATAACTCAAACTTGCAGAAGGGAAGTAAGCCTAGTAACCAGAATTGATGGGACACCAATAAACAAAACTCTAAAACCCTTTCATTAGTACCATATAGAGAAATTTCTAGGGTGCCAACAACCACATACAAAGACAGGAAAAGGAAATGAGATACATGTTGATTCATGAGCCAAGAGGGTCGAGCTGGAAAGAACCACCATGAGTTCGAAGACCGGTCTGCGTTCAAAATTGTGTCAGAATAATACAAAGAACATTGACTGCTTATCGTCAACGACATAACTATAATTACAAGTAAGTATACCCTTATCACCCAAAAGCAAGAGTGAAGACTCACCACTCCCCACCACAAAAGACAATAATCATCCACAGAGTGAAGGCCATCACCATTAGTTCCCAAAAATTATTTTCACCAACAACCCCAATGCAACTAGGATTAAAACTACTTCCCTTGATTATCAGACTTCTCTCACCTGGCCTCACATGACTTATCTCAACAAGAAACCAAGGGTAGCAAGGTGAGGAGAATGCCTCACTGTCGTTGCTCTGCACTACACCAATCCATAACCCTGCATGTGAACCATGTTTGTATTTAAAATGAAAGGATGTAGGTTGATCTGCACATGCCAAATAGTCACCTTGTGCCTTGCTGCATCCAAAAACAAACAAGCGAGAGATAAAAATCTTGTTTTCCATTAATTGTTTTTGAATTTTACACCCCCATCAAGGATTTTTATTTTTATTTTTTTAGTTACCTTATATAATATATACATAGTTTACATTTAAATATATTTAAATAGAGTTCTTCTCTTATATTGGGAATTAGAAAGTGTGTATCTATGGAATAGAAATTCTCTCCCTACACATATTGATTTTTTTTGTTATTAATATTATTGTAAATAAATACATGTCAATCTCATACTACCTCCATCATACCCTAAATTAAAAACCATTTATCAATAGAATAAGAAATCAATCTCTTTCTCTTTCTCTCTCTCTTATTTTTTCTCTAATCAAGTTGATATAAATTTATTTTACATATGATGGACATTGCAATATTTTATTTATTGTGAATATTAAAATATTTTTTTAACTCTCTCTCTATTTGTGTAAGCATGAATTTGACATTAAAATAATAGTTAGAGGAGATGTTCAAATATTGTATTCAAAGTATGCTTTGAAATGTGGAGGAATTACACAGCTAGATCACACTACAAAAGTAAAAGTATAATTCTTACATTCACTAGAAACTGAAATATTACTACAAAAGTAAAAACATAATTCTTACATTTACTAGAAATTGAAATATTACTGCAAAATTAAAAATATAGAAATTCTATGCTGATAATGAAATGGATTTTACATCTCCTTTATAGTGAGTTGTAATAAAAATATTATTTTAGATGTCAGATGTAATATTGATGTTGAATAGTGAAGGAATTACACATCTCCCTACTACTAAAAAGTAGAAAGTAACAATTATGAAAGAAATTAGAAATTTTTACTATCAATTACTTTATCTAGAAGCTCTCTATATAAAATTGATGTAATTATGTTCTTTACTAGTACAATCATATAAAGTTTTTATCTATAATAAGCATCAAAACACTTACTTCATCATACATCTCAAGTTATTAAAATTACAAATATCATAAGAATGAACTAAATTATAAATTTATTTAAAAGAATTATTATTATTATTTTATTAATTATAAAATGAATTAATATATGATTTAAAATTATATACATTTAAAAATAAGCATGTAGCAAGATTCTTAATTATAGAGATTAATCTTCACTTTACCATGGAGATTTTTAATCTGTAAATAGGCTTTGTTACAGTGTTATGAGCCAATAGCATGGCTTATCAAAACAACATTCCCAAAAATGATACTTGTTCATATGATATTTTTTCCAATTAATAAATTTGATTAAAATGACAAAAAATGCATAACTAAATTGGAAATAAATCTATCTTTGATTTGTATATACTACTAAGAATATTCTTGAATATTCTATGGAGATTAAATTCCTACCATCTACTTAATAATTATTGACAATTAAATTAAAATTTTGGAAGTCCTATTCCAAAATAGACATGCCTATTAGCATAACTATGGACATTGAAGGGTTTTTTTTTTAATGGCATAAATTGAAATGTATTTTTGTTATTAGTCTTAGTCCTTGCCAAGGCAGAACTCTAGCAATCGATTTTCCTATTGACCACTATTACTTTAGCATTTGACCAATGCAAGTTATAATGTTTAACTTTGAAAAAAAATATCTATTTTTTAATATTATTGAAAAAAATAGTTTTCAAACATTTCATTGGACCATAACTTTGAAGGCCTTATTGCAACTGGTGGATAAGTGCCTCAAATTTTTTTTCCATAATTTCTATATGTGGTTGCAATATTTATGCCATGATTTTTTAATATTTTTGCAATGATTTTCTATGGAAAAAAATCCTTGAAAATAGCCCATATTATTGCCCACCATAATAGGAATAAATATACCTACCATCATTTATGTTTTCTTCAATGTTTTAACATGTAAAATTAAAAGTGTAAATGAGCAAACTGAGTAGTAGTTACTATGCACTAAAAAATTATGCAAGTCATAATAGACAATTAAAGGACAACAACTTTTCAACTTTGAATATAAAAATTTTGTTTATTTTAGATAATGTTTTTAAGGATATAAAATATAATAATATTTTGTTCATATATTTAAAACAACATGGAAAACAAAAGAAGCTTCCCCCAAAAAAATAAATTCAAGAGGTATACTACAAGGCTAGTTGAGGCAGTTACCTTCCACAACCATTGCCTTGCGATTTTAGAATATAAACAGTCTCTCTAACAATTTGGATGCAAATATGTTCTCTAAGTGTTTGGATGCAATTTTTTCTTTTGGTTTTGTCCTTCTGTTTCCAACTATTAAATAGCAATTAATGCCAAAACATCAATTCTTCTTTGACAATAAGTATTGATTTGAGTATGCCATTATGGATTTTTGAGTTTTCTTCTAAGAAAGTCTTATAAACATTGACATATATGTACTAAGTGTGTTATAGTGTTTCTTATGTTGTTTTAATTTGTCTTTCTATGTATCAAAACAAGTTTTTAGATTTTCTATTCCTTTATATATGATTTAAGATTGTTTTGGTTTTGTAATCCATTTGATATTTTCAGTAGCAAGCAAATCACATACTCTCCTAAATTGATTATTGATCCAAATATCCGATGAGATTGACAAGATATTTAGTAAATGATACCAAAATTTACCAAACAGGGTATTCAATCTCTTATAGTCCAATATATAATCCATGTCCTTAGATGCTTCTAATTTTCTTGAATTGTTGCTAACTACTATTAATTTAGACATGAAGGACCATCCCAAGTTGTTAGAAGAAGAAGCTCTCAAACATGTTTATAGTCTCATGGAAAATTTCCTCCTAGGTTTGAAGGGTGCTAAAGACATGTGAGACAAATGCAGGGGACTGGATTTTGATAACTCAAGATCAATACAACTATTTTACAAGCAGGGAGATGGTTTCACACTTGCATATCCTATGGAAATTAAAGAGCAAGTCACATAGATCCTATTTGAATCAATGGGTCTAGAATATATTATTCAAATAAATAAAGTGTCCACTCATGATGTTGTGTTAAAGGTGTAACAATGCATCTTGTTGTGTAGTGTTATAATGAGTTATTTTATTTGGACTTAGCACCCACTTATCAAATTTGAAAGCCTACATGTAAAATGTATTAAATAAATCTCAAATTTTAAATGAAAAATAGTTTATCAATTATATGAAAGGTATTAAATAAATTTTATTTTTAAATAAAAAATAGTGGCAAAAAATAATATATATATATATATATATATATATATATATATATATATATATATATATATATATATATATATATATATATATATATTAAAATTTAAATATAAATATTGGAATTTTGTAAGTAAATTAAGAGAAATGATTAAATTTTTTATTTTTAAAAATAAAAAGTTAAAATTTTTAGATGGTTTTATTTTTTGTCTTAAAAAATAATAAAAAATTTATATAATAATAATAATAATTTAATTTATATAAATAATTAAAATTTTGAATAATTTTACCGAAATAATTTATATATTAAATATTAATAAAATTTACTAAAATTTTTAAAATTTAAATTTAAAGTTTGAGATTCAAATGTTCTCTAATTATAATCGCAGATATGTAATGTGTTTGAAATCTTATACCTTATAATGTGTTCTTATTTCCTACATAACCAACCACAATAACCAAACACCATTTCCCTGGTCAAGATATAAATTGAAAAATATAATTCTTAAACAACTACATAGAGAACAACCTCTTTAATTACCTTATTTCTTTTACTTATCTAATCACCTTTACTTATTAATTTTCTTCTTGGTATCTCTTATCCTAGAAAGGCTCAAACTACACTCAAAATTTATGAGTCGTATTACCTTTACTTATTAATTTTTACTTATCTAGTCACCTTTACTTATTAATTTTCTTCTTGGTATCTCTTAACCCAAAAAGGCTCAAACTACACTCAAAATTTACTAGTATCATTGGTGCAGACAAGTTAGCTAATTTCAAGTCCAAGGGTTTTATACCATAATTCTCAAAGAATTTACATACTAAAGAAACAAGTGCATTTGTCAATGGGTAATAATGAGGTTAAGAGAAATAATTGAAGGATTCAGTTACCTACCTAAACATGTTACATATTCAATTGTTTATTCCTCTAACTTATACATGCATACATATCTTGAATGGCGACATTTTTAAAATTTTTAACATAGTTATCATGCCTTAAGGCGTTTCCATTTGAAAACAACTCTCCTAGTTTCCATTCTGCCTATGTCTGAGCCATTGGATCAAATGTTAGACAATTGAAATGTTTAGGCCATTAGACCCACAAGTAAATAGTTTTATATATGTTTTTTATAATGTTAGTTTTTTTTGTTTTTAATAAGTTAGATTGAATTTAGGTTTTGATGAGACTATGTCAAATAACACAAAAATAAAAATAAAAGTAAATTAAATAAAAAGATTGACATAATGTAATGAACATTTTAACTAAGTCAAAATACAATAAAAAATAAAAATAATAAAATAATAAAAAACTATGAAAACAACCCATGGTATTCACGTGGAACGTATCTTAACTATGGATCTACCAAAAGCCAAGAGAGATCACATGTCTTGATAAGAAAACCTCTTTTAGAGTGAAAAGAGGATTGATCCCTATGATAAATGATATAGATCTAAACTAATTATTTAATAAAATTATTTGTAATTGTTTATAACCATTATTCTTTTAAAATTTTACTTAATAAAATATATCTAAATTTTCATACATCCAAATATATATAATTTTTCTTGTTCTATATTATTTTTGTTACAACTATTTTATTATTCCAAAAATACATAGTTTTTTTGTTATATATTATTTATGTTACAATTGTTTTATAATTCATGAGTAGTATTTCTTAATATATAAGAAATTAAAATAATAATAATTGTCTACAAACAATCCAAATTTCCCATCTTATACAACAATTTCTAAAAATAACCGCTTAATTTACTCTCCAATTTTTAAAATCCCTATCCATGATGGGAAGATCACACTGTAAAATCAAATGTTCCCCTGATTTTTTTAAAGGGTTCATAAAAAAAACATACAATGAGAAAGTCAATATTGTGATATAATAACTGATTTTTAAATCATTGTGAGAAACAAAACATCACATTAGCTCACAGAATATATCTAATTCTATAAGGATCTGAGATGATAACAAAGTTTTGAATCATAATAACTACGTGACAACCAAAACTAAGTTTTAGCCACAAGAAAAAAATCACAACAACTCACACAATATATCCATGGTTGCAATGAACCCCATACATTGTGATGGACATCATGGAAATTTTAGTCCACATAGAACACCACCCTAAAAATTCTATACTCTTGATCAATTAAGAATAAGCTAAGATTTCTATATTCGATGCTGAGGTGGGTGGTACAATAATTGAGGATGCTTCTTAAAGGGTAACCGCATTTAGATACTCTATTCTTCCACCAAAGCTATAAAAAGTGAGATTTGTAGATTATAGTTTAACAAAATTGACACTATGTGATTAAGAATAAGTTACCAACATGAGGTATTTAAAAATTAATAAGAGGAAGGTACACTAGGGTCATGGTAATTAATGTGATTCTTTGTACTATTTTTATTTAAAATAGTTATTTGTATTTTTATTTTTTTGAATGAATATTGTGAAACGTGTTGTAGTATTTTTATTTAAAATAGTAATTTATATTTAAATTTTTTTAAATGAATGTTGTTAAATGTGTAATTGAGTAAAATGTATTAAAATGATATTCTAATTTTTAAGATATTTATATAAAAAATTCAAATTATGGTGAGTTTTGTCTTATTAAGCTTTACTCTAGATGTGCAGAGAATGAATCTATCTCAAGTCCCAAATATATTCGAATGTCCCAAACAAGATTCTTCTTTCTCTTGTTATTATAGCTTGCTCCTTACACTCCTCTCCTCCTTGCACAAATATAAACTATGAGACACAAGGTAGTTGTTGCATATGTGAACATTTATATATGATAAGAAAATTGTGATACTCTATTGTAATTTTCTCTACAAATGTGATGGAAAGTGTGCCTTAAATGTCGACAATTTCATGGTTAATGTAGTATAAGCTACATGCAAATTTATAGTCTTGTATACAAGATCAAGAAAGCTATGCCCAATATCCAACACCATAGAACAAGACGTGAAATGTTCCCGTGGTTTTTTTAAAGGGTTCATAAACAAAACAGACAATGAGAAGTCAATATTGTGGTATAATAACTAATTTTTGAACCATTGTGATAAACAAAACATCACATTAGCTCACATAATATATCTAATTCTATAAGGATATGAGATGATAACAAAGTTTTGAATCATGATAACTAGGTGACAACCAAAACTAAGTTTTAGCCATAAGAAAAAAATCACAACAACTCACAGAATATATCCATGGTTGCAATGAACCCCATACATTGTGATGGACACCATGGGAATTTTAGTGCACATAGAACACCACCCTAAAAATTCTATACTCTTGATCAATTAAGAATAAGTTACGATGTCTAGATTGGATGCCGAGGTGAGTGGTACAATAATTGAGGATGCTTCTTAAAAGGTAAGAGAATTTAGATACTCTATTCTTCCACCAAAGCTAATTGACACTATGTGATTAAGAATAAGTTAAAAACATGAGGTATTTAAAAATTAATAGGAGGAAGGTGCACGAGGGTCATGTTAAATAATGTGATTATTTGTATTATATTTATTTAAAATAGTTATTTGTATTTTTATTTTTTTGAATGAAAATTGTTAAATGTGTTATAGTATTTTTATTTAAAATAGTAATTTATATTTGTAATTTTTTAAATGAATGTTGTTAAATGTGTAATTGAGTAGAATGTATTAAATTGATATTCTAATTTTTAAGATATTTATTTTAAAAAATTCAAAGTATGGTGAATTTTGTTTTATTAAGCTTTACTCTAGATGTGCAGAGAATGAATATATCTCAAGTCCCAAACAAGATTCTAATGTACCAAACAAGATTCTTCTTTCTCTTATTATTCTAAATTGCACCTTACATTCCTCCTCTCCTCCTTGTTGCACAAATGTAAACTATGAGGCACAGGGTAGTTGTTTCATATATGAAAATTTAGATATGATAAGAAAAATGTGATACTCTATTGTAATTTTCTCTACAAATGTGATGGCAAGTGTGCCCTAAATGTTGATAATTTCATGGTTAATGTAGTATAAGCTACATGCAAATTTACAATCTTGTATACAAGATCAAGAAAGTATGCCCAATATCCAACACCATAGAGCAAGATGTGTTCACCAATTCAACAGTTTCTTCCAAATCTCTCTCAGTGCTAGAGTTTTTTTCTCAATAAACTTGTTTTTACTACTCTTGAACTGTTCAAAGCCATCATTGTTGCATATAGGAGCATGTATTTATGATAAGAAAGTTGTTTTCTCAATAAACTTGTTTTTACTACTCTTGAACTAATCAAAGCCATCGTTATTGCATATAGGAGCATTTAGTTATGAGAAGAAAATTGTGATATTGTGTTATAATTTTCTCTACAAATGTGTTGGTGTTGTTTTCTCAATAAACTTGTTTATACTATTCCTAAGTGATGAAATCCATTTCTCTACAAATGTGTTAATGTGTTAGAGTTGTTTTCTCAATAAACTTGTTGTTACTGCTCCTAAATGATGAAATCCATTGTTGTTGCATATAGGAGCATTTAGCTCTGATAAGAAAAGTGTGATAGTGTGTTATAATTTTATGTACAAATGTGTTGGAGTTGTTTTCTCAATAAACGTTTTTTAATCACCAAAGGATTTTCACCCCAATTTCCTATTTCAATATCTATAACAAAAGTTTTATATATGTGAACAAATAATGTTGGTTTACATATATGTTTTCATCCTCAATTGCCTATTTCAATATCTAAAACAAAATTTTCTGGTTGATAACTCTTATCAACAATATCTTTGAAACCTCCATGACCTGCTTCCATGGAAGCAAAATTTTCCTTTCATCCCTTCACGATGCAAAATTTTCCTTTCATTCCTTCAGGATGGTTCCTTCTCTGTAACATCTTATTTCTTCTAGGCTACTCTTTCCTATGTTGTTTCCTTAAGGTGTTTCTTTTGCAACATGTGGTGCAATTGCTAGTTATTTTATATCTTTTATTATAACATTAAATAGCAACATCTCTCCTATACTCTATTGTAACGCGCCTCTTGGTGCAGACATTAATATTATGACTTTTCCTTATAAAAAAATTGTTTAAAATTTTATTAATAAATTACAATAATATAACAAATTGAATTTAATCTATTTATTATTTTCAATACATTTTATTTTAATTACCTTTTTAATTAAGTCGACATTTAAATGCTTACACTTATTTACAAATACTATAACATCTCACCTATATTAAGTTGTAAAGAGTCTCTAAAAACAATTAAAAATAAAATTATTTTTCTATATAAAAATATTAAATTAATATAGCTATAAACACTATTATAAAAACTAACCTAAATTCATCTTAACTCTAAATGTATAAAAAAAAATCAAAATTTTCATTTATAAACTATTGAAAAAATAATTTATTTCAAAAATTTCATCTCTCAATAAACTTTATATTTGAAAAATAGATATATACTAATTTATAATCTAAACAACAATACCAAGAAAACTTTAAATAATAGAAAAATACCTATATAAATGATAAGAAAGTAATATAATATAAATACAAAATAACATATAGTCTACATTTGTGATGAACCTTGTTCTTCACCGTTTATTTTATTCATAAATGTGAGTTGTACTATCTTTACATCTTAATCCTATAAAAACAATTTTGATTTTTGAAGATAATTTGAAATTTTACCTTGAAAATATTTGAACGCTATATTTCTTTTTTGCTTTCCAATATTAACCAGTTATTTCTCCAATCGTATATGTTTCTCATATTTTTATTTACATTGTGTTGCATGCTCTCGGTTTCAATACACTCCATACGTTTTTATATTATTAAAAAAATGATCAATATAATGATTTCAATATGCAAACACTATCCAAGGAAATAAAGCTAAATGATTAAGGTGGTAAACTTGTACTTACAATTTTGAACCTCTTTGATAACATTGTAATAAATTTATATTATTTTTTTAAATAAATTTATATTATTTTTAAAGCCATTTAAAAGAATGAAGTGAATTCTTTTTAATCATTTCTTAAATCAATGTGCTTAGTAATTTTGCATTGTATCGTTATTGAAATCAATGCATTTTATTTTTATTATTATTATATGATTGTTAAAAGTAATATGAATAATGTTATATATATTTTATTCAGTGTGTTAGACTAATGATGATATTGAGAGAGTGGTGAATCAATATAAAAGCTAATTTTCATCAATTTAGACAATTTTATAATTAATAAAAATTGTAAATATAAGAGTGTATCACTAAAAAACATTATCACATGAATATAAGAAAACACCACATGTACTTGGAAACTCTTGTAGGAAAAAATCACAAATATGTTTATCTTCTTTAGTTTATGATTACAGAGCTTTGATGGCACCGACTAGATGCAAGGACAAAATTATTGGAGGCACCAACTACCAAAGATGTGCACGCACTGGCTTGTTATAGGCTACAACCTCACTAAGGAAACAACCTATGAAATATGCAAGCACCAACTAGCAGTATGCTTCAACTTTATTGAAGTACCAACCTATGAAATACGCAAGCACCAACTTGGAATGGTATTCAACGTGATTGAGGCACCAACCTTTGAAATATGCAAGCCTCCAACTTGCACTAGGCTTCAACCTGATTAAGGCACAAACTTATGAAATATGTTGGACCACTTTTCACAATATTTCAAACTGGATCCATAAGCTCAAAACATAATCAATTTAACATGTTCTTCAATCATCAGTCTTCATTGTTCACGAGTTCCAACGCATATTGATAATATCCATGACCTCCTATTCTAAAAATTATATCTCCTTTCAACATACAAAATATTCTAACCAAATGTCCCTTTTTAAAATTCAATTTGGCCCTCAAAATAACCCATAAAAACATTATCAAAATTAGTTGTCCTATATAATGCACCTTTTCAGTCTACTTCCTCCAAAATACACCTTTTATGCATGCATTTTACAAAATGCACACTATTGTTCAGTTACTGGTTTGAAAAAGGGTACTTCTAAGGGAAAAAAAAATTGGCCTACCCAAATGAACTCTAACCCTCATCCTCCAGTGGTGTGACAACACACTTCACCAACTGCATTGTCATAATACTCGTTCAAACCTAAAAATTTATATTCATATCATATATTTGGCACCGACTGCATCATATAAAAAAGGGCTACATCGTAATCGCCTACCTTGAAGATCCAATTCATACTCTTTCTCCTAATCATAGCCAAGTATACTCAGAGATCCTCGAAGAGCCTGGTCATAAACTTATTTTATAGAGCCAAATCATGCAAATTTTCACCAATCATTCCTTGGTGAGGCAATTCATATCATGCCAATTATACCTCAGTGAGCCAATTCACATACATTGTGCCAATCATTCCTTGTAGAGCTAGGTCGTGAACATGTACACTAATCAAACCTCAAAGAGCCAAAGCATTCACATTTGCACCAATAATTCCTCAATGAGTCAGGTCATATCTTTCTAGTTAGACGTCAATGAGCCAAGTCACATACATTGTGTCAATCATTCATTGGAAAGCCATTTCATGAACATTTTTGCCATTCAAACCTCAGAGATCTAGGTCACATACATTTCACCCATCACGCATCTCAGTGAGCCAAGTCACGAAAATTTTCACTAATCAAACATTGGAGAGAAAGGTTGCATACATTGCGCCCATCATACCTATCAGTGATCTAGGTCATGAACATTTGCACCAATCAAACCTTAGAGATTCATGTCACATATATTGCACCATTCATTCCTCTTGGTGAGCCAGGTCATATAAATTGTGTCAGCCATATCAAATGTGGAATAAGAGCCATACTACAAGGATTCATAAAAAAATTGCACCAATCATACCACGAAGAGCTAGGTCATATACATCATGTCTACCAAATCAAACATACAATGAGAGCCATATCATAGGGGTTCATAAAAAAAATTCACCAACCATACCATGAAGAGATAGGTCATATACATTGCACTTAGACAGATCAAACACATTTTCAATCAAACCTTCACGATAGAGAGTGAAACTACAAATAGTATTGAACCCACAATATCCAAGAGACCACAACTGTGCCACATTGCTCAAACCACGAAGGCATGGCCTTTGCTCGTTATACCATGTTATTCTGAATTAATTTTACCTAAGCCCATACACACATGTATATATGCATGTGCAAGGGCTTATTTTAGGCATGGGGCTAACCTTCAAGAACCTTCATGGGACCACACCATGTGACCTAGTCCTAGGGTTCCCTCATCAAACTGATGTTGAGGTCAGCATGATGTCATAACCACCACGTGGAACTCTTTGAGTGGTGCCATGTGTCACCAACATTTGGCCCTATTGGCCAACCAAAAACACCATTTCGGCAATGACATGTGACATATTTTCATGCTACCATGTCTTCACATAGTATTATGTCATCATCCTTAAACCAATATCGTGCTACCACGTGTCATTGGACGGTCATGTGTCAAATACAAATTTTCCACCTAAGCAACCATGTCAGAGGAGCCACGTCACAATCACCTACACTAGGGGTCCACATGGGATCCAAACATGGGGTCCACCTAACACCTTCCACATGTCACTATTACATTGATATGACATGGGTTTGAAAAATCCATTAAACTCCACACAAATTAAAAACCCATCCATCGTTCATAAAAAAAATGATCATGGCCAAATCTTCCCTGAGATGCATGAAATTTAATTTGATTAACCAATGTGCGAGTTCACATGCCATCGACCATTGATCAAAATGGCTAACAAGAAAATAATATGAAAACAACATGCTTCAATAGAAAAAGTTGAAAGAAGACGAAAAGCCGAAGAAGCCCAAAGGTGAAAAATATTTCTTCAACTTTTCTACTTTCGCATGTTCCTTTACAGACGATGATGACATGTGGTTGGTAGATAGTAGAGCATAAAGACATATGACCAGAGAGAATGGGAATATTTCAAGCATGACAGAGAAGTTGTCCTAACGGGTTGAATTGGGAAACGATAACAACTATGTAGTCAAAGGAGTTGGAACGATGTCCATAGAGTTGAAATCTAGTAACCATGTTCATCTCAACAATTTCCTTTATGTACCAGTTTTGAAAAAGAATCTTGTCTTTGTTTCTTGTTTGGAAGATAAAGGAGATAGGTTTTATTTTGTGGATGTCAAAGTACTTGTTTCGTCCAAGGGCTCTAGTATAGATGATGCTAGGGTTATTGGGATTTGTGATGGAATATTTTATAGACTTGTGAGTCAATCATATCAAGCATTAGTACATGGAGAAATAGTTCCAAGTGAGTTATGGCACCAAAGGTATGTACATCTTCATTTAAAATCATTTCCTAAATTAAGTGAAATAATTTGAGGGGTTCATGAAATACAGATAAATAATAATGGTGTATGAAAAGGTTTTCCTCTTCTGAAGAACATTAAGAAACCATTTGCAAACATTGACAACAAATCTAGGGAATCTCTAGACTTGATTCATTCTGATGTATGTGGTCAGATACCCCTAAAAATGCTTGATGGCTCATTGTAATATGTGGCATTCATTGATGACTTCTCTCGTAAGACATTGGTATATCTCATGAAGACAAAAGATGAGGTATTTTACAAGTTACAAGGATTCAAAGTTGAAGTGGAAAAATTGATAGGTAAAAAGATAAAGATACTGAGATCTGACAATGGAGGAGAACACACCTCAAAGGATCTTGTTGCTTTCTACAAGCAGGATGGGATTAAGAGGGAGCTAAAGTTTCCCTATAATCCACAACATTATGGTTTAGAAAAACGAAAGAATATATCCATTAAAGAATCTTCCAAGGCCATTGTTGTATCTTTGTAGATAGTTCTAGGCTAGGGAACTGTGCCAAAGCATCTAAGTAAGGGTTTTAATTGAATTGGATGAACAATGAATTAAACCTTTAACACTTTTAAAATCCAAATATTTATGAGAAGTTCAAAGGGTTTATGTGCATTCATAACAACATAAAATATTTGAATTTATTTTGAAAGTTGAAAAGGGAGAAGACATATGAAAATTAAACATTCATATTGAATACTTAATTAACCAGATACAATTGATGCGTGGAGAAGAATTCTACATCCAAACATATATATTCAAGAGATGACAAAAGGAAACAATTTAAAGGTGTAGAGGAAATAATTTAAAGAGATTGTTCAATTAGCTAATCTCCATAGTGATGATAACTTTGCAGTGGGTTTTCAGGGTCGTTAATACTTCACTTAGCCTTACCCTATCTCCTATATTACCTTGAATATATGATGAAAAAAAGAGATGAATAAACCAGAAAGACTCACATGAACACAAATGTTGTTAAGAGTGAAGTCAGAATCCTTTGAACATCTTCAAATAACTTTCATAATAGTACAATAATGTCACTGTATTATCACAAGGGTTCAGCCCTTCTTACTTCGAATTACAAAATATTTATATAGTGTAATTCAAAATTATCTAAATTTAATACCATCCTTTACAAAATGCAATCTTTATCCAAAATTATTTGGATATATCAAATTAATAATATATATATATATATATATATTGAAACTGATTGCATATTCAACACTCTATTCAAGGGTGTTGTTGGTAATTGGCTCCCGAAAATCTATTTATGCTCTTTATGCTCCTTCTTTCTATGTGTTGGCACCTAAAAATGTGTATTTGTCCCTTGTTGTTGCACTAAAATCCTGCATTAAATTTTACTCGATGAGTTTGAGTAACTTTTCCCATATTTTGTCATATGGAATGGAGAATTTAATTAATTTCCTGTATGCTTCATCCACCTATGTGTACATTTCAAAAGTTGGCCTAGTAATAAATAAATTCTAAATTTCATGTTGGATAAATATATCATATTGTAGGCCTTCAATGAATGCTTTACCACTTATTATTCCTTTTACTTTAGCAAATTTTGATCTATCTATCGCTATTTCATGTAATTTGTGCTGTTAATTTTCTAGTGGAGTCAATTGGCCACTAGAATCTCTTAGAGTTGGAAGTCCATTTTTTTGTAAGATATTAAATTTTTTTGGAATTTATTTACTTGCACTTCTAAGTTTTGACATTTATTTTCTAATTGCAACATTACATTTCTTTTAGTCAAAAGTTTTCTAACTTCTAGGATTGTGCCAGTCCTATGTTCAAATCCTAATTCCTCCAATTCCTCCTTGGTTTTGAATTCAACACTATGATTATCCTGGTTACCTCTCTTGGCTTGCGATCCAATTTCTTTAATCTCTGTTATGGTTGTCTTTGATCTTGTCACCAGTTCTTCTTGTTCAAATATAATTTCAATAGATGTACATAGCTATGTTATGGTTGAATTGATATCAACCAATATATTTTCCTTTTCTTTGGATAGTGTCTGTGCTATCAGTGATTCATCTTCATACTTTTCAAGTTTTTTTGTTAGTTTGATTTTTTTTTGTAGTTTAGATATATATGAATTATTTGATTTAAGCTTGTTTTCCTCCATTCTCTATGGTGTTGTTTTCAACTTCTCAATTTCCACATTCCTTAGGGATAAATCTCGCATGGCCTTTGCTAATTTTTTTGTCGTTTCCTCACTGAATCTCTCTATATGTAATGTAGATGTCCCTGCAGTTGTCCATTGTTCTTTTTCCTTTAGAAAATTTCCTATGTCAGCCTCCATTTTCTGTATTTGGATGTTCTGCTCCATAATCATTTTCAGCACGTTTTATTTCTATTTTTCCAGTTTCCCTAATTATTTAGCTTATGGATGTTCTGTCATAGGTAGCTTCATCTACTTTATGATTTATTCTATATCTGAATTTATTTTTTTGATTATTTATTTAGTAGCATTTACATCACTAGGATCCACCACTAGATTTATCACCAGATCTTCCAACCCTTTTATTCTGGAATCCTTGGCTAAGGAAAACATACTTTCCAATTTAAGTTGTGAATTAATATTATTCAAGGAGGCTCGCAAATTAGAATTTTTCATAGTTGAACTTGTCAACGTGGAATAAATCATTTCTCCTGCATGTTTGAGGAGATCAATCTGATCTATTGGGTGTATCTGCTTAGTATCAAAAGAAAATACACAATTTTTATAACCATATTCACTCTCAGGACTGGTACTTTTCGCTCAAGGAATTCCAATTGAAATTTCCCTTTATTAGGGTATAGTGCACATAAAATTTTGTGTTGAGTAGTGGAAGATTGTTTCCAAAACTCAATATAGGTGGAAGTTTTCAGTTCTTCAATATCTCTCTTCATCTCCCTAAATTTGGAAAATATACTCTGTTGTCCTAAAAATGGAGAAACAAGAGAAACAAGAGAAACAATTGTGGTCTCTTCAACTTGCTGAAAAGAGAATACATGCTTGACTGATAACACTACAATAGTGTTTTGTTCTAAATTGTTTCCTTCTGATGACTACTCTTATGTATTCTTTTCCTTCCTCCTTTTGAAAACTTTAAAACCAACTTATTTAAATCCTGAAGTAGTACATGACACACTCTCTCTTGGTCGTTTCAATTCTTTTTATTTTAATCTTGGAGTCTCCAATTTTTTTTGATTGGAGGTATGCTCTTTAGTTTCTTACAGAGTGTTTTCTTCAAATTATTCCTTATTTGCATACTTCACAATATATGACTTTTCTATGTGAACAGAAGGTGCTGACTTTTTCTCAGACCTTATCTTTGAAATCTCTCTGAGGGGGTCATAAGGCCAATTGAAACTATATTTGAATTTCATCTGTTTAAGTAGAATGTCTACTTCCTTATCTATTTCTCTGGTGTTAACAATAAATGGACCAATTTGTGCCTTTAATTTGAACTGAGATTTCTATTTTCTTGACACAAAATGTATATCATCCATATTCATTCTTTTCCTAATGAATTCTAAAGAAAAAATCCTTATAGGCAGAAAAAGTGGCAATATATAAGGAGGAATTTCATAGCCATAGACTCTGATTTCCAACCTTATATTGTTCACTAAGGTGTAACATTATAAATCTTTAAGGAGACTCTAATGATTGGATCAATTCTCAAAATACATAATGCCATATGCAAAAACCGGTTAACATAACCAATGAAATAGTACTCTTATGTGTTTTTCCTAACTAGAGAGGTTCAGTGAATGTTGGCTTGAGGGGTCCTAACCCAGGTTCTGTGTGCAAGGTTTGCCAACAAGCCCCTGTACTACTGGCCCTTTCGGCAGTGACTCGCTTGCGCAAGTCACAGTCTCACTTGAAGTAGTATGGGTGGGTGCTGGAAACAGGTTTGCGCACCCTGAGAAAGGAAGGGTAAGGAAAGCAGGGCTGCGTTCTGTTCATATTACCTTATCTCTCTGCAGGGTTAAATATGTATCCAATTGCATCCATGTGCACTAGATCTACAATTATATGCTTTTCATAATATTAACACAACATTACATAACCAAAACAGAACATATCTAGATCCAATTCAATACACAAACTTTCACAGCATGATATAACCAGAGCGAAACAAATCCAATCATTCAATATTCAGACCTTCACAGCACAAAGACAGAAACTGCATAACACAACAATTACCAGCAATTCATTTAATAGTACTAATAGATTAAGTTCTAATAATCCTATGTATTCATTCATCAACCTTTCCTTACAATTCCCTTCCCAACCTACACACACAGTAGCAGGGTCCACACACAGCTGGACTAGGATCTCTGTGCACACAGCCAGCAGGAGTCCATTCCCGAAAAACCCAAACAGATTTCTTACACAACATATCGCATCAATAGCTCATCAAATCCTACCTCTTACAATTCGAAATGCTTCTCTATTTATAACAATCTAGCTTTAACATTCCTATGGTCCGCAACCCATGGTTTTCGGACCCCTAGTTTACCCTTTAACCCATTACAATGCGTTTGAGGCTTTGACCCACCCCAAAAACCCTGTGCTATATTGAATATAATAAAAAATAACCAAAATGGACTAGTTTCGTAGCTTTTTAGGAGACCCCATTCCAATAGTCCCCCAACACAATCTTGTGACTCGTCCTGAGTCACTTTGGTGACACGCCTTCAATCTGCGCGCAAGGTAGCCAGGGTGCGTAGGAGTGGTGGAAGCACTTCCTTGCTTTGGGCCGCAGCGTGTTGCACAATATTGATCATCGTCAGAGAAGCAGGCCCATCGAGATCCGTAACAACTCATTCTAACAACCGGTGGAGGCGTGCAATGGCAGATTGTGCATCATGTGCAAGCTGAAGTGCAGCATCAGACCATGGTTTCAACTTTTTGCACACAATCTTCTTAGAGTGACGAAGTTCCTCAATCCTGTGTTTGGCAGCCAGGCGCTGCACTGGGGCGAGGGGAGGTGTGGAGGCCTGAACTAGATCTAGAACATCTTCTGCCTGCTTCAATTCCCATTGGGAATGTTGAAGTGTGGGGTGGTGTTGTGCTATCATCCATAGCTACGTAGCCTCTTAAAGCAATTGGGATCCTTGCGCCAATTGTTCTTGAATAATGTGTGTTGCGTTAGTGACCACGACAATTCGCTGGGCTCGTTCTTCTGGAGGCATGGCATACTTCTTGCCCCTTTCTCAGTCACGGCGGTGCACTTCTTGCATTACTCTGGTAGACAGTCTTTGTAACTCTATAGTAGATAGCTGTGCTAATTCTACTTGAATGTCCCCAGTAATTGGTTCAAAAGTGTGAATTATGGCAGTGCGAGGGAGTAAACATACGTTGCTTCTAGCGGGCGAGGTCTGGAAATGGCGGAGATGTCACAGCAAGTCCCGGTACCGCAACGTTCTTGCCGAACTTGGTTCGCAGATAATCCTTCTGGGCGGCAGCCCACACGCACTCCTATTACTGCACTCAGCGTCTCCCGGTCCTCTTATCAATTCCTCCTGTGAGTTGGGATCCATAAAAGAAAGACAAGCGTTATATAATGTATGAATAAGTATAAAAAACCAGAATGCGGATAGCCAATGCCGCTTGATAGGCGAATAAATAGCCCTACCCAACGTCTTCCAGCCATTCGCGCCCCAATCAAAGCTACTTAATGGCGAGGTAGCTCACATGTGGCACATATCCTTGATCTGTCAGACTGTGCTTATCATAAATGGTGATATTGATGATCTACCGCCCATTTTCTGTGTTTGTAAGTGTCTTTTCACATTAAATCGGGATGAGCTGACGTTCTTCCTTTGTGTCCAAGGTCGTGTCCCTGCAATGTCAGAGTGTGGCTGATGCGTTGAGGGAATTTTCGTATCTCGACGGAAGGTTGACACAAGGTGATCCTGCAAGTCGATCAGGAGTCTTTTCAGAACATTTATGCCATTCGTGTAAGGAGAATTTTTGTGCAAGACGGCTACATCATACGTCAGTAGGTGATTTATTTCTCGAGACATTCGTAGATTTTTTCAGATACACATGATTGTAGACAGGTCCGTAATCCTATGCGTGCTGAGGTCAGTAGTACTCTGGTAAGTCTGGTTGGGCAAGGGTCAAGCGCACCCTTAAGTGTTGCGCGTCAACAGGTAACCACGTGGGTCGACCGACCTTGGGGCCCATCTGGCTAAGGGAGTTTCTATACACAGGATCACCCTACTCCAATACTTCCTCCGGGTAGGGGAGACAAGTCCCTGTGTAGGTGCTTCATATCAGGTTAGCAGTAGTGCTTCGGACCTACATTCCGTGAAACCCTTAGGCTTCACAGGCTTCTAAGTGACATCTGCTTCCTCTTGGCAAGGCAAGGTTCTTTCTATGGTAGATATGTGACGGAATTTTCTGACGGTATGAAGGTTGCGAAGCGCCGAAACCTCATGCAATTGGCTCTGCCAATTCTCCAGCTCCTCATCAGAGTCGGAAAAACATTCACTGTCCTTTTCCAAACAGAGCACCCCTTCATCCATGGGGTTAAACTGATCTTCATCTTTCGTAGTGATCTTATAAATATCATCTAATTCTTCCTTCGTATGGATAGGCTCGGTATACCGGGTACCTTCCGCGAGATCCAGGTGTACTATGACACACGTGCCTTTGGTTTCAAACACCATGCTTCGTTTCTTGAGTTTCATAATACCTCCCATGTCCATTGCCCAGTCCAACCCAAGGAGCGTAGGGTAGGGGTCCGTTTCTTCAACTATTTCAATGACTTCAAAGTCAGCTAGGACTCTTACTCCTGCAATGTCAACCATAAATTTTGGTAACCTACCCAAGGGAATGATTTTATATTGATTTGCCATGTGCAGCTGGATAGTGGACCATTCCAATTTGGGCTTTCCCATCCATTGCCATGTTTGCTTAGGTAGAACGTTGGCATCAGATCCAAGATCTAGGATAACCTGATCCATTTCATAGTCTCCGATTTGTGCAGTTAACTGCATCTCTCTCCCTATGCGTTTCTTAGAGCTATATAGTTTGTGTATGTCCTTGGTTTCAGGAATCAAGGTGGGTCGAGCTGTGCAGGTATTCATCAAGGCTAGGAGGTTTCTTAAGGTCTGTGGGTTCCTGAGAAACTTCAGACATGCTTTCAAAAATGTTTCAATGTCTTCCTCACTCTGATGCTGTGTAGGGGCTACTAGTAGTGCCTTTTCTTCGCAAGATACTTCTTTACTTCCCTGGGTGTCCAGCCCGCTACGTGTTATGACTTTTAGAGTTGGATCTGCTTCTCGTAGCTCAGTTTTAACCCTCTGTACATTCTGCATAGGGGTAGGCTGCTTTTCCTGCATTCTGGCTATTAAGATTGGACAGTCTTCTACCTCATGGTCCAGCTGTTTGTAGTATTTACATGATGGCCTGGTGGGATTAGGGCATTCTCTGGAAAAGTGCCCTATTTCTCTACAATTATAACATATTATCTGACCTTGTCCTCGGCCTGCGCTTCCTCCCCGACCTCCTCTGCCTCAGGCCGGTGATCCTCCAAAGTACACAGCCAGTCTTGGCGATGCAGGGTTTGATTGCACCCGATATAGGTTCTTGCGATCCATCATTAATTCATACGTTCAGAAATTCTACTCATCATGTCCTACAGATCGACAGAATCGACACCATTTTTTTTTTAGTTCTGGGACATACGCACCCAACTGAGGGTAATGGTTCGTATTGTGTAGGCCTACTACTCGACAATCATCACACCATAGTGCAGATCCGCTTGATCCTAGTCGCAACAGGGCAGGTTCCTTACTTACCCCTGGGCGTAGCGGGCTAGGTCCTCCGGCTTGCATATAATCAGTCAGTAGAGGGCACTGATCCTTTGTGTGACCTAACACCTGGCAACGTATACACCAGAGATCCGCGCAAATGTCTTTTCCTCGTTCTTTTCGTAGGTTCAGTATATCTATGTGCATAGCCCTGAGTTGTTCCTGGATTTGTTTGACTCCTGCTGAGGTATCCTCTCGGGGAGCAGCTTCTAACTTCATAGCAGCTTCTACAGCTTTCTCCTGCAATTCAAAGGTCTGCTGATTCATTGGTCTGCGTAGGTGAGGTAACAAAATGGCGATGAACCATTCCGTATGTTTTTTATCATCATACTCAAACCCTCCTTCCCTAATTTCCTTCTTTAACCGTTGATCTGCCTCCCATACTGATTTAGACGCACCTTGTTTGAAGTCCTTTACATTTGCTACTAACTGGGAATAAGACTTTGGCTTGCAGAATTGTTGCTTCAAAGCATCCTTAATATCCTGAATGGAGGCGGTTCCATTCTGGGCAACATATCGCATATACCAATACAGAGCTCTATCTTCGAATGCTAAAGACAGCTGCGCCCTTTTTATTGTATCACTTGCCACATTCTGCGTAGTCCAGACAGAGTCTGCAATGAACCAAAATCGATCCATGTCCTCATCTCCTACCCCTTTGAAGGTAGGTAGTTTCAAATGTGCAGCCATATCACTATCCAGGGATGACATTATCGGTGAATTATTACCCTTGCGTGCCCTAGGTGGTGATGTAGCCGATTCCTTCACCAGGCTATAGGCGGCCCTTCCTCCATCAGGGTTGGTCCAATAATACTTACCACTGCGTGTCGCACTCCCGTCTAGATCTGAGGTCATTCAGTTGGTATGGCTACACAGAATTCTCTTCTCACACAACAACTTCTTGATCAGTAATGGTAACGTCCTCAGAAACTTACCCCAAAATCCTTTGAAGAATCGTCGCTCAGCCTCAGAGTATGATACAAACTGATCAATGGAAAACTCTGTCACAAAGCCTCCTAGCACACTATCCACCTAGTGATCCACTGTGCGTGTAATAGTATTCTTGGTTTTTTCCAGCTGTTAAAGTAGATCTAGAGTCCATTGTGTGACTCGTTTGTCCTTCCAGCACTTCTGGAATTCTACCAGCCTGGCCAACCACTCCTGAAGCTTGATTGCAAAGGTTACAAAGAATATTTCATAGCTTTCAGTAAGAACATACCTATTTTTCCACCTTTCAGCCATTAACTTTTCACTTCGGTTTTCTGTTATTGCAAACTCCTGGATCTCCCTTTCGAACCAGTCCTCGATTTCTTTTCTTTTATGCTTCCAATATTCTCTTGTCATTACTTGATCCCTTTATCAGATCTCTTCTGATCCCGACAACGGAACCATTTGTTGGCTTGAGGGGTCCTGACCTAGGTTCGGTATGTAAGGTTTGCCAACAAACCCCTATACTACTGGCCCTTTTGGCAGTGACCTGCTTGCACAGGTCACAGTCTCACCTGAAGTAGTATGGGTGGGTGCCCAGGTTTCTGCACCCTGAGAAAGGAAGGGTAAGGCAGGCAGGGCTGCGTTCTGTTCAGATTACCTTGTCTCTCTGCAGGGTTAAATATGTATCCAATTGCATCCACGTGCACTAAATCTACAATTATATGCTTTTCATAACATCAACACAACGTTACATAACCAGAACAGAATAGATCTAGATCCAATTCAATGCACAGAATTTCGCAGCATGATATAACCAGAGCAGAACAAATCTGATCATTCAATATTCAGACCTTTGCAACACAAAGACAAAAAATGCATAACATAGTAATTACCAGGAATTCATTTAATAGTACTCACAGATTCAGATCTAATAATCCTGCGTATTCATTCATCAACCTTTCCTTACATTTCCATTCCCAACCTGTGCACACAGCAACAGGGTCCGCACACAGCTGGACTAGGATCTCCGCACACACAGCCACCACGAGTCCATTCCACAAAAACCAAAACAGATTTCTTACACAACAGATCACATCAATAGCTCATCAAATCCTACCTCTTACAATCCGAAATGCCTCTCTATTTATAACAATCTAGCTTTAACATTCCTATGGTCTGCAACCCATGGTTTTCGGACCCCTAGTTTACCCTTTAACCCATTACAATGTGTTCGGGGCTTTGACCCGCCCTAAAACCCCT
Organism: Pinus albicaulis; assembly: GCA_034641835.2. NCBI lineage: Eukaryota > Viridiplantae > Streptophyta > Pinopsida > Pinales > Pinaceae > Pinus > Pinus albicaulis. The sequence goes on along the minus strand of CM076580.1, from coordinate 1,019,627,489 downwards.
ACGCTATACTAAATATAATAAAAAATAACCAAAATGAACTAGTTTCGTAGCTTGTTAGGAGACCCCGTTCCAATAGTGAATGGCCGATTAGGGTTTAGCCTATGAATCAAGCTTATGCAATGGGAATTTCAATATCTATGGTTGATGATAAAGAAATAAGTAAACTAGAGCAGACTAATGTTTGAAATATCCTTTAGCACTGAATTTCAAGAATTGGTCATTCATGACATATGATAAAAATTGACTAAATTTAAACATAACTAAGGGATTGCTTCCATATGAAAACAATGATAGGAATCCAAGAATGAATTCATCTACCCACTGATCATTTTGATGCCCTAAGAGATAAGAAACCATAGAAATCACTTTCCTAGACATCTTTGAAAAAATTGCAGAAGAATATGATGGATTTGTCCTTGGTAATTCTGAATTTTCAGGAAGAAAAGAATGAAAAATATGGGCTCGCTGTTGAAAGGTAAGATTTTGATAAATTTCCATGAGGGAATCAGTCAAAAAAGGATAAAGGGGGCCTTGTGGATTGATCTTCAATGCTTGAAAAATGGACTCAGGGGTTATTGAGAACAAATTTCATTGTTTCTAGCCACTGTGGATCTCGGGTTGGGAAAATAATGACTCTCACACCAATTGATGAATTTAGGGAAATGTTGGGTTTAGGAAAAACAAAATTGGGGCAAAATTGATTCCCAAAAGAAAAATTCATCACAGACATCCTGAAATTTATGATATGCCTAAAAATGGAGTTTGTAGAGATAGCATTCACATTGGGTTTTCATGATTTTATATTGTGTATCAACTAAGGGAAGCTCATTGAGGTTAATTACAGGGGGTAGGGTTCGACTTTCTACAACCATTTTGGATTTTCCCTTTTGACTAGCCATTTTAAGAGAATGATGGAACAAAGGATAATTGAAAAAATTACCTAGTGAAAATGATAGTTGTTGGCATAGTGGATTGTTGTAAATTGTCATCTTCAGTCTATTAGAGGGATTCATGCTTGAACGGATAAAGGAATGGATAATAGAGTGGTAGAAAAGATTACATTTGGAATGGGTGGTTTCAACGGTTTATTTCTAATTATCATTATTGGCATGTCGGATTTATTGAATCAAATGTTAGCAGGTGATTAATAATTCAACGGGAAATTGGCTAAGTTTATCGGAAGATTTGTAAATAGTTATTTTTGCAGGGTAATAGTGGCATGCCAAAATAGCAGGAGGGTTGAAGGGAAGGTTGAAAATAGGCAAAAGTGATTTGTGGAGCGGGGGGGGGGGGGTGTTGGTAAATGGTATAGGATGGGTGGGGTCCCACATTTAACATGAGGGTGCTACGTAAGGATGTGTGATTATGTTAGGTCCCTATATTACTAGTTTAGTCCCTTATTATTATTGTGTAGCCCCATTATTGTTACTGTTGTACCCTTGTAACCCCAATATTGTTATTATTGTACCCTTACAATGTTATTTTTAGGTTGGCTAGGATTATATTGTGGGCCCATGGACTCCTATATATAGAAGGAGGTTTTGGTCATTTGTATCATCCAAGAATTGTTCATTTATGTAATGTATTGGAGGTTTCCCCCTTGAAGTGGCTGATTTCTAAGGCGTTGATCTCTCTTTTCTTCTATTTTTTGAGATGGTTTCACAACATTTGGTATCAGAGCTTTGGATTCTAGGGTTTTGCTGCTCTAAACAGGTGATCGTGGAATTTTCGCTATAACCTTTTTGCTACGAAGGTTCAGAAGCTAAAATTTTTAGAGTGCGAAGCCAAACTCTTGAGAAACATCGTCGCAAAATTTCAAAGCTTGGCTCACAATATGTTTGGAGATATGATCTGTGGAATTTACGATTTTTTTAGGCTCCCGAATTTCATCTCAAAGAGGTGACCGTGGGAAAAACATAATAACTCTCTCTCTGAGCGTTTGATTGAGATTTTGTAAAAAGTGGCTGCAATTACATGGACTGTAGTTTCCTGTCTATAAATTCAGAGCCAAAGGAGGAAACAGTGACATGTGGCAAGTCGTACAAGTTCACTTTACTGAACCAGTCCATAATTAGGTCATTGTGGGATATTGGACATAAATTTTCCTTGAAGAGTCCAAATTAGGTCAGACCTGTGGCACTTGAAAGAGGATTCATAGGGCTACCTTTGAGCTGAATTTCAGATATTGAAGATCCGAAATCATAGAGATAATTTAGTTTCAATATCGAGCTCCTCAAAAGAAAGAAAAAAGTGTGTAATTTTTTTCAAATTACATAAGTCTCATTGGAAAAAATTAGTTTGAATTTATTCGAAGGGCATATTGAAGAATAGATATCAGTATTGGGTTCTAAAATGCCCCCTAAAAATAATTCAACACCCATTAAGCCTTTAGAAGGCTCTACCATGACTCATGAAGACTAAGAAATGCAACATGAGATGTCAAAATTATAAGAGCAAGTGCACCTATCGCAAAGAGCAACAAAAAATGAAATGGAAGTTTTGAAGAAAGGCATGGAAAATAAGATGGATGGTTTGAAGACAGGCATGGAAGCTAATATGGAGGGCATGGAAGTTGGCATGGAAGCTAAGATAGATGACATGGAGGCTAAGATTGATGAAAAAATGGAAAACATGAAGAATGATCTAAAAGTAGACATCAAAGGTTTGGCAAAGTTGATACAAGAAATGTTTCCTAATGGCGAAAAGATAGTAGAGGAAACTCATGATGAGAAAAAAATAAATTTTAATCATGATTTCATAAACTCTAATGTTGGATGGAAGAACCACCATATTCCAAAGATGGATATGAGGAAATTTGATGGCAAGGATCCAGTAACATAGATACTACAGTTGGAGAAATATTTTGATCTCAATAATGTGCAAAACACACAAAAGGTACACACTGCAACTTTGCATTTAGAATAAAATACATTTGTATGGTGTCGATGGCTTTGCTTTCGTAAAAAAATTGTCACTTGATCAATTTTTACAGAGGAAATGATAGTACATTATGAGGATACAAAAAGAAATACCTTCTTTAGCCAATTGATAAATCTCAAACAAAAGGGTTTAGTGGCAGAGCACATTGAGGACTTCCAAAAATTGAATATATGGGTAACTGATATTCTAGAGGGACACAAGATTAATGTCTTCATAGGGACTTTAAATGATAACATCCAACATGAAGTTCAAGTTTGGGAACCTGATTCATTGGAAAATACATTCAGGTTGGCAAGAAAAATTGAATGTAAATTTATGGCAACAAGGAAGCCTACCACTCACATATATAAAGATGGAAGTGTTGCTACTCCTAGACTTCCACAACCTAAAAGGTTGACACCACAAAAATTGGAAGAAAAAAGAGAAAAAGGGCTTTGCTACAGTTGTGATAGCAAATACACTAAAGGTCATAAGTGTGCTGAGAAGAAATTATTTTACATAGATTGTGAAGAGGAAAAAGAAAATGAACAAGAAGAGGATATACACCAGGAACCAACCCAAGAAGAGGAAGAAATGAGTCCGACCATATCGTGTAATGCATTGGCAGGAATTACCACTCCTCAAACTCTCAAGATAGAAGGACATATCAAGAAGAAAAAGGTAATAGTGTTGATTGATTCAGGTAGTACCCATAATTTCATTCATTGTAAGGTAGCCAAGGAATTGAATTGTTTCCTATACCCAGCACCAGAATGTCAAGTGATGGTTGCAAATGGAGGAACTATAAATTTCTCTGGAAAATGCCATAATATCAAGCTAACCATAGGGGAATATGTATTGAATAGTCCAATGCTTTCCATTCCTATGGGAGGTGCTGATGTTGTACTAGGAGTACAATGGTTACAATCTTTGGGGACGGTAGCTTTTAATTTTCAAGAACTTTTCTTGAATTTTTTTTTAGAAGGAAAGGAAGACGAATTACGGGGTATTGCAGGGAAGCTGGGAAAGATAATAATCTCTAATGTCATGAAAAAGCTTCTAAAGAAAGAACAACGAGGCATAATTGTAGAATTATGCTCACTAGAAGTTCCAACATCAAAATCATCTATTTCTGCAGATCTCCAAAAAGTCTTGGACAATAATTCCAAGGTTTTTGAAACTCCAAAAGGACTCCCACCTATTCGTGATCATGATCATGCTATTCATTTGATTCCAGGAAGTTTTCCTCCAAACATCAGGCCTTATAGATATCCTTATGTCCAAAAGATCGAAATTGAACGTATGATTGCAGAAATGTTAGAGGCGGGTATAATTCAACCTAGTCAAAGTTCTTTCTCTGCTCCTATAGTATTGGTACACAAGAAGGATGGATCATGGCGAATGTGTCAGGATTATAGGGAGCTCAATAAGCTCACCATTAAAGATAAATTTCCCATTCCTGTGATTGATGAACTATTGGATGAATTACATGGAGCAATTTATTTTACCAAGTTGGATCTTCGTTCAGGATATCATCAAATTAGAATGAAGACTGAAGATATTCCAAAAACAACATTTCGAACTCATGAGGGTCATTATGAATTTTTGGTCATGCCTTTTAGCCTTACCAATGCACCTTCTACATTTCAAGGATTGATGAATTCCATTTTCAAACCCTTCCTTAGAAAATTTGTGCTAGTATTTTTTGATGATATACTAATCTACAGCAGGTCTTGGAAGGATCATGTTGAACATGTTGATAGGGTGCTCAAACTATTGCGGAGAAAAAATTATATGCAAAAACATCCAAATGTTTCTTTGGAGTACAAGAGGTGGAATATCTGGGTCATATTGTATCTCACGAGGGTGTTAAGGTAGACCCTAACAAAATTAAAGCCATTAAGGAATGGAAAGTCCCCACAACCATAAATTAGTTGCGAGGATTTCTCGGGTTAACAGGGTATTATCGCAAGTTTGTTAAGAATTATGGGAGAATAGCAGCACCTCTAACAACATTATTGAAGAAAGATGCATTTTCATGGACTCCTGAAGCAACTAAGGCCTTTGAACATCTTAAGAGGCAATGTGCCTAGCACCGGTCTTAGCTACGCCAAACTTCACAAAAACCTTTATTGTGGAATGTGATGCCTCAGGAAATGGAATTGGTGTTTTTTTAATGAAAGAAGTGTTGGCCGGATAAATCGTTCTTGCGGACAAGACCGATCTCCCTAGTGTCAGAAGACAATCTAGCAACAAACGAACAACTAAGTTTGTCTTTCTCTAGATATATTCGTTTTACAAATAAATGTTATGAAGGTGTCGATCCTACCTTGGATCCAAATGCTTATTTGTGGTCGTAGTGCTTCCGTCGCATCAATAATCCTTCGTCGCAACAAGGGCCCTTTTGTCACAAGAAAGTATCATCTTTCGTTGATCTGCAATCACAAACAAGAAAATATCAATAGCACCTGTATAACAAATAATCATAAAACATACCTATCATAGTGATCGAGGAATCTATGAAATAAACGATCAAACGACAACTTATTGAAATAAACAATCGAACGACAATTTATTGAGAAAAACAGAACTTGATTGTATTAATCTTAAAATATACAGAAGAACCTTACAACCTTAGCCTTGATGTTCGAAAGGCCTTCCCGGGGTCCGAAGCAGGAATCTCCTCCACTTTGATAAGTCTTACACTCTTCCTCCAGGAGCACAAAGAAGTATGTGATCTTTCCTCTCAAAAGCTCAGCAGAAAGAAGTCTAAATCTTAACAGCACTTCAACTCAAAAACACATAAAACTTGAACTCTAATTCTCCATCTCCATAATCTCCATCTCCAATAGTTTTAACTTCTTGAACTTAACCCAAAAGGCTACCCAATGCCTCCTTTTATAGAGCAGATGAGGAGGTTAGGATTCCACCTTTAAAGGGATAGAACCCTCCTTCAAAGGGATAGGCTCCTCACATCAAGGGATTAGTTCCTTAAGGTGTGGGATGCATGCACCTTACCAAAGCGTACTCATCCCCAAAAAATCTCATCCAGAACCTTCTAGAATTGACCAAAATTCAACTTTTTTGGTTTAATTTCGCGCATTTTTGACTTTACAGGGGTACCGCACCTATAACACTGGAAAAATGCGTTCTAGAACGCAGTTTATCTTCACATTACCTGCGTACCCAAGCTAAAAACGCAGGTAGGCTTCATATTAACTGCGTACCCAAGGTTTTTTGAGCTTTTTAGGGTTTTTTCTCCAGTTTCAGGGCATGGAATGAGGAACAAAGGTTGTAAGACTTGCAAAGGAGGCATGTATGAGTGTTTAATGAGCTCATACAGTCAGCAGAATGTCAAGGTGACAGTTTTCAGTGTAACAAATTGCCCCCTAAAGTGCGAAGTCTGAAATAGATGAAGATGAAGTCTGTCATATATGAAGAGTGAAGTACTTTATCATTTCAAGGATCATCCTGTGGACACCCCGGTCGGAACCTGTCAAAACATTCAATGCAAAATATATATGTGTAATCATATCATCGCTGAGGTAGGCATTCCCATGCTCGGTCAAAACTAACCCCCAAAACTATTCTAAATTGTTCGATACGGGGACGGATTTTGAATGCATCATCGATATAGACATATGTATGTACGATGTAAGTGTGACCATGTGTTTATAAATAGTCACTTGTACAATGATAACAAAATTCCTCGCGGCCTGGATGGTGGAAACTAGATCCGGGGTCTTGATTTCCGCATCTCGGGCTAATGCAGATTCTAGCCATGTGAATAAATGTCGAACACGAACATGGTAGAAACCATGATTACCATAGTCAATGATGTGAGCTGATATGCGGTGTGAGAGAAACCACCGGTAATGTCCGTGGCTCTCAAAGTACTGATCACAATCATATGATAACCGAAATCAATAGTGATCGAACATGAATAATTTCACGGAATCATTCGATCGAAGGTCAATGATGCAACCTGTCGTCGAAGGCGAGAAACCTGCCATTGAGGCATGCAGATTTCAAGGTACTGACGATTTCTAGATCAACTTCCTAGATAATGAGCTGTCGTCGATAGAAAGTGATCCGTCATAGGCAAGCCCACAACACGAAATCATAGATCAAGTTTTGAAAATATGTCGGCAAGGACTGACTCAGGGATGGTCAAAAATGGATGACAGATATTTTGCAGATGAATGGTTTACTTGAACTGTCCTCTTGAACACATAACGACACTGCAGATGGCTTGGTGACAATTGACCCAAAGCTAATACCCGGAAACTGGATGAAAACTTTCAATGAGGTTTGATTAACTATTAGGCAAAGGATTTCCCAACCCAGGTGAATGAAAGTGTCGTGTTCAAGAGTGGTCGACTGAATTTTCGAAGAATCAAAATACAACAAACACGCCCATTTTCCTCTCTTTTCCCCCACCATTTTTGGCAAGTACCTCTTTATTTTTGACAAGCTTGAGGAGGATAACATTTGCTTGTTTATAAGCTCATCCTTCGGATGAGTCCAACTTAGTTTAAGATTCAAACCCTAAGAAGGAGTGGTTCGTTCTTGTTAAAAATTAAACAGGTCCTTTACTGTTAAATTTTAACGAGTCCAGTATAGGAGAAACTCGGTGTTTTTCAATTTTAGGGAGTCAGAAGAAAAACTTAAGGAAACTCCGTGGGTGTACTTTTTCGTAAATTTAGTCTCTCGAGCCCGAAAAAGGATAAAATAATGCGGGAGAGAACTCTATTGACCATATTTAGTCAATGTATACCTTTTTCGTAAATAGTCCATTTCAGTCCGTAAAAGGGGTAAACTTATACTGAAGGGACGACTGTTCATTTACTTTAACGAGTTCGAATAGTCAAGTACTCGGCAATCTTTTCATATTTAGAGAGTCTGAAAAGGGCTTAAAAGAGAACTCCAAGGTTTCGCTTTTTCGGTAAGTTTTAACGAGTTCGAAAAAGGGATAAAAATGTACTCATGGTTTTCACTTTTTCGTAAGTTTTAACGAGTTCGAAAAAGGGATAAAAATGTACTCCTGTGGCCGACTTTCAATTTAATTTACGAGCAGGAAAAGACGGAAAGAACTCGGCATTTTTATATGTTTTACGAGAATGAAAAATAGCAAAATGATCTCGGGATTTTCATGAGTTTAACGAGTCTTGAAAATAACCAAAATTGACTCAAGATAAGTTTCATTTTTACAAAAAGCTTGAAACAGAGAGAAAATTGTGCTTGATGCCCCCTAAGCGTAACTGCTAGAGCGCATGCCCCCCCAGCTTCATTTCATTCAACTAAGTACACTAGTAATAAATAGTTGGATGGAATGAAGGTTCATTTACGAGATCATATGAAAGACCCGACCTAAAAACTAACCTAAATCTAACATTTACGAGGTCTATTCAAAGACTCGACTCAATTAGGGGAGGATTTGTTTCATTTTTTAACGAGCTTGACACAGGAAAAGAACTATGCTCATGGAAACGTGTTTCATTTTTTAACGAGGTTGACACAGTAAAAGGAACTATCCTCAGCTAACTACTTATTTCTAATCTACCTACATAACCTACTGATTCATTTTTTAATGAGGTTGACACAGGAAAAGAACTGTCCTCATACCTAATTCATTTTTTAACGAGGTTGAATCAGTAACAGGAACCATCCTCATGACCAAATGATTCATTTTTTAATGAGGTTGACACAGGAAAAGAATTGTCCTCATACCTAATTCATTTTTTTTTAATGAGGTTGACTTAGTAACAAGAACTATCCTCAGACCAACTGATTCATTTTTTAATGAGGTTGACACAGGAAAAGAATTGTCCTCATAAACTATTTATTCTAATCTACCAATCTACTCTCTACAATCTACCTACATGTTTCATTTTTTAAGGAGCTTGACACAAGACAAGAACTCTGCTCCAGACACCTGTTTCATTTTTAACGAGGTTGACACAGTACAAGGAACTATCCTCACCTACATGTTTCATTTTTTAAGGAGGTTGACACAGTAACAGGAACTATCCTCACCGACTAACTGATTCATTTTTTAATGAGGTTGACACAGGAAAAGAACCATCCTCAGACACACTGATTCATTGTTTAACGAGGTTGACACAGTAAAAGGAACTCTCCTCACTCACTGATTCATTTTTTAACGAGGTCGACTCAGTACAAGGAACTCTCCTCAGTCACACTGATTCATTTTTTAACGAGGTTGACACAGTACAAGGAACTCTCCTCACTTCCCGGGGTCCGAAGCAGGAATCTCCTCTACTTTGATAAATCTTGCACTCTTCCTCCAGAAGCATAAGAGGTATGTGATCTTTCCTCTCAAAAGCTCAGCAGAAGGAAATCTAAATCTCAACAGCACTTCAACTCAAAAATATTCTCCAAAAAACTTCACTCTAATTCTCCATCTCCATAACCTCAATCTCCAATAGTTTATCTTCTTAAAACTTCACCCAAAAGGCTTCCCAATGCCTCCTTTTATAGAGCAGATGAGGAGGTTAGGATTCCACCTTTAAAGGGATAGAATCCTTCTTCAAAGGGATAGGCCCCTCACATCAAGGGATTAGTTCCTTAAGGTGTGGGATACATGCACCTTACCAAAGCGTACTCATCCCCAAAAAATCTCATCTAGAACCTTCCAGAATTGACCAAAAATCAACTTTTTTGGTTTAATTTCGCGCTTTTTTAACTTTACATGGGTACCGCACCTATAACACAGAGGAAGTGCGTTCTAGAACGCAGTTTCTCTTCACATTACCTGCGTACCCAAGCTAAAAACACAGGCAGGCTTCATATTAACTGCGTACCCAAGGTTTTTTGAGCTTTTTAGGGTTTTTTCTCCAGTTTCAGGGCATGGAATGAGTAACAGAGGTTGTAAGACTTGCAGAGGAGGCATGTATGAGTGTTTAATGAGCTCATACAATCAGCAGAATGTCAAGGTGACATTTTTCGGTGTGAAGGAAGACCCATTGCTTTTGAAAGTCATCCAATCAAAGAAAAGTATTTACAGAAACCTATTTATGAGAAGGAAATGTTAGCAATACTGCATGCACTAAAGAAATGGCGAACTTACCTAATGGGAAGACACTTCAAGGTAAAAATTTATCATGATAGTCTTAAACACTTTTTGGAACAAAGACTATCTTCAGAAGAGCAGCAAAAATGGGTCACAAAGATGTTGGGTTATGACTTTGAAATAATCTACAAAAAAGGAAAGCTTAATGTTGTTGCAGATGCACTCTCAAGAAAGAATGAAGCGGTGGAAGCATTGCTTTGTGCCATTTCTATTATCCAACCAGATTGGATAACTGAAGCAAGAGATGAATGGAAGAAGGACAAAGATGTATGGATACTCATTCAAAAGTTGCAGCAAGATCCTAGTACATCTGATACATTTAGTTGGAAAAATGATTCCTTATTGTACAAAGATCGCTTATATCTTTGTAAGAATTCCCAACTAAAACAAAAGATTCTTCTGGAATTGCACACTTCTCCTTTAGGAGGACACTCAGGATTTTTAAAAACTTACCACAGGGTGAAGAAAGAATATTTTTGGGATGGCCTTAAATCTGATATTCGAAAGTTTGTGGCGGAATGTTTGGTTTGCCAGCAGAATAAAGTGGAAACAATTAAGACCCCAGGACTTCTACAACCTTTATCCATTCCAAGTCAACGTTAGGAGGAGATTTCAATGGATTTTATCACAGGTTTACCTAAGTCCGAAGGAAAGAGTGTCATCATGGTGGTAGTTGATAGACTTACCAAGTATGCACACTTTTGTGCATTATCTCATCCATTTAAAGCAAGTACAGTTGCTACTACAGTTATGGACAGAATTCAAAAGCTACATGGAAGCCCAAGGGTTATTGTGAGCGACAGAGATCCCATTTTTACTGGAAATTTTTGGATGGAGTTATTTTATTGTTTGGGTACTCAATTAGCTCATAGCTCATCTTATCATCCTGAATCTGATGGTCAAACTGAGATAGTAAATAAATGTTTGGAAGGATATCTTCGTTGTTTTGTATCTGATAAACAAACACAATGGGTCAAGTGGTTACCTCTTGCTGAATGGTGGTATAACACTTCCTTCCATACTGCAGCAAAAATGACCCCATTTATGGCACTTTATGGATATCATCCACCATCCATCACATCATCTTTAAGGGAAAATTCGAAGGTTCAAGCGGTGGAAGATCACATCGAGCATCAGCAAGAAGTTCTCCAACTCTTAAAGGATAACCTGAATTTGGCACAAAATCGAATGAAACAACAGGCAGATCAACATCGCAGCGAGAGAAGTTTTGATATAGGAGATTGGGTATTTTTACGGCTACAGCCATATAAACAAATGTCCCTCAAGCAAGCTAAGAAGGATAATAAATTATCGCCAAAGTACTATGGTCCTTACAAGGTGTTGCAAAAGATTGGTACTATGGCATACAAATTGGAGCTTCCTGCTTCTTTGTGAGTGCATCCAGTTTTCCATGTTTCATGCTTAAAGAAGGTTATAGGTGAAAATCTTCTAGTTCAAACAATATTGCCAAAACTTGATGAGGAAGGAAAATTCATATTGGAACCTGAAGCGGTCATGGAAACAAGAACTCGACAGCTACGAAATAGATCAATTTCAGAGTATCTCATCAAGTGGAAGAACTTACCCACTGAAGATTCTACATGGGAGGATGAGAATTTTATAGAAAAGCACCTAGAGCTACTCAAGCGTTGAGGACAACGCTTTTTTGAATGAGATGGGCATGTTAGGTCCCTATATTACTAGTTTAGTCCCTTATTGTTGTTGTGTAGCCCCCTTATTGTTACTGTTTGACCCCTGTAGCCCCTATATTGTTATTATTGTGCCCTTACATTGTTATTGTTAGGTCGGCTAGGATTATATTGTGGGCCCATGGAATACTATATATAGAAGGAGGTTTTGGTCATTGTATGATCCAAGAATTGTTCATTTATGTAATGTAATGGAGGTTTCCCCCTCGAAGTGGCTGATTTCTAAGGTGTTGATCTCTTTTTTCTTCTATTTTTGGAGCTGGTTTCAAAACAAATTATTTAAAAACAAATTTTCGGACCCTGCCCCCTCCATTTTCCGTCGAGAGTATGGGGGGTCCTGCAATTGAGCATCGACCATTGATCCCGGTGGGTATAATCTGAACCGTTGGAAATTTCTCACTGATTAACTCTTTTGGTAGAAATTATATTATTATTCATTTTAGAAACATAAAATGCACAGGTAAAATTAAGTTACAACATCAAATCCATCTGGGGACTGCTTCCTCCTGTGGGATGCAAAGAACCTGCAGATCCATATGCCTTCTCCTCGGGCTATGGAGTCTTTTCCATGAAAAATCACACTTCTTCTTGAAATGTAAACAAACCAAATATAAACAATGTTGATGATGAAAGAAATTACTCAGTATTATATGTAATGTTTCAAATATTTCCCATTGACTGACAATGAGGAGTATTCTCCTTCCAAATTCCAAAGGATGAATGTATTATTTCCTTTTACTTCTGCAATGTTGAGATGTCCCAACCATAGGTTATTGAAATTTCCATGCTTTCCTCTTTCTTCTCTTCTTGCATCCCATATGGGAACCAAGAATCCTTGTCTGAAATCCCTTTCTATAGCTTTCCTGTCAAAAACATTCTTCATCTTTTCCTGATACTGTCGAAGTTTATGTTGAACTTCATCTCTGTCTTTATTTAATTCAATAATTTGATTTATCCTTCTTGAAAAATCACCAGTCTCTTCATATGACTCCTGAAAAAACTTCATGACTGGAAATGCTAATTGTGTAGGGAAAATAGTTTTTATTCCATAAACAAGGTGATTTACCAGTTGACCTTTTAGGTGAAACCCTATTTTCCCATACTTGCATATTTCAGATGATTGTCCCAGTTTCTTTTATGATCTGCTAACACCTTCTTGATGACTTTGATTATACTTTTATTTGATGATTCTTCAAGCCCATTCCATTTTGGATAGTAAGGGGTAGAATGATGCAAATGGAAATGATATTTTGTCAAAATTCAATCTTATTAATGTTCTTAAAATCTTCAGCATTATTTTTAACTATCTTCCTTGGACACCCTAATATAGAAAAAAAAATTCTTCAATAAATTTCATCATTACTGTGTTAGTTTCATTCCTTACAGGAATAGCTTCTATCCACTTTGTGAAGTAATTCATTGTTATGAGTATCCATCTATTTTGATTACTTGAAGAAAGAGTTATTTCATCAATAAAATTCAGTCCCCTCTACAATAAAGGGGCTTCAACTGAAACTGGAATAAGCGGTAGAGCAGCGAGTCTTTGTTTTACTGCAAAAATCTGACAATGAAGACAAATTCTCACCTTTGATCCAACCTGTGCAAATAAATTTAGCCAGTAGGATCCTACTCTAAGTATTTTATTTGTTATTTCTTTCCAAGCATAATGATCTCCACATACTCCTTCATGAAACTGTTCAATCACTCCTTTTGTTTCACTTTTATTCAAACATAATAAAATGATATTTAATGGATCCTTCCAATATAGATTGGAATTTAATATACAATATTTGATTTCTTTGAGCTTTTAAGAGAGCTACATTTATTTCAAGCCCAATTGGACATGATATTCAAAATCATGCCAAAAATGTACAATGTTTTTATACCAATCATAAAATAGAAATTTTTCATCAATATGTAGTGGAAGTGGTACTAAAATGGAAGAAGTTTCTTCTGGATTGTTCTCCTCTCAAATCTAATAAGGTTCTTGTGTATTATTCTCCTCTCAAACCTAAGAATGTTCTTATGGATTATTCTCTTCTGAAAGCTGCATGATTGAGTTGATGTCCAAAATTTTACAATTTGATTCTGCCAACAACTTGCGTAGACCTTTTCCTTTTACCAGATTTGTAGGTTTGATATCTATACCAAACTTTGGGAACTTAGAAATCCATCTTACCCTCTTTCCATATGTATTAGGCTAAGTGAATAACATCTTTACTTCATTGTTAGGCACATAAGAAATTAAAGAAGAATGCAGAACATAAATCCTAAATGCCTTCAAAGTTTGTACCAAAGCATAAGCTTGTTTTTGTATTATGGAATATTTTATTTTTTCATCCCTAATAACTTTTCTAAATAAAGCAATTGGTTGCTCCTATTGGTCTTCATTTTTTCTGCAATAAAACTATTGCTATTGTGGTGTCTGAAGCGAATGAGAAAATACTGAAAAGTTTGGAATAATAAGGATTGGAAAGTACTGGTGCATCACTTTTTTGATCTAAGAAAAATAAAATATAAATTGTGTGGTCAAATTTGACTTCATTATCTTTCTTGAGCACATCAGTAATGTTTTTAACCATTTTACCATAGTTAGGTACAAATCTTCTTAAAAAATTTATCCTCCCTAAGAATGACTGAATTTCTTTCTTATTTATGGGAAAACTGATTACTTGAATTGTTGAAACTCTTTTAGGGTCAATTGTACCTCCTTCCTTTGAAATTATATGCCCTAACAATTTCCCTTCCCTCATAGAAAACAATGATTTTTTAGGATTAAGAGAAATCCCAAATTGTCTAGATCTCTGAAAAAATTTCCTCAAATATTTGATATGTTTAGCCTTAGACTCATAAAATACTATCAAATCATCAAGGTAAATAACTATGAACTTGTTTACCTTACCAAAAAATTCCAAATACATTGCTATTTGAAATGTTGCATCAACATTGATTATATTGAAAGGAATTTTGGCATATATGAAAGTACCCCATGGAGTTGTGAATGTTGTCTTTTATTTGTATTCTTGACCAACAAACATCTGATTATATCTAGAAAAACCATCCAACATTGAGATCTTGTCAGAATTTGTTACTCTTTGAAGCAATTGACCCATTTTTGGTAATGGATAATTATATTTCAATGACAATTTGTTTAGGTGTATAAAATCAATACAAAGTATTATTTATTCATTCTTCTTCCTAACAGCCACCAGGTTATCTATCCATTCATAATATGTTAAAGGAATCATTTTCTTTTGCATCCAAGAACATTCTTACTTGTTTCTCAATAATAGACAATAGGATTGGATTGATCCTTCACAATTTTTGTTGAAATGGCTTAGCTCCTGGTTTCAGGGGAATTTTGTGCTCAATGATAGTCATGTCATAAGTTTTCAATCCTTCATATGACCATGCAAATACATATTTGTATTATTTAAACAAATTGAAATATTTTTCTATTATGTCCTCTGGAAAACTGGCTGAGATTTTAACATTTCTTATTTCTTCTACAATACCAATATTATAGTCTTGTAAATCTTCCTGTTGTGAATTTAACAATGAATATTTTGATACATCATTTTGATCAAACAATTTTTCAAGAGGAATTAATCTCGTTGGAATATGATTACTTGGTAACTAAATGATGTCATGATTAGCTATTTTCTGTTATAAGTTCATACCTGAATCAACACCATTTTCTTTTAATTCATCGTTGTTTTCTTCTTCAACATGTAAGCCAGAAAATTCATCAATAACTTGCAAAAAATTCTTCAATTGTTCATCATCTTCAAAGACTTTCTAGTGTCTTAAATTTTTTGGGATGGAAAGTCTATATTTCACTTCAATATGAAACTGTAACCACAAAGGATCTGGTATTTTGAAAGTGCTTGCAGAAACTGCCAAAGAATCAACATGAATATTATCTTCTCTTAGAATTGTTGAAAGCTTGAAAATAATTTTCCACACATCTCTGAGTCTAGGATGCGTTGTTTGACAAAGATTTCTGATTTGTTTTACTATCAATTCTGAATGACCAAATACTACTAGAATTTGTACCTTCAAATTTTTAGCTAACTCTAATCCCAAAATTAAAGCCTCATATTCTTCCAATTTATTAGAGACTTCAAAATCTAACTTGAAGGATTGAGTAATGTTCTTCTTTTTAGGTGAAATTAGTACAATTCCTTCTCAGTCTCTATCCTTAGAAAATGCTCCATCAAAATACATTTTCCAAACATCGCTATTTGAAATATGAGGAATATTTATAGTTTCTTCAATTATGGTTTGTGGATTGCACAAATCATTTGTTTCCAAAGTAAAAACCCAAAATATTGAACACTAGCATATATAGGATGGTTTACTGCTTGAATAGCTTTACACACAATGTTTATGAATATTACTTCTTTATACAACCTTAAATGTTCACCTCCATAGATTGAGTTTGTAGCATAGGAAATATCCATTTGTAAGCTTCCTCCAATCTTAACAAAAAAAATATCTTGATAATAGCATACCAAAGTTAGGAGGAATTTCTGTGACTACTATATCCAATACTATGCTCTTCACAAGGATTTGAGCAAGGGTGACAACTAGATCTTTGACTAATCCCAAGAAATGTACTTTCTTTGAGTCAAATGTGTACAAATCATGATAGGGTCTGGTAATTTTCACTTGAATTTGGTCCATGATAAATATAGGCATCAGATTATGGGAAGCACCAGAGTCTAACATACAGTTGTATAATAGAAAAACATGAACTTTTAATGTAACATAGAAAGGTGGCACACTTTCATCTATCATAGCTCCAAAAACTACTAAAGACTTCTCATCATGTAGGCTAATCACATCTCCTTCAATATATACACTTGAATATTGTATCCATTTAGAATCCTGTTGTTTATAGCCTAGATTCCTTGAAAGTTCAGATAAGGGAATTGGAATTTTTACCCTTTCTAATTCTCTTTCAACATTAGAGATAGTTGGAACAAATTTTTATGTAGTATATTGCTCTTGTGACTGGTTTTGAGGTTGAACAAAAGGAGTTTCAAAAAATTTATCTTGAGGCTCA
Organism: Pinus albicaulis; assembly: GCA_034641835.2. Taxonomy (NCBI): domain Eukaryota; kingdom Viridiplantae; phylum Streptophyta; class Pinopsida; order Pinales; family Pinaceae; genus Pinus; species Pinus albicaulis. The sequence continues at coordinate 1,019,610,700 of CM076580.1, read as the reverse complement.
TCAAAGGTAACATTTTTTATAGGCCTACCATGGCCTTGTCTAGGTCTTAGGTTATATCTTCTATTCATTTCACCAATGAGAAAATCATAAAAAGCTTGATATTTAGAAACTTGAGAGGGTTATTTATTCTGAGAAAGAGGTTAATTTTTTATTCTGAGAAAGAGGTTATTCTGAGAAAGAGGTTAATTTTTTTATTTATAGGGACATTATAATTTTAATATGACTGGTCATCAAAATAATTAATATCATTGGTCACAATTGGGACTATTTCTTCAGGGTTTTGATCATCAACCATTAATGGAGGTTGAATTTTTTGGTCATTATTTGGTCTTTGCAAAATTTGTGGTTGGAAAGGTCTTATGAATTGGGTTTGAGTTCTATTTAAATTTTGCTGAGGTACTCTAGGTTGAACTTCCATTCTTGATATTCAAGTGGATATATTTCTCAATAATAAAGCTATTTCATCAATTTTATAGTCCTCTTCTCTATTCTTCGATGATGAACTACTTTGTTATTTATCTTTCATTCTCATTTCAATTTTCTTTGACTTAGATTTCAATTTAGAAGCTGTTTATCTGTTAGCTTCTACCTAAATTTCATTAGTCTGCATATCTGCTATAGTTAAGATTTTATTTCTCTAAGAATTACAAAAAAAATCATCATCAAAGGGTTTAGAAAATATAACTTTAGTTTCAGTGACTGGAGGTTTACAATCTAGTGGCATCTTATTGTAAATCTTATTAAAACTTTTGATAAATTCAACAACAGTTTCACTGGTATCCTCTTCAAATCTTCAAATTCTATTAAGAAATACACAATATAATTTTTAATTTCCCATTGATTCTTGAAGATATTTGTTAATTCAGTCCATGTATTTATAGAATTTTCTTGTAATTACCTGAACCATATTCTGACATTTCCCTCTAATAATTGGAAAAATATTCTCATATAAACATCTTCATGTTCAATGTTCATATTGTCCTCAAAGTCATAAAATACAATGAAATGATATTCTACAGATGGTCCAATCTCTCCATTAAATATGGGAAAATGTTTCAAATATCCTTGAGGAAAATCATGAATTTGATTTGCTGGTGGAAGTACTAATGTTGCATATTGATATTTCACAACATGCCTAAATCCAACCATCTGATATTGTGGTAAAACTTCTTGTTTAGATGATACCAATTTAGAAGGATATGATTGTTCTAGAACTGTAGGTTTTTTAAGAAACTGAGGATAAATTACTAGCTTTTGGACTTCAGGAGAGATCATTTTTTGATATTCAAACGCTAAAGGATTAGTATAAATATTTAGTTCCTCTTTAGTATTTACAGAAGTGGATGGATAAGTATGTATAACAGAGGAAATAAAATCATAAGGTTTAAGTTCAGGAAAATAAATTTCAAGTTCTACTTTTGTATCAAATGCTTCTGAAAGGGAGACATGAAGATCGAAGGAATCAAGTTGATGAACTAATAAAGTAGATTGAATATCTACTCCTCTAGAAAGGTTTTCTAAAAATTTAGGTGGTAAATATGGAAATTCAACAGGGATTTGGATTGATTGAAAAGGATCAGACTTTGATACTACTTTAGGTGGAAGAGAGGCAAAAGTAGAAGTGGAAGCTTCCAATCTGAATGTGATCTAGTATGCCTGTGTGAAGCCAAATTTGATATGTGAAGTCGTCAAGTTAAATATTTTAGCCTTCTAACCTATTATTCACCATTAAGATGTAAGCCTAATCATTTTCCCAGGAAATCACTTCAAAATTCGTTCCCTGACAACATCCTCAATCTAATGTTGTATCTTTGTAGACAGTTCTGTGCTTGGGAACTGTGCCAAAGCATCTAAGTAAGGGTTTTAATTGAATTGGATGACCAATGAATTAAAACCTTTAGCACATGGATAATCAAAATATTTCTGAGAATTTCAAAGGGATGATTTTCATTCATAACAACATAAAATCTTTGAATTGATTTTGAAAGTGGAAAAGGGAGAAGATATATGTCAATTAAACATTCATACTGAATATTTAATTAACCAGATACATTTGATGCATGGAGAAGAATAAAACACACACACACACACACACACACACATATTCAAGATATGATAGAAGGAAACACTTTAAAGGTGCAGAGGAACTAATTTAAGTAGAATGTTCAATTAGCTAATCTCCATAATGATGATAACTTTGCAGTGGTTTGTCAGGGAAGTTAAAGCTTAACTTAGCCTTACCCCACCTCCTATATTACCTTTAATATACGATGAAAAACAGAGATGAATAAGTCAGAAAGAATCACAGGAACACAAATGTTATTAAGAGTGAAGTCATAATCCTTTGATTATCTTCAAAAAAATTTCAGAAGTGTACAATAATGTCAATGGATTATCAAAAGGGTTCAACCATTCTTGCTTTGAATTATAAAATATTTATAGAGTGTAATTCAAAACTATCTAAATTTAATACAATCCCTTACAAAATACAATATTTATCCAAAATGATTTGGATATATCAAACTAACACAATAAAAAAATATTTTTTTTTGAAACTCGTTGCATATTCAACACTCTATTCAAGGGTGTTGTTGGTAGTTGTTTCCTTAAAAAAAATTTCTACTCTTTATTCTCCTTCGTTCGCTTTGTTGGCACCTAAAAATGTGTATTCATCTCCTGTTGTTCTGTGTTGTGGGCTTGAAATTCTGCATTCATTTTTACTCGATGAGTTCGAGTAACTTATCTCATATTTTGTTATCTGGAATGGTGAATTTAATTACTTTTCAATATGCTTCATCCAACTCTATGTAGTTTTCAAAAGTTGGCTTAGTAATAAATAAATGTTGAATTTCATGGTGGATAAATAGATCATATTCTAGGCCTTCAATGAATGATTTACCACTTATGATTCATTTTACTATATAAATTTTTGATATATATGATGATATTTCAAGTAATTTGTGCTGGTAATTTTATAATGGAGTCGATTGGCCTCTAGAATCTCTTAGAGGTGGAAGTCCTTTTTTTCGTAAGATATTAAATTTCTCATGTAATTTGTTTACCTACACTTTTAAGTTTTGACATTTATTTTCTAATTGCAACATTAAATTTCTTTTATTCAAATATTTTCTGACTTCTAGGACTATGTGTGTCCTATATTCAATTCCTAATTCCTCCAATTCCTCCTTGGTCTTTGAATTCAACACTTCCTGTCTTGTGATCCATGTATTCTTTAATCTCTGTTATGGCTACCTTTGATCTTGTCACCAATTCTTCTTATTCAAAGATAATTTCAATAGATGTCTACAGCTCTGTTATGGTTGAATTGATATCAACCAATATCTTTTCCTTTGCTTTAGATAGTGTCTGTGTTGTCAGTGATTCATCTTCATAATTTTCAACTTGTTTGGTTAGCTTGAATTTTTTCTGTCTTTCAGATATATATGCATTATATTATTTAAGCTCGTTTTCCTCCATTCTCTACCATGTTGTTTTCAACTTCTCAATTTCCACATTCCTTAGGGATAAATATCCCCTGGCCTTTGATAAATGTTTCCCCAATGACTCTCTATGTTTGTATTGTAAATGTCCCTGCACTTGTCTATTGTTCTTTTTCCTTTAGCAAGATTTCAATGTCAGCCTCCATTTTCTGTATTTGGATGTTCTGATCCACAATAATTTTAAACATGTTTTCTTTCACTTTTTCCAAGTGCCCTACTTCTTTAGCTTGTGGAAGTTCTATCGTAGGTAGCTTTAGATGCTTTCTGAGTTCTTGTAGATCTGAATTTCTTCTTTTGATTATTTCTTCAACAACATTTACATCACTAGGATCCACCTCTAGCTTTATCACTAGATCTTCCATTAGTTTTATTTTGGTATCCTTGTCTAAGGAATACATTCTTCCAAATTTAAGTTGTGAATGAATATTATTCAAGGAGACTTGAAACTTAGAAGCTTCCATGGCTGAACTTGTCAACGTGGAATAAATCATTTCACCTTCTTATTTGTGGAGATCAATCTAATCTATTGGGTGTATCTGCTTAGTATCAAAAGAAAATATGGAAATTTTATAATCATATGAACTCTTAGGAACTAGTACTTTGGCTCAAGGAATTCCAACTGAAATTTCTCTCTATCAGGTTCTAATGCAGATAAAATTCTATGTTGAATAGTGGAATATTATTTCCAAAACTCAGTATAGGTGGAAGTTTTAAGTGCTTCATTCTTTCTCTTAATCAACCTAAATTTGGAAAATATACTTTTTTGTACTAAATATGGAGAAATAGGAGAATCAATTGTGGTCTCTTCAGCTTGCTAAAAAGAGAATACATGCTCTCCTGATGACACTTCAGTAGTGTTTTCTTATGAATTTATGTCTTCTGATGACTCCTATTTTGTATTGTTTTCCTTCCTCCTTTTGAAAAATTTAAAACCCGACACTTTAACTCCTGAACTAGTGGGTGACACACTATCTCTTGGTCATTTTAGTTCTTTTTCTTTCAATCTTGGAGTCTCCAATGTTGTTTGACAGGAGGTATTCTCTTCATTTTCTTGTAGAATGTTTTCTTCTCATTATTTTCTATTTGCATACTGCACAATCTCTAGCTTTGTTGTGTGAACATAGGGCGTTGATTTTTTCTCATACTTTATCTTTGAAATCACTCCCAGGGATTCATAAGGCCAACTGAAATTGGATTTGAATTTCAACTGTTTAAGTAGAATATCTACTTCCTTCTCTATTGCTTTGGTGTTAACAATAAATGGACCAATTTGTGCCTTCAATTTGAACTGAACATTATGTTTTGTTAACGAAAAATGTATCTCATCCATATTCATTATTTTCCTAATGAATTCTAATTCAAAAATCCCCATAAAAAAAATGGCAATCTATAAGGAGGAATTTCACAACCATAGACTCTGATTTCTGTAAAATTTTGATAGAAATACTAGTCTCCAACCTTATATTTTTCATTGAGGTGTAAAATTCTTTTAAATTTTGTGGAGATTCGAGGGACTGCATCACTCCATGTGAAAAATTGATTAACATAATAACTGAAAGAATACTCTTATATGTTTTTCCTAACCAAAGAGGTCCAATGAATGACAGATTTGGGTCTAGCTTGTGAATCAAGCTTTTGCGATGGGAATTTAAATCACTCTGATTGATGTTACAAAAATAATTAAACTAGAACATATTGATGTTTGAAATATCCTTCAACATTGAATTTTAGGAATTGGTCATTTATGACATCTGATAAAAATTGACTAAAGTTAAATAGAATCGAGGGCTTGCTTCCAGATGAAAACACTGATAGGAATCCAAGAATGAATTCATCTACCCAGTGATTAGTTTGATACCCTAAGAGACAAGAAACCATATAAATCACTTGCCTAGACATCTCTTGAAAAATTTCAGAAGAATATGATGGATTAGTTCTTGATTTCTAAATTTTCAGGAAAAAAAGACTGAAAAATGTGGGCTCGCTACTGAAAGGTAAGATTTTGATAAATTTCCAAGAGGGAATCAGTTGAAAAATGATGAAGGGGGCCTTGGGGATTGGTCTGCAATGCTTGAAAAATGGACTCAAGAGTTATTGAGAACAAAATTTCATTGTTCCTGGCCACTATGGCTCTCTGTCTACGCAAATAACGAATCTCGCACCAAGTGATGAATTCAAGGAAATTTTGGGTTTGGGGAAAACAAAATTGGGGCAACATCGACTTCCAGAAGCAAAATTAATCACTAACCTCCTGAAATTTCTGATATGCCCAATTATAGAGTTCGTAGAGATCGAATTCACATTAGGTTTCAGTTATTTTATAATGTGTATCAACTAAGGGAAGCTCATCGAGGTTAATTACAGGGGGCAGGGTTAGACTATCTATAACCATTTTGGATTTTCCCTTTTGAATAGCCATTTTAAGAGAATGATAGAACAAAGGATAACTGATGAAATTACCTAGTGAAAAAGATGGTTGCTGGAATAGTGGATTGCTACAACTGGTCGTCTTCAGTTTGTCAGAGGGATTCATGCATGAATGGAAAAAGGAATGGATAATGGAGTGGTAGTAGAGATTAAATTTGGAATGGGTGGTTTCAATGGTTTATTTTTAATTACCATTATTGGCATGTCATATTTAATGAATCAAACATTAGCAGGTGATTAATAATTCAATGGGAAATTAGCTAAATTTATCGGAAGATTTAGCAATAGTTATTTTGGCAGGGGTGGTAGTGGCATGCCAAAATAGCAGGAGGGTTGGCAAGAAGTTGATAGCAAGTGTAAGTTGTTGGGGGGGGGATGTAAGCGGTAAGTAGTATAGGATGCAGGGGGTCCCACAATTAACAAGAGGGTGCCACATATAATATGAACATCGACCGTTGATCTGACAAGTATAATATGAACTGTTGAAAATTGATCACCACTTAAATTTTTTGGAAACAATTAAATTATTTACAAAATATAATAAAATACAAAAAAATTCGGTGCTTATTCAAAATCTAAGAGCGAAATTTAAATTAGATCGCTTATTACATAGTGCAGTAATTAAACTTAACTATTTTTTTTTTTAAACTTATGCATTTTAGAAACATCAAATGAATAGGTAAAATTATGTCACAACAACCATGATGCATTATTTTGGACTTGTCCTTGTTCTTATGGGGTGAAGCATGATAGACAACTGTGTACATTCAAAATTGAAATTCTCATAGAGTTTTGGAATTTATGAATCCTGAAGAATCCTTCTCCGAAAAGAAGCAAGAGGTTAGGCATATGAGAATGTTTTTTTTTCCTGTATATATTCATGATCCTAAGGATAAGAGGAACAATATTGAGCCTTCAGGAAAAAAATACATATTTGTTGGATATAGTGAATCTTCAAAAGCCTACAAAATTTACATTCTAGAACTACAACAAATTGAGATCAATCAATATGTAACCTTTAGTGAGAAAGTGGCATATTGGAGGTCTAAGGAAGTCTCCATATATTTCTTGGAAGAAGTAAGGCAGGATGCCTCAAGAGAGGATAATTTAAGTTCAAAAACATTTACTGGAAGGCCAAAAGGGCCTCAAGATATAGTATAACTAGTTATAGTTTTAGAGATCAAGAAGAGACCAACATGGCTTAGATCCACATTGGAAGAGGAAGAAGGACATGTAGATCCTAATGGCACATCTAGAGAGGTGAAGAAACCTAAGAGGTTCTCCAACTATGAAAACATGATGACAAAACTCATTTATGAAGAACCTTCAATGTATGATGAAGAAGTTAATCAACAGGTGTGGAAGGAAGTAATGAACGAGGAGTACCAATCAATCATGAAGAATAATGTTTGGGAGATTATGCAAGGCTAAAGGAAATTCAATGGTGACTTCCAAGTGGATATACAAGATAAAGCATGATGCATATGGTAGTATTGAAAAATACAAGGCATGGTTCGTAGCTATAGGATTATCCCAGAAAAAGGGAGAAGAATATGATGAGAATTTTACTCCAGTTTCGAGGTACACCTCCATTAGATCCATCATTTCACTTGTATCTTCCATGGGATGGGAACTACACCATATGGATGTAAAGTTTGATTTCCTCAATGGAGTAATTAAGGAAGAGGTGTACATAGAGAAACCTAAATGATTTTAGGTGCATTGAAATGAGTCTCATGTTTTCAAGTTGAAAAAGGCCTTGTATGGACTCAAGCAATCTCCAAGAACTTGGTATGCTCATATTGAAAATTATCTAAAAAGGTTGGGATTTACCAAAAGTGCCAATTCAAACCTTAAATTTAACATTGTGAAAAATGCAACTATGATCTTATTATTATATGTTGATGAATTTTTCCTGATAGGTGCCAAGTCTCTTATCATTCAGTGGAAGAAGAAGTTTGCTTCAGAGTTCAATATGAAGGATATTTGGTTGATGCACTATTACTTGGGGCTAGAAGTATGGCAGAAGCCTAGTGAAGTATTCCTTAGTCAAGGAAAGTATGTGATATATATCCTTCAAATATTCAGTATGATGGACTGCAAATACATGAAGACTCCTATGGTGACTAACTTGAAAAAGTTAATGTTAAAAATGAAGCAAGAAATTCTCAATTTTCTTTTTCCTTGATTAAATTGAGAAAAATCGAATTTCCACATCAATATACAACTTGGATGTAATTAACTGAGGTGAAATGGCTCTTTTCACTCAATAAATTCAAGTTGGAGGAGCTAGATTTCAATTAAGCATGCGTGATTTGTAATTTGTAGCAATCAAGGTCATTTATTTCAAGTTGGTTTAAGTTAAAATAGTTCTAACTGTTGGAGGAACTAGTGAAAGGTCAGTTGTGCAGTGGGACTTAAATCAAACTCAATGATCATCTAGTTAACTAATAAATCAACCCAAAATATCTAGTACATGCAGAGAATTTGAGTTTTCCAGTTGAGGTCGAGATTCCAAGGCAGTGTAAAATCAGTTGTAGACTATTCTAGAGTGTACAGGTGTTACATGCAACCCAATTATCAACATGAGTAATTGCACAATCCATTTTTGGAGAAATTCCTAAATAATAGGGGCCTCTTTTCTCAAGTAATTGCATAAGGAATTAGGGGCTCAAGTAGAGGAAAAAATTGACCATGTTTGGGTCATAGCTTCTTAGTGAGCAGAGAGATAGGTTATTCACTTGCATGGTGTGGTCAATTGATCAAAGCAACTGTAATACATCTCTATTCATCATATTAATGCAAGAAGGAATTAGGGTTTTTAGAATATTTCTTTCGCTGAGAAAAATATTGTGTGCATGTGTGTTATTTCTTATTTCATGTATGAGATTATTGTTTTATATTGTGAATTACTTTCCGCGGAGAAGTAGAGTAGGTTTGTGTCTTGTCATTTTGGTTAAAAATTCATGAGCAGTTGCAAATATACATTGCAATTTCTACATGGTATCAAGGAAGGATTCAAATTAGAGCAGAAATTTCGAAGTTTTTTCTCGGAAGGCTCGAATTTGTAGGCCAGTGTAGTAGGATCTCCTTAGAGCAGAGAAGATGAGCTTCAATGGGCTGAGGCTAAAGTATGGCATGGAAGAAAAATCTAATTTCATTGCATGTAAGGATCACATGGAGGCAGTATTGGGTGACAATGGATTGCTTGAATATGTTAAGATAGACATTACAATACCATCATAAGTTGATGTCTAGGACCTTTCTCAGTGGAAGAAATATGTAGCCAAGGCGAGGAGAATAATATTGGAGGGAGTACAGGATCACATTGTCTCAAATATCCACGGAAACGAAACTTTGTTCGCAATGTGGAAAGCACTAACATAATTGTTTGAGAATGGTAGTGACCACAGGAAGCTGGCACCCATGGATAAAATTTGAAATATCAAGATGTAGAAGAATGACACTATTCTGCAGTGTCTGAGCATGTTCACAAATGTTGTAATGAACTTGGAAGGGTTGATGTAAATGTTACAGAAGATTACTTGGTGAGCCTATCCCTTCTAGGCCTTCCCGAGAATTGGCATAACTATCAAGATTCAATGAACGAGAGGGGGAAACTACAGAAATGGGAAAAATTATGTTTGATTTGGTATATGAGGAAATAAGGTGGAATACTAGAGATGGGATTTCATCAAAGTGTGAGGATGAAGAAAAATTTGCACTGGTTGGAAAGGGAAATAAGGGAAAAGGGAGGAAATATAAATCCAAAATAGAGTCCAGCCAAGGGGGAAAATTAAATATTTGTCAAAAATTAAATGCTTCCATTGTCATGAATTTGAGAAATATGCCACAAATTTTCCACACTAAAAGGAAGGCAAGAAGACCTCAGAAGGAGCAACAAGTGAAGCTTTAGCTTCATAGTTTGATCTTGACTTTACCCTTATCGCATGCATGACCGACACAATGATGGGGAGCATGTGGTACTTGGACTCAGGTGCATCGTTCCACATGAAAGGGTGTATATATTTTTTCAGTGACTTGGAGTATAAATATTTATAGATGCACATCAAGATGAGGGACGATGGAAGGTACAAAGCGGTCGATATTGGTGCAATCACCTTTCAGAGGGAGTCAGGATCCCCTCTCAGACTCAAGGATGGCAAGTTCGTTCTAGGCCTAAAGATAAATAATGATATGAATTGGATCATTATATTTTTTTTCATCCATCTTGATGCATTCAGAGTGGAAAAAGTGGAGGAATCAGCTCACGGGACCGTTTTTACCACCAAGAGCCAGTTTGGCGAAACAAAGTCTAAAACCTTCTGGGAGTGTTTTAAGGCATCAAATGAAATTTTTTGGTGGTAAAATTTATCACTATATCCTAGCACCATTTTAAGTTATTCTACACTCAGATATCTTTCCAACGATGAAAGAAGCACATTAATCAGAGTCTGTATGCAAAAGTTATGCCACTCAGAAGTTGACCTTCCTATTTTCACACATATAATTCGGGAAGATGTCGCGTCAGCCCCCCATTATTCATGGAGAAATGGGTATCCACATGTTTTTTATGTAAAATAATCTATAATATTCTATATTGTAACTCTAGTTAATAGTTGATGTAGTCAAAATTAACCACTAATAGGCTATCGACTTGTGTTATAACCGGACCACTCGGAGGAAGATGCATTTCCATTATTTCGAGAGAATTTTGTTCCATAGATGATAAAAGATAGCCATGAGAGATAGGACGTAGAGAAAATAGAGAGAATATGTGCACTGTAGGAGCCCACAGGCCACAGGCATCACTTGTTTGCACCTACAACCATATTTCCAGAAAGAGAAAGAGAGCGAAGCACTGTCACTTTCCAGCTGGGTTTTCTCTTGAAATGGTTTCCCAGAGAGTATATCTTGTGACTTATGTGTGTGTGTGTGATTATTTTTCCGTTCTCTATTTTTCTACATAATTTATATTCACATGCATGCACTAATTACAGTTATATTTACAGATCTATGAGTTTAATAAAACTGTAATAGTGTCAAAATTCAAAATTTTAATATGTTATTAACAAATCTATTATGATGAAATTTCTAGTGGAATATCCACAAAAGTTTACGGATCATTTGATATCAGAGTAGGTTTCTTTGGGTATTTTTATGGAGATTTAGATTTCATGGATCTAGATCGATAGGGCCAAAAATCATAAAACCCTAATCATGGCCGATGAATATGTAAACGAACCTCATGATCCTACAAAGGTATTGTTTTTTCAGCTCAACCAACATGTCGTGGATATAAAACGCAATGTAAACCTCCTCATGGAGGCCCTAAGAAATAATATGGGGATATTTTGAGAAGATGGGGGTTCAAATGCAGAGGATAAATCAAAAAGGGGATTGGGAGATCGGGAAGACACGAAGAACCAGCTAAAGAAAGAACCTGAAAAATATCAACCCAGTTCGAGTGTCATGAATCAATCCCTATTTAAATTGGAAACAAAATTGGATATCAAGTCGTACCATGAAAAGATCGATGCTATGAAGTTGAACCATTGGTTACAAAAACTGGAATTTTATTTCAGCATCCATCAGATCGAGGAAGGGAAAAATATATCATTTGCACTACTGAAATTAGAGGAACATGCACTGACTTGGTGGGAGGGACATATGGAAACCTTAAGGTTGGAGGGAGAACCTCTAGTGACTAAGTGGGAAGATTTCAAAATGCTCATTAAGTCACAGTTTTATTCCATTAAGTACGCGGAAGACCACTGGATTTGTTGGCATTACTTTAGGAAAAATTTGGGCCAAAGCGTGCAGGAGTACACCACAGAATTCAAAAACATGGCTATAATGTTGGGTATCTCTCCAAAGAACCCATATGTACTCTGCAATTATTTGGGGGGTCTACACCGCCGTCTGTGTGAGAAATTGATTATTTTCAAGCCCAAATCGGTGGATGAGGCTTGTGTACATGAACAATACCTGAAGAATATAGGCCCAAAGAGAGCGTAATCAAGTGGATTGAAGCATAAGGAGAAACAAGAAGCTTCTAAGGAGGGGAAGAAGAATAAAAAGGGGCGAAAATATAAAAAGAAAGCAACCACAACACACCAATGTAAATATCCTAGAACCCATTGCAACCACTGCAACATTAATTTCCATACAGAGGAGAAGTGATGGAAGTTGCATCTAGAGCTAAACCCAAAGAACAAGAAGAAAGATAATAAGAAGAATATTATTATGACCACTGATTTGAGCAAACAAGTTGAAAGCAGCTCAGATGTGGATGAGAAGATTTTTTGTACATCAATGTAGAAGGAGATGAATCTAAGTAGCCTTCAAAAACATGAAGATAAAGAAATGATCAATCTATTCCATATAAATATACGGGTCAAGAGGACAAAGATTAATGCTCTGTTTGACTCAAGATTGCAGGTGAACCTCATTGCAGTAGGGCTGGTCAAAAATTTGGGGTTGGAGGTCCATGATCATCCACACCCATATCCATTGTGATGGGTAAATAAGGATGCAGAGCTGAAGGCAAATAAACAATGCAAATTAGATTTTATATCAGTGTTGATTTTATTAATGAAGTAGATATAGATGTGTTTCCCCTTGATGTATGTGGAATCATGTTTGGAAATCCATACATGTACACGTGTGATGAAATATTCATGATAAGAGCCAACCAGTACCAACTCATCAAGGGTGGAAAAGCATTCATCATCAACGCGCACAAGGGCAAGTGGAAAATCTCGCTGGTAAGTGCCAACCAAGCCAAGAAATTGAATAGTTCTAGCAAGAAGTATGTTTTGTTGTTTTTAAGAGAAAGTCAGTATGAATAGGAGTCATTAAGAGGTAAGGTATCCCTAGAGGGGTGGAACAAGAAAAAAAAACAAAAATTTGAGGAGTTTTTGCATGCATACAAGGATGTGTTCCGAGAGCCCAAAGGGTTACCACCTAAGAGGGAAGTGAAACATGAGATCCAAGTATTTCCAAACTCCCATTGTCAAATATTGGGTTGTACGGGTAGTCTGTTATCGAAGGAAGTGAGGTGAAGAAACAATTGCAACAACTGCTAGAAAAAGGTTTCATTCGACTGAGTACATCACCATGTGGGTCACCCATCATCATTGTGCCAAATAATTTTGAGACTTGGTGGATGTGTATAGATTACATGGTGTTGAATAAAAGCACACTTAAGAACATATACCCCCTGCCTAGGATAGACGATCTGCTAGATCAATTGAAACAAGAAAATTACTTCACCAAGATGTACTTGAAGTCTAGAAATCACTAGGTTCGAGTCAATGAAGAAGATACATGGAAGACCACATTCGAAAATAGGAAAGGTTTGTATGATTGGTTAGTCATGCCATTTGGCCTATGTAATGCACCAACTACATTTATGAGATTAATGAATGATATACTGCACCCTTTTATAGATTCATTTGTTATTGTCTATCTTGATGATATAATAGTATATAGTGCTACCTAGGAGGAGAATATTTCACATTTAACACAGGTGTTGGAAACATTGAAGAAGCACTAGTTGCTATAAAAACTAAAAAAGTGTGAGTTTGCACAATAGTCTTTGGTGTATCTAGAGTATGTGATCAGTGGAGGATAGATGAATATAGATCCTTCCAAAATGGAGGCCATCATGAAATGGATAGTGCCTACTAATGTTTATGAGGTAATGGGTTTCATTGGGGCAGCACAGTACCTGAGGAAATTCATAGCCTCGTTTTCAGTGGTAGTAGCACCGATCCACACCATAATAACAAGTGGCAAAATTTTCTAGTGGGAAAAAGGTCAGTAAAAGGATTTTGAGGAGCTAAAGAAGAAGATAAATGGGCCCTTTGAAGTGGAGACAGATGCGAGTGGGGTATGCTATAGCAGTTGTCTTAATGCAAGGAGGAAGGCTCGTTTCCTACCATTATGAAGTATTTCATGAGGCATTTATTAACTACCCTACCTACGATAAGGAGCTTTATGCCATGGTGCAAGATTTGAATAATTGGAAGCACTATCTAATGAGAAAGGAGGCAATAATACACATATATCACCAGTCGTTACAGGACTGCATGCCCAAAGTAAGCTACAACAGACCATGCATTACAAGTGGATGGGGTTTTTACAATAGTTTAACTTGGTGATCAAGTGTAAAAAGGGAAGCACAAACAAGTTGGTCAACATGATTTCAAGGCCACCCACATCAAATATTACAGCAATGGGGACGCTTATGCACATGGAGCCATTCACCCATGATGCATACATAAAGGCATATTCTAAGGATGAGGACTCTAAGGAGGCGTATCAGTAGTTGTAGAGTCAGAGTCATGTGTACAATGGCGACAACATTTTTGACTACCATCTCTAGGACGAGTTACTCTACTGGCTGGATAAATTATGTGTTCCTAAAGGTGAGCGATTTATATAATTAGATAGGCTTACACCTCCAAGGTTGCAGGGCACTTTTGTGTAGGGAAGACCATGGCTAACTTGCATAGGTATGTGTATTGGCAGAATATGCAAGAGCAAGTAGCTAGGTTCATAAGAGGATGCATGTTCTTTTGTACTGGCAAGCTTATCAATAGGAAACAGGGTCTATATCATCCCTTACCTATACCTACTCATCCTTGGGAAAGCTTTTCCATGGACTTTGTGGGAGGTTTACCAATAACCAGGAAGGGACATTACTACTTGTTCATGGTAGTTTAAAAGTTTAGCAATATGTGTGTTCTGATGCCCTATTAAAATGCCATCAACAAACAAGAAGAAACAAACTTGTTCTTTGGATAGGTTTGGGTGCAATTTGAGATACCAAGGAGCATCATTTCAGACAGGGATACAAGATTTCTCAGTGCATTATGGACTACATTGTGGGAGAATATGGATACAAATCCGAAGAGATCTACAACATTCCATCCACAGACAGATGGGAAGACAAAAGTACTCAACAAGACTTTGGTGAAACTTCTGAGGGGATACAACCATAAGCATCTGAAGACCAAGGATGAAAATATGGAATATATAAAACATTATTATAATAGAGAAGTCCACTCTTCTATAGAAAATTCCCCATTTTATACTTGTTTTGGATATTTTCCACCTTCACCTTTGGACATAGCATATGGGCAGCAAGGAGCAGTGAGGGAAGATCTTAGAGGATATGCTTTGAGGGCTAAATAATTCTATAGAGAAGATTAATCAGATTCATCTACAAGTAAAAAAAACATTATAGAATTCATAGGAGAAGTATAAGTCTAGGCAGGATCAACATAGAACAAAGAAATCATTCAAGGTGGGTGACGGAGTATTGTTACTGTTGAACAAGGAGATGTTGCAGGGGCTTGGTAAGAAAATCAAGGCTTTGAGGTATGGTCCCTTTGAAATACTTGAAAAGGTTGGTGGTAATTCCCATCGACATAGTTTACCACCATATATGCACATTTACTTAGTTATGAATGTAGAAAATTTGAAACTCTATGAGCCTTCCATGCTAGATCAGGAAGTGGAATAGGTCCTACTTTCTGTGGAGGATTTGGCACTAGATTCTCATGTAGAGTTGATAGAAGACACAATTTTTCATAAGAAGTCCAAAAATACAAGACATGTGCAACATGAACTTTGGCAGATTGGATTGAAGGGACAACTTACAGGAAAATAAAAATGGTACACTAGAGAGGTGGAGGAAAAATTTCCTCACCTCATTGAGTAAAATATTTTGGGGACCAAAATCCTCCCAAAATGGGGAGGTGTGATCCGAATTAGATCATTATAGTGTTTTTCATCCATATCGATGCATTCAGAGTGGAAAACATGGAGGAATCATCTCACAGGACCATTTTTACCAACGAGACCTAGTTTGGCGAAACAAGGCTTGAAACCTTCAAGGAGCGTTTTGAGGCATCAAACGACGTTTTTTGGGGTAAAAAATTTCTGCTTTCGCACCACACCATTTCATGCTATTCTACACTTAGATATCTTTCGAACGACGCAAGTGCATCAATCAGAGTCTGTATGAAAAATTTATGACACTTAGAAGTTGACCTTCTTGTTTTCACACCTATAGTTCGGGAGGATGTCGCATCAGCCCCCATTATTCATGGAAAACTGGCTATCCACATGTTTTTGATGTAAAATAATATAGAAGAGTCTATATTGTAACTGTAGTTAAGGGTTGATGTAGTCAAAATTAACCACTAGTAGGCTATCATGCTATTATAACCGGGCCACTAAGAGGAAGAGGCATTTCATTTTTTCGAGAGAATTTTGTTCCATAGCTGAGAAAATATATCCAAGATAGAGAACACAGATAGGATTTGTTTACTGGAGTAGCCCATGAGCTACATACATCACTTATTTGTACCTACATCCATATTTCCAGATAGAGAAAGAGAGCGAAGCGACCTCACCTTCCAGCTGGGTTTTCTCTCGAAAGGATTTCCCAGAGAGAATATCTTGTGTCTTATGTGTGTGTGTGAGCTTATTTTGTCATTAACTACTTTTATGCATAATTTATATTTTCATGCATGCACTAATTACATTTAGATTTGCAAATCTAGAAGTTTAATAAAACTGTAATAATGTAAAAATTCATAATTTTAATTTGTTATTATCAGATATGTTGTGTCAAACTATCCAGTGGAATATCCATAGCAGTTTACATATCAAATCTCATCTTCGTTGAATTTTTGGATGACCATGGTTATGATGTGATATTCAACCAAGGAAAGGAATTCCTTAGACACATAGCCACATGACAGTTGAAGCAGATCAAGGTTCGCGTGAAGAACCTATATAAGCTAGATGTGGAAGACTGTGTTGCATTAAGAACTAAGGAAGAAAAGGTGCAGAGTCATGACTTTGGTGAACTTTGGCACATAATACTTTTCCATTTTCATCATGGCGCCTTGACGATTATGCAACAGATATCCACATGCCTTCCTAGAGGAGTACTTGACTAGCATTATGTATGCAAAGGGTGTACCTTGAAGAAGTACACAAAATCCATTTTCCATGATCACAAGAACAAATAACATGTAGTCCTTGAAAGGATCCACTTTGATGTCTATGGACCTTTCTCGACAACTTCCACTACCAGACACAAATATTTTTTCATTTTTATTGATGACTTCTCATGGACGCGTTGAATCTTCTTCATGCATAATAAAGATGATACATTCTCCAAGTTCATAGAATTCAAGGAGCTGGTTGAGAAATAAATCGACAAGAAGGTGAAGGCTGTCACGAGTGATAATGGAGGTGAGTACATGTCGAATGAATATAAAAAAAAAATTTGCAAAAGGATGCATTCGACGAGAGTTGAAAACACCCCACAACCCACAACATAATGGGGTGGTTGAGAGAAATAACTGTAGCATTGTGGGAGAAGCGTGGGAGATGTTGCATGACCAAGGCCTACCTATGCATTTGTGGGCTTAGGCATGCAACATAAAAATCAATTTGTAAAACTGGAGTCCTCATCGGATTTTGGGCATGATTACACCAGAGGAGGCTTTCTTGGGGAGAAAGTCAAATGTTTCACACTTCAAGATTTTTGGAGCCTCTATTTATTATTATGTCTCCAAATAATAAAGGAAGAAACTCAAGCTGACAACAGAGTTGGGGGTATTTGTGGGATACACAGAAACTCCTCACAACTACCGCATGTACATATTATCCCTCAGAATGAAAATTGTGCGAAGGGATGTAAATTTTGATGAGGGGAAAGCGATGCGGTAGTCTCTAGAGAAGGAGCTTTAGATCCTACCAGAAGAGGAGTTTCTAGATCTAAAGGAGGAACCTCAAGAAGTTGTAGAGTAGCCACAAATTTAAGAGAAAGTATTGGAGATAGCTACTCAAGTAGAACCATCCATAGAAGGTAGGAAAAGAGCCAAGGAAGTTGAGAGACTTGTGTAGGATGTGAGGGATAATGTGGGTGCTCCTTCAAATTAGCGCAGGAAGAGAAGGTCACCTGATTGGTACACTAGATACATGGTTCTAATGAATGAGCTTGTAGAAACTGAGCCATCCTATTTTGAGGAAGCAGTAGAGAAACCTGTATGGGTTGATGTAATGGTGGAGGAATATGAATCCATTGTAAAGAACAGTGTTTGGGAAGTGGTCCCAAGAGGAACACATAAATCAGTTGTCAGTCCGAGATGGATCTTCAAGGTAAAACATGTAGTAGATGAAAGAATAGAAAATTACAAGGCCAAAATTTTGGCCAAGGGTACTCCAAGTTGGGGAATTGACTATGAGGAGACCTTAGCTCCTGTAGCCACCATTTAGATCAATTATTTCTCTAGATACGTAGATGGGGTGGAAGATCCACCATGTGGATGTAAAAAAAACATTTCTCAATGGGGTTATTCAGGAGGAGGAGTACATCAAACAACTAGAAGGCTTTGAAACATTTGATCGAGAGTCTCATGTGTGTAGACTCAAGCGAGCATTGTATGGTATCAAACAAGCACCCCATTCTTGGTACACTAGGATTGATAACTATCTTAGTGGTTTGGGCTTCACCAAAATTGAAGCAAATGAAAAAAGCTATCACATATTGTAGAAGGTAAATTTTTCATTATTGTATTATATGGTGATGACTTTATTTTAATTGGTGATGAGCAGTTGATCAGATATTGCAAGGAGGACCTTGCAAGAGAATTTTAAACGAAGTACGTGGGTCTCATGAACTACTTCCTCGGTATGGAAGTATGGCAAGGTGACGGGGAACTGTTTATCTCTCAAGGAAAATATACTTCATAGATTCTGCATGGATAGATGTTGTAGCACCCTCCTCCCACATTTACCCAAGCTAACCAGTCCACTGGGGTAAAAATGTGATGAGAGGATACTATGATATGATTTAACTCCCCATGTGCTATTAAAGAAGTGGAACTGACAAAAAAAAACAAATCTAACCTTTCCCAAGAGCGACAGACACTTCAGGAGGAAACTAACCCTTCCAAGTGTCTTATGAAACCAATTCACAAAATAGAAGAAAATATAGATCAACGACTTAAAAATTATCCTTTTCTAGGGGCAAACCTCCTTTACATTACATCAATGAAAAATTATTCGATGATTCAAATGAAAAAACCTCCTTTCTATATATATGAATCTAAGGGGTCACAATATAATTAGAACCGACATAATGTAAGGGCACAACAATAACAATAGTGGGCTTCTATGGGGCACAATAATAACAATATGGGGAATACATGGGCACAAAAATAACAATAAGGGGGATACACTAATAATAAAAATACAAGGATACACTACAATTATAGGGAGAAAACAAGCCGCTTTCCTTCAAAAAAGTGTTGTCCTCAATGCTTGAGAAGTTATGGATGCTTCTATATAAAATTCTCGTCCTCCCATGTGGAATCTTCAAGAAGTAATTTCTTCCACTTGATGCGATACTCTGAAATTGATCGATTTCGTAGTTGTTGAGTTCTTGTTTCCGTGAATGATTCAGGTTCCAATATTTTTTTTCCTTCCTCATTAAGTTCTAGAAATATTGTTTGAAATGGGAGCTTGTCACCTATAACCTTCTTTAAGCATGAAACATCAAAAACTCGGTGCACTCGAGAAGATGTAGGAAGCTCCAATTTGTATTCCATAGTACCAATATTTTGCAACACCTTGTAAGGACCATAGTATTTTGCTGATAATTTGTTATCCTTCTTAGCTCGTTTGAGGTAAATTTGTTTGTATGGTTGTAGCCGTAAAAATACCCAGTCGCCTACATCAAAACTTCTTTTGTGCGATGTTGATTTTCCTGTTGTTTCATTCGATTCTGCACGAAATTTAGGTTATCCTTTAAGAGTTGGATAACTTGTTATTGATAATCGATGTGATATTCACTGCTTGAACCTTAGAATTTTCTCTTAAAGATGATGTTATGGGTGGTGGATGATATCCAAAAAGTGCCATAAATGGGGTCATTTTCGCTATAGTATGGAAGGAAGTGTTATACCGCTATTCAGCCAGAGGTAACCACTTGACCCATTTTTTTTGCTTATCAGTTACAAAGAAACGAAGATATCCTTCCAAAAATTTGTTCACTATCTCTTTTTCCCCATCAGATTGAGGATGATAAGATGAGCTATGAGCTAATTGAGTACCTAGACAAGAAAACAATTCCTTCCAAAAATTTCCCGTGAAAATGGGATCTCTGTCGCTTACAATAATATTTGGGTTTCCATGTAGTTTTTGAATTTTTTCCATAAATGCAGTAGAAAATGTATTGGCTTTAAATGGATGAGATAATGCACACAACTGTGCATACTTGGTAAGTCTATCAACTACCACCATGATGACACTCTTTCCTTTAGACTTCGGTAAACCTATGATAAAATCCATTGAAACCTCCTCCCAACATTTACTTGGAATGGATAGAGGTTGTAACAAACATCTTAATTGTCTCAACTTTATTTTTTTAGAAAACCGAACATTTTGCCAAAAAATTTTGAATATCAGATTTAAGGCCATCCCAAAAAATTCCTTCTTGATCCCATGATTGGTTTTTAAAAATATTGAGTTCCCTA
Organism: Pinus albicaulis; assembly: GCA_034641835.2. Lineage (NCBI taxonomy): Eukaryota > Viridiplantae > Streptophyta > Pinopsida > Pinales > Pinaceae > Pinus > Pinus albicaulis. The sequence continues at coordinate 1,019,590,206 of CM076580.1, read as the reverse complement.
TGAAGGAGAGGTGTGCAATTCCAAAAGAATATTTTGTTTGAATTGGGAATTCTTACAAAGATATAAGCGATATTTATCCCATAATGAATCATTTTTCCAGCTAAATGTATCAGATGTACTGGGATCTTGCTGCAACTTTTGAATGAGTGTCCACATTTATTCGCCATTCTTCCATTCATCCCTTGCTTCAATTATCTAATCTGGTTGGATAATAGAAATAACACAAATCAATGTTTCCACATCCTCATCCTTTCTTGAGAGTGTGTAACAACCCAAAAATTTAACATGCAACTAATTACATCAAATATGAAATTAATAATCAAAACAAAAATATTCAACTAATACGTAGAAATTTAAGAAAAATCCAAAAAGAGACATCTTACCTGTAGCGACTATATTCCTTACTTGTGCTTTAAGAGTTAAACGCTATTTGAATCCTGCTAACCGCAACAAATTTTTGGGGACGAATCTCCACCCAACCGTAGGCTTAGTTGTACATAATCTTTCCATAGCTGGCCACCCCTGAGCCCTCAATCAACGTACTATTGTAGGGAATCCTTTGCCTCACAATACCTTTCTCTCAAGAGAATGGATGAAGGAATGATGAATCAATCTTCCTCAATGTCTATTAAATAGACCAAACCATGGAAAGGGAACCACATGCACACATTCACTGTGTCAACATGCAACTTTTATTTCTTTATTTTAAGTTTTACTTAATTTAATGTTTCACTTAATTTAACTCTTTCTTATTTTATTCTTTTTTACATTTTGTTAACTTTACATATTTTTATAGTTTTCTTATTTTAGCTTTTTCTTAATTTATTCCTTTTTACTTTTGTTAACTTCACTTATTTATTTACTATTTAGAACTCCAATTTATTATTTACTATTTTATTTAGAACTCTAGTTTATTATTTACTATTTTATTTATTATTATTATTATTATTCTCTTTATTATTTATTTTGTATTTACTATTATAGACTTATTATTTATTTACTATTTATTTAATTATATTATATTATTTATTATTTTATTATTATAATGGGACATTACATACTCCCCCTCTTTAAGGAACTTCGTCTCGAAGTTAAAGTTGAATAATCTAGAAGTTTATTTATTTAGTTATTTATTACTTCATGTTTACCCAACACCCTCTGTTGAACTAGTATAACCAGCAAGCATCGAAAGTTTCCACAACACTCGGGAAATCTCAAGGAATATCTATCATTTTTCCCACTTTCGGAACCAGGCATAAGCCTCATCAGCATGTACCATAGCCCAAGGCTGGCCCCAAGACTCACGCCCATCTTAGACCTCATCTGCCCCAAGATAGGCATCTAGTCCCATTACTCAATGACTCTGGGCATCTCGCAAGGATGGCCCACTCCCTCCACACTCACTAAGGTGAGGCCCAAGTATTGAAGTCCTTACACCCCTTCAAGACTTCGACATCTCAACCCAATATGAGGCACTTGGCCTACAATATCAGGCCCTTGGCCTCCTCAAGATGGTCCCATAGTCCTTCAAGAGCTATCCATCAAGAGATATAAAAGACAAAGGAACCACTGGCATATGTAGTGTTGATTGAGTTTGTCCCTAGCCCATATGGTGTTACATATTCTCCCTCATAGGTATGGGCTCCCACGAGATCATCAAATAAGTCAGCCCTCTCGGTCCATTTATGGAGTTCCTGCCAGTCACCACATCTCAACATGCATCCAATGCATTAGTTATAATCATAACATCATAGAAAATAATTCACATGCTAACTCTTGCATTTCATCATGATAATATAACATCATTCTTAATAACCACATTCTAAATAGTAAAGAACTGCATGCTCATGCATGTCTCAAAATCTGTATCGATTCAACATGCTTCACATCATGCAATACCATCATAAGTTATAACATCAACATATATTAATCATGATATCACATAATAAATGAAAAAAATGTCAATGTACATCATATCATAACATCATGAACCTTATGCATATCCTATCCATCATTAGCATACAATGTCATTATCATAACAAATAAATAAATAAGCAACACATATGCACAACATCATTAACCTCTCATCAAAATTATGTTCAATTACCTATTTTTCAATTATAATGGGTCATACAAGTCATACAACCTAACTCCAAGATTACCTTATTGCCACCCATATTAATTAAATTAAGACTTAACCTTTTTAACCTTTTGTCATGTGTCCATTCTATGATTCACTTTTAATATACCCTAGTATTATGCTCATATTACATCAATATATCTTAAATTTTCACAATGATTTCATGCACCTCTTTCTCCTCAATTATTCATATACATCTATAGGTCACATTCATGTCATATCTGATTATTTCATAAGGAAACTACATTTTTCAAGGATATTAGTAAAAATCTAATAAATATTATTTCTTACTAATAACATAACCTTTCAAATGTCGAATTTAATATTAAAATTCCAATCCACTACCATTAAATTCACACCCCTCCAACCAAATCCATTAATAATTTTGTATAACTCAATCCTCCATTTAGAGAATTACTTCAAAATCACAATCCAACTCATGTCATATCATAAACTATTCCATTTATAAGTTTCATTCTTTACTATATCAAATTTTATCATAAAAAGTTACAATAAACTAAATTTACACTAAACTCCATATTACATACTTTACATTAAATATACTAAGCACATAAATTTATATTTACTAAATGATAACTGTAACTGCAAAATATATATAAAAAATATATAAATAATAACACCTCATACAAATTTTAACTATTATATTTTTTAAACTATCTCATATATATATATATAGTTTAATATATATAGTCTAAAAATATAATATATAGAAATTATATTTTTTATTATTATTTAAAACCAAAAACTTAATTTTCTCTCCAAAGTTTGAAAAAAAAAAACGTTCTTTATTTAATTGCCAATGTCATAAAGCAAAAGTCACTTGCAAAACCGAATAGTCTAATCTTCGTAGAATTTAACCTGGACATAAAATTAAAGTTTTGCCTAAAGGCATCGGCCTTTAAACCTCTGACCACAAAACCTAAATAAATAAAAAAATCTCATCTTTATTTGCAATTGGGTGGGAAAAACCAAGCTGGATATATGCAAGTTATGTAGTCTGTTTGCGCGGACGGAGGGTGAATCTGAAGAGAATTAAGTATTACACAAATGCTCATAGCATATTAATTAATAATTAAATAAATACTGACTCCACCTCAACCAACTAAATTTTATTATTTGTGAACTGACTCAAACTAAACTATTACTTGTCAACTGACTTAAACTTAACATGCTCACTTTTGCGAGTTAATATCTAAAGAAAAAATAAATTAAATTTCATTGAGTGTCTTCTAACTATTATAATTATATTGGAAAAGTTTGCAGTTCAACTATAACCATTTTTATTAAATGGTCGAGAAGATAATATTCTTCCTTGTGCATTTATTATAGACTTATATGATATAATGAAAAAGTAAAAATTACAGTAAGAATTCTCATATTTATTAAAAAAAAATACAATAATTTATGAAAATAAAATATTTATGATAGTTAGACATGAAAATCCAACCTACAAAAAGGTTGTCTGTAAATCAGAAAATAAATATATATTATTATTCTTGAATTGGCATATTACTATCTGGTTTCAATTTTTTTTTTTTTTTTTTTTTGAGTTGGATGGCTACAGTGAGTTGAGCAATGATGTTGTAACTGTTGGGTAATGGTTTATCCTGCAAATTTTGTGTATTTTATTGATTTACAACTCAACAGATTTAACTCTTAAATAAATTTAGGTTATATAATTGTTATTTGTTATATTAATTTTTTTTTTTTTTTTTTTTTTTTTTTTTTTTTTAAATAAAAAAACAATAATATTTTACCATAAAAGAATTATCAATCTAGTTTCTGAAAGACTAGTTCACAAAAAAAATATATATTGAAAGAGGGAGAATATAAGAAAATCTACATCGAGTATAAATTAGAACTATCAAAAGTATTGGCTCCAGAAAACTGCCGGAGCAAATTATTGTTTCAAAAACTGGTTAATAACATGCAATACCCCATCATAATTTGTTCAAGTCCCGTTAGCTTCAAACGAAATTCGCTTCACTTTGCTAGGATTATTAAAACAACGAAATCCGCTTCACTTAATCTTGAAAATCACCTATCTAATGACTAATCCTAATAAATCTTGTGATAACAAGCATGCACAATTAATTTATATATTTTTGGGTTAATTTTTTTTAGATTTTTTAAAGTTATATTTCGAGATTTTATTTTGTATTACTAAGGTTTTAAGATGCAAAAATAATAGAAGATAAAATCACAAATTATCAAAGTTTTAAATCTATTTGTATATTATCGTTTATAGGAAAGAAAAAAAAAAGTCCATGGCCAAGGTACGTCTTTACTCAAAGATGAAATGATAAATATAATAATAAATAATATAGTGATATGTAGTTTAACAAGTTTTGTTGGGTGAAATCAACGAGAACAAGGTTCAAATCCTATTGAGTATATGCCCTGCTATGATATCGGCTCAAGGAGTAGGCTCCCCCTCTTCCGTGGTGTAACATCCCTAAAACCACGTGGAATTAATAAAGAAATATTAATTAAAATTTTATCAAGAAGTGAGATATTTGGAGATATTTGGAGAGTTTTTTTTATGAATGGGAGTTCTTTGACCTAATATTCTCTAAATAGCCCGTGAGCTTACATTTGTGAGAGGGACTGAGGGCAAACACTCGTTCTTCAGTCAATGTTACATGTTAATATAACACTGCTGCAGACACGACGAGTCTAGAGATCATCTAAAAGATATTTTCAGAGGATTCATGGCTTCCATGGGCGATCATAAGAAGCAAGGGACCAAACTGTTTGGAGTGGATCTCACTCAACACTACACTGATTTCAGCCATCATGACCATCCAAGCAAGAAAGCAAATAACAAGATGCCTGAGTTTGTGGGTTCAATTTCCAAGAGCAAGGTCGCGACTTTGATAAGAAGCATGAGATGAGACTGTTTGGAGTGAATCTTACTTGTATTTCACTTGGCATTCAGAAAAGTGATAAAGCTATAAGAAACAACGTATGCTGTGGAGAATTGCAGTTCCTACCTTGAACTTCAATAGGGTATGGAAACCGTGAAGGAAAGCTTGATACCGTGGAGGAAGGCAACACATCTCTATTCCAGGTTTGACCAATGTGTTTCAAGAAATAAGTATTCTTATCATACTTTTCGTGAAAGAATAGTTTGCATACAAACATTATTATGGTGTTGAAAAAGATGCATATTAAATTCATTGCATAGCTTAAGCGTAGTAAAAGATAAGTAAGTTAGCTTGTATATATATATATATATATATATATATATAGATATGCATCTTATGTAAAAATATACGATGCTTGTTTTATTTTGAAAGAGATTTCGTACATGTGTATGAAATGATAACGAAATCCAAGTTATTTTCTTGAAAGTAAATATAGATTAAAGAGGGTAATTCCTGAATATATTTCATGGGTTGGGAGATAAGTTAATGAGTTTTCTTGGAAGAAAAGTCATGAAGAACCCATAATAGTTTCACATAATTTTTTCTTTGGGAAAGTTCATGTTGAATCTTGTGTAAAAAGAATAATTTCGACTTGGGAAAATATTATGTTGTTTTATATATGTTGTTCTTCTTGGAAATGATAACTTCTTGAAAAGAGTGCATGACAACTTCTTGATTTGGGTGTAGCTAACCTTCGTATTGTTTCCTAGTTTTATGCAAAAAAGAAAGTTATCTATGATAATTTCTTGAAAGGAAAGCATAAGAATCTTTCAAGTATAAAGACAACAAAATTAGGTTATGATAACCTCTTGATACAAATGAAATATGCATTTGTCTACATGAAAGGAATAGTTAATGATGGTAGAGTTCTAAGAAGGGAATAATGTGTTGCCTACCTTAAAGAAGGGTTATTATGATAAGCTCTTGCATGCACCAAGAATAGCCATTGTGTTATAGAGGTATGTTCTTTGCATGGATAAAAGAAATACTGAGCTATCTTACTCTTTAGGAAAATATGTGAGTACTTTTATGCTAACAAAACTATTATGTTAAGTTTATGTTAGTTTTATTTTGAAATAAGATCATGTATATTCATGCAATATTTGTATTAAATTTCATTGGAAAGAATATACATTTATATGTGGGAAATGATAACATGATTTGTTATCCTGCATTGGAAAAGATTATTCGGCAAAGAAGATGAATTACATGTACAAAAACTAAATTTGTGTTTTGGTTTCCTTGAAATATATATATGGGTAACGTTGGTATAATATTTGATGAATAAGACATGTATTCTTATGCTTTATTCCATTATTTTTATAAAAAAGGAACCATGTTTTTCATGCCTATTATGTTATATTTCCTCGAAAAGGAAACATGTGTTTGCATGCTTTATTATGTTAGGAAATTAATTTTAGAAACTTTATGCATTGTTTGCATAGGAATAACATTCAACATGTTAGCTTTATTATATTTGGATGCTCCAAAAGAAATAGTTGAAGGGCTAGTTCTTTTGTTAAATTTTAAGTAACTCGGATGCGCATTGTGTCATTTTCCATTAAAGGAATTCATGGACAATTGTAGTGAATTGTCCCGTACGAATGTGAGCGTGTGTGAGAAGTGTCATAATAATGTGGGGATTATTTTGACATGAATTGATAATTACTTTTTTACATTAAGGTAGTGATGTTAGAAGAAAACATGTTCTGATATTGTATTCATGTTTCATGTATGCACATGAATAAGTGTTAAAGGATTACTTAAATATTTATTAATGATTGATTGAGGCTTTATCTAATCATGCTATAAAAGCTTGTTGATGACATCAATAACAGGGAGCGATGTTGACTTATGAAAAGGAAATATTATGCTTAACATGGTGGCAGGTAAATGATTAATGGTTCATTTAGATGAGTGCGATGGTTCATGTAGATGAGTGCGAGATGCAAGATGGTCCATTGTGCGTTGGTATGTTGTAAGTACATCCATGCCACCAAGATATGAAGATATGAAGACTAGTGGGTAAATGCTATCTTAATGATTGTAATGGTTTAAAGCTAGATATTTGTATATTTCCTTGTAAGATTTAAAATGATGGTTAAGGGATGGTCTCCCTTATAAGCCATTGAGTGAGAGTTGAACACCCTCATGAGCGTTTAATAATAAAATTAAACATTTGTTGGTTTTCACCCTACGAGGTTTCCAGGATATAGTGGTGTTCAATGAGGTGATTGATTATTGTGTCAAATTGATGATGTTGATTTCCTTTCTTGTTGTGACATCCATAAAGTCAAGTATGTGATGACTACATGAATAATGAAATGAATGCAAGGCTACATCATACAGTTTTAAGTTAATGTACTACAATAGAGGTTCTTAATGGTTAAGCAAATTACTATTATTATACTAAAGTACACTATGAACTGGTGGACATTCTATCTAATGATGAGTAATGAATATTTAATAGTGATTTGGATAGTTACCCATGGGTAACTTGTATAAAAAAAATTAAATCCTTGCATTTCCATGTGAAGTTATCGATGTATGTTACACGTGGGGTCTCCGCTCTTCGGCTCTTGCTAAATCATAAGATTCAATATATCTGGCTTGTAGGCTGCTGGATATACTCTTGGTGTTATAAGGCGACCACGAGGATTGATCATGGGACCTCCCTTAGATTAGTCTAAAAAATTACCGATTCACCATGGTATTAAAAAAAAATAAAAAATAAGAAATTCATATATACAATACCTTGGAAATTTCTAGAATCAACAACACTTACCATGCAGATATAGGAAAGTAGTAATGTTGAAATGTAAATATGCATCTTACAAATTAGAAGGTTGAGGTTTGTACATTAAGTGTAATTTTTTTTTCCAAAAATAAGTTTCTTTGTTTATGTTTGTTTTATTTATGGTTAATGCTCGACACCTTAAAAATTCCAAAGAAAAAATTTGCATTGTTATGTCCATAAATATCAATCGTTTATTGATTTATAATATGGAAATTGTTTTACCTCCAATTTTTTTGGTATTTTGAAATCAATGTAATTATCAGACGCCATACATCATATTGTATGTGTTAGATAGAATATGATAGAACTAAAGAGTAATGGAAATGGAAATGGAAATCATATTGTATGTGTTAGATAGAATATGACGAAACTGAGGAGCAATGGAAATGGAAATGGAAAGGAAAAGATATAGAATAATTTTTCAATGGGCGAGCAAACTGTATTAGTCTATGTATCTACTGCATTTCAATAAGAAAAATTAATTAAGTATTTTCCCCAAACTTTTACCTAGATGCCACTTAGAGTTGAAACCCGCTCTGATACCATATGTAACAACCCAAAATTTAACATGCAACTAATTACATCAAATATGCAATTAATAATCAACACAAAAACTATTCAGCTAATTAGCATATAACTTTAAGAAAAACTCGAGCAGAGACGACTTACCTATAGCGATGATATTCCTTACTTATGCTTTTGAAGTTAAATGCTATTTGAATCCTACTAACCGCAACAAATTTTTGGGGACAACTCTCCACCCAACTGTAGGCTCAACTGCACATTATCTTTCCACATCTGGCCACCCCCGAGCCCTCAAGCAATGTACTACTTCGAGGGAATCATTTGCCTCACAATACCATTCTCTCAAGAGAATGGATGAAGGAATGATAAATCAATCTTCCTCAATGTCTATTAAATAGACAAAACCATGGAAAGGGAACTGCATGCACACATTCACTGTATCAACATGCAACTTTTATTTCTTTATTTTAAGTTTTACTTAATTTAATGTTTCACTTAATTTAACTCTTTCTTATTTTATTCATTTTTACTTTTTGTTAACTTTACTTATTTTTATAGTTTTCTTAGCTTAACTCTTTCTTAATTATTCCTTTTTACTTTTGTTAACTTCAATTATTTATTTACTATTTAAAACTCCGGTTTATTATTTACTATTTTATTTATTATTATTATTATTATTCTCTTTATTATTTATTTTGTATTTACGACTTATTATTTATTTTCTATTTATTTAATTATATTATATTATTTGTTTATTATTATTAGGGGACATTACATAGATACCATCCACCATAAGAGAATAATAATAATAATAAATAAGTTAGTCAATAATAAACTAGATTTTTAAATAAAATAGTAAATAATAATATGTAATGTCCCCTAATCATAATAAAAATAAAAATAATAAATCCCGTAAGATAATATTATGATTAGGGGACATTACATATTATTATTTACTATTTTATTTAAAAATCTAGTTTACTATTGACTAATTTATTTATTGTTATTATTATTCTCTTACGGTGGATTTTATCTATGTAATGCCCCCTAATAATAATAAACAAATAATAAAATATAATTAAATAAATAGTAAATAAATAATAAGTCAATAATAGTAAATACACAATAAATAATAATAATAAATAAAATAGTAAATAATAAACTAGAATTCTAAATAAAATGGTAAATAATAAATTGGAGTTCTAAATAGTAAATAAATAAGTGAAGTTAACAAAAGTAAAAATGAATAAATTAAGAAAGTGTTAAACTAAGAAAACTATAAAATAAGTAAAGTTAACAAAAAGTAAAAAATAATAAAATAAGAAAGAGTTAAATTAAGTGAAACTTAAAATAAAGAAATAAAAGTTGCATGTTGACATAGTGAATGTATGCATGTGGTTTCCTTTCCATGGTTTGGTTTATTAAATAGACATTGAGGAAGATTGATTCATGAGTCCTTCATCCATTCTCTTGAGAGAAAGGTATTGTGAGGCAAAGGATTCCATGACAGTAGTACGTTGATTGAGGGCTCGAGGTTGGCCAGCGATGGAAAGATTATGTGCAGTTGAGCCTACGGTTGGGTGGAGAGTCATCCCCAAAACTTTGTTGTGGTTAGCAGGATTCAAATAGTGTTTTACTCCGAAAGAACAAATAAGGAATATCGTCGCTATAGGTAAGTCGTCTCTGCTCGATTTTTTCTTAAATTTCTATGCTAATTAGTTGAATAGTTTTTGTGTTGATTATTAATTTTATATTTGATATAATTAGTTGCATGTTAAATTTTGGGGTTGTTACAGAGTGCATCTGCAACAACATTTTTGTGAGCCATTTTTTCTTCTCTTCTGAAGACAATATTTGTTCCAAAAGGTATTTAAGACTATCATGATCTGTGTTTTACCTTGAAGTGTCTTCCCATTTGGTAAGGTCACCATTGCTTTAGTGCATGTAGTATTGCAAACATTTCCTTCTCATAAATAGGTTTGTGTAAATAATTTCCTTTGATTGGACGACTTTTAAAAACAATGGGTCTTCCTTCTTCCATTAAAACAACACCAATTCCATTTCCTAAGGCATCACATTCCACAATAAAGGTTTTTGTGAAGTCTAGTGTAGCTAAGACCGGTGCTTGGCACATTGTCTCTTTAAGATGTTCAAAGGCCTTAGTTGATTCTAGAGTCCAAGAAAATGCATCTTTATTTAGTAATGTTGTTAAAGGTGATGTAATTCTCCCATAATTCTTAACAAACTTGCGATAATACCTTGTCAACTCGACACTCGCAGATACTTTATGGTTGTGGGGATTTTCCATTCCTTAATGGCTTTAATTTTGTTAGGGTCTACCTTATCACCCTAATGAGATACAATATGACCTAGATATTCCACCTCCTGTACTCCAAAGAAATATTTGGAGGTTTTTTCATATAATTGTTTCTCCTTTGATGGTTTGAGCACCCTATCAACATGTTGAACATGATCCTTCCAATACTTGTTGTATATTAGTATATCATCAAAAAATACTAAAACAAATTTTATAAGGGTTTGAAAATGGAATTTATCAAACCTTTAAATGTGGAAGGTGCATTGGTAAGGCAAAAAGGCATGACCAAAATTTCATAATGACCCTCATGAGTTCTAAATTTTGTTTTTGGAATGTATTCAGTCTTCATTCTAATTTGATGATATCCTGAAAAAAATCCTACTTGGTGAAGTAAGTTTCTACATGCAATTCATCAAATAATTCATCAATGATAGTAATGGAAAAATTATCTTTAATAATGATCTTTTTGAGCTCCCTATAATCTAGACACATGCACTTTGATCCATCCTTCTTGTGCACTAATACTACTGAAGTCGAAAAAGAACTTTGAATAGGTTTAATTATACATTCCTATAGAATTTTTGCAACCATATGTTCAATTTCACTCTTTTGGGCATAGGGATATCTGTAAGGCTTGATGTTTCGAGGAACAATTATTGGAATCAAATGAATAATATGATCAGGATCATGAATAGGTGTGAGGCGTTTGGGAGTCTCAAATACCTTGGAATTATTGTCCAAGACTTTTTAGAGATTTGGAGAAATAGATGATTTTGATGTTTGAACCTCTAGTTAGTATAATTTTGCAATTACGCCTTGTTGTTATTTATTTAGAAGATTCTTCATGAAATTAGAGTTGATTATCTTTCCCAATTTCCCTACAATACTCCTTAATTCAACTTCATTTCCTTCCCAAAACATATTCAAGAAACGTTCTTGAAAATTAAAAGTTATCGTACCAAAGATTGTAACCATTGGACACCTAGTACAACATGAACACCACCCATTGGAATGGACAGAATTGGATTATTCAATACATATTCCACCATGGCTAGCTTGATATTATAGCACTTTCCAGAGCAATTTATAGTTCCTCCATTTGAAACCATCGCTTGGCACTCTGGTGTTGGGTATAGGAAGCAATTCAATTCCTTGGCTATCTTAAAATGAATAAAGTTATGGGTACTACCTGAATGAATCAACACTATTACCTTTTTCTTCTCGATATGTCCTTCTATATTGACAGCTTGAGGAGTGGTAATTCTTGCCAATGCATTAAAATATATGGTTGAATTCATTTCTTCTTTCTCTAGGGTTGATTCTTGGTGTATATCCTCTTCTTTTGAAGTTTGTTGTTCCTTTTCTTCCTCCTCTTCACAATCTATGTAAAATAATTTCTTCTTAGCACACTTATGACCTTTAGTGTATTTTCTATCACAACTGTAGCAAATCCCCTTTTCTCCTTTTCCTTCCAATTATTGTTGTGTCAACCTTTTATGTTGTGGAAGGATAGGAGCAACAACAGTTCCATCTTTATAGTTGTGAGTGATAGGCTTCCTTGTTTCCATAATTTTTCTTGCCAACCTGAATGCCTTCTCCAATGAATTAGGTTCCCAAAGGCGAACCTCTTATTGGATGTTATCCTTTAAACTACCTATGAAGACATCAATCCTACCCTCCCCTGGAATATCATTTAACCTTATATTCAATTTCCAGAAGTCTTCAATGTGCTCTGTCATTGAACCATTTTGTTTGAGATTTATTAATTGGCTAAAGGAGGTGTTTCTATTTGTATCCTCATAATATTCTATTATTTCCTCCATAAAAATTGACCTAGTGACAAGTGGTTTACGAGAAAAAAGACATCGATACCATACAAACTGATTAGGTTCTAAATATAAAGTTGCAAAATCGTACCTTTTGTGTGTGTTGCACATTATGGAGACCAAAATATTGATCCGTTTGTATTATCCATGTTACCAGATCCTTGCCATCAAACTTCTTTGTATCGATATTTGGAATATGGTGCATCTTCAATCTAACATTAGATTCTATGAAATCATGATTAATTTTACTTTTGTTCTCATAATGAGTTTCATCTAATGCCTTTTTTCCATCAGGAAGCCTTTCTTGTAGCAACTTTGTCAAGCCTTCCTTCAAACCTTCCATGTCCTATTTTAAACCATCCATGTCACCTTTTAGCTCATCTTTGGTTTCTCTTTGTGAGAGCAAAATTTTTTGCACTTGGTCCCGTAATTTTGATATATCATGCTACGATTATTCCTCTTCATGCGTCATAGCAGAGTTTTATGAGGTATTAATGGGTGTGAAAATATTTTTTTTGGGAGGAATTTTAGAACCCAATACTGATATATATGTTTCAATATTCCCTTGGAATCACTTCAAATTGATTTTTCAAACAAAAGTTATGCAATTTAAAAAAAAAATACACAACTTTTTCTTTCTTTTAGTAGTTCAATCTTGCAAGGATTGTAACTGAGTAATTTCAGATCTCCAAAGTATAAAATTAGGTCTTGTTGTATCCCTATGAATTGTATTTCCAATGCCACTAGCCAAACCAATAATGAACCAATAGTTATGTCAAATATCCCACGATGACTTGATTATGGACCCATTTAATAAAGTGAATTTGTACAAGATTCCATGTGTCAATGTTTCAATATTTGGCTCTAAAATTGCTATAGGAAAAAATACAGTCTATTCTCGTTCAACCACTTTTTTCATAATTCAAATCTAGTTCCTGAAACAAAAGTGATAACGATTTTACCTAGGTCACATGTTTGAGATAAAATTCTAGAGCTTACAAAAGCGCTAACTTCCTTGAATCATATCTCAAAAAATATAGTGAAACAAAATCTAAAATTCGTACACGAGGTTCAACAATATGTCAGATCCATGTGGTTGCAATTTCAGCTTCTGAAGCTTCGTAAAAAAAAATTATAGCGAAAATTCCAATACAACCTGTTTGAAGAAGAAAAACCTTAGAATCCAAAGCTCTGATACCAAATGTTATGCAACCAACTCACAAAATAGAAGAAAATATACATCAGTGACTTAAAAATGATCCTCTTTGAGGCAGAAACCTCCTTTACATTACATAAATGAACAATTCTTGGATTATTCAAATGAAAAAACCTCATTTCTATATATAGGAGTCTAAGGCGTCACAATAGAATCAGAGCTGACATAATGTAATGACACAACAATAATAATAGTGGGCTTCTATGGGGCACAAAAATAACAATATGGGAACTACATGGGCACAACAATAACAATAAGGGGGTTTCACTAACAATAACAATAAAGGGATACACTAGTATTGTAGGGACCAAACAAGGTGCTTAACCCCTTAGAAAAATTGTCATTTTGTTGATCTGGACCCTCAGTTGCTCCCATGACAAGCCAAGCATGCTATTGAGGCCTTCCAGTCGCTCCCCAGCAAGTCATGCTAGCAATTATGACCTCGTTTAAGCAGTTATAAGCTAGCAAACCCAGATTTTGAGCCACTTTTCAGGGATAGGTCTCATGTAATTGCCCAAAACTTTAGGAAACTCCCATAAATGAATAAGACCACTGGAATAAGACTACCAATGAAATAATTGGTACAAGTACTTGATCTGAACCTTACTAGCCATGACATGAATTTTGTCAAACATGTCACAAATATGTAATCTACAAGTCATAACAATAGATATGAGCATAGGTGTCTCATACTTATCTATGATTTGTAAAGAAACATTGATGCCTTATCACAATAGTTTCATTATCATCTATTAGGATATAGATTCATTTTTCATTCATTTGTGAATCAAAACAGGATAAGAGCCATACATCAAGTCTATCATAAAACATGCTCATAACCAACATGTAACCAACAAAAATAATAGGGATTTAACAACCATAAAAACCACATATGAACAAGTACCTTTACAAATGAAATATCGAAGGATAAGAATATTTTATTAATGAATTCATATGTAAACCAAGATAGGGATTTCCACGAACCACTCGTCCATATATTGGGCTAAACTAAATCTTTCTTTAAGTGAATCACCCCCATGCCTTGTTGGGAAAAAATATCGAGAGGGGGGGGTGAATCAGTATTTACTGCATAATCAAATATTTTTACTTTTTCATTCCTTAAAACCCATATGCTACTTTGCTTCAGTAAACTAGCGTATATACGCGGATCCCCTTTATGAAACTAGCGTATACACAGAGATCTAGATCAGTCATTAAACCTTTACTTATATTATTCCATCATTCATTCATCAGGTGCTCAATAAACAGTAAACAAGTGCAGTAAGAACAGAATAAACCATCACACAAAGCATCACACATGAACACCAGGATTTTTAGGTGGAAACCCAAATCGGGAGAAAACCACCACTGCAGTTGCTCAGCCTTCAATATTTTATTATAGAGAAAACATCTTACAACATATGTGCTGGCGCAGACTTGACCAGCACGCAGGCACCCACCTGCGCTCGTTTACCAGCCTCTCCTGGAAGGGAGCTACGACCCGCTGACTCGTTAACCAGCCTCTCCTGGAAGGGAGCTATGACCCCCACTATTTACTGTACTTTCTTGAAGCGGGAGTACGAATTCTCTCGATCTCGTTTTCTACGTCACTGAAGGAGCTACAACCCCCTGACTGAAGGCTACAACCCTAAGCACCACCTTGGACCACGTTTCATCAATTTTCACACTGGATCCAACCACTTCAATAGAACACAACTTGCAGGCCACAATTCATCATATTTCCAGACCGAACCCTTTCAATACTTTTAAGCACAAACATACATCATCAAATTTGCATACTTACTGTAACACGTATCGTATTAGCGTAAACACATCGAACGTATCGTATATTTTATACTCCCTTTGTTTCAAAGAAACCCTAGTTTGCATACGCGCTTTTCCTTTATCGATAAATGCTAGATATATGCGTCTCATTCATGTAATAAACCAAATAGATACCTTCAGAGGAGTTTTATTATACATAATGCGCATTTTCACTGGCTCAGATATCGCAGCTTCCTCCAAGGCTGGCATCGTATAGATCTTCAATCATTATAGAGCAACATACTTCTTCGTATCGTATATTCGTCGTATTCAACCCTTATCAAACATTTGCATGTTCGCCTCATCACAAATCTAAGCCTTCCATAAGCAGATCTAGTAGATACAAGTATATTTCAGATCTAGATCCCCTTCTTCATCATTGGTGCATCATACATTCAGATTTATCATTCAAGTGTAACCCTTTCCATTCATATATACTTCAGAGAGAAGTATTCATTCAAGCTCAGACATCTTGCACCCACACTCATTATTTGCACAATGAATTTCTTCTCCTTATATAGGTTTATCCTTTTTCAATACCACGGGTTAAAGCAATACCATGAGCCTTCAATACCACGAGCCAAAGCAATACCATGAGCCTTCAATACCACGAGCCAAATCAATACCATGAGTCTTCAATACCACGGGCCCCTGTTTTTGCACTTTATGAGTACTTTTTGCCCATACGCTACTTGGAACGTTCATTCCCGCGTGCATACGCGACTTCCCTTAGGCAAATCTGCGTATTCCTAGAGACATACTCTTTTCATCAAGATTTAGCACATGCTGAATTCCTTTCTTCATTGCCTTCTGTACACACTGTAGATACATCAGATTTAGTTCATCAAACCATATTCTATCAAGCACAACTTCATCTAGTAAGTTGCCATTATCTTCATCAAGAGGGTTGCCTTTCAAGGACAACACTCATCATCATATTGCTATCAAACATCATTTACCAAGTCCATCACGTCAGGAATAACTTCATCAGGTGGATTGCCATCAAGGACAACACATGTCAACAGTCGCATGTCTTCATCTTCATTCAGTGGGTTGCCATCAAGGACAACACTCTGCATCATATTTCCAACAATCTCCCCCTTTTGACTTGATGGCAACCACGATGGTGTTTGGTTACCACAACAGATAAGTACATTGACACCATGTCACTCTCCCAATTCTTTGACACCATTATCTGCATTCAAACACCATGTCATTCTCCCCCTTTGACATCAAGGGCAAAGGGCAAAACCAGCGGATCAAAACCAACACACTCTCCCCCTTTGACATCAAGGGCAACGGGCGGATCAAAACCAACACACTCACCCCTTTTTCTCCTCATGTAGAAGAAGCGTTCTGCAGATCTGATGTATACTGAAGTGACCAAGCTCCCCCTGAGTTCATGCTGAATATTTTTCAATGAAGTACATGACTCTATGATCTTCCTATCACCAAAAGACTCATACTTACATCAAATATCCAACCAAGTGGATTTACATATAAGACTCAAGTACCCAACCAAGTGGGTTTACACATTTCAACTCAACTACCCAACCAAGTGGGTTTACAAATTTTGACAAGTCCTTACATGACTGAAATTTACAATTTTACATCATGGGTCTCAACATGACCTTTTCATCAAAATACAAATATGACTTTTCATAACCAACACCAGAAAGTCCTCAAGAAAGAGAACATATTTCAGAACCATCATAATGCCAACAATGCATTATACTCAGCAACGCTAATGCTCCCCCTGAATCTGTGCAACCAAGTAACCTTTCCAAATGACTAAGGCTCCCCCTTAGTTTGTGCATCCTGAAAACTTCCACCAACAAATCATCAAGGCATCTTCATCAAAAACATTAGAAACAGAATTATGAGAACTGGAACACCACCAGAGATAACCAACACGATATCAGATGATACCAAACAAACGACCGTATGTTATGTCTTGAAAAGAGCTAAACCAAGAAAAAATTGCAAGCAACCAAACATACGTGGCATACGTGCGCGGGAACACGCGTATGATACGCGATGCATCAGTGTTTCATGAAACCCCGCGTATCCAACTGCGCATCTTCTAAAATTTCAACGGATACGATTCTACGCGTGAGGGCAAAGATCGGTGTTCGGCTTCTTTCTACGAGATATTTTGAATGCCTCCCCTGGACTACATATAGATAGAATGGTGTAGTTGTGTCTTCAAGCGTCATCCAACGGTTGTGGCATCGATGACGAGTAGTAACCGAGTCTTCGTATTCTTTGCGTCATCAATACAATCTTTCCAAGAGAGATTCTCAGTATCAGAACAACATCTTCACACATAGAAAGTGCAGAAATCATCCATGTGGTCCAACATCACAGATGATCTTCAAGATTTAACATGATAACATATGTAGGCAAAGATCTCTCTAACCAGGTACATGACACACTTTGCATGGAGTCAGATTACTTCTGAATCCAGAAATGACATCCAAACTCATCCATGTATGTGATGTTACAAAGGATATCTGATGCAGAACCGAGGGCTCAAAAACTCATTCAGTAATAAACCATGTATTCCAAGACATCATCATTTGAGCATGAGTATCACAAAAACCAAAGTAATAAGCGATCCTATATTGCCAACAATACATCTAATCATTAGTATTCAACACTGCACTGCTAAAACCGATGCTCTTTCCTTAACTTTGTGCAATGCTGAAACACCTTCAATAGCAAGTCATCGGCAACAATCTCTTCATGATCTGTCCTCATCTGCGAATTATAAGACTTCTCATCTCAACAACTGAATGCTCTTCATCCATAAAGCAACCGGGCTTCATCCATAGATCTTCAACAAGTAAATAACCGGTATCATTTCATTAACATAAGTACACTTGAGGAATGATGCTAACGCTGTAATCATCGGCGGTCAGACTGATGCCTCTCCTGAACCCTCTGTCTCCTGTGATCTTGCACTATCGAGATAATTTTTTTTATCATCAATGAATACGCGAGTGTGGTCTCATGGAACTGCGTGTATACGCGACTATGGTGAATAGAACCTGCGTAGTGGAAAGTGAAACATAGAAATTTTTTCTCACATTCCTTTATCTCCCTGCAGCAGTTTACAACTTCGATTTCTGTCTTTTCTTCACACCCGTATACCCTAAACTGTCGAAATACATATAACGAGAATCATCAAATCAACCGTGAGAGACATCTATACATTGCTCCTCCTCACAGACGATACATTACTAAATCTCATAATGTATCCCACGATCTGTCTGCTGCATCGATAAGAAAGAGTCGGCTCAGAGCGGATAGTACCGTAGGGTCAGAATTCCCTCACGTTTTGATCGAGTCCTCTATCTGTAATTGGTAGTGTTTTCTTCAAGAAAATCATTGTCTCTCTAGAGCATCTGCACAAAAATATCCTTTCTTCTCTAGATTGCTTCTTATTCCATCTCGATCTTTTCCTGGGATTTGTTTAAATCCTTTCTATTTGTGTGCTAGAAGTTATCCAAATTTCTCATATTTGTTCAACCTGCAGTCTCCTTTTTCTACATGTCCATACTTGTTACAAGAATAACATCTCATGTGTCCGGCATAAGAATCATAATGATTATTTCTAATCTTCCTCCTTTTACAATCTGTGCCTTTGATGTCCATATTTTGTTACATGAGAAACAATATCCTTTTGAAGAAACCTATATACCTTTCTATGTAGGGAACTGTTGATTTGAGGCTGAAATGTTCAGCCTCTAATTTGTCACATAACATGCCCATGCAGTTATGACATTTAAAACATTCTAACGTTATTGAACTGAATTTCCCTTTTGAGAATTACATGATTGTTGGTTGATCTTTTGACTCTTTCAACACTTCGAGCATTTTGCATTGATGTCTCTTTGATTCTTTTAGCATCCTTCTTGTAGAGGCTAGATTCTCCTTTAACGAGTTTTCATGGAAACCAAGACCAAGTTTGATAGCGAGTGAGACCTTTTGATTACTTAGAATATTGTCCCAAAATATTGACCTTATCATGGAAACTCTGCTAAAGTTTTACATTTTCTTCTAATTTCACCTCTTGAGAATGCTTTCACCTCAACCTCCGAGGCTTGACATTGCTTTTGTCATGCTTTCTTCTTTCCTTCTTCACATCTTCTACTTGATCCTTCGTATTTAGAATCTTCTTTTCAGCCAATTTTCATTTTCTTCACATGTTTGTTCCAGCTCTTCATTCTTCTTATTTGATTTTTTCAGGATCTTTCTCTTTGAGAGAGATGATCTCATGCCTTGAGCCTTCCCTTTTCAAATGATGAGAGTTTCTTCTATTCTTCTTATTTGATGCTTCAAGATCTGCTTTGTAGAAAAGATAGATTGCAGCTTCAAGTCCTTCTATTCTTCTTGCTTGATTTTTTGAGACCTCGCACTTTTAGATCGCTTGATTTCACTTCTAGTTCTTTAATACGATTTTGATACTTGTCCACCAAATGACCATTCGGCATTTCTATTTGTTCTTTTCATTTGAGAGATCATCTCTTTGTTGATAGACTCTTTCTTATCTGGAATTTCTCCTTTGTTGTTCTTCACATCTGCAGTCTTGAAAGCTTTCTCCTAATTCTAAAATACTACTTTCACTGAGAATTTTTCATCATCGTTTGTACCACCAAGATCATGCAAAGGATGACCCCCGATCATTATCTAATTCATCTTCTTCTATTTTCCCCGAGATATCTCCCTTGCTTTCGAGTAGCCTTCTTCTTTTTCTTCTTTGCCATGAGCACTCTGTAGAGCTTCGCTCGAATCTGTTTCATCTTCTTCAATTTTTGCTATACATGATTTACGAGGTATCTCCTTTCCTTGAGTAATCCTTCTTCTTTGCTTCTTTTCCAGTGAGCACTTTCGGATCATGGTCGAATCTTCTTCATCTTCACTGGGAGACACTTCATCATCATCTTCTTTTGCATAATAACTCTTTTCTCTTTTCAAATTGTTTCCCTTTACCATGCTTTTTCTCTATAAGGACATTTAGTAGCATAATGACCAATCTTTCTGCGCACTCAAAACATTTCTGAAGGGAAAGCTTACCTTTCCCTAGAATCTTCAGTAGCTCAGTTGGAGCGTCTCACGAAATTCGCTTCTTCTTCATCGTATATAGTCGGATTCTTTGACAACTTCCTTTTCCTTTCCTTTTGTGTAGATGTGCTCTTAGAAAGCTGTGCTTTCTGCGATTTCTGGGAAGGGACCTCCTTGTCTCATTTCAAAGTAGCAGATCAGAATACCATGCAATTGAATGCAATAGAAAAGCAGTTTGCGAGATCTTGCTTTTCTTCAATAGCCAAAACTTTGGAAGTCAAATTTAGAAGTCAAAGATCTTAAGACCTTCTTTCCACGAGAGTAGTATTAGTTATGGTTTCCACCCAAATTTCTCATCCGATTTCATGGTATCATCCGTAGACTGAAGAAAAGAGCAGAAGCACTCCCTCATCATTTATGCATCTTCAAATCTTTTCATATTCAATTCTAAGAGTTTGGAGTTTTTTTGCACTTTTCTTACCTTTTGTGTCTCCTTCTGATAGCTTAGAATGATTTTGTCCCATATATCTTTCTTTGTTGAATGTAGTTTGCGCATCACTTTAGCAAATTTCGATTCGGACATAGCTTCCGAATAAGACATTCACTTTCGCTTTGGCATTGATTTCATACTTCTTTTCTCTTCTGATTGCATCGGTAGGAATATTTGCTTAGGGTATTGATAACCTTCTTGCACGATTGCCCATACATACGCACCCGAAGACTTTGCGGATATGCTTTTGTTCTGTACCTTTCCGTAATATCAGATTGCTTCCATTGAATAGGAGGTGGCTTTATAGACATCACTCCTTCTTGACATCCCCATTGCGGTCGGATCTCCTTCAAAGCGATCAAGCTTTCCCTGAGAAGGACCACGCTTCCGATACCAATTGTTGGGAAAAATATTTTAGAGAGGGGGTGAATCGGTACTTTCATCGCATATTCAAAACTTTTTACTTTTTCATTCCTTAAAACCCAATAATGCGCTACTTTCCTTCGATAGAACTAGCGTATATGCGTGATCCCCTTTAGGAAACTAGCGTATACACGCGAGATCTAGATCCGTCATTAAATCTTCACTTATATTGTCCCATCATTCATTCATCGGATGTTCAATAAACGAGTGAAACATGTGCGATAGAGAATAGAATAAACCACTCACACAAAGCATCACACATGAACACCGGAGATTTTTAGGTGGAAACCCAAACGAGAGAGAAACCCTTTCGCTACGGAAGCTTGCTCAACCTTCAATATTTTATTATAGAGAAAACATCTTACAACATATGTCTTCAGGCGCCGGACTTGGACGGCACGTCAGTGCACCCACATTGCTATCTATCATTTACCGACCCTCTCCGCGTACGGAGTCATGACCCCACGACTCATTTACACGGCCTCTCTGCCGGAAGCGGGAGCTCGACCCCGACTCGTTTACCGGCCTCTCCCTCGGAAGCGGGGAGCTACGACTCACGATCTCGGTTACCAACCTCACCTCCGGGAAGGGAGCTACTACCCCACGATAAGAGGCTACTACAACCTTCAACACCACCTTGGACCACGTTTCATCAATTTTCGACCTTTGGATCCAACAACTCCAATAGATTTTCACTACTTTCGAGCCACATTTCATCATATTTTCGCATCTGGACCTCTTTCCCATACTTTTTAAGCACAAACATACATCACCAACGGATACTTATCGAAACACAGATCGGATAGCGAAACACGCGAGATCGGACTCGGATATTTCATACCCCTTGTTTCAGCAAACCCTAGTTTGCATACGCGTGCTTTCTCCACTTTAGCGATGTTCGGCAGTATATACGCGCTCGTCCACACAAACACGGCGCGCATACCCTCTAGTATGTATTTCATTGCGCATACGCGCTTTCTCTTCACCCTACGCGTATATACGCGCTTCCTCCCGTGGCGAAGTATCGGCTATAGATGCTGCAATCATTATAGAGCAGCATACTTCTTCGGATCAGATATTCGAGTTCAGCATTCAACCCTTTACTTGAAATGGATGTTCGCCTCGATCTGAGGATCTAATCACTCCATAAACGAGATCTAGCGGAGTACAAACCCTACATTTCGGATCTAGATATCCCGCTTCATCATTTCTTCATAGGGTGCATCATAGATTCAGATCTATCATCAAACCTTTACCCTTTCCATACGGATATACTTCACAGGAGAAGTATTCCTATTCAAGCTCGGACATCTTGTCTCTCACACGTCATCATTTGCATAGTAAATTTCTTCTTCTTATATAGGTTTTATCCTTTTTTCAATACCATGTAAGGTTAAAGCAATACCATGAGCCTTCAATACCAGTGGGCCAAAGCAATACCAGCATGAGCTCTTCAATACCACGAGCCAAATCAATACCATGAGTCTTCAATCACACCGCCGCGCCCCTGGATTTTCTCTTTTTGAGCGCTTTTGCCACATACTGCTGACTTGGAACGCGTTCTTTTTCCCGCGTACATACGCGACTTCCCTAGACCAATCCGCGTATTCCTAGAGACATAGCTCTTTTTCACTTCATAGAATTAGCACATGCTGAATTCCTTTCTTCATTGCCTCTAATGAGCTCTTTGTGGTACATCCGTATTTAGTTCATCAAACTTCATATTCTATCAAGGCACAACTTCGATCTTAGTAAGTTGCCATTATCTTCACTCGCAAGAGTGTGCACTTTTCAAGGACAACACTTATCATCATATTGCTATCGGAAACATCATTTACCAAGTCCATCAGAGTCAAGAATAACTTCATCAAAGGGTGTATTCGCCATCAAGGACAACAGCATGTCAGTTGTCACATGTCTTCATCTTCATTTGTGCGGGTTGCCATCAAGGGGACAACACTGCATCGATCATTTCGCAATAGTCATTTTCCAAGAATTAAATGTGGAATTTCATACACGAGAATCAAACTGTGTGGCTTCCTCAAGATTTACCGTCAGATATCCACGAGGAATTCTAGGCACGAAAACCCCTCATAAATACCACTAGGCTTTACCACAATCTCACCGGATCACTGAGCCCTAAACAAACATGGATGCCTTTGGATCTCTCCACCTAAACCATGAGGTATTTTTCTATCTCCACTCTCTAGGCTTTACCATGTATCCAACCATAAATGGTCAAGGTATTCCTAGGCCTAACGAGATCATACAACACTAGGCTTTACCGTGTATCCCACCATTACTGGTAAAAGGTATTTCTAGGCATAACGAGGCTCCATCCTCTAGGATTTACCGTGTATCCCACAATTACTAGTCAAGGGATTCCTAGGCCTAATGAGGAGGTTCACAATCAAGCTTTACTGTGTATCTCGCCATTACAGGTCAAGGGATTCACAGGCCTTGTTAGTTTTCCTGAGACCACCCCACTGATTTTCAATACCATCTGATAATCCAGATCACCCAAATACAAGATAACCCACCACACCATGGCTATCCGAAAATGGCAAGGCAAGGCTGAAATCCAATATCACACCTGCCAAAACCCATGCCAATAATAACAAGAGAACCAGACACAAACATGCATGCCAAATATAGAAAGAAAATCACACATGCAAATCGATACTTGCAAGTAATCCTGTTGTACCCACTTGATCTTGCTCTTCCTTGCTTGATATTTTCTTTCCTTTCCATTTTTTTTTCTTCCTTTGTTTTTCTCGATCCAATGCTAGAATGATCGAATAATTCTCTAAGTTTCAAAGAGTGAGAGAGAGAGAGAGAGAGAGAGAGAGCTCCAAAATTCAACCCACAAAAATCTACCAACTGGTCCTTAGAAGCCTTTTTTATTAATGAGGCCTCTAATTTCTTCAATTTTCCATTATTCTCCTTACATGCAACCTGTGACCTTTCACCTTCTTTTTCTCCTAATTTCCATTATTTTCATAAATAAAATGCTAATAAATGCCTCTTTCCTTTCCAAATAATTTTCCATTTCCTTTTCCAATTTCCTTAGCCATAATAAACTAAATGAACACCCACTAGGATGTTTTTTCCCAACATTCAGTTTGAAATATTTATCCCATGAACTTCGTCTCATTTTATGTTTACTAACTTTATTACATGTATTTTTTACAACTGCTATTATAGAACCCTCCCCCTTGGGGGAACACCGTCCTCGGTGTTCAGTGAAACCTACAACCACCAAAACTACTGAAAACTAAAACGTACTACCCTTGAAGCTTTATAACATAGCTAGATGCAGTATTTACAATGACATCCTGCTAAAAACATGAAAATCATATTGTTTTCTAGAGCTTTATAACACATCACATTACGATATTTACAATAACAATCACATATACACATGCAAATTTTCCTTAAACCACAAATAATTATACTTTCTATGGAACTTTATAAACATAACTAGATACAATATTTTCAATAATATACACATACACATGCACATTTTCTCAACCACCAAATAAATGGATATGATGCATGCATCCCTGGCAAGGGAATACAAAGGCTCACACCTCCACCCTCAAAGTAATACCAAGATTCACATCCTTCCGATGAAGTCCATCTACTTCCAAAGTCAAACCTTCATCCAATGTCCAACATTAATATCTTGTGTTGTTGTCCTATCAGTGAAAATTTGTCAGCTCATTGTTCCAGGACACACTCCCAATGTGCATATGATTCCATCTGGAAATGCTAATGATAAAAATAAAAATAAATCCATCCCCTACCTTCCCTTCTCTGCTACACAGGTGCTTGGGAAATCCGATCACCCCCTTTCGTGTGGTCTCTCACCTTCCAAGTTCCCTCAAATCCTCTTTCCCGGGTGATCCATCCCTTGGAAAGGTTTCCTCGCATCAGAAGGTCCAAAAACCAAGGCATATACATTAGAGGAAATTTCAACCTAAAAGTGGCATATCAAGGAAAATTAATAAAATAATAGTTAAAATAATAAAATAAGAGTTGTGAATTTTAGTGGGAAAAGAAGAAAACTACTTTTTTAATTGTATTTTTGGCTTATCTCTATGTAGGTTTACTGAAATTTCAGGTGTAGGCATTATTTGGATGTGGAATTATATTCCACATCCAATGAGTACCCATTATGCATACTTTTGAGAATACCCACATTGATAAAAATTGAATATACATTAAAAACGTGTGTTGAACACACGTTTTTAATGTATATTAATTTTTTATCAATGTGGGTATTCTCAAAAGTATGCATAATGGGTACTCGTTGGATGTGGAATTTAATTGTGCATTGAAAAAGTCTCTATGCTTGAAATTTGAGTAAAGTTATAAGGACATAAGGCAAAAATAAAATTAAAAAAAGTAGTCTATCTTCGTTTCCTTCCAAAATATTTACATATCCCTCTTTTTAAATTTAAAGGATTTTGATTAGTTTACATATTATGACATGGAAAATAACATGAAAATTTCATGGGTACTTTTAGGCTGAAATTTTCTCTAATGCTTGTGTTATATCCCAAAAAATTCAAACATCATTTTGACAAGGTTAAATAGGTTCATGGGTCAAAATAGGGTTGTAGGATTCATTTTTAAGTTTATTCAAGGGAAATATTAAATTTTTATGGTTCAAGTTTACCCTAAAGTCTAAACCCACTCATGTTCAAACTCCTTCATGTCACATCATTCATCATTTTCTGAATTATTTCATTTTCCAAATTTTTTGTACCGAAACTACCAAATTAGCTAAGAAACCATAGTTTCATAGTGCAATGCACTGCAAAAAGTCACTTTTCACTACGAAACTGTTGATAGTTTCGTAGCAAAAATAGTCAAATTAACACTAAAGGTGCTATGAAAGCACAATTTCTTGTCTGTCCTATCATTCTAGCTGTTAGGTGTCAGAAATCATTTGGAAAAGGATAAGTTAGATGCTTTCGAGTCATGGAGGGATAAAATCAAGGTCCATGAAGTCATCATGGTTAGTTTAGGTAATGCAGAATTCATCATTGAGTCATGAGAAGACATTTAAACTTCAAATCCTTTCCTAATTCAGTCATTCTCATTTTTTTTCCTCCTTGCCTAATATTTGAGCTCTGGAGAGCTAATGTACTAAGCCAAAGTTGGGGTTGGTTTCTTCAAAGGTTTCCTTTGAACATCACCAAGTGAGCTTGCAAACTCATCAAGTGAGGCTGAACATCATCAAGCGAGGCTGAGTAATTCTTAGAGAAACTATGGGAAAGAAAAGAAAAATACACAAGGGTAGACATTGCTTAAGATACGAACTTGTAGACATGAATTTGATTAATGAAGACCCAAAAATAGTAGAAGCTTTCAGAAGAGCAGGTTGCCTACAGTTTTGTGAGAAATTACAGGGCTGTCATACACGGGTGTCCAAGGAGTTTGCTATGAATTTCAATGGAACCGCCACTAAAGTGCGAATACTCAATTTGTCCATCACACCAGAGGTTATTGCTGTTGCTATAGAGATTCCAAGAGGTTAGGAGAACTGGTTCAAAGGTTTCAAGTTTAACATGGAGCCATGGAAAGAGTTTATGAAGCCAAAACATTCTGAAATAGACCTCACCAATGTTGTTCCAAGAAGTTTCATTAAAGACAAATATTCAAAATTGCTGCTCATCATCCAAAAGTGATTTACATGTGAAGGGAGAATCCACAAAGTGTATTCATATCATTTCAAATTACTTCTGCACTTTACTGGTAAGATTTCCCTTGATCTACCTTTTTATTTGCATAAAAGTTTGGAAAAAATGGAAGATAAAATCTAGGCAAAGTCTGAGGGGAGTGAGACTTCTTTATTTCATCATGGTTTAATGAAATTATTGGTCTTAGATGAACTTCAAAGGTTAGGGAGAGATTGGTCCTCATTCTTGTTTGTTAGTGGTTTTAAGCTAGATGCTCTTACACCTTCAAGAACTCCTAAACCTAGGAAAATTCCATCACCACTAGCAGTAAAACAGATGCAGCCATTGGTAGCAAAACCAAATGAACCTGCAAGAGCAGAATCAAGTAAGAAAATTATGAAGGAGCTAGATAAAATGCAGAGTCTTGACACACCAAAGGTCCAACCTACAAAACATAAGTCAAAGGTGGTAAAACCTGCAAAACAGAAACAAATTGTTAGCAAACAAGGGACTAAAAGGATAACTAGAAGCTAAACACTGGTTTTGGAAGAGAAGACAGTGGCTGTAGAAGACAGAGCAGAAACTAAGGGAAATCTAGAGGATGTTTTACATGCCATTGACATAGAGGAAACACCTATTGTCCAAGATGAATTCATAGAGGAAGGTGGGCATAAGTTAAAGAAGGATAAATCTGTAAAGAAATTAGAGTTTGAGGGAGA
This sequence comes from Pinus albicaulis, assembly GCA_034641835.2. Classification (NCBI taxonomy): domain Eukaryota; kingdom Viridiplantae; phylum Streptophyta; class Pinopsida; order Pinales; family Pinaceae; genus Pinus; species Pinus albicaulis. The sequence goes on along the minus strand of CM076580.1, from coordinate 1,019,562,227 downwards.
AGATGTAGGTTTCATGTTCCAAGCACGAAAGCCTATGACAAGGCATGCTAGGAAATTAATAGAGAGCAAAAAAGAAGTTCAAACACATACTGATACAACTCAACTACTTCAAGAGATTATTAACCTCTCACCACCCACAGTAAAGGATACAGTCAACAAATCAAAAAAGGGAAAAGAGAAGGTGATAGAAAAAATAGAGTTGCAGCTCCTTGAAGAGAAATTGAAATTGGCCAATCAAGAAATTACTGTCATGAAAAAAGAAGCTAGGAAACACAGTGTTGAGAAAATTCAATTTGAAAAAATGAAGGCAGTTTGGGAAGAACAAGTTGACACTGTTTCTAAAACTTTAGACAATACACAAGAGCTTATCAAGCGGACAATTCCCGCAAGGATAGAAACCAAGCATGTCAGAAAGGTGAACACTCATCTGAAAGCCACCAATAGAATATTTAAAGACCAGATTAAGGACCTTCAAGAGAAACTTGAACTGATCCTTGAAGAATTAGAGAAAGAAGGGCTTAAAATGACAGTGATTGAAGAACCAATAGCCTAACTAATTGTAAATGAGGAAGAAATGCCTCAAGGAGCATAAGGTAAGTTGGTTTATGGTTGATGAAGGCTAATGACATGTTAGATACAATTTTTGGCATTTAAATGTTTTAGATTTCAAAATTACATAAAAAATCTGCATTTTTAGCACTTTTCAGCGATTTCATAGCGCCTTTGGGCTTGAAGGGCAACAAAGCGCTATGAAACTACTGTAGATGCTCTTTTGGATTTTTGACCAGTTTTGAGTACTATTAAGAGGTGAAATTGGTATGAGGGATGTGTTTGATGATGATGAACCTTATGCAAAAGGAAAGAGTCAAGAATCTTGAGGTTAAAGGCATGTTTTGCAGTGCTACGAAAGTGCGCTACGAAATTGCCTTACTTTCATAGCACACTATATTTCAGCCTTTTCAGCAGATTTTATAGGAGTTTTGGACATATGGAGATTATGTAAGGGTTAAAAACCATTTCAAACAATTATTCAACACTCAAGGACCATGAATTGAATATTAAATGACAACCAAAGTATTCGAGGAAGAAGAACACCATTTGCCTAAAAAACAGGGTCTTGTTTCCTAGTTATGAGGAGGTCAGTTAAGTGGTCATAAAGGGATGAATCCCATCATCTAAATTTGACCATGTCAATGTATACTTGTCAAATAATGTAGTTGTTTTAGTAGATAAGGCTGGTAAAGATAATAATGAGTAGTTTGAGTCCTATTTGAAATAGGATTGTCAAGTAGGATATGTGTCTGTTTGTCATTAAAGTTGATGTTTTATGGTTATGCAAGGTGTCATTAGGAAAAAATTCGATGTATATAGCCTGGAGGAAGATCACCTCATGATGTAACAACTCTATTAAAGACCATTGAGTCGAATTTGTCAAGGGTTGGATATTTTTGGCAAAATTGCAACTTATTGTAAATTGATTGTTTTAGCAATACAGAGATTTGTTTCTTGACCAACTTGAGATTCTAAAGGAGTTTTTAGTGCTTGACTCTTCTATATGTACCTTTTATGTATCTCACTTGTAGTTTTTTTCATTTATATTACTCAGAATTCATCGATGTGATGCTCTAACTTCCTTTATAAGTGAACTGACTGTGTATTTTCATGTTTCATGTGTGTATGTCCTACTACTAAAAACTCTGACCTGCCTCAACTTCCATGTCAAGTAAACTCACTGAATCACTGAAATTTTTGACTCCATGACCCCAATTTCTACATGTTGATATTATTTTCAACCTACATTCATCATAACCATTTTATTTTATAAATAGAGTTAGCCATCTATATCTTTATTCCATATCATTAACCCTTGAGTGAGACCTCTTATATTGAGGAGGCTAAGCCTCAGTAAAAATATTGGTTTGAAAGAGATGCCTGAGATTGTATGATTAGCAACCCATCATAAGCAGTTTTGTGATAACATTTTGGTGCGTCTGCTGGGAGCCTGAAGATTACACTTTCCTGAAATTTTGAAGCTGAACTTATGAAGGTAGCAGGAGCTCAAAAGCTGATCAAGGCTGCATCTACCTTGGTGACTCCATTCAAAATTCATATGATCAAAGGTGGCTTCGATAAGGAGATACACGAGGAGTAATCCTGACCCATATCCACCTATATTGGCTCTAGAGGTCCTAACCCAGGTTCAGAGGTTAAGGTTTGCCAAAAAATCCCTATAATATTGGTCCTTTCGGCAGTGACCTGCTTGCGCAGGCCAAAGTCTCACCTGAAGCAGTATGGGAGGGTGTTGGAACCAGGTTTCTGCACCCTGATAGAGAGCAGGTAAGTCAAGCAGAGTTGTGTTCCCAGCTTATTAGTTTCGTATTTAGCATATCTAGTTACAGACTGATATTACAGAGATCATACCTTCTAATTATCTTCACATCCACATGCATAGTACCAATATACCAGTACAACAAATATAATCATAGTAATCAACAGGTCATAGATTCTTATAATAGGAACAAGGATACTCTCGTAGCTATAAAACAATTCTATTCACAGGTTCACTAATCAGTATAGTCCACAGTTAATAGATCTAATCAGCATTCTTGCATCAGCACTATCATATGTAATAGCATAAACGCATGAACAATAGATCACAAGTTTACTCTGTATTATAATAAATACATATCCACAGCGACAACAATAAGTGTAACAGATTCAACAGTTCGCATCAACAACAATACATAAACTTAGATAACGCAGAGGTACTCTAACCATATTCACATATATTACCCTTCAAAACCCAATACAATCCAACACTGACCCTGCGCACACAACCAGTAGGGTCTGCACACACTTGGACTAAGGATCTCTGCCCACACAGCCAGCAGGAGTCCTTACCCTAGCAACCCGAACATATATAACAATTTGCAACTATCATCAATCTCTATCTTTTCATAACTATGAATAAAAAAGGTTTATCTATTTATACTGATTTATCCTACGCATATCTTGGTCTACCCTTGACCCGTTACAATGCATTAGAGGCTTTGACCCACCCCAAAACCCCTGCGTTAGACTAAATATTACAAAAATATTCAAAAATGGACAAAATTCACAGCTTTTAGGAGACCCTATTCCAACAGTCCCCCAACACAATCTTGTGACTCGTCCCGAGTGACTGTGATGGTGGGGTCTCCACTTGCGCTTGCAACAATCTGATCACCTCGGCTAATGGAAGCAGCATGCCTTCACTCTGAGTAGTGACATTATGTGCGATTTCGACCAAATTTTCTGAATTCGGGCCTTTCGTCGCAGCAGTGATACTCTGCAGAGTCTGGTTCAACTGCTTAACCACGACACCAACTTCTTGTGAAAGCTTGAGGGCCTCAGGAACCCAAGGCTTCAGGCGGTCGTCGAGGGCCTTTTTATTTTTCTGGAGTTCATCAATATCATCTTGGAGGGTGTGGCTAGTTCGCCGCTGTGTCAAATGTTAAGCAAGAACTAAAGTGGGCAGGGTGGCCTCCAACCGTCTCTAACTCTTCTTCTTTCTGCTGCAGGTCTTGGTTGATGCCACGCAGGATCGGGTTGTGCTGAACCTTGGTCCAGAGCTGCATGGTCGTTTCTAATAATTGGGCACCCTGCATAATTTTCCCTGTAATGACATTCGTAGCCATATTACCCAACACAATTCGCTGGGCCCGTACCCCTAGAGGTGTTTCAGGTTGCAACTTAGCCTGGAGGTCGGCAATCTGCTACTCCATTCATGTCTTGATCATCTAAAATTCCTCCTGGGAGGCCTTCAGTGATGCGACCAACCTTTAAACCTTCACTTGAGGGGTGGCTTTGGTCGGGATCTCTGTGGTAACATCTACGCAAAGTTGGTGAATCACGTTTTCGAGCTCCGTGTGTTTCACGGTGGCAAGGCACACTTCAACATTCTTTGCATCAATTTTCTATTCAGCCACTCCGAGCTGGTGGTGCAATTTTTGGTTTCAATGGTGAATTTCCTGAAATACTGAAGTGTGGAGACCCTGCAAGGCCTCATGAGGTAGCCTAGCTAGATTCAGTTGGACTTCTGTACTAGCCTGGACTTGGATTCCCAGGTCAGGTGGACTGATCACAAGGGCTGCACCAGGTAGAGAGTAGAGGCAGCTTTCGTCTGTAGCTAATGATGTGCTACCGACGGCTAAGGGTGTGCATACCTGAGTTACACTGGTCTGCAATATATCTGTCTTCAATTGTAGTGCACAGAGCTCGGCCTGGATTGTGTCGATCGCAGCTTGCTGCTGCTCCTATAAGGCTACCCACCTATCCTCCACGACCATAGTGACTGCATCAGTGATTTTTCCAAGGTCTCCATCAGTCAATGTGACTGTCTTGTCTCATTCCGCCCGCTGAGAGCGTTGCTTCTTGCGAGGTGTTTTGATAGGCTCGCTTGTTCGCTTTGTGCTGCGGGGGGAGGCAGTTCCTCCTACCTCCAGTCCTTTTGTGCCTAGGTTTGGCTGCGAATCTACCTGAGTCTCCGCCTCAACGTCCTTCTCAAGGGTATTCTTCTGTTGTGTATCCTTTTGTGCGGCCGCGCCCATATCTTTTTTGGTACTCTTGGTCGCACCTCTAGTATCCTTGATGATGACAGGGGAGTGACTTTTGATGTGTTGGTTCCTTCGACACCCTTCGCACCAGTTTTGAATCTGATCTTCCAGTTAGGAGGCTAGAGAACAATGGTGTTGTCAACTTCTTCATCCACACCATATAAGGGAGTGAAGTCCAGGCTTTATAATTATGTGCTCTGATATGGATGTTCTGCATAGTGATTTGAAATGCCACAATGCCTTTGTATCTGTCATACACGGTAGGGGACAACCGTGGTCGGGAGTTAATGGCTGTGGCCAAGCTACTCTGAAAGAGGACCCAAAAAACTTGGCTATCCTCGAGACTTTGCGGATCCTTAGAATCCCATAAGTGTGCATAGCGAGCCCCTTCGCACATGTCCGAGGTAAGCTCAGGGAGGACTGACTCTGCAGGGGCTTCCCAGGTAACCAACGCTATGAGGAATAGTAACCAGGAATAACAAAAGGCGCGGCCCTACTCTTGGGACTCGCGGACATTAGTCAGAAACTCATCACACAAATACTGGGCCTAGTTAAAACATACTCTTTTCCCGTATTGGCTTGCTAACTGAATTACGTAGGCTAGGACATAGGTAACATGACATTTTCTCATCATTTTTCACGCTAGCAACATCGTGCCCAACTCCGTGCCTTGGTCACTGATAGAAGTTATTATAAAAGCCCAAGTATTGCGCTCCACATGGTAGTTTTTGCGCTCATAATCAGAAATTTCCATCTCATACTTTTTACCCACGCATTCCAGAGGGTTAGGGCCGTTCTTGGGAAGGCCATTAATTCTGTGAACCAGCACAACGTCAATGGGGATCCTATCTTAGATCCACAAGAAACCATCATGAATTAGGGCAAGAAATTGTCTGGCTAGCCAGTCTGTGACGTTCTAGTGACCAAATTGGAGCATCCTTAGCAAGTCCAGGAGCCCAAACCCGACCAATCCATGCACCCAGTGCTGAGGAAAAATTTTGATCCCATCTTCTGCCTAAATTGTGTCAAGGTATAATTCAGGTGCTAGCTCAGGGAAAGCCTCCAAAGTAGCTAATTCGTGATCTTCAAATTTGATCTCGTGAAGCTTCCCAACAGGTTCACTAATGATAGGGACCTCTCCCGAGGTCAACGACATCTGCAAATAAGTGATCAGGCCATCAAGGTTCTTCGGCGTGTGCGTCAAGGTCCTGCACGGTCGAACGAAGGGAGGTAACCAGTTGATAGGGCCGATAGGCTGGGCCTCCACCTGAGAAGCATGTGCCTGGGGCGTCGCCTTCGGGGATTTTACATTCTGCGAGGAAGTATGAGGCTTCCTCCCAACCCATTTTGCGGGTTTCGGGGGCTTCCTTGAGCTTTTTTCTTTTTCCTTGCCCTTCTTTGTGACTGGGGTGGAGAAAACTTCTTTAGCCTCAAACTCAATCTCCACCACTTCCTCGGTGCCTTGTTCCATTGAGATTGGTGGTTCCGATGGTTTAGTAGGATTTGTAGCCATCATCCTAGCGCGAAAGACAAACTCGGGATTGCTACTGTTAGAGGGAGCAGGTTGCTCAGACATGAAAGAGATGTTATAGGCACATAAATTCTTACAACACAAATTCATCCAAGACAAACATGCCAAGTACATGCTATTCAAGCGACACAAAACCCTTGTTCGATCTAGCCCACCTATTTTATAGCTTTGGCGATCGCCCAACGGTAGGGTAGATTTCATGTGGAACTTACCATCAAGTAAACAGTAAAAAAATCTCCAGAAAGTACCTCATTAAATGCCGCCCGCCCGCCCCATCCAACGGCAATTTTTTATTTTTACCCGATTTGACTGTTCCAATGGCTAGTTTTCACATCCTGGGTGCGCTCAACATACTCCTACACTCCCAGCACACCCCTGCGCTTTGAGCATACCTCCTGCACTCCCAACGCACCAGATGTAGTTTGATCCTATTCCTTCCAAATGTAATTCTACGTTGTCATAGCCCCCCGCAAGATCTTTTGTGTCGTTTCCTTGCCTGCGTAGTGACCTTATTCTATGCCTTTATGAGCATCTACCAAGATAGCGTTCCTTTCATGCCCCAGAATGTATCTGCGCAGTACTTTCATCAGTGTGTAGTTTATATAAATGACCTGCGATAATGGTAAAATCTGCCACCCAGGTAACCAACTCCTTCTTTTGTTGTACCGGATATTCTGCCGGTGCCATGTCTGTAGTTAGGAACTAAATGATATCAGAAAAGTGCACATCAACGACCTTAATGGTGAACAACTGCGCATCAGGCAATCCTTCCTCCAAGTTAGTGGGTTCCGCGCCCGTCTCAATTTGGGACAAGTGATCCGGTGCAGTATTCAACTTCCTCGGCTTGAATATGATTTCAAAATCGTATTCCTAAAATATCAAAGGCCATCTAGAAATTCCCCCGCCCCCCCCCCCCAAAATGGGCTTACGCACCAGGTATTGTAATGTTCCAAATTTTTCATTAAGGTGATTGGAACATTAATTTTGCTTTTATGATAATAAAAGGGAATAAAATGGGTAAGGGAGCCCATGTAGCAGAAAAATAAACTCTCCTAAGGTGCAAGAGTCACTTAAGTGGCTAAATTTGGCATTCCCTAGCATGAAAAGGGCCAAAAGCAAGTTAACTAGACCATGGTTGACCAAGTCAACAACGTGGCTTAGAGGAGAAGCTTGCTCATGAAGACTACGCAGTTGGAAAGGAGGGAAATTTAAAATGAGAGAAACCCTAATGTGAGTGGGGTCCATGGCAAGGAAGCATTCCTTGCATAAAAAGGTGAAGGAGAGCCATTGTTCATTTTCATGTTTGAGAATTCGATTTTGCAGCTCTCTTCAGTTATTCAACTGAGATAGCTTGTGCTGCTTAGCACAAGGGAGATTTCTGTTTAGAAGTCTTCTCTTATTCCTTGGGAGGCCTTGGAGGATCTGTTCTTCATCTTTCTCACATCCAGGCTTGAGGCCAAAGCCATCTCTTTCAACTACAACGTTTTTGTTGGGCAGGTTCATTGGAGTTGCTAGAGGTAGCAGTGAAGGATCATCATTCCACCATTTCCTGAGCTAGTTTTGAAGGGGAGGAGTTCTCCTTTCTCTAAGAAATCAGCAAAGGACCTTTCCGGAGCTTTATTGCAGATTCTGGCATACGACCAAGTGTTTCATCTCAACCCCAGTGCAGTTACTCCCTCTTACATCGTTATTTTCAGAGGGCATTTGTAGGAGGATTCACCATGGGGATTGGAGAGTGTAATATTTAGTGAAAGGGGAAGCCTTGCACTTAGAAGATCATTGGAGGAGGTTGCCATATTGTTTGCAGCATATTTACCCTTCTCCATTCATGTATTATTATTGAGCTGCAGTAGCTGCCCAGCTACTCTGACATTTTTGTATTTTATCATTTTGTACATGTATTGCAGCCAATCCTTCTAAGGATTGTTAGTTAGTTATTTTCAGGGGTTTAGAGCTTGCTCCCCCTCATTTCTTGAGCTGATATAGATACATCATTAAATTTCCATTTTACATATTGCAGTCTCCTCATATAACTTCGCAGACATAGCTAGGGCATTATTGTATAGCAGTGTAATCTTGAGTTTCCATGTACAATCTTGATTGAGGCTGATCTAGTCTATCTTGAGAGGTCTTTTCCTCAATATTTGTATATATATTTACTGCTGCACTTTATAAATTAGCTATGCACTCTTCTTGTGTCATATGATTTATTATTTCATTGCTATTCATTATTGAAGTTTGAGATGTTGCTGTAGCTCATCTCCTTGAGCAAGATCTTCTTGAAGGAAGAAATATTTCCAAGCTATAGGCAGAGTCTGAGTAAGGGCCAGGAAGCCTCCGGTTCTCATCCTCTCTTAGAGGTGAAATAACTGGTAAAAGCCCTCTCAGTCCATCTCTGACATAGCCTTGTTAATATTTCCAACAAAGGAACATTTCAGTGGTGAAAAATTCTGCTGATTTCCATTTCGGGACATTACAGGTACTTTAAATCCGAATGATCTCTAAACACCTTAAAGTGTCCTCCTAATAGATAGTGCCGATACTTTTGTAGTGCATAGACCATGGTCAAACTTTCCCTCTGCGTGGTGGCATAATTGCGCTCCTCCCCCGAGAGTTTCTAACTAGCAAATGCGATGGGGTGAACAATGTCACCGGTGCCAGGATGCATAAGGACCACTCCTAAGGCAATCCCTAAAGCATCAACATGAACATGAAATACCTTTGCCCAATCGAGAAAAATAAGAATAGGTGTAGATACCATCTTGGCCTTGAGTAGCTCAAATTTCTTCTGGCACTCGTCATCCCAAAGGAATGAAACATCCTTCTTAAGCAGCTTTTCCAAAGGTGTTGTGATCAGTGCGTATCCCTAAATGAATTTTCTATAGTAGCCCATATGTACAAGGATCAAGCGTAGCTGTTTCTCAGGTGTAGGCACGACCAGATTGATGATAATAGCCACTCTCGCAGGATCCACTATCGGACTTACCCAATCCGACTGCTCGACTGACTCGATAATACCTACGGCAAGCCTTTTATCGATTTCTTACGTAACCTTCTACTTAAACTTGGGTTTCAACCGATAAGGCCACTACTTTACAGGGCGTGCATCTAGGTTTATCATGATGCACATAACCCCTAGGTCTCCTGTGATCCCTTTGAGCTCTGAAAACTTGGTTAGGAATGAGTCTTGATATTTTGTGAGTAGTTTAACAACTTTGCTTACAGTGTCCTCATCCCAGTAGTCCTCGATTTTAGCTAACTTAGGTTAGTCAGTCATGCCAATGTTGACTTCCCGTAGTTTCAGAGGCTTTATCACATCCATAGTCTGCGATGGAGGTCCCTCAACTGCGCACTCTCCCTCTGATTCTGGCATAGACACATTGCGTGGATCCTCATTGCATCCTTCTATAGCTATATTGCGACAATTAACAATATCTCGCATCTGCGTTTCCCATGTGGGTATTTCGTATACTACGTAGGGGCTGGATTCACCAAATACAAAGGTATCAATATCCTGTAGAGCTTCATCAAGCACCTTCGATCCTCCTGTTAACCTGAATGTCCCCAAAAATTCTTCCTTTAAGGTTTTCCACTGGCAGGTGCATTGATGTAGCTCTGCATCTAAGTACCATGCAGTGGGAATTTGTCCCAAGGTATGAATAAACAAGTGAATCCATTCTTATGTAGTATGATCACACCATTTATCCATCTAGGCAGACAAATGCCCACGCAGATCCCCTGGGCCACAGAATATCTTGATGTGCACGTCGGCCAGAGGCTCAAATCATAGGACCATCATATCCCAACCTTCCTCCCATTCCTGGAATGCCTCCTTATGCATGTCCCAACATATTGCAGGCATTGTGCGCAGGGCTAGGTTAAGGGCCCATAGCCTTCGTTCCCTTGGAACCTCAGCCTCAAATGTCCGCAAAAATTCTCTTATACTACCATAACCATCAAAGTAGGGTAGTTATCTTACCATGGAGGATATGCAATAGAAGTCCTTGGTGATTCGTAGGCAGTGCAACGCAGAGACATCATGCAGTCGGTTTTGCCAATTTTCCATTTCCTCTTCGGAGTCAGAGAAGCATTCACTATCTCTTTCCCAGCAAAGCACACCATCGGCCGTAGGATTGATCGAGACTTAATCTCTTGTAGTTAACTTATAGATGTGATCCACCTCTTCTTCCTTACACACTGGTTATGTATACCTTTCTCCTTCTACGAGGTCTAATGGTACAATCACCCGTGTTCCCTCACCTTTGAACACCATGCTTATTTTTTTCAAATTGATAATACCGCCCATATCGATGGCCCAATCCAATCCTAGGAGCGCAAGATAGGGGTTTGCATCTTATACAATCTGAATGACCTCAAAATCAGCCCAAACTTTAACCCCTGCGATGTCTACCATGATCTTTGATAATCTTCCTAAAGGTATGATATTCTATTGATTAGCCATGCACAGCTGGATAGTGGACCATTCTAACTTAGGTTCTCCCATTCGCTTCCAGGTTTGCTTAGGTAGTACATTCGTATCTGAGCCTAGCTATAGAATAATCTGATCCATCTCATAGTCACCAATCTGCACAATCAACCGCATGTCCCTGCCAGTGCGTCTCTTATGCTTATATAGTTTGTGCACATCCTTAACTTCCATAGTTGGGGTTGTCTTTTCTGCATATCTATCTATCAAGTCTTGGAGGTTTTCTATGGCCCTTTAGTTGCACAACAGCTTCATACATGCCTACAGGAATGGTTTGACCTCATCATCTGCTTTGGGGTTCGCAGGGGCATGAGGAGTAGGTGCTTCAGCCTTAGCAAAATCTTGGCGAGCTGCGACAAAGGTTTCCTTTTCTTTCTTTAAGTCCAATCCTTCTTGTTTAATAGCCACTTTACGGATAAGAAGCTTCGCCTCAACCTTCTCTACAGCTCCTCTGGTGGCCATGCCACTGTGTTATAACATTAACTCTTGGTCCTTCATCTCAAGATTCTACCTTGACCCTTTGTATATTCTGCGTAGGTGTCTGCTGCTTCTCCTGCATCTTGGCTATCAGAATCGGGCAATCTTCAACCACATGATCTAGCTATCTACAGTATTTTTAGGATTGTCTCACATGGTTCACGCAATACCTTGCAAAGTGCCCTATTTCTCCATAGTTATAGCAAGTCAATTGTCCTCTTCCTCTACCCGCGCTTCCACCTGGGTCCCCTCCCCTGCCCCTAGATGGGGAACCACCTATGCCCAAGGGGGATCTTGGCGAGGACGAGTCCGACTGTACCCTATATAGATTTCCTCGATCTATCATCAGATCATACGTCTAACGGTTCTGTTCATCATGGCCTACAGATCTACAGAACTTGCACCATTGCTGCTTTATTTCTGGGACATATGCGGCAAGGCGGGGGCAGTGGTTGGTATCATGCAACCCAACAATGCAACAATCATCGCACCAAAGCACCGGTCCACTTGGTCTTGCAGCTTCCCTAGGTCGCAATGGACTGGGTCCCCCGGCTTGTATGTAGTCTGCTAGCAAAGGACAGTTATCCTTGGTGTGTCCATTCACCCTGCACCATATGCACCATATTTCAGGGCTAGCCTTCATCCCTCGCTCCTTCCATAGATTGTGGATCTCCATATGCATTGCTTCCAACTGGCATTGTATTTTCTACACTCCTAACTGGGTATCATCTCTTAGTGTAGCTTCTAGCTTCATCGCAATTTCCAAGGCCTTTTCCTACGATTCAATGGCTTGATGTCCCATTGGCACGCATATGTGGGGTAGCAGCATAGAAATGAACCACTTTGTGTGTTGTCTGTCATCATACAGAAATCCTCCTTCTTGAATTACCTTCTTTAACCGTTGGTCAGCCTCCCATATGGATTCGGTCGGACCTTCCTTGAAATCCTTCAGATCGTTCACTATCTATGAGTAGGACTTGGGCTTTTTGAACTGTTGTTTTAAAGAATTCTTAATTTCTTCAATGGTTGCATTTTCATGTTGGTTGATATACCCCATATACCAGTCCAAGGCCCTTCTTTCGAAGTAAATGGATAGCTGCGCTCTTTTCACTGCATCACTAGCTACATTCTGCGCAGTCCATACCGATCCTGTGACAAACCATAACCGATCCATATCTTCATCTCCTACGCCCTTGAAGGTTGGTAGCTTCATGTGCGAGGCCATATCGTCTTCTGGTGGTGGAGGCGGTGAGTTCTTACCCCTATGAGGGTTCGACGGTGGCATAGACGGAGAACTCTATGCAACAGAATTTCTTACTGGACCGTAGACAGATCGATCTCCTTCTTGATTAGTTTTGTAATACTTACCACTGCGCATTGTTCCCTCACTTTGATCAAAGATCATTCACTTGGTGTCACTGTACAAAATGCTCTTTTCGCACAGTAATATCTTAATCAGCAATGGTAAGGTTTTTAGAAACTTACCCTGGAGATCCTTGAAGAACCTTGTGTTGTGATTCTCTTTTATCACAAATTCCTAATTTTTTTTTTCGAACCACTCCTCAATTTCTTTCTTCTTAGGTTTCCAATATTCTCTTGGAACTACCTGATCTTTCTCTCAAAATTCTCTCGGTCTCGGCAACGGAACCATTTGTTGGCTTGAGGGGTCCTGACCCAGGTTCAGAGGTTAAGGTTTGCCAAAAACCCCTATACTACTTTCCCTTTCGGCAGTGACCTGCTTGCGCAGGCCAAAGTCTCACCCGAAGCAGTATGGGAGGGTGCTGGAACCAGGTTTCCACACCTTGAGAGAGAGCAGGTAAGTCAAGCAGAGCTGTGTTCCCAGCTTATCAGTTTCGTATTTAGCAGATCTAGTTATAGATTGATATTGCAGAGCTCATACCTACTAATTACCTTCAAATCCACGTGTGTAGTACCAATCTACCAGTACAGCAACTATAATCATAGTAATCAACAGGTCATAGAATCTTATAACAGGGACAAGGATACTCTCGTAACTATAAAACAGAACTATTCACAGGTTCACTAATCAATATAGTCCATAGTTAATAGATCTAATCAGCATTCTCGCATCAACACTATCATATGTAATAGCATAAACGCATTGAAAAATATATCACAGTAACACTCCATATTATAACAAAGACAGATGCGCAGTGGCAACAGTAAGTGTAACAGATTTAATAGTTCGCATCAACAACAATATATATACTCCGATAACGTAGAGGTACTCTAACCAGATTCACATATATTAGCCTTCAAAACCCAATACAATCCAACACAGCCTGCACACACAGCCAACAGGGTCTGCACACAGCAGGACTGAGGATCTCCGCACACACAGCCAGCAGGAGTCCCTACCCTAGCAACCCAAACAAATCTAACAATTCGCAACTATCATCAATATCTATCTTTTCTTAACTATGACCCAAAAAGGTTTATCTATTTATACCGATTTAGCCTACGCATCCAATGGTCCGAAAACCATGGTTTGTGGACTCTTGGTCTACCCTTGACCCGTTACAATGCATTAGGGGCTTTAACCCACCCCAAAACCCCCGCGTTAGACTAAATATTACAAAAATATACAAAAATGGACAAAATTTGTAGCTTTTAGGAGACCCTATTCCAACAACCTACCATTGTGGACAATCCAAACACCATCTCCAGAGGCATTCAAGGCAATTCTAAAATATTAGGTACTCCATTACATAAAAAATCCTTGTCCTCTGAAGTTTTAAGAAGTCCTAAAGATAAAATATTTGATTATAAAATTCAGGAAGTTTTGTTTAGGTCTAAAAGTGAAAAATAATTAACTGAAATTTCTTAGACCTACATAGGAGAGGTATTGATACCTCAACCTTAGTAACATAGACAGATAAAGAAGAGTTTTGGGAAGCAGTCACTTCGGAGTTGCTGTTGGAAAGAGAATCTTTAGATAGGTTGAAGGAGCTTGACCCTTTTGAAATCTTGTTGAGAAGTAAAACTGGTTTCCTCTTCCTGATTGGAGTTCAATTGTTAGTGGACAACAAAGACCAAAAATCTCTCCTCCTAATAGTTCCTCTTCCTCCATTACTGTTGTTCCTAAAACTACCACAGTCCCATTTACCATGGCCAAAAATGTACCTCCTCCACCTACTGCACCTACTAGATATGCTCCCCTTGTTCTTCTAGTTGTTCTACATGACCTTCCCAGCAAATACTCTGCTATAATCAAAACTTGGAGAAGTGATGAAGAGATTATAGCAGAAGAACATGTGGATCAATTTAATGATTTTATAGACAGGGAGGAGGTTGACAATGAGGATGTCAAGTTGAGATTGTTTGCTCAGAGTTTTACTGGTGAAGTTAGGAAGTGGTTCAAAGTTCTTACTCCTGGAAGCATTCATAATTGGAATGAGTTTGAAGATACCTTTTTGAGGAAATTGGGAAATATAACCAATCCTGTACAAGCCCTCACTGAGTACAATAGTTTGAGAAGAGTTGTTGATGAAACTATCCAAAAATTTTCAAAAATATTTAACAAGGTTTATGGCTCTATTCTTGCTCATTTAAACCTCCAAAAGCCTTAGCTCAGATGAGATATGTTGAAGCCTTTGATTATGACTTTTCAATACTACTGAGAGAAAGAGAACCCCCTTCACTTGCTAAAATGCATAATGATGCAGTGAAGGTGGAGGTTAATATGATAGTAGCAAAAAAGTCTAAAATGGGTAAGACTAAGTTGAAAGAAGAACATAAGCCTTCTACATCTACCTCTGATAACAAAATTTATTCAATGATGAAGAAAATGGAAAATTTGATGGATAGGTTGGCCCTTGGGAATACCTCTGCTCCTCCTATACAACATGAGCCTCAGTTTAGAAACCCTCAATTCAGAAGACCTCAAAATCAGCAAAGGCCAAGAGAAAACAAAAATCAACAGTATGATCCTCCGGTGAGACCAAATTTTCAGTAAAACTTAGTTGATGAAGAGGATGAACCTAAAATTCCTGAAGAGTCCATTCATTGTTTAGATAAAGACATGTCTGGAATTTTCTTGACTAAGGAGGAACATGATGAATCAGACCAAATTAATCATGAAGAGGACCATCTGATTATTTTAAAGGGTATCAACATGCAATTTTTGAGACGTAGAAACAATACAATCTCAGAAATAGGAATGTGGAAATAATTGCAAACAAAAAAAAACCTTAAAAGGATACTCCTAAAGCTATTTAAGCCAAGAAAGATACCCTCAAGGCCTTTGAAGGTAAGAAAGATACACCACTTCCTCCTCCTATTAAAGAAGCTGAAAAATTTGTTTCTGTTTTCAGTTTGGAGAGTGAAATTTCTAAGATCAAAATACCAGTACCTTTTGGAGAGATTCTTAAGGTAAATGAATACATAAGAAATATTGTGAAGTTGATGAATTCACAATGAGGAGCTCCTGATATCTTAAATATTCAAGAGGATTGTCCAACCATATACTTGGGTCCAAGATTAGAAGATGAGCAAAATGAGGAGGTGCCTCCTTTTTATGTTACTCTTAGCATTCATGATATGACATTGCATAATGCCATGTTAGATTTAAGGGCTTCTCACAATCTTATGCCCAAAGTAATCATGGAGAGGATGGGGTTAGAAATTACTAGACCATATAAGGACTTGTTTTCTTTTGATTCAAAAAGAGTTCAGTGCATTGGTTTAATTAAAGATGTTGTTGTTGGTCTTACACAAGTCCCTGCCAAGACAGTGGTCATGGACATTGTGGTATCAGAAATTCAACCAAAGTTTTGCATGCTATTATCAAGGTCATGGGTAGCAAAAATCAAAGGTACAATGCAGATGGACCTTACTTATGACACCATTCCTATTTTTGGTGAGCGAAGGAGATTGTATAGAGAGACAAGAATGGCTTACATGGTGAGTAGTAAAGATAAACCTCAAAAATTTCCAATTTATGCTCTTGATACTGAACTTAGATCTTCCATTCTTTTCAATGAGTTGACTGATGAAGCATAAGATGAGAAGAAGGCAGAAAATCAGCAATCTGAAATTCAGTAGACAAAAAATTGGCAAGCAGAAGATTAGTAGTTCAATGATGAGAAGGCGAAAGGTTGGTGGTTATTGCAATTTGATGCATCAACAGGAAAAGACGGGGCAGGGGCAAGGATTTGGATCACAAGTCCAAATTATGAAAGTAAGTTCTTTTCCTACAAACTGAATTTTGATTGCACAAATAACATGATTGAGTATGAATCCTTGATTTTGGGTTTGGAAGTTTTGAAAAGAATGGGTAATTAAAAGATTTATGTTTGTGGAGATTCTGAATTAGTCATTAAACAAGTTGAAGGTGTGTATCAAACAAAGGATGCAAGAATGAGGGCATACAGAAACTTAGTCATGGACATTTTGGAAAATTTCCAAGAACATTCATTCATTGTCAAGACTAGAGACCAAAACTCCATTGTTGACTCCCTAGTTGTCTTTGCAAGTCTTTTCATCATTCCCATACATTCCACTGAAAAATATGAGGTTGAGGTTCTCCATAGACCAACTATCCCTGATAACATTATCCATTGGCAAGTCTTTGAGGATGACCAACAAGTTAATAACTTTATAGAGTTGAAAGATGAGTTTGAAAATATACAAGTAGATCAGCAAAACATGCTTGTTGAATCTAAGGGAAATTCTGAATTGTTACAGCTAAAGAATAACTCTATACCCAAAGGCCTCATACCCCTTGAGAAGATTTTTTATCAGAATGATGTGTTCAAATCTCCTAGGATACAAGCTGATGATGAGGAGGTAGATATTTGTAACCTTGGTATAGTAGCTATGCCAAAAATCATTAGACTTTCAAAGTTTCTTTCAGTTTATATGAAGCATAAATATATTGAGATGATGAAAAGGTTCATAAATGTTTTTTCTTGGAGTTATGCTTATTTGAAGAAGTATGACCCTACTATCATTCAACATACTATTCCCATTAAAAAAAATGAAAATCCTTTCAAGCAAAAATTGAGGAGGATTAATCCACTCCTCATGCCTTTGATTGAGAAGGAAATCAAGAGTCTCTTTGATGCCAAAATCATTGTTCCAATCAAATTCTCAAAGTGGCTCACAAATTTTGTTCCAGTTAGAAAAAAGAGTGGAGAAATCAAAATATGCATTGACTTCAAAAACCTGAACAAAGCCTCTCTGAAGGACAATTACCCTCTCCCAAAGATGGACCAAGTTTTGCATAACATTGTTGGTTCCCAAAGGATTCTATGCTTGATGGTTTTTCAGGTTATAATCAGATTCTTGTGCATCCAGATGATCATGAAAAAACAACCTTTACTACACCATGGGGCACATTCATGTATGCCAAGATGCCATTTGGTCTCATGAATGTAGGAGCTACTTTTCAGAGGGAAATGGATATTGATTTTGATGAAGAGAAGGAAAAGTTGGTGGTTGTTTATATTGATGACATAACAGTCTTCTCAAGGATGGAGGAAGATCACTTGAAGCATCTAGAAAGAATTTCGTTGAAGTGTAGAAGGTTTGGTATTTCTCTCAATCCCACTAAAAGCATTTTTTCCTTAACTTCACGTAAATTACTTGGACACATTATTTCTAAATATGGGATTAAGATTGATCCAAATAGGGTCAATGAAATTCAGAAAGTGGATTTTCCTAGGAGCAGAAAGGAGATTCAGTCTTTCCTTGGAAAGGTAAATTTTGTGAGGAGATTTATTCCTAATTTTGCTGAGATTGTAAAGGACATAACAAGGATGCTGAAGTAAGGAGGTGAAATTAAGTGGACAGTAGAAGCAAAGCACTCATTTGAGGAGAAAAAAAAAGGCACTCACCCAAGCACCATTGTTGATTAGCCCAGATTTCTCAAAAGAATTTCTGGTTTTTACTTTTGCATCACAAAATACAATTTCCGGAGTTTTGTTGCAGAAGGGAAAACAAGGTACTAAGCAGCCCATTTCATTTTTTAGTAGGACATTAGCTAACTCTGAGTTTAAATATAAAATCTTAGAGAAACAAGACTATGCCTTGGTTAAGGCCATCAAAGATTTCAGAATTTATATCTGCATTCACATGTTTTAGCTTTTGTTCCTAATTCTGTTGTGAAAGACATCCTAACTCAAGCTGATCCGGATGGTAAGAGGGGGAAAGGGATTGTTAAATTGCTGTAATATGATATAGAAATCAAGCCAACAAAATTGGTCAAATTACAAGGTCTAGCAAAGCTGATGGAACAATCAAACTTTGACTGTTTTGACATGAATTTAATTGCAAAAATATCAAAAATTTCAGATGAGGAGGAAGAACTAATCCCTATTGAAGAAAATTATATCATTTCAGAGTGGTATAAGGAAATTATTTTTGTCCTACATCATCATAGAGCACCTGCTAAGCTGACAAAGTCCAAGGCAAGATTTGTGAAGCTAAAATCCTTGAAGTATTGCATCATTGACAAAAATTTGTAGTGGAAGGATACGAGTGGTATTTTGTTGAATTGTTTACTGGAAGAAGAGGCTGATAAAGTGATTGAAGAGTTACACAAAGGAGATTGTGGAGGTCATCATTATTGGAAGGCTACAAAAAACAAGATCCTTAGAGAAGGGTATTATTGGCCTTCATTGTTTAAATATGTATACAAAAGATTTTTGTCTGCCATGAATGCCAGATTTTTTATGGTAAGAAGAAGCTTGTACCTGTGCCTTTAATGCCTATCTATGTTAAGGTACCATTCTAACAGTGGGGGCTAGATTTTTTTGGAGAGATTCATCCATCATCATCAGGTCAACATCGCTGGATTTTGATAGCAACTGACTACTTTACCAAATAGATTGAAGAAATCCCAACTAGGCAAGAAAATGATTCTGTTATCATTTCTTTTTTGGAGAATAATATTTTGTCTAGATTTGGTTGTCCCATGAAGATCATAACTGATAATGCACAGGCATTTCAGTCTAAGAAACTGATTAATTTTTGTCATCAATATCATATTGCACTTGAGCATTCTACTACATATTATCCACAAGGGAATGTTTTTGTTGAATCTCCTAACAAGAGCATTGTGAGGATTATAAAGAAGGTGTTGCAGGAAAATAAGAGTGGCATGGAATTTGAAGCTGAAGTATGCCTTATGGGCTGATAGAATATGCACAAAGAGGTCAATTTGAACTCACCTTATGAGCTAGTATATGGAGCTGAAGCCATATTTCCTACATCTTTAGGAGTGCCTGTCATGAAACTGCTTCAAGGGATGGAGGAGGATCCAAATGCAATTTAGAGAAGAATTAATAAGCTGATAGTTTTGCAAGAGAAAAGGGAGGAAGTCTACAATAGTAATCAGCAATCTCAAAATAGAATCAAGAAGACATTTGACAAGAAGATCAGGGAATAAAATTTTCAAATCCAAGATGTGGTTTTGAAATGGGAGGCTATAATTGAAGAGAAGGGAAAACATGGTAAGTTTGAGAACATCTAGAAGGGTCCATTCAAAGTAGCTGCATTCGATGGAAACAATACTTACATTCTGCAGGAAAAGGATGGAAAACCATGTGCTGGAGGGCCTATCAATGGCAAGCTTTTAAAGCACTACTCTTCTTAAAATCTGCTAATCATTCATACCATTTTATATACTTTATTTTATGTGTTTTTATGCTAATAATGGCAAGATGAAATCATCAAGCTTTTGCCCAAAGTGAAGGCCATTAGAGTTTGAAGAGAAAACTTGGCAATTTCAAAGTTTTTCTATTTTTTCAAGAAGATGGATAGCAACACTGGAACTACTGGTTCTTTGGTGTACCACAGGGGCACACCATCCCAAGTGGAGCCACTGTTATCACCCAAAAAATTAAAACATCATTTTGACAAGGTTAAATAGGTTCATGGGTCAAAATAGGGTTGTAGGATTCATTTTTAATTTTGGTCAAGGGAAATATTAAATTTTTATGGTTCAAGTTTGTCCTAAGGTCTAAACCCACTCAGTTCAAACTCCATCATGTCACATCATTCATCATTTTCTGAATTATTTCATTTTCCAATTTTTTTTTTATCGAAACTGTCAAATTAGCCAAGAAACCACATTTTCATAGTGTAATGCACTGCAAAAAATCACTTTTCGCTATGAAACTGCTGATAGTTTCATAGCGAAAACAGTCAAATTAATAGTAAAGGTGCTACAAAAGTGCAGTTTCCTATCTGTCCTGTCATTCTAGCTATTACGTGTCAGAAATAATTTGGAAAAGGATAAGTTAGATGCTTTCGAGTCATGGAGGGATAAAATTATGGTACATGCAGTCATCATGGTCAGCTTAGGTAATGTAGAAGTCATCATTAAGTTATGAGAAGACATTTAAAATTCAAATCCTTTCCTAATTTAGTCATTCTCATTTTTTTCCTTCCTTGCGTAATATTTGAGCTCTGGAGAGCTATTGTACTAAGCCAAATTTGGGGCTGGTTTCTTTAAAGGTTTCCTTTGAACATCATCAAGCGAGCCTGCAAACTCATCAAGTGAGGTTGAACATCATCAAGCGAAGATGAGTAATTCTTAGAGAAATTATGGCAGAGAAAAGAAAAATACACAAGGGTGGACAGTGCTTAAGATACGAACATGCAGGCATGAATTTGATTAATGAAGACCCAACAATAGTAGAAGCTTTCAGAAGAGCAGGTTGCCTACAGTTTTGTGAGAAATTACAGGGTTGTCATACACAGGTGTCCAAGGAGTTTTCCATGAATTTCAATGGAACAACCACTAAAGTGGGAATACTCAATTTGTCCATCACACCAGAGGTTATTGTTGCTTCTACAGAGATTCCAAGAGATCAGGAGAACTAGTTCAAAGGTTTCAAGTTTAACATGGAGCCATGTAAAGAGTTTATGAAGCCAAAACATTCTGAAATGGACCTCACCAATACTATTCCAAGAAGATGCATTAAAGACAACTATTCAGAATTTCATCTCATCATCCAAAAGTACTTTACATGTGAAGGGAGATTCCGCAAAGTGTATTCATATCACTTCAAATTAATTCTGCACTTTACTGGTAAGATTTCCCTTGATCTACCTTTTTATTTGCATAGAAGTTTGGAAAAAATAGCAGATAAAATCCAGACAAAGTCTGAGGGGAGTGATACTTCTTTATTTCATCATGGTTTAATGAAATTATTGGTCTTAGATGAACTTCAAAGGTTAGGGAGAGACTGGTCCTACTTATTTTTTGTTAGTGGTTTTGAGTTGGATGCTCTTACACCTTCAAGAACTCCTAAACCTAGGAAAATTCCATCACCACTAGCAGCAGAACATAGCCAATCATTGGTAGAAAAACCAAATGAACCTGCAAGAGCATAATCAAGTAAGCAAACTATGAAGGAGCCAAAGAAAATGTAGAGTCTTGACACACCAAAGGTCCCACCTGCAAAACAGAAGTCAAAGGTGGTCAAACCTGCAAAACAAAAACAAACTATTACCAAACAAGGGGCTAAAAGGATGACTAGAAGCGAAACACTGGTTTTGGAAGAGAAGACAGTGGCTGTAGAAGATAGAGTAGAATCTAAGGGAAATATAGAGGATATTTTACATGCCATTGACATAGAGGAAACACCTATTGTCCAAGATGAATTCATAGAGGAAGGTGGGAAGAAGTTAAATAAGGCTAAATCTGCAAAGAAATTAGAGTTTGAGGGAGAAGATGCAGGTTTCATGTTCCAAGCAAGAAATCCTATGACAAGGCATGCTAGGAAATTAATAGAGAGCAGCAAAGAAGTTCAATCACCTACTGAGACATCTCAACTACTTCAACATATTATTTACCTGTCATCACCCACAGTAAAGGATACAGTCAACAAATCAAAAAAGGGAAAAGAGAAGGTGATAGAAAAAACAGATTTGCAGCTCCTTGAAGAGAAATTGAAATTAGCCAATCAAGAAATTTTTTCATGAAAAAAGAATATAGGGAACACCGTGTTGAGAAAATTCAATTTGAAAAATGAAGGCAGTTTGGGAAGAACGGGTTGACTCTGTTTCTAAAACTTTAGACAATACACAACAGCTTATCAAGTGGACAATTCCAGCAAGGATAGAAGCCAAGCATGTCAGAAAGGGGAACATTCATCTGAAAGCCACCAATAGAAGACTTAAAGACTAGGTTAAGGACCTTTAAGAGAAAATTGAACTGATTCTTGAAGAATTAGAGAAAAGGGCTTAAAATGACAATGATTGAAGAATCAATAGCCCAACCAATTGTAAATGAGGAAGAAATGTCTCAAGGAACATAAGGTAAGTTGGTTTATGGTTGATGTAGGCTAATGACATGTTAGATACCAGTTTTTGGCACTTACATGTTTCATATTTCAAAATTACATAAAAAAATCTGAATTTTTAGTACTTTTCAGTAGTTTTGTAGCGCCTCTGGGCTTGAAGGGTAGCAAAGCACTACGAAACTACTGTAGTTTCTCTTTTGGCTTTTTGAACAGTTTTGAATGCTATTAAGAGGTGAAATTGGTATGAGATATGTATTTGATGATGATGAACCTTATGCAAAAGGCAAGAGTCAATAATCTTGAGGTTAAAGGCATGTTTTGTAGTGCTACGAAAGTGCTCTACGAAATGGCCTTACTTTTGTAACGCACTGTATTTCAGCCTTTCCAGCAAATTTTGGAGTATTTTTGGACATTAGGAGATTATGGAAGGGTTAAAGACCATGTCAAATAATTATTCAACACTCAAGGACCATGAATTGAAGATTAAATGACAACCAAAGTATTCGAGGAAGAAGAAGACCATTTGCGTAAAAAATAGGGTCTTGTTTCCTAGTTATGAGGAGGTCAGTTAAGTGGTCATAAAGGGATGAATCCTATCATCTCAATTCGACCATGTGAATGTATAATTTTCAAATAATGTAATTGTTTTAGTAGATAAGGTTGTTAAAGATAATAATGAGTAGTTTGAGTCCTATTTGAAATAGGACTGTCAAGTAGGATAGGTTTATGTTTGTCATTAAAGTTGATGTTTTATGGTTATGCAAGGTGTCATTAGGAAAAAAGTTGATGTATCTAGCCTAGAGGCAAATCATCTCATGATGTAACAAATCTATTGAAGGCCATTGAGTCGAATTTGTCAAGGGTTGGAGATTTTTTGAAATATTGCAGCTTATTGTAAATTGACTGTTTCAGCAATGCAGAGATTTGTTACCTGACCAACTTGAGATTATGAAGGAGTTTTTAGTGCTTGCCTATTCTATATGTACCCTTTATGTATCTCACTTGAAGTGGTTTTCATTTATATTACTCAGAATTCATCCATGTGATGCTCTGCCTTACTTTATAAGTGAATTGACCGTGTATTTTCATGTTTCATGTGTGTATGTCCTATTACTAAAAAAATTGACCTGCCTCAACTTCCATGTCATGTAAACTCACTAAATCACTGAAATTTTTTACTCCATAAGCCCAATGTCTACATGATGATATTATTTTCAACCTACATTCATCATAACTATTTTATGTTCTAAATATAGTTAGCCATCTATATATTTATTCCATATCATTAACCCTTGAGAGAGCTCTCTCAGATTGAGGAGGCTAAGCCTCAATCAAAATATTGGTTTGAAAGAGTTGCATGAGATTGCCTAATTAGGAGCCTATCAGAAGCAATTTTGTGATAACAACCTGCCTCAAAAATATCATACTAGTCATAGCATGCTCATGGAAAACAATGGACACTATTGGGTACCAATTTCCCACATTGGCACTACTCCTGAAGTGATTTACCAAAATATTACTTCTTGTTCCAATTCCTTTCACTGTTTCAGATAACTCTTGCAGTCAATTCCAACTTCCCAACCAGGCATTTTTTCACATGATTTCTTGTACTAAGCACATAATTTCCATTAGATTCAAAATAAATTGAAACAATTTCACATCATACTTCATTGGTAGCCCATCAATAAGGTACACTTGCAATTCTATTCACTTCCTGTCACAACAATCAAACTAGTTGTTTGATCAAATCACCATGAATAAACATATCACATCCAATTAGCTCAAAATACAACCATAATAGACCAAAATAATTAATCACATGTAACCATCATAAGTCAGAATCATAGATCACATGCATAACGAAAACTAAAATAAAATATTGTTACTTATTCTTCAATCAGTTTGTTGCTTCTGCCTTTGTCTTGTTTGTACACACACTTGATTAGTTGCCTCACCTGACAAGCACCCACTGCCTTTTCTTCAAAAACGTACGCATACACATAGTGTACATTACACACATATACAACCACACAAGGTATACAACACCATATAACACATGCACCTACACCTGATGTACAACACATACACCTACACCTGGTGTACAACACAACAAAATACGTACACCTACACTCGATGTACAAAATAATACATATAGGTACCCAAAGTACAACACAACAAATACACATGTCATGATACCATGACTATGCAATGCACATACACAATGCCACATGTACACAAAATTACATGTACAACATTCACACAATACCACATGTGCACAACACAACATGTACAACATGCATGCAATACCATATGCAACAATAACACATGTATAACATGTACACGATACCACCTGCATAATATGTACACAACACCACATGTACACAACACCACTTGCAAAATGTGTATACAATACCACATGTACACAATACCACATGTACACAACACCATATGCACGACATGTATACAACACCACCTGCACACAATACCCCATGCACAACATGTACACAACACCACATGTATAATCATACACAGAACACCACATGTACATAGCACCATATGTATAACATGCACACCATGCCATATTTATACAATACCGCAGATGCAACATGAATAGAGCACCATATGTACACAACACCACTTATCCAACATGTGCACAACACAATATGTACACATCACCGCATATCCAACACACACACAACACCATATGTACACAACACCGCATATCCAACACGCACACAACACCATCTATACACAACACTGAATAAACAACATGTACACAACACCACATGTACACAACATCACAGGAACAACATGTACAACATATACACAATAGTAGGTCCGCACATCCAGAGACCATACTCACTCTACCAAGCAACCTTGTTTCTAGTGTCTTTCCACTATTCATGCATGTTCCAGCATGTCACATATCACACTCCTCCCATTATGCTGATGTATCCCTCAACATTACCTATCCATAGTAGAAACATATGCATAGTACACGCATATAATATTAATTCATATCCACATCATACTGACCTCAAAGATCTGTCAGGCTACTCTTCCCACTTGATTCCTCGTAAAACCGGGAATCTCTTCATGCCATTCACTTGCATAGGCAATCATTCCTCCACAAGAATGATTCTTGATGACCTCGTTAGAAGATGACATACATACATACATGTATACATATAAACATCAACATAAATAAACATGGTCCCTAACGAACCTGTCAGAAAATGGCATACATACATACACATATATACATGTAAACACTATCATAAAACAATCATGATCCTTGATGACCCTGTCAGACAAAGAAATACATAAATACATATATATACATATATAAACAATAACATAATCATGATCGCAACACAAATACTAGATATCACAAGCTCAAGGTTAAGAAAACTCCCTTTATCCGTGCATCACATGCACAACATCAAGAACAATAGTTCCCAACATAGTTGTTAACACTGGAAAATCATATAGGAAAAGGACATTAGAAAATGTCAAGTAGAAGGTATAGATAAAGGTTTCCAGAGAATAAATACATTAGGAAGAGCCAAAATTTCAATTCTTCCTAAGGTAAAAAAGACAAAATTTATGGATTGCGCACAGGAAACACAGGCTCTTTACACACAGTGTGACTTTTTCTTTGATAGCCACACACAACATTACTATCCCTTTGATATTTGTGCGGTCTTGGGGATCACAGAATTTCACCATCTGGGACCACTTGGCACAATTGGTAAAAATTATTCCCACTCAACCTAACCAAGTACAGTCACCTTTGAGCCACCTTGTGGCCTTAACGCAACACACAAAGGAGTCATACCTCCACTCTTGTGTCACCATCCATCTTGAGCCAAGAGAAGGAGGGAAAATTTTAAAATGGTCTATAAAAGCCAGCCTTGGGAAGAAGAATAGGAGACACATTGTTATTTTGGCCAAATTTCTCCATAGAAAAATATCTTGTGTTGTCGAGCAGTAGGAGGATTGGAAGGACTCAGTTGTTGGCTACCCAACATCTCAGTCCAAGAGAGAGGAGTTCACCACATGTTCGTCGATATACCATCCTTTGAGAGGGAAGAGAGGTTTGCTGAAAACTTGAGGGGAAGAGACCCCCTTGTCTTGGATATTGGAGCTCTGCAGCTCGAAGGATCCATTACAAGAGATTTAGAATTCTATCTTCTACTACCACCAGCATCTAATACAGGGAGAAGCTCTCCATTTTTGAGTTATTAGTGGGTTTTCTCTATTGAGCATGTATCTTGTGCATTTTGTTTTGTTTTTTATTTATTGTTTATGTAGCATGCTATGTTTCCTTTCTAACTTAAATTATTCCACGTTGAGCTTGTTCCACTAACGTTTGAAAAACCACTTTGACATGTGACTCTTATGTAGGTAGGCAGCCTCCCTACTAAGCAAAGTGTATTTTTTATGCCCATGCATCGAATACACTACCACAGGAATGTCGACTCCATTAGATTATTTCTTTTGAGTTAATGGTTGTTGATGCAGGTCCTTCTTCCTGCTTAGCTTGCTGAAAATCAGCTTGCATCCTCTCAGCATCTCCAATCATGCTCAGTGAGAAGTTTTTCCCAACATAGGAAGATTTTTTTTTGTATTCTTCCCGACCATAGGCATTCTACTCTGACAGATGCGCGCTCTGTGCCTATGGGAAGACAAGCCACGCATTAGGCAGCAAGCTAATGTTTTTTTGTTTTTTTCCACTTTTTTAGTTGTAAAGTGCTTGGAAACCCATAAAAAAATTTCCATCACTGTGTTCTTGTATTTCATGACTAATTAGGACTCTTACTTGCTAGAATTTGGCTTAGAAACTAAGTAGTTTTAATTTTAGATTTTTATTTTTTCAAATCACACATAGTTTAAGTAGGAAAAAGTAAGTGGCCTTGAATCCACATATTCTTTCCGAACAAATGATTTGCTGATAAAATATACAAAATACATAGCGTAATTAGCATAAAAGTAAGTGGACCATATATCCACATATCTTTAGTTAATTCAAGTTTTTTCAAATTTTTCATTAGATTAGTTCAATTTTTCATTAGGAATTGGGACTAGGACTAAATTGTCGAAAAGAAATCAAGTAATCTCTGCCACCCTTACACCTCACAGTGAGCCTAGGTATGCACATGAACACTTTCCTACGACAATTTTCCATCTCCCTATAGTGGAAACATAGTCTAACTAGGCAAGGTGTAAGCGGCCCATAATCCGCACACCGTTTATTTTTGCAAGGAATAATCACACATAGGGTAATTAGAAAAGGACTGTAAAGGATCAACACATATCCACATCTCATAACACTTGTGATTCTACACTTCAAAGCACACATGAAGCATCGGTAAGCATTGGACCAAAAGGAACCCAGTGTGTTGGGAGCTTTATCCTCTTCTTACAGTTACTTCACCAAGGCACACCCTAAGAAAAATTGAGACACTAAAAATAATCATTAAACGAACTCACTAAATTATCCCCACAGTGGGCATAAAATAAACTATAGTTGATGTTAGGACCATTGGGGGTAAGCATCCAATAAGCCATTGTGGTCATGATACATTTTGAAACATATATGTTGAATTTTTAGGGAGCTTCAAATCCATCTATCCACCCACGGAACGAATACTCAAGCATTACCATAGACCTATTTCAGAGGGGGTTAAGCTTAGGCCCAGTGTGTGGTACATTCTGAGGCTACCTGACCAAACTAGTGCTTGATATTGGTAGTTGATTACCAAGAAGCACAAGACTCGAATGATCACATGGGATGAATGTATTTTAGTGGCCAAAACTATGGAATCCTTCCCTATAGGTGATGGTGCAGGCAACACTTGATCCTCATACCATTTCCTTGGTCAATTATTCGGCTACTGGAAGGCGTCACCATTTATTTCGGGACATTACCCCAATACCCATCAGAAGTTATTCTCACAAGGCCCAATTACAATGAGAGTGTAAGGATGAGTAGGTCTATATAGGCTTTTGAGTATCATACTCAAAACAAACAAAACCACATTTTTTGATTGCTTGATCACATAGCGTTAAATTAAAGGAAAACTTACCTCTTATTTTTTGACTTTGTTTTATGCATGTGATCGTATTTTCTTTGATAAAAATTTTCCTTCCTCTAGCAAACAAAAAATATGACTAAGATTAAGCTAGTATACACCATAATGGACCTAACGGGACTCCATCGATATAGGCGTTTCTTGCACCTCCCCCCATTAGAGGGAGGATTTCCAGGCCTCCTACCGTTTAGGCATCGAAGACAACATACTTCCACCATTATTAGTTCATCCTTTATCGGGGCATCTATTATTGGAAACCCCCAAGGGTCACCTAACACCACACCAGCGGAAACCCAAGCAGGGTCACCACACTCAAACCCTCCTACAACCCCTAAAGGGAAGAGGAGCGCTACCCCTTCATGGAATCAACAGAAAATCCATCAGGGCATGCCACAGGGTAATATTCCCCAAGCATCTCCCTTAAACCATCACATTCAGATACTTGTTTTTCCACACTGTACAATGGCAGTCAATACACAATTACCCTTCTTAGCATCACTTAGTCTTCCAGATCTAATGAAGTTAACTAATGATCCCATTTCTCATGGCATTAATTGGCCTCCCATGCCCAGAAATCTCCCTTCGGATATAACAAAATTCGAAACCTACTTGGCTGGTGAAGAATTGTTCTTCCAAACAAGGAATAGGAAATACGATACACCTCCAAATACCAACCCATTAGGTACAAGTACAAGTGCACCTACAACACCGTTAACTATATCCAAAGTACATATTGATCCCATTCCAAAAATGGCCAAGGGATCAACAAGGTGCGTTGGAAAATCACTCTAAAGCCACTCATAGCTATAAAATAGTCGATGATTTAGCTCAATCGCCAGCTACTATGTTAGCTTTGGAAGTTCTACAGTCATGCCCAAGAAAAAAAAATCCTTACTTTCCGTATTAGGCACAATAGATCCTTCTGATTCACACCTAATGGTTTTCGACCTAGACAAATCAAGCCTGAGGCTTCCTTCTCTAGTCGCTTTCCAAATTCCCGTTTTGGTTCAGAACATCACCAAACATCGATGCTTCATTGATGAAGGAGCATCCATGTTTATCATGTCCAAATAAGTTTGGAAAAAGTTAGGACCACCTAAATTACAACCATTTGACATCATGCTTAGAGCATATGATGGTCTCCCTTCAACCCATGTTGGTTTGTATCAAAATGTCCCAGTAAACCTGGCCGGAAAGATAGTTCTTATAGACATTGAGGTCTTAGACACACAACTTGACTACAATATCCTCCTCCTGCGGAGTTATATGTACACCATGACTGCAGTCACATCCTCTGTCTTTAGGGTAATGATGTTTCCCCATGATGATAGGATCATCACCATCGACGAGCTCACATACTACGATAAGAAACCCATGACCTCTCTCGATGTCATGCTACCATACATATACACAACCACATAACCACTTACATGGTATATAGAATTCGGCCTAGACCAGTTCAAACCATCATACATTCTAGGGTCATTCCTAGGAGATCCCCCTATTATACCAGAGGGAGTCCCAGAAAGCACAGGGGCACCAATGTGCATGATTCTCTCATCAAACACCGAAACTAGACTAGACATAGAAACCAGCAGTACAGAGGTCGAGGCAACTGGTACGAAATTCCTACCATATGCCATTTCACAAATCACATTTTTATACACCCCACCTGGTTTTGCGTCAAAACAAGTCATGGAAACTATGAAATTGCCAAATATGGCTTTTGCAATGCCCATGTGGTATTTGGTCCCCCCAGCCATGTTGGGAAGTCCAAGCATCACCTCTACATGAATAACCCCTATTGCCCCTCAAGAGGTCATAACAATTAACAGAACACCTGTAGTAGCGTTGACTGAAATGACCAAGAAAAATAAAATAAAAAGGAAAAAATTCAAAACACCCAAGTTACCTAGGGCATGACAAACTTGCGCATTGTGCGATGTCATAGGTCATTCTACTAATATTTTCCTGGAGTTATAATAATTGAAACCCCTTATACACACCAAAAGGAATGATGCGACCTTGTATTCCCATAAAAAGGAACAGGCCACGAAAAACCAAGGGAAAGCATTATGCACCAATAATTTGTGCACCATATGCGACCATTATGGACATTATACTCATCATTTCCCACAAATGATGCGATATAGGGATGCCTTGCAATCCCTAAAACAATCTTATCAGGAGGACCCCTTAGCTTCACCCATGCAAATGGATGAGGGAGAACCCAAAACCATACTATACGTATGACAAGAGCCTACATCTTGCTCATATACAATCACCCCAATGGCCCAGAGTCGTCAAATAGAAGCCATACCACATGTCCCAGTTTTCACACTATGTGACAAGCCTATCACTTAGTCACATAGTGCCATGAGTTGAGGGCGTTCAACATTTAGTATCAAGTCCCACAAGTTTCACAAAGAAACTTAGTACGACATAAAAGACATACGTGTCATATTTTTTGGAGCAACCACAACGTGCGCTGTTGTCCCCACATCTATCGATTCCGGTCTATGTTGGATTTCATGCAATGCTTCATCGCTGAAAACCCTGAATTAGCCAGATCAGACACATAATCCACAAACATCACTACAACTCAAAGTACGCGAGAAACAAGGATCATATTTTATGTGTCAGAGGAGAGACATTCACCTTAATGACCACCTCTTCCTTGTAATCGTCCTCAAGCTATGTTCTAGCTCTGCACACTATGCGATGAAGGAGATCACTTTATCACTGACTGCGCAGCTCTAGAGTTATTTCAAAGATGGTACCCAGTCAACACAGTGTACTACGATGGCCTATGAGCAGTCCAATATTCATTCTGAGTGTGTTCAGATAACCACACGGTTCGTCGCTCTCCCTACATCCCCTGCTTCCGTTTAGCATTAAATTGTTTACGCCAGGCCATAATCTGTTTTGCTGTAGTAGAAGGATCAGATTCAGACTCAGTGGAAAGTTAGACAACCCAAGAGAATGAGGCAACCAGGTACATCCTCTCCATATCGGTAGAAAAATGACCAACAAGAGGGCATATTATCACCCCCAACCACCCTCCGCGAATAATCACAGCCTACACATTGTGCGCTGCACACAATCATTTTATCGCTCAATGCCCATATTTACGATATTTTCACAAATGGTACCCAATTACTTTGGTATCCCAAATGGAGCAAAAAACCAAAGAGTAGCAGTCTTGCCTTATTTTCCAAGGCAACCATCATGCTTGAAATTGTGCTTACATCCCCCAATTTCAACCAGTGTTAGACATCATACACTCATTGGTCACAAAATATATGGATGTAATTGGTTTCAAACCTAGGCAGCTAGGCGAAATGCGGCCTTCCCCCCATTGTCACCACAACCCTAGTAAATTTAAGGCGACCAATCGTCTTAGCTGGGAAAGGAACCAGCCAAGAACAACATGTGTTCTCTGCAATAGAAATGACCACATGGTCAATCAATTTCAAGAACTCAATAAACTCATCGACAGTCTTCGCATGATGAAAACCATACCACATATCCATATCTCTAATCAAGAGAAGATTACATGCTACTATTGCAGGTTTTTCTCGTAACTCCACCAAAATATGAATTGTGACTATCTCCAAAGGTTACGAGTGGTAGGAGCAGCATTAATTCTAGACTCCCCAAAGGGGCCACACCACCCAGGATTGAAGACTTAGAGATGACATAAGCACAAAAATGCACCAATGTCCAACCATCTCCAAGCATCCACATCTGGCGTGGAGATTAGTGTTGGTTCTCAAACCATCTAATTGATAGGTACCTTTACTCCATGAACCATTTGCATGATAATCCATGACCATGAAACACAGATTTTCCCCATGATGAAAAAAATTCGGCACCTTTGCATTCAACAAAAATTCCAAGTAAATGAAGATGCGCGTATCCCTAGTACGCCGCCAAAAGAGCACGAATTTTCTCTCAGAAAAACAACCATAACAAAAATTCTTCCACCATTACCGCTGAAGACACACAACACCATATAAGATTCATCTCATCATGCATGGGAACCATGACTCGTGTTGTCTGATCATATTTTATTGGTTTCGAGACCGCTGCAACTACCACAACGATAATAGTACCTTCGATGGTGCAAACCCAACCCCTCTGCACCCTGTCATCCTCGTGTGGTTCCACATAATCATATTCATGTTTTTCCACCAACACTGTTAGGCATGAACCAATTCCTCATGGCCTCGCACAAAATAATTCCCCCTTAGACATCTTATTTCACTCTGATGAAGATATTCTAGAGGCCATGATGGAACCAGATTATCTGTGGGACTCAATGCATCACCACTCGTTTTTTCTTCTAGAAAAAACGTTCGTGCCTATAAGCCCAAAAACCTAAGATATATACGCCATTATATCCAAATACTTCCTTTCATATGGGAAGGTATATTGGTTTCAAAAACCTATCCTAACACTCGATCCATTTGAAGACGGGAATATGTTGAATATTTCACCAACCATTAAGGTGAATATCTCAAGAAAACCAGGCAAAACAGAAGAAATATTGCTAGGGGAAGCATGCTCTCTAGACAAGGTAGCCTCTTATACAAACTTATTACAAGAGTATAGGGATATCTTCGCATGGGAGTATTCGGAAATGTGAGGGCTAAGCACCACCATCGTAAAACACCACATTGACACCTGGCTTAACATATCACCAGTCTGCCAAAAGAAACGTCAATTACACCCATCCAAGGCAGAAGCAATCAAGGAAGAGATTGAAAAGCTTCACAAATTCGGATTCATCTACCCAATATCTTACACAATGTGGTTTTCCAACCCTGTACCCATCATGAAAAAACAGGGCACCATCCAAGTCTGCACTGATTTTTGAGATTTAAATAAAGCTTGTCCCTAGGAAAACTACCCTACCCCGTTTATTGAGCAAGCCATTGATGCTTGCATTGGTCATGAGGCCTTGTCCTTCATGGATGGATTCTCACGGTACAATAAAATTCAAATCTGGCACACAAATCGGTACAAGATCCTGGGGCACGTTCGCATATAAAGTCATGCCATTAGGTCTTAAAAATACCGGAGCCACCTTCCAACAGGCCATGAATTATATCTTCCACGATCTGTCTCAACACATATTAGCTTACTTAGACAACCTTACTGTACGATCCAAGAAATGAAGTGACCATCTAGAGGACTTAGGGTTGGTATTCCAACAGTGCTGACACTAAAACCTACGCTTGAACCCCCTCAAGTGTGTCTTCTTCGTTAATGCAAGTAGACTATTAGGATTCATCATATACCAACAAGGGATCAGAGTTGTCCCCCTCAAGGTCCAAGCAATAAAATAAGTACCACTACCTAAAAATTTAAAGCAACTTCGAATCCTACAAGGGAAAGTAAATTGCGATGCTTTGTCCCCGACTATGCCACTTGCACGCAAGGTTTCCTACGCCTACTCCGTCAGGACATTTCATTCAAATGGGACGATCATGCTCAAAATTCATTTGAGGCACTAAAAGACATATTGTCTTCAGCCCCTTTGATCAGCCCACCCAATTATGACAAATACTACACCTTATATATGTCGTCATAAGACACAACCATAGTTGAGGTGTTAGTCCATGACGAACCAAATAATAAAGAGCATGTAATATATTACGTCAGCAAGAACCTATCTGGACCTGATTTCAAATATGAACCAGAAGAAGAAACTGCCTTGGCCCTAGTACACACCATACAAAAACTTTGGCATTACATCATCCTAAGGACTACAACAGTCATAACAACTATCAACCCCATGAGATATCTGCTAACCCGTCGTATGATGAACCATAAGTATGGTCGATGGGTATTCATACTAGAGGAATTTGACCTGCATTTTAGCTCCCTCAAGAGAAAAAAAACATTAATCTTAGCTGAGTTCATCACTTACCTTCCAAGTCTGACTTAAGGGTCCCTAGTTAAAGACTCACTACCAGATGAAAACCTATTCTTAGTGACGACCGAGCACCCTTGCTACAGTGACATCCTCCTATTCTTGCGAACCCAAAATTTTAAGCCATAGCTCACCCATGATGACCGAAGGCACATACGCCATCAGGCCCCCTGGTACCTTCTCATGGGGGACGTCCTTTATCGAAGAGGCATTGACACTATTTTACACTGATCCCTCACACACTACCAAGTTGAGCAAGCCCTAAATGACAGCCATAGTGGGGCATGTGGCAGCCACCTCTCAGGGATGGCCACTGCCCAAAAAGTCTTGTGGGCTGGTTATTTTTGGCCCACCTTATTTCATTATTGCACTCAAGTAGTAAAAAGGTGCAAGTGATGCCAATGCTTCGCCCACAAGGCAAGAGCACCTCCCGCTCCTCTACACCCGATCATTGTAGTAGGTCCCTTTTGTAAATGGGGAATCAAATTTTTGACTTACAACCCTACATTGTTTGGAAACTACAAATACATTATTGTAGTCGTCGAATATTTCACCAAGTGGGCATAAGCCATGCCTACATATGAAAACACAACAGAAACCACAACCAAATTTCTCTTCAACCATGTCATCGCACGATTCGGTGTGCCTAAGAAGTTAGTCTTTGACCATGGAAAGAATTTCCAAGACGAAATATTCTAGGAGTTGTCCCATCATCTAGGATTCACACACGAGTTTGCGTCACCATAATATCCCCAATCCAATGGTCAGGTAGAAGTTATTAATAAAGTATTCAAAATGATGTTACAACGTATGGTCAAAAACGATAAAACTAATTGCCACCATATGGTATTTTCAGCCTTATGGGCATATCGCACAATGGTTAAATCTTCAACATGATTCACACCTTTCCAATTGGTATACAGAGTGGAGGCCATTATTCCCATTGAACATGAAATCCCCAACTTACATGTAGCTATCGAACTCCTCGATGATACCCAACCTTTAGAGAAACAGTTGGTATAGTTAAAAATCGTCGACGAAAATCAACGAGAGTCTCTCCAACATAATGAGGTCCAAAGGACATAAAGCATAAATATCCATCATAGGACCATAACATCCATCATAAACACATATAAAAATAAACCAAATAATAAACATATACACATCATAAGAGCCGCAAAATTATACATCTCGCATATATACATCAAAAAATATATGTGTCCCAGTATACAAAACAGGTCCCTAACCATCATGTCAATAAAAAATATACATATCATTAAAATAAGCAAGCATCCTCATAATGGGTGCTTTCCCTGACCATACAAAAATCTCTAAAGCTAAGGCCCGCCTGGTGGGTCCTCTGGACCCACAACAACACCCGGTGCCAGTATAGGTGCAGCAGCCACAACCACAAGTTCCACCCTACGTAAAATTGGGCGATGCGCCCTCTCTCGAGCCATCACCGTCTCTAGCCAGATGTCGTCCAAGTCATCAAAGAAACCCTGGGTTGGCATGCCTCGATTCAATCTCTCTAACCGACTCCATGAATCGACTAAACCTGTAGCATGAGCATCAAAAGCCTTAGCCCAAGGCTCTGTTGCCAACACTCTAAGTTCGGCTACCTCGTCACAAGCAAGAAGAGTAGCATTCCCACCTATAGCTACAGCACTACTACCCTATCTTGAGGGACCTCCTTCATGACCCTACCCCCCAACCGGGGCCTGACCAGCCCCAAGCGAGACCCTCCTCTGAGGCTGGTAATGCACCAAAAAAGAGGTAGGATACTCTGCCAAACCCACATCTAAAAGAGAAACCAAAAATAATATCATTGTCACCATCAAATACATATAAAGATATACATAATAAAAATTATAAAAATGCAGAAAACATCAAAACTCAGAGCTATCGAACCCCATAGATATCCTTCAGGAAGAACCATATATGGATCCCCCCAAAATTCCATCCCTAAATACAAGTAGTCATGAAACATCTGTGGGTTCGACTCGAACCACGCCTCAACCGTCGCGTCCGAGTAGCACCTCATCTCTCCTCCTCCACCACAGGGCCTCATAGGTGCCCACCGACACATCCTAGGATTCCTTGGAGGACCCAAGGGCACTGCCACAAAAGGCCAAAGCATCACAACCCTCTCATACATGATGTTGCAGAGGATTTTTGCATAGGGAAAGGCCTTAATGTCCCCCCCTCTGGGACTTGCCCTGTTGTGTAACCATTTCCTGGTAAACATAGCAAGCCCAGTCAAAGAAGTGACCAGCCCGAAGCCAACGTAAAACCACAATATGTGGACCCGACACTCAATGAGGTGTCTTCAACCCAGATAGGAAAATTATCATTGCCAAGGCAGCTCTCTCAACCAAGTCTATCACAGAGCTCAAATGGACACATCCCTAGGTGATCACATCAGGACCATAGTGCTTCTCAGCCTAGCGATGGATGTTCACTCCCCCAGCTAGGAGTGGATAGGGAAGAGCCTTCCCTTGAGGCAATAGACAAGTCACAAAATAAATTTCAGTATCTGACTGGATCACGACGTCTCTGCGATGCAACACCATAACACGTTGTCTCCTATTCCAACAATGGACTAGGTATCGTAGTAACCCATCCTGTGATCTTAGTAGGTTGTTATATAAGAACTTGAGTAACCCATACCGAGCTAGGACCCCCCGAGAATCAGGGTCTTCGGCCACAACTACACAGAGATGAGGCCAGTCTCTCTCCTGCCACAACATCCTATCACCAGAGAAAAAACCAAAAATCTGTTTTTAACCCAAAAAATTTAATTTTTTTTTTAAATGACTTTGCTGCACCTATGAAAATCTTAGGCATGATGATCGCGTGTCTGTATCATATACAGACGTGAGGTGCATCGCACATAATTTTTCCCAACCACGAGGGCATCGTGTAAAATAACCTCTACACAAGGACGACGCGGGTCATCCTTGATCGCCCGCATGACCTGACCCAAAAATGGGTATAAAGTATGTACAAATCTATGTTTTTACAAACCCCCCATTCAAGAAAATGAAAAAAATGAAAATCAAGATGTTTAAGGTCCTACACACTGACATCACAAATCCCAGGTACTCAGGCTGACCACAACATCAAGAGAAGCTCGGGAACAAGGGCTCAGCTCTGACCCCCAAAAGAAAAAAAATGAGTTGAAATAATCTAGATTGGCCCATGTATTGCCCTTTTCTCATTATTTGACAAACCATAACTGGAACTCAGAGTACCCAATCGCCAAACTGCAAGAAACACACTGATCAACACTTCATCATCTTCAAACTAGGCCCCATAAATCCATGCCTCAGAAAAAGTCATTTTCAGGCACAACATGTATCCCCTCTCTTATTGCTTTGCATTCAAATTATTTCAAATATGTGTTGAATTTCAACAATAAATTTCATCGCTTACGCTAGTGTGGGACCAGGAGGTCCAAGCAGCACCTACACTAGTGCGGGACCACGAGTCTTAGCAACACCTACACTAGTGTGGGATAAATTTGGTGCATGTCTATTTTAGTTATCCCTTAATTAAGATGGACAATAAAATGTAATCTAATATCAAATTAAATTGTAATATTTAACTGAGTGTGATAAACTCAATTATATCATGAATTTGGAGTTGAGGGTAGTTGGTGAGCCATGCAGAGTAATTCTAGTTGTAACAAAGTTTGAAGTGCAATGATGCATTAGTTAATGCAGGTTGTAATGAGTTTAACTCAGTTAAGTGATTTAAACGCAGTTGTTCTAGTTGTGATTATTTGTTGCACTAGTGAGAGATCAAGCGAATTATATATTATTTAATTCACAATCAGTGATCTCACATGCAACTGAGGATTTACTATTATTAGCGCCATGCATGTTAGTTCCAGTGGAGACCCAGATGAGATCTAGGTGAAAGGGAAGTTGACTATCAGTTGTAGGATTATTGGGTTGCACCCATGCAACCAAACACTCATTAGATTGCCCATGATCCTTTCATGGTAAAGGAAGGATAAAATTCCTATGGAATAGGGATTACATTCCACATGAATTGCACAAGAAAGGAAAATTGTCAGGAGGCAGAAAATTGACTAAGTATTGGTCAACTTTATCTAGGATAGTGTGAGACAATTAGCTGAGTACAGGAAGGCTCTTGTGAGAAGAGTTGTATGTAATTTTTTCATGTATCCATGTTTAATATACAATAGAAGATAGTGGAGTTTTGAGCAGAAATCTTTCCCCGGTAAATTATCTATGTTGTGGTTTGATTGGTTCTTCTTTGCTTCATGTGATTGGCGATTGTGTTTTTAATTCCTCAATTTATTTGTAGAAGTGATTAAGTATCTAGCTTTAGCACATTGTTAGATCGGATTGAATCCATGATATACATGTTTTTTGTATAATTTCTACATGGTATCAGAGCACATGAAATCACAATAGTGAAGGAGGAGTTGAGTTTGTGACTGAATAGAATTCGAATTTTCAGAAAGAATTTCTTGGTACTATAGCTGATTCAGGATCGAAATGGCTTTCAATGGCTTGATATTGGAGTATGCACTCGAGGGAAGCTCTAACTATATTTTTTGGAAGGACAGGATGGAGGCAGTACTCAAAGACAATGGATTTAAGGAATTCATTAACAATGATGTTCCTAAACCCGTTGTGAAAGATGTTGCAAATATTGATGCATGGAAAAATAAAATGGCAAAGGCGAGGAGGATGTTACTGGATGAAGTACAAGACCAAATTGTCTCAAGTATCCATGGGAAAGACATACCATATGAAATGTGGAAGCCTTTGAAAGATCTATTTCAGAGCAGTAGTGACCATAGGAAATTGGCACTAAAAGATAAACTCAGGAAGATCAAGATGGAGAAAGGCGACTCCATGCCAAAATATTTAACAAATTTTGTCCAATTTGGGGATGAGTTGGGGAGCGTTGACATTACTGTCTCTGATGACGATTTGGTGAGTTTAACTCTCCTAAGAATTCCCAATATTTGGCATAGTTATCAAGACTCTGTCAATGGAAGGGAAAAACTGCCAAATTGGGAATGAATGTGGTCGAATTTGATGCAGGAAGAGTTTAGACGAAACACCAGAGATGGATCTTCATCTAAGAATGAAGATAAAGAAGATTGTGATTTGGTTGCCAAGGCGAAGAAGGGGAAAGGAAATAATTTCCATTCCAAATCCGATTCCAAAGATGGGAAGAAGCAGGAAATGTCCAAAGTGAAGTGTTTTCACTGTCACGAGCATGGGCCTTATGCTACTAACTGTCCACAAAAGAAGAAGAACAAGAAGGCTTCAGGATCTGCCATTGGTGAGGCTTTGGCCTCAAAATTTGAACTTGACTTCTCATTGATTGCATGCATGGTGTAAAGTGCATTGGGATCTGTGTGGTATTTGGATAATCGTGCTTCCTTTCACATGATGAGATACAAGGAACTTTTCAGTAGCTTGGAGGAGAAAGATCTCCATATGCATATCGAAATGGGTGATGATGGGCGGTACAATGCTACCGGGATTGGTACCATTACCTTTCAGTGGAATTCAGGTAAACCCTTTCAATTAAAATATGTAATGCATGTACCAGGTTTGAAGAAAAATTTAGTCTCAGTTGCAATGTTGGAGGATAGAGGGTATGATGTTGTTTTCAGTGAAGGAAAAGCTTTCCTGTGACACAAAACAAAAGGGCAAGCCAAGAAGATTGGGATTCGAGTTAAGAATGTCTACAAGCTAGATGTAGATTGTTGCGCAACACTGATGGGAAAGGCAGACAAAGTGGTGAGCCAGGATGAGGGAAAGTTATGGAACATGAGATTGGGCCATCTTCACCATAGAGCCTTGAAAGTCATGCAACATATTTCTACTGGTCTTCCCAAGGGTACACTTGCACAGTCAGACACATGCAAGTGATGTACTATGGGAAAATATGTAAAGGCCACCTTTCATGAGAAGAAGAACCAAGCTTCAAGGATCCATGAGAGATTCCACACAAATGTGTGTGGATCATTCTTTGTTGCTTCGAAAACAAAACATAAGTACTATGTGATATTTGTTGATGAATTTTCTCGTAAGTTCTACATCTACTTCATGCATAATAAAGATCAGAAAATCTCAAAGTTTCTTGAGTTTAAAGCATTGGTGGAGAAAGACACAGGGAAGCAAGTGAAGGCTCTGAGGAGTGGTAATGGTGGTGAGTACATCTATAACGAATTCAAGAAATTCTATAGAAAAGAAGGAATTCAGAGAGAACTGATAACACCTCATAACCCACAACAGAATGGGGTCGCTCAAAGAAAGAACAGAATGATTGTGGGTGCAGCTGGAATGATGTTGCATGATTAGGGCCTACCGATGCATCTGTGGGCAGAGGCATGCAACACATCGATATTTGTGCATAACTGTTTTACTCATAGGATACTTGGCATGAGTACACCAGAAAAGGCTTTCACTGGTAAGAAACCTGATGTTTCACATTTTAAGATTTTTGGCTCATCTGTTTATGTGCATGTGACAAAAGACGCCAGGAAGAAGCTGGAAACAACAACTGAAATTGGGATTTTCGTGGGGTACACTGAAACTCCCCACAACTATTGGGTGTATTTGTAAAACAACAGAATGAATGTTGTGTGAAGGGATATAAAATTTGATGAGGAGAAAGCCATGTTATTGTCCCTTGAGAGGGAGCTGGATTTGCATGCAGAGGAGGAACTCTTGGTTGCCAAGGATGAGACTGAAGATGTGGTGTAGCCACATGCATAGGATCATGGAGTGGCAGAAAACACTCATGCAAATCCATCCATCAGAAATGGTAGAAGGTACACCACAAAAGTTGATAGATTGAGACTTGATGCTACAGAGAATGTAGGAGCCCCTACTTCACTACGTAGATAGAGACAGTCTCCAGACAATTTTACTGGATACATGGCTCTTATGAGAAAATGTATTGTGACTGAACCATCTTCCTTTCAGTCATTTCAGGAGGCAGTGCAACAACCAATTTGGGTTGATGCAATGGTGGAGGAGTATGACTCCATTGTCAAGAACAGTGCATGGGATATTGTCCCAAGACCGGTCGGCAAATCAGTGGTTGGATGTAGATGGATCTACAAGGTAAAGCAAGCTACTGATGGGAGTGTGGAGAAATACAAGGCCAGATTTGTGGCTCAGGGATTCTCACATATTGAGGGGATTAATTATGATGAGACTTTTGCACCAGTTGCAAGGTACTCTTCTATTAGACCCATCCTTTCACTCTCAGCGTAGATGGGGTGGTGCATTTATCAGATGGATGTGAAAACTATGTTTCTCAATGGATTCATTGAGGAAGAAGTGTACATAGAGAAACCATAAGGTTTCAAGATCTTTGACAATGAGTTGCATGTGTGTCGACTCAAGAGAGAATTGTATGCGCTGAAGCAAGCACCTTGTGCTTGGTACACTTGGATAGACAACTATTTCATGGGATTAGGTTTCACCAAAAGTGAAGCTGATGCAAACCTATACCAGATTGTGGTTGAGGTAAGCTATTGATTATTGTACCTTATGTTGATGATCTAATTTTGACTGGTGATGAGTAATTGATACACTCATGCAAGGAGGACCTTGAAAGGAAGTTCGAAATGAAGGACATGGGACTCCTTCATTATTTACATGGTTTGGAAATATGGCAGCGGGATGGTGAAATTTTTGTGTCTCAAGGTAAGTATGCCAAGAATATACTTGGTAAGTTTCACATGGAGAGCTGTAAACCCATGGGCATTCCTGTTCCAGGAAATTGGAGGAA
The DNA here is from genome assembly GCA_034641835.2 of Pinus albicaulis. Lineage (NCBI taxonomy): Eukaryota > Viridiplantae > Streptophyta > Pinopsida > Pinales > Pinaceae > Pinus > Pinus albicaulis. The sequence goes on along the minus strand of CM076580.1, from coordinate 1,019,520,035 downwards.
AGAGGATGCTACTTCTAGAGAGGTAGTGGATGCTACTGTATACAAGTAGTTAGTTGGTTCACTGATGTATTTAGTGAACACCAGACCAGACATTTGTTGTGTAGTTAACCAGCTAAGTCAAGCTATGGTTAAGCCTACCAAACTCTTTTGGAAGGCGGGGAAGCATGTCTTGAGATGCCTGCACATCAGAGTATGGATTATGGTACAGAAAAATACAGGGAGTGAAGCTTCAAGGCTTTATGAATGCAGATTAGGCAGGAAGTCCATCAGATAGAAAGAGCACATAAGGAGGGATCTTCATCATAGGATCGACATCATTTTCTTGGTACAACAGCAAGCAGCGATTTGTGGCACTCAGTTTAGTGGAAGCAGAGTACATGGCAGCAAGTCAAGCTGCATGCGAGGCTATTTGGATGAGAAAGACCTTGGTTGGTTTGTTTGGTTCTCAAATGGATCCAACAGTGATACATTGTGATAATCAGAGTTGCATTAAAATATTGATTAATCCTATGTTTCATGATAGGTCCAAGCACATAGATATCTGGTACCACCATCTCAGAGATTGTGTGCAGAGGCGAATAATGTTACTTCAGTACATTCCCACGGAAGATCAGGATGAAGATATTCTGACGAAGGCACTCACCAAGAGCAAATTCGAATACCATAGAGATAGGATCAAGGTGAAGGATAATCCCTTTCTTGTTGAGAGGGAGTGTTGAAATTCAACAAGAAATTTCAGCACCTACACTAGTGTGAGACAAGGAGGTCCAATTATCACCTACGTTAGTGTGGGACCACAGGTCTTAGCAGCACCTACCATTAGGGGAATTTTGAGGTCTAAAATGGGACTCCTAAGGAAATTATAAAATAAGAGTGGAAATAATAAAATAATAATGGATTACATCATCAAATTTTAGAGGGAAAAAAGTAAAAACTACGTTTTTAAACTCGTATTTTCAACTTATTTCCCTATGGTTTTACTCAAATTTCAAGCGGGAACACTCGTTGCACGAAGAATTTGATTCCTCATCCAAGGAGTACCCATGTTGCATACTTTCGATGGACCCTACTACACGAAAAATGAGAAATACATGAAAAATCATGATTGCAATCACATTTTTCATGTATTTCTCTTTTTTCGTGTAACAGAGTCCATTGAAAGTATGCAACATGGGTAATCCTTGGATTAGGAATTAAATTTTGCATCCAACGAGTAATCTCTCTCGAAATTTGAGTAAAACCTTAGGGAGATAAGTTGAAAATACAAGTTGAAAAAGTAGTTTTATTATTTTATTATTTTTTAAGCTTTTTACTTTTTTACCCCAAAAATGGTGAACCATCCCCCATGGTTGATATCATCATCTTGAATCCTATTGGTTCTTATAAATTTTATTTTAGTTGTAAATTTTTCTTAGGAGGCCCATTTTAGACCTCAAAAGTTCTCGAATAACTGGTGTGGGCTAAATTTGGTGCATGTCTATTTTAGTTATCCCTCTATTAATATGGACAATAAAATGTAATCTAATCTCGTAACAACTTGTAATAGTTTACTGAGTGTGATAAACTCAGTTAGCTCATGGATTTCAAGTTGAGGGTAGTTGGTGAGGCATGTAGAGTAATTCTAGTTGTAACAGAGTTCGAAGTGCAGTGGTGCATTAGTGAATGCAGGTTGTAATCATTTTAACTTAGTTAAGTGAGTTAAACTCAGTTGTGCTAGTTGTAACTGTTTGTTGCACTAGTGAGAGATCAAGTGAATTAAATATTATTTAGTTTACAATCAGTAATCTCACATGAAACTGAAGATTTACTATTATTAACTGCATTCAGGTCAGTTCCAGTGGAGACCCAATTGAGATCTAGGTGAAAGGGAAGTTGAATATCAGTTGTAGGATTATTGGGTTGCACCCATGCAACCAAATACCCATTGGATTTCCCATTATCCTTGCGCAACCAAGGAAGGCCAAAATTCCTATGTAATAGGGATTTCATTCCACATGAATTGTCCAAGTAAGGCAGGCTGTCAAGAGGCAGAAAATTGATTAAGTGTTGGTCAGTTTTGTCCAGGATAGTGTGAGACAATTAGCTGGGACAGTTGTATGTAGTTGTTTCATGTATCCATGTTGAATATACAATAGAAGATAGTGGGGTTTTGAGCAGAAAACTTTCCCCAAGAAATTATATGTATTGTGGTTTGATTGATTCTTCTTTGCTTCATATGGTTGGCGATTGTGTTTTTAATTCTGCAATTGATTTGTAGAAGTGATTCAGTATCTAGCTTTAGCACGTTGTTAGAATGTATTGAATCCATGATATACATGCTTGTTTTATAATTTCTACAATATGTTTGTATGAATAATATGTTTTTACTTGGGGTATTGGTTGCAAGTATTACAAACATGCCAAATCACCATATGTCCTAGCTAACAAAGGTACAAGAGCAGGTATCATTCTACCCCTAGCATGATAGGCTCCCTAAGAAGCTTTGCATATCCTGACATCATTTCTTCAAAGAAATCGACCATAGGTTCCATTCACCTGACCATGTTTATCATCACCTGACCATGTTTATCATCACCTGACCTTGTACATGATAAACACCCTTGCAGGTCAATAGAGCCTTACCCTCCATGGTGTCCATCACTCATGTAGACCATACACCAAAGGTTTGGAACCATGGCCATAAAACCCTAAGCCTGGGAAGTGCTTCATGTTCATTAATCCATCATACATCAAGTAAATTTTTACCCATGTCATGTTAAAACCTCTTTCCTGGGCTACGATTATCACAAGCATATTGAAAAAAATGCACCACTGTGTCTCAAACTTGGCCTATCACACCCCCATCAGCATAGCCCATTTGTGACATTTTTCATCCGCTTCATCACCCCCACACCGAGACCAACCAATGGGGCCCCCACCCTCAGCAAAACACATTCCTCACACCATGGTGAAGTATTATTTCATGTTTATAGGGGCACCTGTATCTGTGCTTATACATCCAAACCCATTTTATATTCTTTTGGAAAGTGTACAAAGATTTTTTAGGAGAGCACTCCCACCCATCCATTTACATTTCTCACCTGACAACAGTCCCTAATCACCCTTGATCAGAGCTACGCATTCTTTTACCACACCCAACCATGATAATAATAGCAACCATACACCCATCTTGGATGTCCTACCAACTCCAGGGATTTTCTCATCAGAAATTGTTATGATTTTCGCCACTCACATTTGCAGCCCTGACCTCAGGCCACCTAAATACCATCATTAGTTAAAACCATTTCTCGTCATCATGCCTAGTTAACCCATCACATCACGCCCTGCTACATCAGAAACCTTTGTCCCTTGCATCAGTACTCATTTTGATCGGTTGATGCTTCCTTCTTGTCGAATTCAACAACCATTTTCCAAGAAGGAGGTAGTACCTTGGATGACTCCTCACCTCAATAGGGGCATCCTTGGATGACACTATAGGAATTTTCATTTCACATTGATGTCATCGACCCTCTTGAAATTCGACTTCAAGATAAGATTTCATGTCAAGATGGTATCGTACTTCGTAACCATTGCACTCTGTCAGAATTTGTCGAAGACCCGTGACTTCATAAGCATCTCTTTCAGCAATGCTTACACAGGAAGGTCCCTAATAGTTAAAAACCCATGCATATAATGAGCACTCATTCTAAAAAAAATGTGTCATACCAAGATTATGCATGTGGGCACCACATTCAACCTTCTTTCAAAGAAAAACACTCCCAAGGGCATCAGAAACCGTAGTCATCAACCAACAACAGGTCACTACCGAAAGTGGCATAAAAAGAACCACTATCTGTCAGATAAGCTTAACTAGTCAAAACATCATGAGCATGGGACATGCCCACCTCATAGAAATATTTTATTCATTCTTTTCTTGCAGGTTTCCAATAGAGCATGGTGTCTTTTTTACTCAACGCAAGGGGTCTCTCAACTTAGTTCGAAAGCAAGTTACTCTCATTCTCTCTCAAAAGGATCACAAAAAATAAACCATAATGTATTTTAGCTATACAGTTCTTCCTAGACCTCATACATTAGTGGGAAATTGTAACATTTGAATCTCGTACGGGACAAAGAAATTAGAAAATTTCAAGAAGAAGGTACAGATAAAGGTTTCCAAAGAAGAAATACATTAGGGAGAGCCAAAAATTTAATTCTTCCTAAGGTCAAAAAGACAAAATTTATGGACCATGCACAGACAACTTGGGCTTTTTGTGCAAAGTGCAAATTTTTCATCGGTAGTCGCGCATAGCAGGACTATCCCTTCGATAATCACGCATTCCTAGGGATGACATAATGTCACCATTCGAGACCACTTGGCACACTTGGTCAAAAATATTCCCACTCAACCTAACCAAGCATAGTCGCATTTGAGCCACCTTGAGGCCTTAATGTAGCACACAAAGGAATCATACCTCCACTCGTGTGTCACCATCCATCTTGGGCCAAGAGAAGGAGGGAAAATTTGAAAATCATCTATAAAATCCAACCTGGGAAGAAGAATAGGAGACACATTGTTATGCTGGCCAAATCACTACATAGAAACCAACTTGTGTTTCCCAACAGTAGGAGGATTGGAAGGACTCAGTTGTTGGCCACCCAACATGTCAGTCCAAGAGAGAGGAATTCACCACATGTTCATCAATCTACCATACTTTGAGAGGGAAGAGAGGCTTACTGAAAACTTGAGGGGAAGAGACCCCCTTGTCTTGGATATTGGAGCTCTGCAACTCGAAGGATCCACTACAAGAGATTTAGCATTCTATATTCTACTACCACCAGCACCTAATAAAGGGATAAGCTCTTCATTTTTGTGTTATTAGTGTGTTTTCTCTATTGAGCGTGTATCTTGTGCATTTTTCTTTGTTTTATTTTTATTTTTTATGTATCTTGATATGTTTCTTTTCTAACTTAGCTCATTACATGTTGAACTTGTTCCACTAACGATTGACAAAAAATTTTGACCTATGACTCTTATGTAGGTAAGCAGCCTCCCTACTAATCAAAGTGTATTTTGTACACCCTTGTGCTGAATATACTACCACAATAGCTAAGGCGTCTAATGCCTCAAATCCCCTTACTTTACCTTTCTCATGAATGTCTTGCCACCGTCCATTTACACCAATGGACCAAACCAATCCAACTGGTTGTCATACTCTTGCCTTCAGCTACCCTTTACTCATGCACTGGGCTCCATCCAAGTCTCACATTAGCCGTTGATTTTCATCCTTCTCTTCTCGAGCTCCATTAATTCCCTCTTTCCCAACCAATTCCAAGTCCCTCAAAACGTAAAAGGAAAGAACCAAAAGAAGCCAAGAAGAAAGCCATGAAAATCAATAGAAATATGACACCAAAAAAAAGTAGCATGATCATGCATTAGACACAAATCAATACCACAAATCAAGTGTAAAAAAATAAAAAAATAGCAAAATCATAAGACTAGAAACAAACACCATGACTCAATCCCCATGGTTCCCAAGGAAAGCTCAACCTGAGCCTTCTTCATTCTTCCATGGTAGCCTATTTTTCCATGCAATCCCACGCATCATACTTCCATAAACACATAACTGTCAAGGCATAAATAAACATAAGTACAATGTACCAGTTACCTTACCTTACTGTGCCAAACATGCTTCTTATAACTGAACACATACATGTATCATTTCTTAAGGGACTCCAATTCCTTGACGAATCCAGCTATAACTAGAAACTAGCTAATATACCTGTCAAATACATGTTCATGAATATAGCACATATCCACATAATGTCAGATGAAATCAAGGTTAAGAAGAATTCATGTATTCATGTAAAGCACTCATTTGTTCGGAATTGTGGTTTCCAAACATATTCAAAGGAATTCTCACCCAATTCCTTTATTTTACCTTTTACCTTGCTTTAATTGAGTCTTATTATCTAATATCACATCACCCAGTTATTATTTATATAAAAAATTAAACTATTACCTTGTCATGCTAATACTAAGCGTGTTCTCCTTAGAGTTGTTCACACATGTCAACCACGTGTTCCAAAGATCAAGACATCGCGTATATTAATTTGAAATTATCCTTTACCAATACTAACAACCATGTCATAATCAAATAACAATCATAAGACATAATGCTACAACTATCACCTACTTACACTCAAGTACATATCATTTTTCTCAACACATTATGCTAGCACAATCATTCGAAAACAAGATCATTTCTTCATGCAATATTATAGACACATACTCATATCATGCACTTAATAAAAAATTCAAACAACCTATAAACATAAAATGTTAGATAAACTAAATAGATGACATAATCAAACTCATACCTCAATGTATCTCAACAGAGGCTAACACATCTCCATAGTCAGTCTAGATTAGTATGACACAATATCAAAGATATATCGACTCATATCTAAATGTCATAGCCATAACCCTATGCATATACCAATCCATATTAGCATGATACATACAACATAAAGATATTAAATGAAATGGCCATAAGCATCATGTGTACGACCACCATGCATATAACAACAAGTTACTACCCTACATGACTATCTGACACATGTGCATAAGACCATATTGATGAAATAACATATATCATGCATATAACCATAAAAAAAAAAGAATGACAGACATGTACATAACCATAATGGTTATAACATTAATTAACCAACATACCTGCATGCCCAACATACAAACTTGTATGATGATTTGTTCTTACCCCAAAGTCTAGTGCTGCAACCTTACTCTGATGATCTTCTTCTCCTGGTCTATCTCAACCAACATATCAACATCATAGCATACCAACAACATCACGATGACACAAAATATATAATGAACACCATGATGTGTGCATGAACTACCATGCATTTGTAGCCATAACCATGACAATACATGCATAACAACGTATAGCCACTTACATGCATAACAAATGCATATACGACTAATATGCATTCAAACACATCCCAACAACAACACCATCAACCTTCACATGAAAACACAAGTGTTATAATGACCATCCCCATATATGCATAATAAGCACATATACAACCTACATGCATGCATGACAACCAAATTTCGCCCATCTTGTCCAAGGGTTGAACCATGCTCTGATAATCTACATATTACCTAAAGAGAGCGCATACATGCTCTGATACCATTCTGTAACACCCTCTTCCCACATTTACCCAAACTAACCAGTCCAATGGGATAAACATGTGATGAGAGGATACTATGATGTGATTCAACTCCCCATGTACACTTAAGGAAGTGGAACTAATAAAATAAAAGCAATCTGAGCTTCATCAGGAGTTATAGACCCTTTATGAGGCAACCAACCCTTCAAGGTGCTTAACCCTTGAGAAAACTTGTCATTTGGTTGATATGGACCCTCAGTCGCTCCCATGAAAAGTCAAGCATGCAACTGAGACCTTCTGGTCACTCCCTCAACAAGGCATGCCAATGACCATGGCCTTTTTTAGGCAGTTCTTAGTCAATGACCCCAGATTCTGAGCCACTTTTTCAGGGCTAGGTCTTAGGCTACTTCCCAGAACTTCATGAAACTCTTCGAAATGAATAATAACAATGGAATAATGCTATAAATGAAATCATTGGTACAAGTACTTTATTTAACCCCTACTGGCCATGACAGACATTTCTTCAAACATGTCACAAATATGTAATCTACAAGTCATAACAACATATCTGAGCATAGGGGTATGGTACATATCTAATATTCGTAAAGAATCATTGATGCCTTATCACAATAGTTTCATTATCATATATTAGGTAAAATATTCATTCTTCATTCATTTTATAATCAAAACACGATAAGAGCCATACATCAAGTTTGTCATAAAACATACTCATAACCAACATATAACCAACAAAAATAATAGGGATATAACAACCATAAAAACCATATATGAACAAGTACATTTACACATGAAATAAAAAAGGTGAAGGAACTCTTATTAGGGACTTCCATGAACCACCCGACCATAGATTTGGCTGAACCAAATATTTCTTTCATCCAATCACCCTAGTGCCATATTCCAAGCATCAATATGGGACTCATAATAGAACCAACCGAGGCTTCCTCTATCTTTACCATATATCCCACCAAGGGATTCCTAGGCCCGAAACCCTAATCAATACCACCAAGATTTATCCCAATCCCATCGGATCACTAAGCCTTGAACAAACATGGATGCCTCCGGATCTCTCCACCTAAATCGCGAGGAATTTTTCCGTCTCCACTCTCCAGGATTTACCGTGTATCTCGCCATAATTGGTCAAGGGATTCCTAGGCCTAATGAGAACATACAACTCCACGATTTACTATGTATCTCATGTTGGAAATACTGAGAGGGGCGGTAAATCAATATTTATTTTAAATTTTTATTTAAACAGTTAGATTCTTCATAATTAAAACCAGGGAAATGAATAATAAATATTTTATTATCAATAAGTGAGGACACGAAATCATTTTTACAAAATTTGAGTACAATGTTGTTTAAGTGCACCAACCCTTCAACCTTCCAAGCTCCAACCTGTTTCCAAGCACCAACTTGTACTTAGTGAGGCGCCAACCTCTAGGGCTTCGACCCTATCCTTTTCAAGGCTCCAACCTTGTGTTTAGAGGAACCCACCCTTAGGAAAACAATCCTTCAATCTTCTTTTGATAGAAAATGTGTGATGTACTTTCTTGAATGTCTTCAAAAAAAATCTTTACTATTCAACTTTTCAGATGTTCAATCAGCTCCAAAACCACTTGTGCTTGTCTTCACTGTACTTTATGCTTGACTTGTCCTTGACTTTACTTGAGCTTGTCTTCACAACTTCGGATGCCTTGCAAATATTCACCGGATGTTTATCTGATTTCTTGATACTGAGGTATTGCAATAGTAAGCTACAATTTATTACTCGTGTAAGGTGTAGCACTAAGGCTCCAGGTCTGAAACGATAAAGGTTATAGCACTAAGACTCCACAGTTTGTTGTAGCTACATGCAGAGTTATTGAAAACCTTGTCACAAATCTGAGCCTCAGATATGAGGCACCATCGAAGGAAGTATTGTTGATTTAGTCTTTTGTATGAACCAACACAGTTTAGGAACAATCCACAGTCTGAGGCTTCAGTAAGAGGAGATCTGATTCACTGTTCTGAGCCACCACAATTCAAGAATAATACATAGTCTAAGGCTTCATCAGGAGGAGATCTAATTTTTTGCTCCAAGGAAATGATGCACAGTCCGAGGTAGTTAATCTGAGTTGATGCGTATAAGGAATAGGAACAGGTTCGAGGTGTTTTTAGTCCAAGAATTTCTCTATTTTCTAAACCCAAAAAAATTTATCTATAGCCTTAATTCCTTACCTCCTGCTCCTTTTCTCCCTTTTGTTCACGAGCTGTGAATAGTAGTAATATTTTCTATGATGATGACCAAAAATGATGAGGGATAATGAAGTCCAAACACTGTATATATAGTGGCTTTTTCAATGCTAAACAAAAAGACATGTCTCCACAAGTAGACCATCATGGGAAGGCTAGGACAGTTGGCTCCAAGGCTAGAATAATATATTTAATTTGAAAATTCTCGTTTTCGCTCACCGTTTGGAGTTTCTGACCAAGTAAGAGCTCTTTAAAAAGATAAAATTATGCTCTAAATTATGGTGAAGGTTTCATAGTGAAATTATGTCTTGAAGGTAGTAAAAAATATTTTTAATGTAACTAGTCATTTATTAGTGCAGAAGCAGAATGCCTTCGAGTGTTGAGCATCTTCATGGATTGATTTCTTCATTTTTTTCCATCTTCATCGTAGGGTCATAGGCTCATAGTGTCATCCTTTTCATCATCAAGTTTTCAACCATTTAATATGTCATAGAGTAGAATCCATTAATTTCCATCAAGAGATCCCATCAAGAGAGCTCATATTTCATCAATGACAATTATTCACCAACAACTCTCCATTACTGTTAAAGGGATTCCTAGGCCTAACGAGGCCTCATCCTCTAGGATTTATTGTGTATCTTGCCATTATCGGTCAAGATATTCCTAGGCCTCATGAGGAGGTTCATAATAAGTCTTTACCATGTGTCCCGCCATTACTGGTCAAGAGATTCCAAGGCATTATGATTTTTCTTGAGACCACCCCCTCACTTTCGATACATCCAACAATCTAGCTCAACCAAATACAAGAGAACCCACCACACCATAGCTATCTGGAAATGGAAAGGAAAGGTTAAAACCCACTGCCACACCTACCAAAACCCATTCAATTGACAAAAATATAACTAGACACACTCTTGCATTTACCATGCAGGCCAAATCTAGCAAGGAAATCACACATGCAAATCGATACTTGCAAGTAATCCTCTTGTAGCCACTTGATCCCACTCTTCCTTGCTTGATCGTTGCTTCTCTTTCCTTTATTTTCTCTTCCTTTTATTTTCTTGATCCAATGCTAGAATTCTCCAAGAATTCTCTAAGTTTGCAAGAGTGAGAGAGAGAGAGAGAGAGAGAGAGTGAGTAGCAAGAGAGAGAGATCCAAAGTTGAACTAACAAAAGTTTACCAACTGATACTCAGAATAATTTTTACTAATGAGGCCTCTAATTTCTTCAATTTTCCATTATTTTCCTTCATTTTCCTCCTCACATGAAACTTGTGACCTTTCACCTTCATTTTCTCCTAATTTCCATTATTTTCATAAATAAAATTCCAATAAATGCCTCTTTCCTTTCCAAATCCTTTCCCATTGACTTTGCCAATTTCCTTTGCTATAATAAACCAAATGAACACTCACTAATATGTTTTTCCCAACATTCAGCTTGGAATACATGTCCCTTGACCTTGGTCTTATTTTTCACTTATTAACTTTATTGCATGGATTTTTCGCTAGGACTATTACAGTTGTAAACCCATGGAGACACCTATAGCAACCAATTGGAGGAAGGAGGATGCCACTTCAAGCGAGGAAGTGGATGCTACCATTTATCGATAGCTAATGGGTTCATTGATGTATCTTGTGAACACACTTCCAGATATGTGCTATGTAGTCAACCAGCTAATCCAATCTATGGTTAGGCCAACCAAATTATTTTGGAAGGCAACTAAGCATGTTCTACGGTACCTCATAGGCATAACCAAATTTGGAATATGGTACATACAGATAGAGGGAGTGTCGCTGTGTGTATTCATAGATGTAGATTGGGCGGGGAGTCCATCAGAACGAAAGAGTACATCATGTGGAATTTTTAGTATTGTTGGTTCTAGAACTAGTACAACAGGAAGAAAATATTTGTGGAACTCAGCTCGAAAAAAGCAGAGTACACGGCTACAAGTCAAGTAACATATGAGAAATATCGATGAGAAAGATACTTTTGGGATTGTTTGGTCAAATGATGGATCCAACTATGATACACTATGATAATCAGAGTTGCATCAAGAAATTTAAGAATAATATTTTTCACAATCGATCCAAGCATATAGATATTCAGTATCACCATTTACCCGATTGTGTGTAGAGGCAGATAATGTTTCTTTAGTACATTTTGACAAAGGAACAAGATGTTGATATTTTGAGAAAGGCCTTGTGAGGGAAGTTCGAGTTCCATAGGTGTAGGATAGGGGTGGTTGATAATCCCTTTCTCATTGAGAAGGAGTGTTGAAAAATGCACCGAAAAATTCTCAATTTGATTTTGCCTTGATTAAATTGAGAAAATTTGGCTTTCCATATTAGCAGAAAAATTGGATGTAGTTAACTGAGGTGACATGGCTCTTGTCACTAAATTAACTCAGTAAATTTGAGTTGGAGGAGTAATAGTTTAGTTAACCATGTGTGATTGTTAATTTTTAGCAATCAAGGTAAGTTATTTCAATTTGTTTTCAGTTAAACTAGTTCTAACTTTTGGAGGAACTAGCGGAAGGTCAGTTGTGCAGTGGGACTTTAGTCAAGCTTCATGATCATCTAGTTAGTTGTTCAATCAAACCAAAATATATAGTGCATGCAGAGAATTTGAATTACCCAGTTGAGGTGGATATTCAGAGGCAATGTAACATCAGTTGTAGACTATTTCAGAGTGCACAAGTGTTGCATGTAACCCGATGATCAATCTGAGGAATTGCACAATCAATTTTGGAAAATTTCCTAAATAATAGGGGCCTAATTTCTTAAGGAATTGCACAAGGAAATAAGAGCTCAAGAAGAGGCTGAATTTTACCAAGTCTGGGTCAAATCTTCTCAGCGAGCAAAGAGATAGGTTTTTCCCTTTCAGGGTGTGCTCAATTGATCAAATCAATTGTAATACATCTCTATTCATTAGATTAATGAAAGAAGGCATTGGGGTTTTTAGCAGATTTCTTTCCCCAAGAAAAATATTGTGTGCATGTGTGTTATTTCTTATTGCATGTTTAAGATTATTGTTCTATATTGTGAATTACTTTCTATGGAGTAGTAGAGTAGGCTTTTGTCTTGTGATTTTGATTGAAACTTAATGAGCGGTTGCAAATCTACATCATAATTTCTATAGAGGATCCGGCCTCATATTGGTATATCCATCTATGTTCTATTGGATGATTGGTATGTTGATGTATTTGTAGAAATTATACAACATGCATGTATATCTTGGATTCACCCAATCTAACAATGTACTAAAGTTAAATACTGAATCGCTTCTACAAATATTTTGCAGAATTAAAAACACAATCACTAATCACATTAACATGAAGAACAATCAAATCAAACACAACACAAATAATTATCCAGGGAAAGATTACAGCTAAAAACCCTACTATATTCTATTGTATATTTAGCATGGATCATGAAACAATTACACACAAAAATCTTCTCATAAGAGCCCTCTAGTACTTAGCTAATTGTCTCACACTTTCATATGCAAAACTGACCAAGTCATAGCCAATTCTCAGCCTCCAGATAGCCTGCCTTGCTTGCGCAATCCCTAATGGAATAGTTCCCTAAAAGATACTAATTATGGCCTTCCTTGAATGCACAATTATCATGGGAACTCCAATGGGTATTTGGTTTCATGTGTGCAACCCAATAATCCTACAACTAATAGTAAACTTCCATTTCATCTAGAACTCAACTGGGTCTCCACCAGATCTGACATGCATGGAACCGATAATAGTAAATCCTCAGTTTCATGTGAGATCATTGATTGTGAATTAATTAATATTTAATTCACTAGATCTCTCACTAGTGTATCTTCAATTACAACTAGCACAACTGAGTTAAACTGATTACAACCTGCATTATCTAATGCACCACTGCACTTCAAACTCTGTTACAACTAGAATTACTCTGCATGCCTCACTAACTACCTCTAACTCGAAAACCACTAGCTAACTGAGTTTACCACTCGCAGTTAACTATTTCAAGTTTACATTGAGAATAGATTACATTTTATCTTCCATATTAATTAAAGGATAACCAAAATAGACATGCACCCAAAAATAACACTATGGGCCCCACCCTAGTTTGGGTGCTTAATGCTACTAGGCATGGGTGCTAAAATTTTCTTGTTGAATATCAACACTCCATCTCAACAAGAAAGGGATTCTCCTGGTGAGCGCCTTCGTCAAAATATTTGCATCCTGATCTTCCGTGGGAATGTACTAAAGCAACGTTATCCTTGTCTGCACACAATATATCATATGATGGTACCAGATATCTATATGCTTGGACCTATCATGAAACATAGGATTAATTGAGAGTTCAATGCAACTCTGATTATCACAATGAATCACTGTCGGATCCATATGAGAACCAAAAAAACTAACCAAGATCTTTCTCAACCATCTAGCCTCACATGCATCTTGACTTACTGCTATGTATTCCGCTTCCACTGAACTGAGTGCAACAAATTGTTGTATCTAGTTGTACTAGGAAATTGTTGTCGATCCTATGCTAAAGATCCATCTTGATGTGCTCTTTATGTCTGATGGACAACCTGCCCAATCTGTATCCGTGAAGCCATGCAGCTTCACTCCCTCTGTCCATCTGTACCATAGACCATACTCTGATGTGCCCCTTAGGTATCTCAGGACATGCTTCCCGCCTTCCAAAAGAGCTTGGTAGGCTTAACCATAGCTTTACTTAGCTAGTTAACTGCGTAGCAAATGTCTGGTCTCGTGTTCACCAAATACATTAGTGAACCCACTAAATTCTTGTAGAACAGTAGCATCCACTACCTCTCAAGAAGTAGCATCCTCTTTCCTCCAGTTTCCTGTAAGACAAGTATCCATGGGTTTGCAGCTCTCCATGTTAAACTTGCCTAGTATCTCCTTTGCATACTTTCCTCGAGACACAAAAAATTCACCATCCCGCTGCCATATTTCCAATCCAAGGAAATAATGAAGGAGTCCCATGTCCTTCATTTTGAACTCCCTTGCAAGATCCTCCTTGCATGAGTGTATCAGCTGCTCATCACCAGTCAAAATTAGATCATCAACATAAAGAACAATGATCAATATCTTACCCTCAACCACAATCTGGTACAGGTTTGCATCTGCTTCACTTTTGGTGAAGCCCAGTCCGGTGAAATAGCTATCTATCTGAGTGTACCAAGAATGGGGTGCTTGCTTCAGCCCATACAATGCTCTTTTGAGTCTGCACACATGCGACTCACTCTTGAAGATTTTGAAACCTTCAAGATGCTCTATGTACACCTCTTGCTCAATGATCACATTGAAAAACACAGTTTTCACATCCATCTGATGAATGCGCCAACCCATCTGCACTGAGAGTGCAAGGATGGATATTATGGAAGAGTACCTTGCAACAGGTGCAAAAGTCTCATCATATTATATCCCATCAATTTGTGAGAATCCCTAGGCCATAAATCTGGTCTTGTATTTCTCCACACTCCCATCAACAACTTTCTTTACCTTGTAGATCCATCTCGATCTAACCAATAATTTGTCGATCGGTCTTGGGTCTATCTCCCATGCACTTTTCTTGATAATGGAGTCATACTCCTCCACCATTGCATCAACCCAGGTTGGTTACTGCACTACTTCCTGAAAGGAATATGGTTCAGTCACAACACATTTTCTCATAAGTGCCATGTATCTAGTAAATCGGTCAGGAGTCTGTCTTTTTCTGTGTTGTGAAGTAGGGGCTCCTTCATTCTCTATAGCAACAAGTTTCAATCTATCAGCTTCCATGGTGTGCCTTCTACCATTTTTGATGGATGGCTCTGCATGAGTGTTTTCCTCCACTCTATGATCCTCCTCATGTGGTTGATCCACATCTTGAGACTCATCCTTGGGAAGCAATAGTTCCTCCTCTTCATGCAAGTACAACTCCCTCTCAAGGGACAACCGCATGGCTTTCTCCTCATCAAATTTTATATCCCGTCACACAACAGTCAATATGTTGTTTGGGAAATACACATGATAATTATGGGGTGTTTTTGTGTACCCCAAAAAAATCCCAACTTCAGCAGTCGGTCCCAGCTTCTTCCTAGCGTCCTTGGTCACATGCACATAAACAGATGCGCCAAAAATATTAAAGTGTGAAACATCAGGTTTCTTACCAGTGAAAGCCTCTTTAGGTGTACTCATGCCAAGTACACTATGAGGATAATGATTTTGTGCGTGTATCGTTGTATTGCATGATTTTTCCCACAGATGCATCAGTATGCCTTGATCATGCAACATTGCTTGTACTACACCCACAATAGTTCTGTTCTTCCTCTCTGCGACCCCATTCTGTTGTGGGTTATGAGGTGCTATGAGTTCTCTTCAAATTCCTTATTTGCTGCAGAATTTCTTGAATTCATTAGAGATGTATTCTCCACCTTTATCGCTCCTAAGAGCCTACACTTGCTTCCCCGACTCTTTCTCCACCAGTTCCTTAAACTCATAGAACTTAGAGAATGCTTGATATTTCTTCTGCATGAAGAATATCCAACACTTACGAGAAAAATTATCAACAAAGATTACATAGTACTTATGTTTTGCAGTCGAAGCAATAGAGAAAGGACCATACACGTTTGTGTGAACTCTCTCAAGGATCCCCAAAACTTGATTTCCTTCTCATAAAAGGTGGCTTTTACATATTTTCCCATAGGACATCCCTTTCATGTGTCTGAATGCGCAAGTGTGCCCCTAGGAATAGCAGTAGAAATCTATTGCATGAATTTCAAGGCTCCATGGTGAAGATGGCCTAATCTCCTGTAGCATAATTTTCTCTCATCCTGGCTCACCACTTGATCTGCCTTGCCCATCATTGTTGTGTAGCCATCTACTTCCAGCTTATAGAGATTCTTTACTCGAATCCATATCCTCTTGGCTTGTCCCATTGTTTTATGTCGCTGGAAATGTTTTTCTTCAATAAAAACAACATCATAGTCTCTATCCTCCAACATTGTGACTGAGACCAAATTTTTCTTCAGACCTAGTACATGCATTACATATTTTACGTGAAAGGTTTTACCTGACTGCCTCTAGAAGGTAATGGTACCAATCTCGGTAGCACTGTACCGCCCGTCATCGCCTATTTCAATATGTATGTGGAGATCTTTCTCCTCCAAGTCACTGAAAAGTTCCTTATCTCTCGTCATGTGAAAGGAAGCTCCACTATCCAAATACCACACAGATCCCAATGCACTGGACAACATTCATGTGATCAATGAGAATTCAAGCTCAAATTGTGAGGCAAGGGCCTCACCAGCTGCACATCCTCCAACCTTCTTGTTCTTCTAATTTTATGGACAGTTAGTAGAAAAATGTCCATGCTCATGACAATGAAAAAATTCACCTTGGACATGTATTTCTTCTTGCCATTCTTGGATTTAGATTTAGAATGTAATTTCTTCCCCTTCCCCATGCTCGCCTTGGTAGCCAAAGAAAAATCCTCTTCATCTTCATTCTTAAATGAAGATCCATCTCTGGTGTTCCTTCTGAACTCCTCTTGCACCAAATCTGACCAGAGTCGTTCCTAATCTGGAAATTTTTCCCTTCCATTGATAGATTCTTGATAGTTGTGCCAACTTCTAGGAAGTCCTAGGAGATCCAAGCTCACCAAATCATCATCAAAAACTGTTATTCCAATGCTCCCCAGTTCATCATGACATTGGCCAAACTTTGTTAGATATTTTGGAATGGTGTCGCCCTTTTCCATCTTGATCTTCCTGAGTTTATCTTTGAACGCCTGGTTTCCTATGGTCGTTGTTGCTTTGGAATAGATCCGTCAAAGCCTTCCACATTGCATATGGTGAGGCTTTCCCATGGAGGCTTGAGATAATGTTGTCTCATACTCCTTCCAACATCCTCCTCGCCTTTTCCACTTTCTTTTTCCATGCATCAATATTTGTAGCATCTACCACAATGGGTTTAGGAACATCATTGTCAATGAATTCCTTCATGCCATTGTCTTCAAGTACTGCCTCCATCCTCTCCTTCGAAGAAATATAGTTCAAGATGCCCTTGAGTGAATACTCTAACCTCAAGCCATTGAAATCCATTTCGATCTTGAATCAGCTATAGCACCAAGAAAGTTTGCCTGCAAATTCGAATTCTATCCAGTCACAAACTCAAATCTTGCTTCACTTTTGCAATTTCCTGTGCTCTGATACCATGTAGAAATTATACAACATGCATGTATATCTTGGATTCACCCAATATAAAAGTTTAATAAAGTTAAATATTGAATCTGTTCTACAAATCTTTTGCAGAATTAAAAACACAATCACTAATCACATGAGCATGAAGAAGAATCAAATCACACACAACACAAATAATTTCCCAGGGAAATATTACAGCTAAAAACCCAACTATATTCTATTGTATATTTAGCATGGATCATGAAAAAATTACATACAAAACTATTATCACAAGAGCCCTCCAGTACTCTGCTAATTGTCTCACACTGTCATATGCAAAACTTACCAACACATAGCCAATTCTTAGACTCCAGATAGCCTGCCATGCTTGCTCAATCCATGATGAAATAGATCCCTAAAATATAGGAATTATGGCCTTCCTTGACTGCGCAAGTATCATGGGCACTCAAATGGGTGTTTGGTTGCATGTGTGCAACCCAATAATCCTACAAATAATAGTCAACTTCCCTTTCACCTAGAACTCAACTGGGTCTCCACTGGATCTGACATACATGTAACTAATAATAGTTAATCCTTAGTTGCATGTGAGATCTCTGATTGTGAATTAATTAATATTTAATTCACTAGATCTCTCACTAGCGTATCTTCAGTTACAACTAGCACAACTGAGTTTAACTCACTTAACTGAGTTAAATTGACTATAACCTGCATTAACTAATGCACCACTGCACTTCGAATTCTGTTACAACTAGAATTACTCTGCATGCCTCACCAACTACCTCTAAGTCGAAATCCACTAGCTAATTGAGTTTATCACTCTAAGTTAACTATTTCAATTTTACATTGAGAATATATTACAATTTATTTTCCATCTTAATTAAGGGATAACCAAAATATACATGCACCCAAAAATAGCACTGTGGGCCCCACCCTAGTTTGGGTGCTTAATGCAACTAGGCGTGGGTGCTGAAATTTTCTTGTTGAATCTCAACAACGTTTTGTTAAAACCATGCTAGACATTTACTTTGTTGTGAAAACCTTGAGCCAATTCCTGGTAGAACTGAGACACAAGCATTGGATTGTAGCAAAGCACATCTTGAGATATTTGTATAGTGAAGTATCACTTGAGGTATGTTGCAAACAAGAATGTATAACTTCAAGGATATACAAACGTAGATTGGAGAGGAAGTGTTGAAGATCGAAATAGTAACTCGGGAGTATGCTTCAGTTTGGGATCCACTACGATATCATGGATGAGCAAGAAGCAGAGGTCGATCACACTCAAAGTTGTTGAAGTAGAGCACATCACATCCAATGATTCTTATATAGAAGAAGTATGGCTCCATAATTTGTTTGCATGATTGTTCGACCAAGAGTTCGAATTTATAGTGATACATTGAAATAATAAAAGCTATGTGATGCTTTCAAATAATATAATGCTCAATGACAGGTCGAATAATATGGATATCAAGTACCACTAAATCTATGAAATGGTGTAGAGGAGAGAAATAAGGCTCAAGTACATCTCCATTGATGAGGAAACAATTGATGTTCTAACGAATCCATTACCAAGGCACAAATTCGTGTGTTTCAGAGACAAGTTGGGGCTCATGGATATCACCCATCTCGTTGAGATCGAGTGATGATTTGACTACAACACGGATGGACATTCTCTCAAAAAGGAGAATGGGTTGAAGATACCCAGAGAGATCAACAGGTAGTGTTGAGTGAGTGTCTCTTAGAGGAGGACCCTAATCAAACACCAAAAATGGTAGAGTGTGGTCTTGCACCCTGATCACACACCAGGCATGGTGGAGTGAGGTACTCAACCTTGATTTAAATCCCCTCTGCGGACAGAGGCGATCCCTACTAGCCCAGCAGGGGTCTAGCAACAATCAAAAATGTTACGACGCAAGTTCCTAGTTACGAATGAAAAGACTAAAGATAGAAGCCTACCTGGAATCCAATGCTACGATCTGAAGAAGAGAGCGTTCCCGTTCCTCAGCCTCGGCAGATCACGATCCTCCACGATCTCCATGGATGGACACCTGCACATGCAAGAAACAAACAGATACAAGCATAAAATCCAGCATACGCAACTAAATATCAGTCAGAAAGGATATTACTCATATTAACATAATCGAAAACAGAGTGGAACCATAATCGTAATCATTCATTAAATAACAATCGAAAGATATTACAACCAAAGTTCTGACGTCGTGGTCTCCTTCGGATGGGTCTCCAGTCGTTCACGTCTCGCAAAGCTCACCAGGGAAAGGGAAAACCTCTCCAGAGTCTCTCGACGATAGTCTCCTTACTTGAGTCGGCCTTAAGGGAAGAAAGAGGGCTCTTATAGCACAAAGGCTCTTGGGAATTTGGAGATTCAAAGCTTAGGCACTTCAAGACTAGCTTGCCATGGGATTGAGCAGGCTTTTATAGATGGGGAAGGAGGGAGTTGGGATCCCTATTATTGTGGGATTGGCCCCATCAACAAGGAAGGTTCCATGGGAGGTGGCAAAACCACTTCCCTTCCATAGAACTTCCGCAGCCAAACCTCCCAACTCAAGATAGGCAATGGTTTTTGAGTTTGTTGAAACTCAACTTCCGCCATCTTTATTTAAAAAACACTCCTTAAATTGGTTGGCGCGACTACTGCTCTGGGACAGAGCGCCAGTTGGCGCGGCCTCTTTGCAGGATTTTCCCCATTGGTGCGAGTGCTGAACTGTCTGCCCGCGCCAATGCAAAAAGAGATGTTTTTCATGATTTTTGCAAGGAGATGTCTTTAGGGAAAATGAAGCTCATGCTTAGAGGAATGCATTGATGATGTTTTCAAGGCATGAAAATGTTCACAGGTCACAAAATGGGTCCTCCATTGTGCAGGACGGGGAATGGTAGGAACGGTGACAAATTACTGTGTAACAGATGCCCCCTAAAGTATGAGGCCCGAGAGAGAGAGGGGTGAAATGCTTTACGAGAACATGTTCAACTGAAGGCCCGCCGTCGGAAAACCTGCGCAGAAAAATACAACTGATATCTCAAGTACATGATGTATGTGTGGTATGGGCGCAGCCATCCAAAATAGAGTACACTATAATCCGGATCCATGGTATGGGCGCAGCCATCCAGCGAGGATCAAATAAATAGACTCAGGTATGGTCGCAACCATCCAATCAATAAGTCATATACATAATGATAATAATCCACAATCACAGCCTGGATTACAACAAACACAATCCAGGGTCTTGCGCTCCATCTCGACCCAAGCAAAGTACAAGTTCGAGCATGTGAATATGTGAGCTGAAGTCGAACATGCAGGAACATCGTCTGATTACTAGCCAATGATGAAAGTTGTTAACAGACGCGAGAGGAACCACCAATAATGACAATGGTCCTCAAGGTACTACAGGTACAATCTACGGCGTGTGAATCAATGAGTTGGTGTCGAACACCCGCAGAATCACTCGATCGGAGGCCAATGATGAAAACCTCACGTCGAATGCGACGAACCTGCCATTGAGGCATGCATGCTCCAAGGTACCATAAAGGAGTCTCTAGATCAACTTCCTGGATAATGAGCTGAAGTCGACAGGAAGTGACCTTGATCGAAGGTGGGCCATAATGTTTCCCACATCATCGACACGAGACAGAGGAACATGATGTTTTTTTGTGAATCAGGATCGTATGAGAATCAGAGGAAGGTTGATATTTGTAGAGGCCAACTTCTCTTGAACATATAAACGGCACGACAGTGGACTTGGCAGTATTTGACATCAATAGATCAGAGGTCATGGTGACAAGGCAATGAGCAGAGGAGAGGTCAAAAAGGATTATCCAAACCCATGGAGGCAAAGTGAAGAAACGAGATGAGATGTCCCCAACCCGACACGAATGCAGACAAGTGCCATGTTCAAGAGCGACATACTGCCGACGACAACGACGATGGTTCCATTTTTCCCCCACCATTCCTGGCGAGTACCCCAATTATTTTTTATAACAAGCTTGAAGGGGATAGCATATGCTTGTAATATAAGTCTGCCCTTCGGGCGAATCCATCCTAGTGCATTTAACGAGTCCTAGGAAGGAGGAAGGAGGAGAACGTCATTTCGACTAGATCCGATGTCATCAGGGTTTAACGAGTCTGACAAAGGAAGAACTCGGCGTCTTTTCATGTTTAGAGAGTTTGAAAAGACAACGGAAAAGTAAACTCCACAGGTCCCTTTTCGTGAATAGTTCCTCAGATCCGAAAAGGTAGAAAACAATATTCGAGAAAACCTCCTAGTCGCGATAGGCTAGGGTATTCCTTTTTCGTAATCAATCCATCCTAGCCCGAAAAAGGGTTAAACGTATACTGGGTAGATGTCGATTCGTGTCCAATTTAACAAGATCGAAACGACAAGGGCCTCGGCAATCTTTTCATGTTTAGAGAGTCAGAAAAGAGCTGAAAGATGACTCCAAAGTGACTTTTTCGTGTATTTACCGAGTCCAAAAAAGTATAAAATACAACTCGTTTCCATCGTTAAAGTCGCAAAAACCTGCTGCTGCACATACCAAGCAAGCGTAAAATCCATTTTTGACATAACATATTAAAATATTCGATAAAAATGACTTTTTACAACTCATTTTATGTCAAAAAGTTATAAATATGTCAAATTGGTAAAAATAAAATTACATTTACTATTTACCTTGGTAGAAAGCAAGAGTGGTCCATTTGGAGCAGAAACTTCTGACGGTGATTGCGACAAATCCATTTGACCATTCAGTTTCTCGTCTGCTACAGGTAAGAGGCGCTCCCTTGCTCTTCATTTTCATCCAATTTTTAATAGTTTTACCCTGTAAATCAGTTATCTATAGCCACTTTTGAAAATTTAGGGCCGCGCTCATTGGCGCGGGTATCGGGCACGGACCCGCGCCAATGGGCTCTTTTATACAAAGGGCCCGCGCCAGCGGCCGAACCTAAAAATCCGCCTAAAATTTCGACATTTAGACCAAATTGCATGGAATTTGAGACTCATCAGAGATCTAACTAAGGGTTCATGACCATATGAATGCAGGTAATCAAGCAAAATGGCAATTGAATGGAAAGAACGAGAGCATGGAGAAGAGGATGAACAAGCCATCCAAATTCAAGCTTGCATGAATGCCCTTAGAAACTGTGGGCTGAAAAAGTTCTTCCTCACACCGTGTCTACGAGCTCAGCCGAGCTCCTCCAGTATTTAATCAGTATCTGGGATGAACATGAACAGGTGTTCAGGTTACGAGACCAGGTATTAGAGCTGGAGGTTTTTGATGTTTATTTTATCACTGGATTGTCCCGCAGAGGTCCGATCCCTGTCTTGACTGGAAGCAGACCATCTGGGGAGAAGATGGAAGAAGTGATGGCACGAGTGTGCCAAGGAGCACAAATGGGATCAGGCAGCAAGAAAGTGGATATCCACACTATCCCTGATCTGGCATTGAGAGTGGTCCTACATACCATCACGCGGGCTGCAGGGTCGCAGGCACCGCACGAGGCCACAAAGGCCCAACTCCTGCTGGCCTCAGAATGCATGAGTCCCCTACTATTCGACTGGGCAACAGCAGTAACAATCAATATGAAAAGGCAGCTCACGAAATGCAAACAGGGTAAACTGAAACAGTTCGGTTATGGTTCCATCCTGGTATCGTTCATTCTGGAACGCTTACCAATCTTCCAGGGCCAAGGGGCCGCAGTAGCAGATCCGATACCACGAGAGCCAAGAATGGCTCGCTGGGCAGCATTGATGCCCAGAGCTGGAGGCGGCCAACAGATGTCCTGGAGGCCGGAATTCTTTAGGTGGTTACGGCGCCAGCTGATTGTCGTGGAAGACTGGCCCTATGCAGGAACTGACTTTACCAGGGACCCAGATCTCCCACTACCAGAAGGAGACGACTGGGACGAGGAGTTGGGTAAGACCTCATGTTTTTTGATTTTATATTTATATGTTTTTTTGTTAATACACATTCGTCCTAACACATTTTATATATGCATGCAGATGTGGGACCTGAGAGACCAGCTGGGATGTCTCCAATCTCACGGAGGACACAACTCGCCCCTGATCCTCAGGGAGAGGGCACCGGAGGAGAGGAGTTGATCCAGAATCTCGAGGGCATTGCCCGAGGGATCCCGGACTATGCTCGGCTGGCGGACGTACCGATGGCATACCAGCGTCATACGGTGGGAGTTCCAAGTCGGATCCACCGAATCCTGAGACGCTTAGTGCGTGCAATCACATGCTATCATGAGCACCATGCGGATTAGCTCTTAGGATTTATACCACACCTATTTTTTGAGAGACGTATCGTCTCCGGATGTACTTAAGACGACTATGTATATTTTGACTTTTATGTGACACACTCTATGTAAACATTTCGATATCTATATATATGTGCATATCTATTTCTGGATGGATCTTTCTTTACATGTGATGATGATTTATAAATTGCGCAAATGTCTGTCTAATACCAAATTTGCTACTGCATCTGTTAATGTATTCAAATGCCTGGGTATATGATGATATGTAATATAGTCAAAATTCCTTTCCAGTAATCGAATACGCAAATACAGACGTAAGATGGACGGGTTCCTTACCGAATAGTGTCCGTTCAGTTGTAACACTACAAGTTGCGAATCTAGATACACGAGCAATTCACGGATACCAAGGTTTACTGCCTCGGTTAATAATTCTAACACAACACTATATTCCGCGATGTTGTTCGTGGTACGTCCTAGACACCCTCCTTGCAGGTTGATCAACTCACTAGCAGGATCATAGATTACCCAGGCTGCTGAAGACAGATTCCTGGTACTGTGGGAGGCACCATCCGCGAAACCAACAAATGGATGAAAATACATCTGCACAACCAGGAAGACCCGATCAGCAGAAATATGTTTACAAAGCACACCACACAATACATGCACACAAATGAAAAACACACACCTATGTACACACACCACACCAAGAAATCACTTCAGGCATAGTACTTTTTGAGGTACAACCCATTTCTGGGCTGTGCCAACGGAACTCCTTCATAATCTATAAGCTCGTAGGCCCCGTTTTTCAAAACACGTTTTACTATATAGGGCCCATGCCACATAGGCTGGAACTTACCGGCTCCAAGCTTATCATGTGCTTGATCATACAGGAGGACGAGGTCTCCTTCGATAAAAGAACGGGGGGAAACAGATTGATCAAAATGAGTTTTGACCCTCTTCTTTTGTGCTTCGATAACCAAAGCAGCCAGACGACGGGTTTCATCTAACCGTTCCAGATACAGAAGACATTCTTCCTCGGCAGAAGTATCAGGTAGAAGCTCCACAGCTAATTTCAATGAAGGAATCTCGCATTCAACCGGAAGAGTGGCTTCCAGACCGTACACCAATTGAAATGGTGTGAATCCGGTTGCACTCTTAGCAGATGTTCGGTATGCCCAGAGAGCTGAGAACAGTTGGAGATGCCAATCGGATTTGTGAATACCAACTGTTCGTTGAAGCATAGTGATCAGAACCTTGTTCACTGCTTCAACCTGACCATTCGCTTGAGGGTAGTATGGTGTTGAGCTGTCGTGACGCAAGCCCAACGTTGAAGTCAGCTCCGCCATCATGTAATTGCGGAAATGAGTACCGTGATCAGTGACGATGGCTTGAGGAACCCCGAACCATGCAATAACGTGGTTGAATATAAATTGAGCAGCCGTTTTCCCGTCAGCAGCTAGTGTAGGCATCGCCTCGGCCCACTTAGTGAAGTAGTCGATGGCGACAATGATATACGCATGCCCCCCGGCCAAGTGAGGGTTACACGTCATAAAATCCACGCCCCATTTCGCAAAAGGGCCGACAGTAATAACGGGATGCAATGGCAACGACGGCGCACGCATCTTGCGCTGAAAAATCTGGCATGGATGACATTTGCGGACTGCAGTGATACAATCCTTGAATATGGAAGGCCAGAAGTAACCTGCCCGCAGAATCTTCTGGGCAGTAGCATACTCGGACATATGTCCGCCACAGGCGCCACTGTGGCAGTCATTTAGGACCTTTTCAGCCTCTTCCAAGGTTAGGCATCGCCGGAGCACCGAATCTACTCCAATGCGATATAAAGTATCTCCTACTATACGGTAGGGTTGGGATTGGTGCCGAATCCGACGGCGGGCAGCTTTATCCAACTCAGATCGAAATGTCGTGGTCTGAAGATACACTATTATGTCACCGTACCAAGGATCACGAGTACTGATGAGGAAAAGCGTTTCGTCCGGTATATGGTCTTCCGAGTGTGAGGGAACAAAGTCTGTAGGGAGAGAACATATCAAATCTGCGAAGACCAGTGATTTAGTTGAATTGGCAGTGGTGAACTCCAAGTCAAACTCCTGCAGGATCACAATCCATTTGGAGTACTTGCCCCCCAGCAATTGTCTAGAAAGAATATAGGTCATAGGGTTGCAGTCTGAAATCACTGTTATCGTGCGCAAAAGGATGTAATGGCGAAAGCGTTGTACAACGTGTACTGCTGCTAATGCCAACTTCTCGACATGTGCATAACGCGTTTCCGGGTCGAGAAGGTTCCGAGACAGGTAATAAACAACATGTTCATCACCATGATCGTCATCCTGCACCAAGACCATGGCTATGGTGCTAAATGCGGCGGCTAGATACAAAGTGAAGTCGCGGTGGTAGTCCGGAGGACGAAGCAACGGAGCATTGACTAGCAATGTCTTCAGCTTCTCAAAGGATTCCTGAGCAATTTCGTCCCAGTGAAAGGGAACGTTCTGCTTTAACAAATGAGTGAATCCTTTGGCCACCTCGGCATAATTCGGGATAAAGCGCCGAAGAAAATTCGCTTTCCCTTGCAGACTCTGTAACTGATACAGGGAGGAGGGTGATGGGAGATTTACAATGGCCTCGACCTTTAAAGGGTCAAGGCGAATTCCGTCTTTCGAGACTATGAATCCTAAAAGATGGCCAGAATCAACGCAGAAGACGCATTTATGAGGATTGAGCCTGATATTGTAGCGTCTGCAACGAAGAAAGATCTGGCGGAGATGCTCAGGATGGTCATCTCGCTTACCCGAATGGGCTGGCAAGTCGTCCAGATAAGGCTGAACGATATGACGAATGTCATGAAAAGCATAGGACATTGCACGCTGAAAAGTGGCTCCAGCGTTCTTCAAGCCGAACGGGAGTTTCTTATACGCGAAAGTACCCCACGGACAGATGAATGTGGTCTTGTGTTGATCCTCAGGTGCAATATTGATTTGGTTATATCCTGAGAAACCGTCCATTAAGGAATAGATCTCACTCCTAGCACATTCATCGATGATCTGGTCTATAAACGGAGTGGGATAATTATCTTTGGGACAGGCATGATTGATGTCGCGATAATCCACACAGACTCGAATTGTACCCTACTTTTTATCGACAGGGACAATGTTGGACACCCATTCTGTAAGGGGGATGGGATAAATGAAACCCGCGTTCAGAAGTTTTTCAACTTCTGCCTTGATGGCGGCGACTTTCCGAGGATGCATGGGACGTAAGCGTTGGCGCACGGGTTTCGCACCTGGATAGGTTGGAATCTCGTGCACTACAATACTGGGATCATGCATAATTTCTAACACGTAAGACCATGCGAAAAAATCTCTGAATTATTTGAAAAGCTCAGTATAGACTTGAATCTCCTCGGGAGAACAAGTCACACCCACATGAATATTCTCAACAATCCCCGGTTTAACGGAGATGTTGATTGGAACAGTTTGAGTAATGTTACTCAGATTACCCTCCGAAAAAACCTCGTGCGTCAAGATCGGTGTTTGAAGAGGAGGGGAAGGAACCTGAGTAGCATAACGCTCCAGAAAATCAGTCATTGCCCCCAAGCTAGGCATAAACGAGGAGCGATGATGTCCATCGCCCCAAGGCAGCTCCTCAAGAGACATAGTTTCAACGATAGCCTCATCTGAAGGAAAAGTCTCTCTGAGAGGATCAGGTGAATCAGCCTGACCAAGCCAGGGGGATTGGGAGTAGACGTCGAGAGCCATGCTCAAAGGAGCATGCTGAGGAGGTGGAGGATCTGATGCTGCAACAATCTCACAGTAGCTGATCTCTACTGGCGTTAAAGGCATGGATTCTCCAAACTCATATACCTGCTCAGGCGTAGGAATAAGCCAGGGGTCATCGGACCTGGACAACATGTTGACTTGAGCGGTATGCGGTGGCGGTGCGGGAAAGATACCCATGAGGACTGGGTCTTTGAAGAGACCAGGTCCTACACTGTCTGGGGGATTCGGAATTTGATCCACGTATGGCACGTTGTTCTCAGAGTTAGAGGTGAAAAATGACAACTGATCCACTGTGACAATCTTGCCCTCGTGGGGGAACTTAATGAATCGAAAGACAGTGGACGGCACGCAGAGCATGGCATGGGTCCAGCTGCGGCCAAGAAGTATATTGTAGTTGAGTTTAGCGTCAACCACTTCCACTTCTACGTTGACAGTTTTTCCCTGTAATGTGATCGCGAGACTCTCGAGAATGCCCAGGGGTTTAGATTCCCGACCATCAAATGCCTCAAGGGCATTGGGAGATGACGATAAGGCTGGAGAGCCGATGGCCTTCCAGCAAGCGGAGGACATAACGCAGGTAGATGCACCCTCATCTACGACGGCCCTATGAATGTTCAGACCGTTAATCCCAACTTGAATGACCAAAGCGATTTGATGTGGAAGCCGGGGAGTAAAATCCTCCAGATCGAAGGTGAGAAGGCTCGAGTCGGCGGGATCGATGCCCCCGATTGCAGACAGTAATTCCTTCTGTTGTGAAGGACAACTTTGAAGAACCTCAAGTGCGGACATAGCACATGGCGCCTATGCCAGATCCTCAACAATACTGTAATGTTGAGCGGCACGAGCGTTTGGATTATAAGAAGATCTTCGAAGAACACCCTTGGGAGGTGGCTTCACAACGGGTTCCAGAGAAGGCTTCTCGATTTCCAATGGACCGGAGACAGGTGGGGGAGGCGGCCCATCCGCAAATGCCTTCCCGGGTGCCTGACGTGGTTCATTGTAGTCCTTCGACCGCGTAGCGACAGAGATGGGTGCAACACTCTTCACCATGAAAACCTGAGACCCAAACGGTGCAGATGGTGATGCTTGTTCGACCATATGGGTCTGCTGAGATGGAAATGGCTCTTTCAAAACAGCCGGAGTCCCTTTAGGGCCTTTAAGAAGTTGACTAACCTCGGATCGTCGTGGACAATCCTTAGTATAATGGTCCTCTTCACAGATGAGGCAAGGGTACTTCGGTTTACGCTGGGAGCCATCCTCAGTACGAGACTTAGATTCTGGTTTCGGGGCATCAGATTTTGATTTTCCTTTTCCCTTCTTCTTCCCCTTGGAGGATTTGTCCGCAGGATTGGCCTGAACGGCATTCACCTCCGCAGTTTTACCAGAATCAGATGAGGCGGGATTGGCAGAGGTATTGTTGGAAGAATTAGCCTTCTGCTTCCCATTCGAAGACTTATTCGAATTCTGAGAGACAGAACCAATGACACCATCTACCGCAGGGGTGGGCGGGGCCTTAGTGGCTCTGGGCCGTGGAGCATCAGTCAAGATGTCATAAAGCATGCCAGACTGTGAATAGACAAGATCCAGGTACTGGGCACGCGCGATGGCTTGCTCCTCAGTCACGCATGCTCCCATTTCGATATCCTGAGCGATTTTATTCACAAAGGAGGTGGTGAACCAGTGAGTCAATATCTGATCAGGTATGTCGAACTTGATCAGTCGACGACGGCGCCGCCACTTATGAATGTGATCTGAGATATGAGTGGCTTTATCCTGCTTCAGGGAAGTCAGGAGGTGCGTCCTGGCTTCATACCGAACCGGTAACTGGAAATGCGTGAGGAAAGCCATGGCTAAAGAGTTGAAATCTTGAAAAATACCACGGGATAGTTCTATGTACCACTTAGCAGCAGCTCCAGTTAAGGTACGCTGGAAGAGGCGCAGACGAATCGAATCGTCGACCCAAGAGTTAGACGAACACCAAAGGTGATACGTCATCACATGTGCCTGGGGGTCCTCCCCAGCTTTCCCCTCAAACTTGGGACAGTCACCTGGTATCTTGGTGGGAATCGGAGGCCAATACGGATTATGTAAAATCAGATCATTAGTCAACTTTGAAACATCCGACAATTCCAAGGTAGCCAGGAACGGCAATGGAGGGTTAACTGCCATGCCAGGCCCAGGATGAGGTCCGGTACCCATACTCCACGATGATTGTGAATATCCTTGCCCCCACGGGTTCTGTCCCGCAGGATTCTGACCGTAGGGGGCATAGGTCGTATAACCAGACTGATTTGGATGCTGGTAACCATAGTGTGGGGCTTGATAACCAGGGTACGGACCCTGATTATGCGTTGGCCCTGTATAAGCAGCGTTTGGATTTGGCTGCTGAGTGTAGGTAGAACTGGGTGGAGGAGGATAATACTGAGAGCCTCTGGGGTGGTTATAGTTCGGTTGAGACTGACCATGAGGATAATAACCACCCTGAGGATGAGTAGGCTGCTGAAAAGTGGAACCCTACGGAGCCTGATACGTAGGGTGCAGCTGTTGATTTGGCTGCGGCATTGAATGAACCGGCTGTTGTGTAGGGTTGATGGAATGAGCGGGTTGCCCTGAATGAACAGGTTGACCCGACTGAGAGGGTTGACCTGAGTGAACAGGTTGACCCGGGTGCAAGGGTTGACCTGAATGACCAGGCTGACCCAGATAGACAGGTGGCGCCGGTTGCGCAGGTTGACCTGGTTGTAAGTGAGCTCCAGGTTGTACCGGATGGACCGGTTGACCTGGGGGCGGAACACCGGGTTGTACCGGATGAGCCGGTTGGCCTGGTGGTGCAACAGGACCAGGTATTTGCTG